>JAWRVZ010000014.1:0-1200000 GCA_037043235.1 Rhodeus uyekii
CACACACATCACTTTGCAAAGTCTTGATTTGCTATTGCCTATCATTCTGAGTATTTATTTTCCCTGGATTGCTGTTCTGTTGTTGACCTTGGACTGTTTCTACTATTTGACCCTCTGCTACTTGCCCTGAACATTGCCTGTCTCTCTGGTTTGTTGATCTTCTGCTGCCTGCCCTGATCTCTTGCCTGACTCTTTGGATTGTGTCTGTTTGCTGCCGGTCCCGACCCTAGCCTGTCCCTGTTTACGATCTTGTCTTGTCACCCACCTGTACTCTGCCAATCTCTTTAATAAAGCTGCAGATGGATCCTCACTCGGTTGACTCCTCATTACAATAACTTTGCTTACATATTTTTTTTAAAAACTTTTCTATTTTATATTATTGTTTTGATTTTATTCGATTTGTATTCTTTACTTTTGATCACTTTTCTTACCTTTTTTCGCCTAACTACCCTCACTTAGCTTTCACTGTTACGCTGATGATACTCAGCTCTATATTTCTTCTCATCCTGATGAAACGTACCAATTCACTAAATTAACAGAATGCATAACTGATATAAAAAATTGAATAACAACTTTCTACTGCTTAATTCTGAAAAAACAGAGATTCTAATTATTAAACCAAAAAGTTCTGCACGTAATAATCTAGACTACTGCCTAACACTTGATGGCTGTTCTGTCAAGTCTTCGTCATCAGTTAGAAACCTGGGTGTGCTCTTTGATACCAATCTTTCATTTGAAAGCCATGTTTCTAGCATCTGTAAAACGGCATTCTTCCATCTTAAAAATATATCTAAATTACGACATATGCTCTCTAAGACAAATGCAGAAAAGTTAGTTTATGTGTTCATGAGTTCAAGGCTAGATTATTGTAACGCTTTACTAGGTGGTTGCCCTGCACGCTTAAACAAATTCCAGCTGGTCCAAAATGCAGCAGCTCGAGTTCTTACTAGAACCAGGAAGTATGAGCATATTACCCCAGTTCTGTCAAACCTGCACTGGTTTCCTATTAATCACCGAATACATCGAGTTTTAAAATCTTACTAATGACTTACAAAGCATTAAATGGTTTAGCTCCACAGTACTTGAGCGATCTCTTAACACATTATAGTCCTTCACGTCTATTGCGATCCCAAAATACTGACCAGCTTATAATACCTAGAATATCAAAGTCAACTGCTGGTGGTCAATCTTTTTCCTATTTAGCTCCTAAACTCTGGAACTTAATTTAGGTCAGCCGGAACCAGGAAATTTCCCATAACATCTGATATACTCGATACATCAGAAGAAGAATGGCATCTACGCTGATATTGTTCTCTGTTTATTCCAAGGTTACCATGGTCAGCCGGATCCGGGCCGTATCCAGATCAGATGAAGGACCTGCACCTGGACATGAGCACAGCACTGCCCTGAAGTGTGTGCAGAGACCGTGACTCTACTAAACCCTCCCCTGTGTAGATCATGAACCCATCTCCAATCGGATCAAATTAGACTTAATATTAGAGTTGAATTATCAATATAATAATCAAACTATCAATCAATCAAATCGATCAATAATCATAACTTAACACTTAATATTCATCAATTGTATTAATTCGCCTGCTCTTTAACTTTGTTTATAATGTTTTCATGTGACCACTGTAAAGCTGCTTTGAAACAATCAGGCTGCCGTTCAGCCAAACATAC
The DNA here is from genome assembly GCA_037043235.1 of Rhodeus uyekii. NCBI lineage: Eukaryota > Metazoa > Chordata > Actinopteri > Cypriniformes > Acheilognathidae > Rhodeus > Rhodeus uyekii. The sequence continues at coordinate 1,684 of JAWRVZ010000014.1, forward strand.
TTTGTTTATAATGTTTTCATGTGACCACTGTAAAGCTGCTTTGAAACAATCTGTATTGTAAAAGCGCCATATAAGTACAGGTGACTTGACTTGACTTTCACTTTCACTTGGCACAGACCATCAATCTAGGGATACCTGCTTCTTCGTTATCCACAACAACAGAAGCCTCTCCATCTCATAATTTATATTCGAACATAACTTCAATATTTTTACGGTGATGGTAAGTGGCGGACTGAGCAAATACGGGGCCCTAGGTAAATTTTGATAAGGGTCCACTCCCCTCCAGAAAAATGCAGTGTTGCCAACTATTTTCAAAGGAAAGTCGCTAGGAGACGTCATATTTAAGCGATCGTACTGTCAAAGGAGTGAATTCGGAGCGATCGTACCGCTCAGACAACGGGGGAGGTGCAATCACTCTGTGGCGATTTTTTTTTAAATGTTAACAGAAGTGCTTTAGTTTTTTGGAAGGGGCTGCTTGTTGGGGCCCTTGTATGTTCGGGGCAAGTGCCTAGGCAATTGCCTTGTACTTGGCTAATGGTAAGTCCGCCTATGGTGTTGGTGCGATGCGCGATGTGGAAACAGGCAATGAGACGAGGAGATATAAACCAAACGAAACCAACGAAACCAAAATGGCACTGAATAGTGCAAACACGGAGAGGGCATCCACACAAATAGAATCACGACAGCAACGTTTACGATACACAAAGACAATGGAGGACATGACGGAATAAATAGGCAGGAATAACAAGTAACAGCTGGCAACAAACAGGGGGGAGTAGTTAAATGACAGACTACGGCATGGCGCCGAACATTAAACTTTGCAGTTTTTCATTTGTTTTACTTGTTTTATTGTTGTTCTGCGTGTTGGATGTTGTTTGTATAACGGTCTACGACAGACACACGCTTCTAAGCATAGGTTCCTACATCGTGGAACGCGAACCGGAATTTGAGTTCTTGAACACTGGCGCCCAGTTTATGAACACCGCATCAGAGCCATTTGTCTGGGCCACACTGGCGCACCAAGGAAATGTAGCCAGAAAAGAGGGAAGAGAGCCGTTGTCCTTGTAAGACTCAGACGTCGTCCCCTCCGACCACCTCTCCCAATCATTTTGCTGGCTAACGTTCAGTCACTGGACAACAAACACTGTGAACTGCGGGCATGCATCTCATACCAATGGGAAACAAGGGACTGTTGCATTATTTGCCTCACAGCCTGGATGTCTGCAGTGGTTTCAGACTCAGCCATTGAGCTTACGGGGCTCTCTGTGCAATGCTCGGACAGAACGAAAGAGCTCACAGGGAAATGCAGAGGTGGGGGAGTTTGTTTATTTATCAACAACTCGTGGTGTGATGGAAAGAACCTACACTCTATTAAATCTTTCTGCTCCCCTGATCTGGAATTTCACATGCTTCTGTATCGACCATTCTGGTTTCCGAAGGAAATTTACAGCAGTCATAATTACAGCTGTTTATATTCCTCCTCAAGCCAACACAGACCAGGCACTCAAGGAACTGTATGGGAACATAAGTGAGCAGGAAACCGCATACCCAGATGCAGCGTTTATTGTTACGGGGGACTTAACAAAGCTAACTTTAGAACAATAGCTCCAAAATACTTCCAACACATCACCATCAAGACGTGCGGTGATCGAGTACTGAACTACTGTTACTCTCCTTTTCGGGACGCATAAAAATCTCTCTTGCGCCCACCTTTCGGCAAATAAGATCACTCTTCCATCCTGCTCCTACCTGCTTATAGGCAGAAACTGAAACGGGAAGCACCCGCCCTCAGGATAATTCAATGCTGGTTGGACCAATCAGACGCTACACTACAGGACTGTTTCGATCACGTGGACTGGGACATGTCCCGTGCAGCGTCTGATGACGACATAGAGATATACTCAGAGACTGCAACATGTTTCATCAGAAAGTGTGTAGAAGATGTAGTACCGACAAAAACAATTCGTGTCTACCCCAACCAAAAACCATGGATTAATAGCGATGTTCGAGTAGCCTTGTCAGCATGAACATCCGCTTTTAAATCCGGGAACGCTGATGATCGCAAACAAACCAGTTATGATCTCAGGAAATATTCCACAACCATATCAATTTAAAATACAGCTTCTTTTCATCAAATGATGTTTTATTAACAAAGTTCGGGAGGAGCACGTTCAAATGATTAACACAATCAACACGTCATCAGCAATTTACACCTCATCCTATCAGCAGGAGAGGAAGCATGTATACATAGACATGTTTGACTCACCTACAGCTCTTTGACATTTTTCGGCAGCTCGACAGTTTACGGCATTGTGGCTCCGCCTTCTGGTCGCGATACACCCGAAATCGAGCTAGACTCGTTAGATGGATTCTCTACGAAAACCTCCGGACCCAGTAGCGATCCTCATCCGCCTAACACCATGCTAACTATATTATATCACCCTCAGCAATACATCAGGGGTGCCAGACCAAGCAAACGGGTCCAGCAACAACAAGCAAACGCACAGTAAGACGCGAGGCCTGTTCTCGCCACCAAGCAAAACATCCGTATTCAGCAGCTCTACATCGGCCCCTTTCAATCGCTCCTGCAAACTGCCATTGAGAAGGATAATAAAGCTGGTTGAGCTGCAAGCTCGACTCTCAGGCAATGCTGCTTTCTTCCTGCTAGCCAGGCCGCCGCCGCGAGCCTCAGCAGACCGCGCTGCAGTTTCAGCTCACACTCTCTCTGTCCGTCAGCTCACACAAACAAGAGCAGCTGTAATCCTTCCCGGCGCTTTTATTTCTGCATCGCTAAATCACGAGCAGTTTGTGCCATCTCAATGCTACTGTTCCGGGGAACCCACGTCTGAAATGTGATTGTTTTTAAAGTAACGCGCTGCTTCCGCGCAGCTCAGAAGTCAGATCGCGCACAGTACAGTCCGATTGCACGCGCTGCTTCAGATCGCGCTCATTACAGTCGATCGCGCGCTCAGCCGCCCACACAAGAATCAAGTACTTATTGCCAACGCTGCCTTGTTGTTTCAACTTAATCGGCTATTAAGTGGACTCACTGGAAAGAAACCATATGCACTTCCTATTTCAAAGTAATTCTCTGCCTTCACTGTTTCAATCCTTTAAGTCTATGATAAGCTTTATAAGTCTATGATATTTGGATGAACCCCTGCCAGGGTTTATTCAAAGCCAATAAGTTTGTGAACTTTCATAAACTTTGATATTCCGATTTCCAACAGGTAAGTTTATTTTCTGCCTTAAATATGCAACATGCATCTGATATAAATTCAACTGTCAATTTATAATTGAAAGGTTTTACTTATGCTTTTTACAAACCATATTGATTTTGTTATTTCTTGAGTGTATTTAGACGTCTGTAACCAAAATAATTTCAAGAAACTGAAACACTGAACAGCAACAAGCGTTGAGCACTTTCTCTGGCTCAGCGCCAGCCAATGTGTTCAGATTTAGCAGGCGATCATGTGATGCCCCGCCTTTCGCCACATTGCCCAAGATTGAGATGTACCAGTTTCACGATAAACTCTTCCTCTCAAGTTCCTTCACTGTATCCCACTGTCGAAAGGAGCTCTTGCACTCAACAAACACTGCAACCGAGCCTCTAACAACTCTTCCTTCAAGTTCCTTCACTGTATCCCACTGTCACGCGGTCGTCAGCTCTTCCGCTCCGTTGTCGCACCCTATGACGCCGAGGCTTGCCCTCACCTCCACCTCCACCATCAAGACATCCACCTTCTTCTTGCTCAACTTCCTACGACACCTCAGCACTCTTATCAATAGTAAAGGAGGATGATAAAAGCAAAACTAACTAGAATAGGTCTCGCTCCAGTCAGCTGTACCATCTCCAAATCAACTCTACCTTCAAAATGCCTCAAACGTACGTTCCTCAAATCTTCATCTCTCTCCCTTGCAAAACCAGATCTTCAAGCGTTAAGACGCAGCAGCACACTGCAGTTTTTCAGCACTGCACCTCACATGCCAGCATCTAGCGACAAACGCCGCCCTTTAAGTGCGAGCTTGCCTCCGCCAGTGGTGCAGGCTCAGCAACGGCAGCACATACCTAACCTTTCCCCTATGTTTGGCCTGCAGCCCTGCCTTCCGATTCTAACGTGAGGCTGCCTCCGCTAGCGACGCAGCAGGCCCAGACACTGTCTTATCTTCCCTTTCTACCCTTTCTGTCTCTCTCCCGGCTCCAGGTGTCAACCCAAGCTTGAGGCTGCCTCCGCAAGTGGCTTCGCCCCTGGCCTTTTTTCCACCTAATTCTCTCCACCATGCTAATTCTCCTTTCATCCTGTTCTCTGCTATGCTCATGCCATTCCACAAACACTGCTGCTTGGAACCACCTCTGTCGCCAACAACAGTTGAACACAAATCCTAACTGAAGTTAAGGCTGCTGCCACCAGAGGTGGACCTATTCCCAACCAGTATATCAATATTCAGAGTTGATATTTATCGACGCCTCTAAATGTCCTAATCTTTTCGTTCCTCCCAAAGCCCCAGGGGCCGACCTAAGCGTGAGGCTGCCTCCGCACGCGGCCCCCGGCTTCTTTTCCTCCTAATGTCCTTTCCCAAACTCTCCCTCTTGCCTAATCCTTCCGTATCCTCCCCAAGCCCCAGGGGCCGACCTAAGCGTGAGGCTGCTCCGCATACAGCCCCGGCTTCTTTTCCTCCTAATTTCCTTTCCCAAACTAAATCTTTTCGTTCCTCCCAAAGCCCCAGGGGCCGACCTAAGCGTGAGGCTGCCTCCGCACGCGGCCCCCGGCTTCTTTTCCTCCTAATGTCCTTTCCCAAACTCTCCCTCTTTCTAATCCTTCCGTTCCTCCCCAAGCCCCAGGGGCCGACCTAAGCGTGAGGCTGCTCCGCATACAGCCCCGGCTTCTTTTCCTCCTAATTTCCTTTCCCAAACTAAATCTTTCTTCACCCCTTCTCAGACTATCCACAGCAGTGACGCTCCCGCAGGAGCAAGGCTTCTCAAACTATCCACTGCCGCAGCAGTGACGCTCCCGCAGGAGCAAGCTCTTTCTAACTTCCACTGCCGCAGCAGTGACGCTCCCGCAGGAGCCAGCTCTTTCTAACTTCCACTGCCGCAGCAGTGACGCCCAGAGGGGTTTCCCCTTCTACGACGTTGACGTGCCTCCTGCTGCTGTGAGGGCCCCGAGGGGTTTCCACTGCTACGGCCCTGAGGGTTTTTTCGATGCAATGGTAGCGACGTGCCTCCTGCCAACATGGGGAACCAGAGGGGTTTTCCCCTGCTGCGACGGTGACGTGCCTCCTGCCGATGCGGGGGCCCAGAGGGGTTTCCCCTTCTACGACGTTGACGTGCCTCCTGCTGCTGTGAGGGCCCCGAGGGGTTTCCACTGCTACGGTAGTGATGTGCCTCCTGCTCCCACAGCAGCCCCGAGGGGTTTCCACCGTCACGGCAGCGACGTACCTCCTGCCTCCCGCAGCGGCCCCGAGGGGTTTCCACTGTCGCAGCGGCGACGTACCTCCTGCCTCCCACAGCGGCCCCGAGGGGTTTCCACTATCACGGCAGCGACGTGCCTCCTGCTGACTGCAGCGACCACGGGGGTTTCCCCTGCCGCGGAGGCGACGCACCACCTTGGTCCTGCAGCTGCCCCGAGGGGTTCCCCGAGGGGTAGCGACACAGCCTCCTGCTGACGCGGGGGCCCAGAGGGGTTTCCCCTGCTGCAACAGTGACGTGATAGCTGACGCGGGGGCCCAGAGGGGTTTTCCCCTGCTACGATGTTGACGTGCCTCCTGCTGCTGTGAGGGCCCCGAGGGGTTTCCACTGCTACGATAGTGATGTGCCTCCTGCTCCCACAGCGGCCCCGAGGGGTTTCCACCGTCACGGCAGCGATGTACCTCCTGCCTCCCGCATCGGCCCCGAGGGGTTTCCACTGTCGCAGCGGCGACGTACCTCCTGCCTCCCGCAGCGGCCCCGAGGGGTTTCCACCATCACGGCAGCGACGTGCCCCCTGCTCCTGCAGCGACCACGGGGGTTTCCCCTACCGCGGTGGCTACATACCTCCCTACTCCTATGGCAGCCAGGGGAGTAGTTTCAGAGGTACCCCTCATACTCCCAGAAACCAAATTACACCCAATTCTCTTTCTTGCAACAATTTGAACAACAAACACATATCCAATGCTAAAGCCATATCATCCCCTCCGCACCTCAAGCCCTCTACAGTATATCATCTGCCCTCCCGCAACTCACAAAACCCCCTCTTGCAACAAGAACAACAAACACATATCCAATGCTAAAGATTCATCTGCCCTCCCGAACTCACAATTAACCCCCCCTCAGCTGTAACCTCGCAATTCTTTGGGGGGTCATCAAAATCTTTAGCGGCTGTCCGACTAGGTTGCAATTTTTGGGGGAGTGCTCCAGGTTCGGGCTAAATACCGAGCTCGGAGCCCTCTCCTCGGACAGCACGCCAAATATGCTTACCATTTATTGCTCCTGAATCATTTGTAAGTGTGAACTCGTGAAATGATGTTTTATTAACAAAGTTCGGGAGGAGCACGTTCAAATGATTAACACAATCAACACGTCATCAGCAATTACACCTCATCCTATCAGCAGGAGAGGAAGCATGTATATATAGACATGTTTGACTCACCTACAGCTCTTTGACATTTTTCGGCATCCCTCCACCACCCCAACTCCTCACACTTAATTGTTCCTATCAAAGTCAGGATACGGGGGGAGTGCTCCAGGTTCGGGCTAAATACCGAGCTCGGAGCGCCAAATATGCTTACCATTTATTGCTCCTGAATCATTTGAAAGTGTGAACTCGTGAACTGTCAAGTAGCAAAACAAACTCTTCTCTCGGAAAGCACGCCAAATATGCTTACCATTTATTGCTCCTGAATCATTTGAAAGTGTGAACTCGTGAACTGTCAAGTAGCAAAACAAACTCTTAAAGTAACTGTATAATCCATGATTAATTGTATATTCCTAAACAAGATGGCGCCGCGGATGGCAGCCTCGGTTTTTAGCTCTACAGTGATTGTCCTGTCTTTGTTTGTTTGCATATGTGCACTGGAAGCTTCAACACCAAGACAAATTCCTTGTGTGTGCAAGCACACTTGGCAATAAAGCTTTCTGATTCTGATTCTGATTCTGTACTCATAACAACACCACCACATTTGAAGAATTTTAATTAATTAGATATAGATGTAAAAGACAATTGCACTAGACTGCTGGCATATACATTTTCCATGTAGACAATTTGTATCATGTATGTGAAGCATTCATAAAAAGAATATCTCTCTCTTACTTTATGCTGCCATTCTGTTGCCTCCTCTTCCTTTTTCCTTTTGGCATCCTCTAACAGGGCAATTCTGGCAGTAAATTCCCCCAACTCAGCTGCCTGTTACATACCTTATACACATAATACAACAGCATGCATGACCAAGCAAAGCACTGTTACATACCTTATACACATAATACACACAGCATATGTGCATATTCTTTTTATTACACTTTTTTTTGACTATATTAAAAAAGCTGAGGATGATATACTAAACTCCCAAAATAATCTTGTTTCCCTATCTGGATATTTTTATGACTCTGCTGAGCAAGGTACTCTACTCAGCAAAGACCCAATTGTTCTCCTTTAGGATTCTTATTATTAGGGCCCTTTTCTCTCTCAAGACATTGAGGATGCTAAATTACAAGCTGATTTTTGAATCTCGAACAGGTTGGCTATGGAAAGGCAACAAATCTATGGCGAGATGTTGTTTTGATTTTCTTATAACATCTGTATTTGAATTTGATGAAACTTCAGCTATGTGTTCTTTGTAATAGGCCGAACACATGGGTATGACTATTGTGAATCAAAGGTATAGCGCCACCAACTGGAAGCATACAAAACTGCAGGGGATAGTCTTAACAAATTATTCTCACTGAGCAGGACAACTTTAGCGCTACATGTATAGCATTCTCTGACCAACAGGAATTCAGATATTTAGGGACCCTACAAGGGTGAAGGTCCTATTGTTTTCCCTAGGATTCTTATTTTTTAAAAAAATTTTCCAAACCTCTTTGGTTGAAAAATACGCCGGCATACATTGACTGATCTGAATGAAACTTCAGCTGTGTGTTTGTTGTAGGAGGGCGTTCACAGTGATTATTGTGAGTCATAGTGCCACCAACTGGCAGCAGGAAGTTTGTCTCCTTCAAAATTCTTTGAAATCACCCTCTTAACAGAATTCTACTATTTTGGTTTGAATGTGGATTTTAAAAAAATGAAATGAAAAAAATTAAAATATTTTTGTGAATGTTTGGTAATTGAACTTACAGGAATTTAAAATTAATGTACTATATTTCAGATCAATATATTTGTTTTCTTTAAAATGCTGTATTGTGAGATTTGACACTAAGCAATACTCTCCTCTCAATTATGAACCCTTTATTCCTTTATAAAGTATTACTAATATTACTAACATTAGAAAATAAAACATTTGAGTTTGTTTTTCAATCAATGTAGTATTTTGTTTAAAAAGTTGTTAAATCTTCTGCGTTTCCCTTTCTGTCTTTCCTCCCCTCAGTGTGTGCGCGTGTGCGCATGCGCGTATGTCTGTATGTCTGTTTGTTTCAGATTCTGCTCCTAATCTATCAAAACACACATGAAGCCTCTAATCAAGCCAGTTAATTTTTTGGCAACTGACAACATAGTATAATGCAATAAGTTTGATAATTAGGTTATTAAAATAATAATAATAATAATAATAATAATAATAATAATAATAATAATAATAATAATAATAATAATAATAATAATAATAATAATAATAAATATAGCTGCAAGCAGCAATGACCGGGGTTCAAACGTAGTAGGACCATCTGAGCTGTCATAACTGTTTGTGGTCAATCTGACTAGTTCTCCTAATGTGCACAGTTCTTTATGAAGTTTCTAGTTTGTGTAAACGATATATAGACATATCATATTACACATTTTTTCACTATAGGAAGATCTATCAAATGATATTAATATAGTGTGGATATGTTTAACACCACACATCATATCATCTGAACTTTATGTCAGTCTATGTCAATCTGACTTGTTCTCCACATGAAAAGATTTTCTAGCCTGACGGTGCCTCTTGTGGACAAAAGTAGTATTACAGCTTTTCTAAGATTTTAAAATGCATAGATCATTTGACACATTTCTTCAAAATGACTTGTTCTTAACATGTTCACAATTCTTTATTGTGAGCCCTATGAGCATCAGAAATACATGAGACCTGACACATTTCTTCAAAATGACTTGTTCTTAACATGTTCACAGATCTGTGACGTTTCTCTTGTGGACAAAAGTAGTATTACAGCTTTTCTAAGATTTTAAAATATAGAGTGTTTATAATTTATTGTGAGCCGTACGAGCATCAGAAATACATGAAACCTCACAAGTTTCTTCATAATGTCTTGTTCTTAACATTTACACAGTTTTGTGAAGTTTCTTGTTTTTGGACAAGATATATAGACATTTTAATCACAATAGGCCAAATCAGAAATATATGAAAAATTGTATCTGCTGAACGGTTTAACTAATCGAAAATCCTTTGACAACTTTTTGCCTTGAGTGTCCCTAGATGATGCGTGTGAATTTTCAAGCCAGTGAGATTGACGGCCTATGACGAGTTCGAAAAATTTGAAATTTCAAAAATCTCCAATATTTCGCAAACAATTTGATTGACAGCAGTGGTTCTTGACAAAGTTGTTCAGTATGAGGAGATCTATCAGATGATATCAATATTTTGTGGATGCGTGAAACACCACGTGAGTAGAGACGCAAAAAACTTGTTAGCGCCAACTAGTGTCCGATTTTCTTCAAAATTCTGACAGACCACTAGGGCCATGAGTCAAACACGCCCATCGAGTTTCGTTCCAATCGACCTTCGTTAAGCTGGTCTAATTGATGCTCAAAGTTCATTGGCCGATGACGGTCATGTTTTTTGAGATACACCAGTGTCCTCATAGACCATCATGGACCCTTGGACAAAGACCGTGCATGACAAGTCTCAGGTCAATCAGACTACCATGTGACCCTGTACAGGTGATTGAGTGTTTTTTTCGCAATATAGCGCCACCAAGTGGTCAATCATCGCAGTTTTTTTGGTGTGACAACAAATTGAGCTTATACATGACTATGTGAAGTTTCGTGAGATTATCTCTTTGCGTTCCAGAGCTATTACGATTTTAGCAAAAGTGTCTCCGCCTTCTGCGAACGTTTTATTGTCTTGTTGCAAGCGTGAATCACCGATTAAAATTCCTTTGACAACTTTTGGTCATGAGAGTCTCTAGATGATGCGTGGGAAATTTTGCGTGATTTGGCCAAACGGCCTATGAGGAGTTCGAAATTTTTTTTTTTCAGAAAATTCAAAATGGCGGAACATTTTTATAGGCGGAAATGAAATCGGAGATATACATTTTTTAAGTCTTGAGCCAGGGATTCCAGGGATATAAGACACTTGAGTGTACGACAAACGGTTCACGAGTTATGAGCGTGTACGCGTTTGTAGTCGCTGTAGCGCCACCTATTGCCCGATTTGCGTCATATTTAGATACATTCTCCCCAAATTGAGACCTACCATCTGACCAACTTTCAAGTCTCTAGACCTTACGGTTTGGTCTGCACGATAAGAAGTACGGCAGAAGAATAATAATAATAAATATAGCTGCAAGCAGCAATCACCGGGGTTCAAACTTAGCAAGACCATCAAGGCCCATTGGACAAAGAACGTGAATAACAAGTTTGAAGTCAATCGGACTAACAAGTGCACATGTACAGATGTTTAAGTGTTTTTTTCATAATATAGCGCCACCAAGTGGTCAATCGTTGCAGATTTTTTAGTATTACCACAAAATGAGCTCTTACATGAGTATTTCAAGTTTGGTGAGATTATCTCTTTGCAATCCAGAGTTATTTAGATTTTAGCGAAAGTGTGAATTTTATATCCACACATAAAAAAGATTTCTTATCCTGTGGTTCCCTATTGTGGACAAAAATAATATGACAGCCATCATCTTTCAGTTGGTAATGAGTTGTTCATTATGAGGAGATTTATCAAACAATATTAATATTGTGTAGCTGTGTTTAGCACCACATTTCATCCAAACACTCCCATCAAGTTTTGTTGCAATCGACCTTTGTTAAGTTGGTCTAATTGATGCTCAAACTTATTTGGCCGATGACGGCCATGTTTTTTGAGATATGGCCATATCTTCATAGGCCATCATGGACCCTTGGATAAGGACAGTGCATGACAAGTTTCAAGTCAATCGAATAAACGAGTGTACCGTGACAGCCAATTTAGAAATTGTTCACATATTAAAAGAAAAACAAAATTCAGAAATTGGAATAAAAAGATTTCTTATCCTGTGGCTCCCTCTTGTGGACAAGTAATATTACAGCCATCATTTTTTCAGTTTTAATTGGTTATTGTTCAGTATAGAAAGATCTATCAAATACTAAAATAGTGTGGATGTGTGAAACAAGATGTGAGCAAAGATTCTTCTAACTGAAATTGGAATAAAAAGATTTCCTAGCCTGACGGTGCCTCTTGTGGACAAAAGTAGTATTACAGCTTTACTGAGATTTTTAAATATAGATAGTTTATAATTTATTGTGAGCCCTATGAGCATCAGAAATACATGAAACCTGACACATTTCTTCAAAATGACTTGTTCTTAACATGTTCACAGTTCTGTGATGTTTTTTTGTTTGAGCACAAGATATATAGACATTTTAATCACAATAGGCCAAATACGAAATATATGAAAAATTGTATCTGCTGAACGGTTTAACTGATCAAAATTCTTTTGATAACTTTTTGCCTTGAGTGTTCCTTGATGATGCGTGTGAATTTTCAAACCAATCGTATCAACGGCCTATGACTAGTTCGAAAAAGTTGAATTTTCTAAAATCGCTAATATTTCTCTAACAATTTGATTTACAGCAGTGGTTCTTGAGGCAAAGTTGCTCAGGATGAGACGATCTAACAGATGATATCAATATTGTGAGGATGTGTGAAACACCACGTGAGTAGAGACGCAAAAAATCTCGTTAGCGCCAACTAGTGGCCGATTTCTTTAAAAATTCTGACAGACCTTTAGGGCCATGAGTCAAACACGCTCATCGAGTTTCATTCCGATCGACATTCGTTAAGTTGGTCTAATTGATGCTCAAATTTCATTGGCTGATGACAGCCATGTTTTTTGAGATACGCCAATATCCTCATAGATCGTCATGCGCCATTGGACAAAGACCGTGCATGACAAGTTTGAAGTCAATCGGACTAAAGAGTGCACATATACAGATGTTTAAGTGTTTTTTTCGTAATATAGCGCCACCAAGTGGTCAATCGTTGCAGATTTTTTAGAGTGACCACAAAACTAGCTTATACATGAGTATTTCAAGCTTGGTGAGATTATCTCTTTGCGTTCCAGAATTATTACGATTTTAGCAAAATAGGCTCCGCCCTATTCAAACGTTTGGACAACCTGTTGCGAGTGTGAATCACTAATCGAAATTCTTTTGATAACTTTTGCTCATGAGAGTCACTAGATGATATGTGTGAAGTTTCACGTGATTTGGACAAACGGCCTATGAGGAGTTCGAAAATTTTTTTTTTCAGAAAATTCAAAATGGCGGAAAATTTTTCTAGGCGGAAATGAAATCGGAGATATACGTTTTGTTCGGCTTGAGCCAAGGATTCCAGAGATATAAGACACTTGAGTGTAGGACAAACGGTCTAGGAGTTATTAGCGATTTAGCTATTTTGATCGCTCTAGCGCCACCTATTGGCCGATTGGCGTCATATTTTGATACGTTCCCCCCAAATTGAGACCTACCATCTGGCCAGGTTTCAAGTCTCTAGACCTTACGGTTTGGTCTGCACGATCGGAAGTTCGACAGAATAATAATAATAATAATAAAAATCTTAGCGATTACAATAGGTATTCAACGCTACGCGTTTGAACCCCTAAATATAGGTGCAAGCAGCAATGACCGGGGTTCAAACGTAGCAGGACCATCTGAGCTGTCATGACTGTTTGTGGTCAATCTGACTAGTTCTCCTAATGTGCACAGTTCTGTGAAGTTTCTACTTTGTGCAAACAATGTACAGATATCTTTCAAAGATGTTCAGAATGAGAAGATCAAATGATATTAATATTGTGAACTGAACATGTAAACTGTTATGTCGATCTATGTCAATCTGACTTGTTCTCCACATAAACACATCTTTATGAAGTTTCTAGTTTGTGTCAATGATATATATATACACGTTAAACTTTTTTTTTTTAGTATGGAAAAATCTATCAAATGATATTATTATTACCTGCATGTGTTTAACACCATATGTCATGTCATTTGAACTGTTATGTCAGTCTATGTCAATCTGACTTGTTCTCCACATAAAAAGATTTTCTAGCCTGATGGTGCCTCTTGTGGAAAAAAGTAGTATTACAGCTTTTCTAAGATTTTAAAATGTAGATCGTTTGTAATTTATTGTGAGCCCTATGAGCATCAGAAATACATGAGACCTGACACATTTCTTCAAAATGACTTGTTCTTAACATGTTCACAGATCTGTGACGTTTCTCTTGAGGACAAAACTAGTATGACAGCTTTTCAAAGATTTTAAAATATAGATCGTTTATTATTTATTGTGAGCCCTATGAGCATCAGAAATACACGAGACCTGACACATTTCTTCAAAATGACTTGTTCTTAACATTTACACAGTTTTGTGAAGTTTCTTGTTTGTGGACAAGATATATAGGCTTTTTATTCACAATAGGCCAAACCTGAAATATATGAAAAATTATATCTGCTGAAGGGTTTGCCTGATCGAAATTCTTTGAATAACTTTTTCCCTTGAGTGTCCCTAGATGATGCGTGTGAATTTTCAAGCCAATCGTATTGACGGCCTATGACGAGTTCGAAAAAGTTGAAATTTCAAAAATCTCCAATATTTCACAAACAATTTGATTGACAGCAGTGGTTCTTGAGGCAAAGTTGTTCAGTATGAGGAGATCTATCATATGATATCAATATTGTGTGGATGCGTGAAACACCACGCGAGTAGAGACGCAAAAAACTTGTTAGCGCCAACTAGTGTCCGATTTTTTTCAAAATTCTGACAGACCACTAGGGCCATGAGTCAAACACACCCATCGAGTTTCGTTCCGATCGACCTTTGTTAAGCTGGTCTAATTGATGCTCAAAGTTCATTGGCCGATGACGGCCATGTTTTTTGAGATACACCAATGTCCTCATAAACCATACTGGACCATAGGACAAAGACCGTGCATGACAAGTTTCAGGTCAATCAGACAAACATGTGACCCTGTACAGGTGATTTAGAGTTTTTTTCACAATATAGCGCCACCAAGTGGTCAACTGGCCCGGTTTTTTGGGCGTGACCACAAAATGACCTTATACATGACTATGTGAAGTTTTTTGAAATTATCTCTTTGCGTTCCAGAGTTATTACGATTTTAGCAAAAGTGTCTCTGCATTACGCGAACGTTTTAGCATGTTGTTGCAAGCCTGAATCACCGATCGAAATTATTTGAATAACTTTTGGTCATGAGAGTCTCTAGATGATATGTGTGAAGTTTCACGTTATTTGGACAAACGGCCTATGAGGAGTTCGAAAAATTTTTTTTTCAGAAAATTCAAAATGGCGGAAAATTTTTATAGGCGGAAATGAAATCGGAGATATACATTTTTTAAGTCTTGAGCCAAGGATTCCAGGGATATAAGAAACTTGAGTGTACGACAAACTGTCTATGAGTTATTAGCGATTTAGCTATTTTGATCGCTGTAGCGCCATCTATTGGCCAATCGGGGTCATATTTTGATACGTTCTCCCCAAATTGAGACCTACCATCTGGACAACTTTCAAGTCTCTAGGCCTTACGGTTTGGTCTGCACGATAAGAAGTACGGCAGAATAATAATAATAATAATAAAAATCTTAACAATTACAATAGGTTTTCAACGCTTCGCGTTTGAACCCCTAAATATAGCTGCAAGCACCAATCAACGGGGTTCAAACGTCGCAAGTTCATCTGAGCGGTTATGACAGTATGAGAAGATCTATCAAATGATATAAATATTGTGAGAATGTGTTTAACACAACATGTCATGTCATCTGAACTGTTATGTCAGTCTATGTCAATCTGACTTGTTCTCCACGTGCATGACAAGTTTGAAGTTAATCGGACTAACGAGTGCACATGTACAGATGTTTTAGTGTTTTTTTTCATAATATAGCGCCACCAAGTGGTCAATCGTTGCAGATGTTTTAGTTTGACCACAAAATAAGCTCTTACATGAGTATTTCAAGTTTGGTGAGATTATCTCTTTGCACTCCAGAGTTATTACAATTTTAGCAAAAGTGTTAAGTTGGTCTAATTGATGCTCAAACTTCATTGGCTGATGACGGCCATGTTTTTTGAGATATGCCAATATCCTCATAGAACATCATGGACCCTTGGATAAAGACCGTGCATGACAAGTTTCAAGTCAATCGAATAAACGAGTGTACCGTGACAGCCAATTTAGAAATTGTTCACATATTTAAAAAAAAAACAAATTCAAAAATTGGAATAAAAAGATTCCTTATCCTGTGGCTCCCTCTTGTGGACAAGTAACATTACAGCCATCATTTTTCAGTTTTAATGTGTTATTATTCAGTATGGGAAGATCTATCAAATACTAAAATAGTGTTGATGTGTGAAACAAGATGTGAGCAAAGATTCTTCCAACTGAAATTGGAATAAAAAGATTTCCTAGCCTGATGGTGCCTCTTGTGGACAAAAGTAGTATTACAGCTTTCCTAAGATTTTAAAATATAGATAGTTTATAATTTATTGTGAGCCCTATGAGCATCAGAAATACATGAAACCTGACACACTTCTTCAAAATGACGTGTTCTTAACATGTTCACAGTTCTGTGATGTTTTTTGTTTGTGCACAAGATATACAGACCTTTTAATCACAATGGGACAAATCAGAAATATATGAAAAATTGTATCTGCTGAACGGTTTAACTGATCGAAATTCTTTGAACAACTTTTTGCCTTGAGTGTCCCTAGATGATGTGTGTGAATTTTCAAGGCAATCGTATTGACGGTCTATGACTAGTTCGAAAAATTTTAATTTTCTAAAATCTCCAATATTTCAAAAACAGTTTGATTGACAGCAGTGGTTCTTGAGGCAAAGTTGCTCAGTATGAGGAGATCTAACAGATGATATCAATATTGTGAGGATGTGTGAAACACCACGTGAGTAGAGACACAAAAAACTCGTTAGCGCCAACTAGTGGCCGATTTAAAAAAAGAATCTGACAGACCTCTAGGGCTATGAGTCAAATACGCTCATCGAGTTTCGTTCCGATTGAAGTTCGTTAAGCTGGTCTAATTGATGCTCAAACTTCATTGGCCGATGACGGCCATGTTTTTTGAGATACGCCAATATCCTCTTAGATCATCATGGCTCACTGGACAAAGACCGTGCATGACAAGTTTGAAGTCAATCGGAATAACGAGTGCACATGTACAGATGTTTTAGTGTTTTTTTGTAATGTAGCGCCACCAAGTGGTCAATCGTTCCAGGTTTTTTAGCGTGACCACAAAACTAGCTCCTAGATGAGTATTTGAAGTTTGGTGAGATTATCTCTTTGCATTCCAGAGTTATTACGATTTTAGCGAAAGAGGCTCCGCCCTATTAAGACGTTTGTGCGTCCTGTTGAGAGCGTGAATCACTGATCAAAATTCTTTGAATAACTTTTGGTCAGGAGAGTCTCTAGATGATGCGTGTGAAGTTTCGTGTAATTTGGACAAACGCTCTATGAGGAGTTCGAAAAAATTTTTTTTCAGAAAATTCAAAATGGCGGAAAATTTTTATAGGCGGAAATGAAATCGGAGATATACATTTTTTAAGTCTTGAGCCAAGGATTCCAGAGATATAAGACACTTTAGTGTAGGACAAACGGTTTACAAGTTATGAGTGATTACGCGTTTTTAGTGGCTGTAGCGCCACCTATAGGCCGATTTGCGTCATGTTTTGATACGTTCCCCCCAAATTGAGACCTACCATCTGGCCAACTTTCAAGTCTCTAGACCTTACAGTTTGGTCTGCACGATCGGAAGTTCGACAGAATAATAATAATAATAATAATAATAATAATAAAAATCTTAACAATTACAATAGGTTTTCAACGCTTCGCGTTTGAACCCCTAAATATAGCTGCAAGCAGCAATGACCGGGGTTCAAACGTAGCAGGACCATCTGAGCTGTCATGACTGTTTGTGGTCAATCTGACTAGTTATCCTAATGTGCACAGTTCTGTGAAGTTTCTACTTTGTGTAAACAATGTATAGACATCTTTCAAAGATGTTCAGAATGAGAAGATCAAATGATTTCGACATTGTGAACTGAACATATGAACAGTTATGTCGGTGTATGTCGGTCTATGTCAATCTGACTTGTTCTCCACATAAACAGAGCTTTATGAAGTTTCTAGTTTGTGTAAATGATATATAGACATGTTACAAATTTTTTTCATTATGGGAAGATCTATCAAATGATAACAATGTGGATATGTTTAACACTACACATCATATCATTTGAACTGTTATGACCTTTTTTTGTCAATCTGACTATTTTTTTTCCTAATAAGCACAGGTCTGTGAAGTTTCTACTCTGTGCAAACAATGAATAGACATCTTTCAAAGATGTTCAGACTGAGAAGATTAAATGATATTAATATTGTGAACTGAACATCTGAACTGTTCTGTCGGTTTATGTCAGTCTATGTCAATCTGACTTGTTCTCCACATAAAAAGATTTTCTAGCCTGATGGTGCCTCTTGTGGACAAAAGTAATATTACAGCTTTTCTAAGATTTTAAAATGTAGATCATTTGTAATTTATTGTGAGCCCTATGAGCATCAGAAATACATGAGACCTGACACATTTCTTCAAAATGACTTGTTCTTAACATGTTCACAGATCTGTGACGTTTCTCTTGTGGACAAAACTAGTATGACAGCTTTTGTAAGATTTTAAAATGTAGATGGTTTATAATTTATTGTGAGCCGTACGAGCATCAGAAATACATGAAACCTCACAAGTTTCTTCATAATGTCTTGTTCTTCACATTTACACAGTTTTGTGAAGTTTCTTGTTTTTGGACAAGGTATATAGACATTTTAATCACAATAGGCCAAATCACAAATATATGAAAAATTGTATCTGCTGAACGGTTTAACTAATCGAAAATCCTTTGACAACTTTTTGCCTTGAGTGTCCCTAGATGATGCGTGTGAATTTTCAAGCCAGTGAGATTGACGGCCTATGACGAGTTCGAAAAATTTGAAATTTCAAAAATCTCCAATATTTCACAAACAATTTGATTGACAGCAGTGGTTCTTGAGGCAAAGTTGTTCAGTATGAGGAGATCTATCAGATGATATCAATATTCTGTGGATGCGTGAAACACCACGTGAGTAGAGACACAAAAAACTCGTTAGCGCCAACTAGTGACCGATTTTCTTCAAAATTCTGACAGACCACTAGGGCTCTGAGTCAAACTCGCCCATCGAGTTTCGTTCCGATCGACCTTCGTTAAGCTAGTCTAATTGATGCTCAAAGTTCATTGGCCGATGACGGTCATGTTTTTTGAGATACACCAATGTCCTCATAGACCATGATGGACCCTTGGACAAAGACCGTGCATGACAAGTCTCAGGTCAATTGGACTAACATGTGCCTCGGTACAGGTGATTGAGTGTTTTTTTTCGCAATATAGCGCCACCAAGTGGTCAATCATCGCAGTTTTTTTTGTTGTGACCACAAATTGAGCTTATACATGACTATGTGAAGTTTGGTGAGATTATCTCTTTGCGTTCCAGAGCTATTACGATTTTAGCAAAAGTGTCTCCGCCTTATCCGAACGTTTTATTGTCTTGTTGCAAGCGTGAATCACCGATCAAAATTCCTTTGACAACTTTTGGTCATGAGAGTCTCTAGATGATGCGTGTGAAATTTTGCGTGATTTGGACAAACGGCCTATGAGGAGTTCGAAAAAATTTTTTTTCAGAAAATTCAAAATGGCGGAAAATTTTTATAGGCGGAAATGAAATCGGAGATATACATTTTCTAAGTCTTGAGCCAAGGATTCCAGAGATATAAGACACTTGAGTGTACGACAAACGGTTTACGAGTTACGAGCGTGTACGCGTTTGTAGTCGCTGTAGCGCCACCTATTGCCCGATTTGCGTCATATTTTGATACGTTCTCCCCAAATTGAGACCTACCATCTGACCAACTTTCAAGTCTCTATACCTTACGGTTTGGTCTGCACGAGACGCATTACGGCAGAAGAATAATAATAATAATAAATATAGCTGCTAGCAGCCATCACGGGGCCAAGCGCAAGGAGGGCATTAAATGTCATGCCGACATGGCTGGCATCATCAGACCAACGGCAGTAAGAATCTAAAGACATTTCAATATGACTTGTCTAAATGGCTGAAAAATCAACAATACGGTCTTTAGTAATTCGATTTAATGGTTTATCACATTCAACCAACAGGCAGCGCTCTAACCAAATTGATATGTCAAATCATGTGGTATATCCAGAGTGTGGTGACATTGACACATGCAAAGTTTGCTTTCAATTGGGTAAACCATTGCTGAAAGAGCACTAAAGTCATGTGTTTGTTAAACATAGCATCTTATAAGAAAAATCGAAATGGCAGACGCTCAAAATGGCCGATATGGGAATATTTGGTATCACAGGACTCGGCATGACCCACTGGATCTAAAGAGACCAGTTTCATGATTTTTGGACAAAGCGTTCAGGAGTTATAATCAAAAATGACAGTTTTTCATATCTCCTGACCACTAGGGGGCACAGCGCCAAAACTCTGCAAGTAGCCTCAGAACATAATTGACATAACACACACCTAGTTTGGTCAGAAAAGGCAAATGCATTACAGAGATAAAGCCTCAATTTCATTTTAGCGACTATTACCTCAGATTCTTTTGTGAGTTATTCGTAAATGGTTTGACGAATCAACTTCCTTTATATATCGTTTTGTCCACA
This sequence comes from Rhodeus uyekii, assembly GCA_037043235.1. Lineage (NCBI taxonomy): Eukaryota > Metazoa > Chordata > Actinopteri > Cypriniformes > Acheilognathidae > Rhodeus > Rhodeus uyekii. The sequence goes on from JAWRVZ010000014.1 coordinate 21,821, forward strand.
TTGTCTGGAGATGATGTGGTTCAATTTTCGTGAAAATCGGACAAACGGCCTAGGAGGAGTTCGAAAAAGTAGGTTTTTCATAAAATTCAAAATGGCGGGAAAATTTTCATGACGGAAAATGACGTCATAGGGTGCAACCGAATCGTCTTGAGCCAAGGAATCAGTGGACAAAAGAATTTTGTTTCTAGGACATACGGTTCAAAAGTTATTTACGTAAACGTGAGTGCAACTTTGGAGAGTTGGTGGCGCTATAGAGATTGAGTTAGAGACTTCAATTTTGCTATGGTCAATGATTGGACTGTCCTTTATGAGTGTGCCAACTTTTTTTCATTTTCCCGCTTACGGTTCTATGGGCTGTCATAGACTTCAATGGCAGAAGAAGAATAATAATAAATATAGCTGCAAGCAGCCATGACGGGGCCAAGCACAAGGAGGGCTTTAAATGTCATGCCGACATGGCTGGCAGCATCAGACCAATGGCAGAAAGCATCTAAAGACATTTCAATATGACTTCAGTCTAAATGGCTGAAAAATCATCAATAAGGTCTTTAGTAATTCGATTTAACGGTTTATCACATTCGACCAACAGGCAGCGCTGTAACCAAATTGATGTGTCAAATCATGTGGCAAATCCAGAGTGAGGTGACAATGACACATGCAAAGTTTGGTGTCAATAGGGTAAAGCATTGATGAAACACAGCTTTAAAGTCATGTGTTTAAGCATAGCTTTTCATGACAAAATTCTAAATAGCCGACGCTGAAAAAGGCCGACATGGGAAAATTTGGTATCGCAGGACTCAGCATGATGCACTGAATCTAAAGACAGCAGTTTCATGATTTTTGGACAAAGCAATTCAGGAGTTATAATCAAAAAATGTCAGTTTTTCATATCTCCTGACCACTAGGGGGCAGAGCGCCAAAACTCTGCAGGTAGCCTCAGATCATGATTGACATCACACACAGAAAGTTTGGTCAGAATACGGTAATGCGTTGCAGAGACATAGCCTCGCTTTATTTGGTGGCCATTTGGTCAAATTCGTTCGCATTTTTATCGAAACCTGTTTGACGAATCAACTTTATTTTAATAACTTTTTGTCAGGATGGTCTGAAGATGTTATGATTCAATTTTGGTGAAAATTGGACAAACGGTGTGGGAGGAGTTTGAAAAAGTAGGTTTTTAAAGAAAAACAACATGGCGGACAGGAAATTTGGCCGACTATGACAAATTTGGTATCTATGTTCTCGGTTTGACCCAAGGAACGTATAAAGACAACTTATTTTACCATAGGTTAACGTATTCAAAAGTTATTAGCATATTTGTAAATTTGGTTATAACTTTTGACCACAAGGTGGCGCTGCCTCAAAACTTTTTGTGGCGTATCAAGCCTAGGTGCCGAAGACACAAATTGAGTTTCATAACGATACGCCAATGAGTTTGTTAAATACAGCAATTTATGACAATATTCAAAATGGCCGACGCTCAAAATGGCCGATATGGAAAAATTTGGTATCGGACGACTCGGCATGATGCACTGAATCTAAAGAGACCAGTTTTATGATTTTTGGCCAAAGCGTTCAGAAGTTATAAGCAAATATTTCACTTTTTCATATCTCCTGACCACTAGGGGGCACAGCACCAAAACTGTGCAGGTAGCCTCATATCATGATTGACGTAACACACACCAAGTTTGGTCAGAATACGCTAATGCGTTGCGGAGATATAGCCTCGCTTTCATTTCTGCGGCCATTTTGTCGAATTCTTTCGCAAGTTATTCGTAAACGGTTTGACAAATCAAATTTCTTTTAATAACTTTATGTCCGCATGGTCTGGAGATGATGTGGTTCAATTTTCGTGAAAATCGGACGAACGGCCTAGGAGGAGTTCGAAAAAGTTGGTTTTTCATAAAATTCAAAATGGCGGGAAAATTTCCATGACGGAAAATGACGTCATAGGGTGCAATCGAATCGTCTTGAGCCAAGGAATCAGTGGACGAAAGAATTTTGTTTCTAGGACATACGGTTCAAAAGTTATTTACGTAAACGTGAGTTCAACTTTGGACAGTTGGTGGCGCTAGAGACATTAAGTTAGAGACTTCAAATTAGCTATGGTCAATGATTGGCTTGTCCTCTTTCAGTGTGCCAAATTTCATCATTTTCCCGCAAACGGTTCTATGGGCTGCCATAGACTTCCATGGCGGAAGAAGTAAGAATAATAATAATAAAGAACCGGAACAGAAACAATAGGTGCCTTCGCACCTTCGGTGCTTGGCCCCTAATAAATATAGCTGCAAGCAGCAATGACCGGGGTTCAAACGTGGCAGGACCATCTGAGCTGTCATGACTGTTTGTGGTCAATCTGACTAGTTATCCTAATGTGCACAGTTCTGTGAAGTTTCTACTTTGTGTAAACAATGTATAGACATCTTTCAAAGATGTTCAGAATGAGAAGATCAAATGATTTCGACATTGTGAACTGAACATATGAACAGTTATGTCGGTGTATGTCAGTCTATGTCAATCTGACTTGTTCTCCACATAAACAGAGCTTATGAAGTTTCTAGTTTGTGTAAATGATATATAGACATGTTAAAAAAAATTTCATTATGGGAAGATCTATCAAATGATAACAATGTGGATATGTTTAACACTACACGTCATATCATTTGAACTGTTATGACCTTTTTTTGTCAATCTGACTAGTTTTTTCCTAATGAGCACAGTTCTGTGAAGTTTCTACTCTGTGCAAACAATGAATAGACATCTTTCAAAGATGTTCAGACTGAGAAGATTAAATGATATTAATATTGTGAACTGAACATCTGAACTGTTCTGTCAGTTTATGTTCTGACTTGTTCTCCACATAAAAAGATTTTCTAGCCTGATGGTGCCTCTTGTGGACAAAAGTAGTATTACAGCTTTTCTAAGATTTTAAAATGTAGATCATTTGTAATTTATTGTGAGCCCTATGAGCATCAGAAATACATGAGACCTGACACATTTCTTCAAAATGACTTGTTCTTAACATGTTCACAGTTATGTGACGTTTCTCTTGTGGACAAAAGTAGTATTACAGCTTTTCTAAGATTTTCAAATATAGAGTGTTTATAATTTATTGTGAGCCGTACGAGCAGAGCCGTACGAGCATCAGAAATACATGAAACCTCACAAGTTTCTTCATAATGTCTTGTTCTTAACATTTACACAGTTTTGTGAAGTTTCTTGTTTTTGGACAAGATATATAGACATTTTAATCACAATAGGCCAAATCAGAAATATATGAAAAATTGTATCTGCTGAACGGTTTAACTAATCGAAAATCCTTTGACAACTTTTTGCCTTGAGTGTCCCTAGATGATGCGTGTGAATTTTCAAGCCAGTGAGATTGACGGCCTATGACGAGTTCGAAAAATTTGAAATTTCAAAAATCTCCAATATTTCGCAAACAATTTGATTGACAGCAGTGGTTCTTGAGGAAAAGTTGTTCAGTATGGGGAGATCTATCATATGATATCAATATTTTGTGGATGCGTGAAACACCACGTGAGTAGAGACGCAAAAAACTCGTTAGCGCCAACTAGTGTCCGATTTTCTTCAAAATTCTGACAGACCACTAGGGCCATGAGTCAAACACGCCCATCGAGTTTCGTTCCGATCGACCTTCGTTAAGCTAGTCTAATTGATGCTCAAAGTTCATTGGCCGATGACGGTCATGTTTTTTGAGATACACCAATGTCCTCATAGACCATCATGGACCCTTGGACAAAGACCGTGCATGACAAGTCTCAGGTCAATCGGACTACCATGTGACCCTGTACAGGTGATTGAGTGTTTTTTTCGCAATATAGCGCCACCAAGTGGTCAATCATCGCAGTTTTTTTGGTGTGACCACAAATTGAGCTTATACATGACTATGTGACGTTTGGTGAGATTATCTCTTTGCGTTCCAGAGCTATTACGATTTTAGCAAAAGTGTCTCCGCCTTATCCGAACGTTTTATTGTCTTGTTGCAAGCGTGAATCACCGATTAAAATTCCTTTGACAACTTTTGGTCATGAGAGTCTCTAGATGATGCGTGGGAAATTTTGTGTGATTTGGCCAAACGGCCTATGAGGAGTTCGAAAAAATTTTTTTTCAGAAAATTCAAAATGGCGGAAAATTTTTATAGGCGGAAATGGAATCGGAGATATACATTTTTTAAGTCTTGAGCCAAGGATTCCAGGGATATAAGACACTTGAGTGTACAACAAACGGTTTACGAGTTATGAGCGTGTACGCGTTTGTAGTCGCAGTAGCACCACCTATTGCCCGATTTGCGTCATATTTTGATACGTTCTCCCCAAATTGAGACCTACCATCTGACCAACTTTCAAGTCTCTAGACCTTACGGTTTGGTCTGCACGATAAGACGTACGGCAGAATAATAATAATAATAATAAATATAGCTGCAAGCAGCAATCACCGGGGTTCAAACTTAGCAAGACCATCAAGGCCCATTGGACAAAGAACGTGAATAACAAGTTTGAAGTCAATCGGACTAACAAGTGCACATGTACAGATGTTTAAGTGTTTTTTTCATAATATAGCGCCACCAAGTGGTCAATCGTTGCAGATTTTTTAGTATTACCACAAAATGAGCTCTTACATGAGTATTTCAAGTTTGGTGAGATTATCTCTTTGCAATCCAGAGTTATTTAGATTTTAGCGAAAGTGTGAATTTTATATCCACACATAAAAAAGATTTCTTATCCTGTGGTTCCCTATTGTGGACAAAAATAATATGACAGCCATCATCTTTCAGTTGGTAATGAGTTGTTCATTATGAGGAGATTTATCAAACAATATTAATATTGTGTAGCTGTGTTTAGCACCACATTTCATCCAAACACTCCCATCAAGTTTTGTTGCAATCGACCTTTGTTAAGTTGGTCTAATTGATGCTCAAACTTATTTGGCCGATGACGGCCATGTTTTTTGAGATATGGCCATATCTTCATAGGCCATCATGGACCCTTGGATAAGGACAGCGCATGACAAGTTTCAAGTCAATCGAATAAACGAGTGTACCGTGACAGCCAATTTAGAAATTGTTCACATATTAAAAGAAAAACAAAATTCAGAAATTGGAATAAAAAGATTTCTTATCCTGTGGCTCCCTCTTGTGGACAAGTAATATTACAGCGATCATTTTTTCAGTTTTAATTGGTTATTGTTCAGTATAGAAAGATCTATCAAATACTAAAATAGTGTGGATGTGTGAAACAAGATGTGAGCAAAGATTCTTCTAACTGAAATTGGAATAAAAAGATTTCCTAGCCTGACGGTGCCTCTTGTGGACAAAAGTAGTATTACAGCTTTTCTAAGATTTTAAAATGTAGATCATTTGTAATTTATTGTGAGCCCTATGAGCATCAGAAATACATGAGACCTGACACATTTCTTCAAAATGACTTGTTCTTAACATGTTCACAGTTATGTGACGTTTCTCTTGTGGACAAAAGTAGTATTACAGCTTTTCTAAGATTTTCAAATATAGAGTGTTTATAATTTATTGTGAGCCGTACGAGCAGAGCCGTACGAGCATCAGAAATACATGAAACCTCACAAGTTTCTTCATAATGTCTTGTTCTTAACATTTACACAGTTTTGTGAAGTTTCTTGTTTTTGGACAAGATATATAGACATTTTAATCACAATAGGCCAAATCAGAAATATATGAAAAATTGTATCTGCTGAACGGTTTAACTAATCGAAAATCCTTTGACAACTTTTTGCCTTGAGTGTCCCTAGATGATGCGTGTGAATTTTCAAGCCAGTGAGATTGACGGCCTATGACGAGTTCGAAAAATTTGAAATTTCAAAAATCTCCAATATTTCGCAAACAATTTGATTGACAGCAGTGGTTCTTGAGGAAAAGTTGTTCAGTATGGGGAGATCTATCATATGATATCAATATTTTGTGGATGCGTGAAACACCACGTGAGTAGAGACGCAAAAAACTCGTTAGCGCCAACTAGTGTCCGATTTTCTTCAAAATTCTGACAGACCACTAGGGCCATGAGTCAAACACGCCCATCGAGTTTCGTTCCGATCGACCTTCGTTAAGCTAGTCTAATTGATGCTCAAAGTTCATTGGCCGATGACGGTCATGTTTTTTGAGATACACCAATGTCCTCATAGACCATCATGGACCCTTGGACAAAGACCGTGCATGACAAGTCTCAGGTCAATCGGACTACCATGTGACCCTGTACAGGTGATTGAGTGTTTTTTTCGCAATATAGCGCCACCAAGTGGTCAATCATCGCAGTTTTTTTGGTGTGACCACAAATTGAGCTTATACATGACTATGTGACGTTTGGTGAGATTATCTCTTTGCGTTCCAGAGCTATTACGATTTTAGCAAAAGTGTCTCCGCCTTATCCGAACGTTTTATTGTCTTGTTGCAAGCGTGAATCACCGATTAAAATTCCTTTGACAACTTTTGGTCATGAGAGTCTCTAGATGATGCGTGGGAAATTTTGTGTGATTTGGCCAAACGGCCTATGAGGAGTTCGAAAAAAATTTTTTTCAGAAAATTCAAAATGGCGGAAAATTTTTATAGGCGGAAATGGAATCGGAGATATACATTTTTTAAGTCTTGAGCCAAGGATTCCAGGGATATAAGACACTTGAGTGTACAACAAACGGTTTACGAGTTATGAGCGTGTACGCGTTTGTAGTCGCAGTAGCACCACCTATTGCCCGATTTGCGTCATATTTTGATACGTTCTCCCCAAATTGAGACCTACCATCTGACCAACTTTCAAGTCTCTAGACCTTACGGTTTGGTCTGCACGATAAGACGTACGGCAGAATAATAATAATAATAATAAATATAGCTGCAAGCAGCAATCACCGGGGTTCAAACTTAGCAAGACCATCAAGGCCCATTGGACAAAGAACGTGAATAACAAGTTTGAAGTCAATCGGACTAACAAGTGCACATGTACAGATGTTTAAGTGTTTTTTTCATAATATAGCGCCACCAAGTGGTCAATCGTTGCAGATTTTTTAGTATTACCACAAAATGAGCTCTTACATGAGTATTTCAAGTTTGGTGAGATTATCTCTTTGCAATCCAGAGTTATTTAGATTTTAGCGAAAGTGTGAATTTTATATCCACACATAAAAAAGATTTCTTATCCTGTGGTTCCCTATTGTGGACAAAAATAATATGACAGCCATCATCTTTCAGTTGGTAATGAGTTGTTCATTATGAGGAGATTTATCAAACAATATTAATATTGTGTAGCTGTGTTTAGCACCACATTTCATCCAAACACTCCCATCAAGTTTTGTTGCAATCGACCTTTGTTAAGTTGGTCTAATTGATGCTCAAACTTATTTGGCCGATGACGGCCATGTTTTTTGAGATATGGCCATATCTTCATAGGCCATCATGGACCCTTGGATAAGGACAGCGCATGACAAGTTTCAAGTCAATCGAATAAACGAGTGTACCGTGACAGCCAATTTAGAAATTGTTCACATATTAAAAGAAAAACAAAATTCAGAAATTGGAATAAAAAGATTTCTTATCCTGTGGCTCCCTCTTGTGGACAAGTAATATTACAGCGATCATTTTTTCAGTTTTAATTGGTTATTGTTCAGTATAGAAAGATCTATCAAATACTAAAATAGTGTGGATGTGTGAAACAAGATGTGAGCAAAGATTCTTCTAACTGAAATTGGAATAAAAAGATTTCCTAGCCTGACGGTGCCTCTTGTGGACAAAAGTAGTATTACAGCTTTACTGAGATTTTTAAATATAGATAGTTTATAATTTATTGTGAGCCCTATGAGCATCAGAAATACATGAAACCTGACACATTTCTTCAAAATGACTTGTTCTTAACATGTTCACAGTTCTGTGATGTTTTTTTGTTTGAGCACAAGATATGTAGACATTTTAATCACAATAGGCCAAATACGAAATATATGAAAAATTGTATCTGCTGAACGGTTTAACTGATCAAAATTCTTTTGATAACTTTTTGCCTTGAGTGTTCCTTGATGATGCGTGTGAATTTTCAAACCAATCGTATCAACGGCCTATGACTAGTTCGAAAAAGTTGAATTTTCTAAAATCGCTAATATTTCTCTAACAATTTGATTTACAGCAGTGGTTCTTGAGGCAAAGTTGCTCAGGATGAGACGATCTAACAGATGATATCAATATTGTGAGGATGTGTGAAACACCACGTGAGTAGAGACGCAAAAAATCTCGTTAGCGCCAACTAGTGGCCGATTTCTTTAAAAATTCTGACAGACCTTTAGGGCCATGAGTCAAACACGCTCATCGAGTTTCATTCCGATCGACATTCGTTAAGTTGGTCTAATTGATGCTCAAATTTCATTGGCTGATGACAGCCATGTTTTTTGAGATACGCCAATATCCTCATAGATCGTCATGCGCCATTGGACAAAGACCGTGCAAGACAAGTTTGAAGTCAATCGGACTAAAGAGTGCACATATACAGATGTTTTAGTGTTTTTTTCGTAATATAGCGCCACCAAGTGGTCAATCGTTGCAGATTTTTTAGAGTGACCACAAAACTAGCTTATACATGAGTATTTCAAGCTTGGTGAGATTATCTCTTTGCGTTCCAGAATTATTACGATTTTAGCAAAATAGGCTCCGCCCTATTCAAACGTTTGGACAACCTGTTGCGAGTGTGAATCACTAATCGAAATTCTTTTGATAACTTTTGCTCATGAGAGTCACTAGATGATATGTGTGAAGTTTCACGTGATTTGGACAAACGGCCTATGAGGAGTTCGAAAAATTTTTTTTTCAGAAAATTCAAAATGGCGGAAAATTTTTCTAGGCGGAAATGAAATCGGAGATATACATTTTGTTCGGCTTGAGCCAAGGATTCCAGAGATATAAGACACTTGAGTGTAGGACAAACGGTCTAGGAGTTATTAGCGATTTAGCTATTTTGATCGCTCTAGCGCCACCTATTGGCCGATTGGCGTCATATTTTGATACGTTCCCCCCAAATTGAGACCTACCATCTGGCCAGGTTTCAAGTCTCTAGACCTTACGGTTTGGTCTGCACGATCGGAAGTTCGACAGAATAATAATAATAATAATAAAAATCTTAGCGATTACAATAGGTATTCAACGCTACGCGTTTGAACCCCTAATAAATATAGCTGCAAGCAGCAATGACCGGGGTTCAAACGTCGCAAGACCATCTGAGCTGTCATGACGGTTTGTGGTCAATCTGACTAGTTCTCCTAATGTGCACAGTTCTGTGAAGTTTCTACTTTGTGTAAACAATGTATAGACATCTTTCAAAGATGTTCAGAATGAGAAGATCGAATGATATTGACATTGTGAACTGAACATATGAACAGTTATGTCGGTGTATGTAGGTCTATGTCAATCTAACTTATTCTCCACATAAACAGAGCTTTATGAAGTTTCTAGTTTGTGTAAATGATATATAGACGTTACAAATTTTTTCAGTATGGGAAGATCTATCAAATGATAATAATGTGGGTATGTTTAACACTACACGTCATATCATTTGAACTGTTATGACATTTTTTTGTCAATCTGACTAGTTTTTTCCTAATGAGCACAGTTCTGTGAAGTTTCTACTCTGTGTAAACAATGAATAGACATCTTTCAAAGATGTTCAGACTGAGAAGATTAAATTATATTAATATTGTGAACTGAACATCTGAACTGTTCTGTCGGTTTATGTCAGTCTATGTCAATCTGACTTGTTCTCCACATAAAAAGATTTTCTAGCCTGATGGTGCCTCTTGTGGACAAAAGTAGTATTACAGCTTTTCTAAGATTTTAAAATGTAGATCGTTTGTAATTTATTGTGAGCCCTATGAGCATCAGAAATACATGAGACCTGACACATTTCTTCAAAATGACTTGTTCTTAACATGTTCACAGATCTGTGACGTTTCTCTTGTGGACAAAACTAGTATTACAGCTTTTCTAAGATTTTAAAATGTAGATCGTTTATAATTTATTGTGAGCCGTACGAGCATCAGAAATACATGAAACCTCACAAGTTTCTTCAAAATGACTTGTTCTTAACATTTACACAGTTTTGTGAAGTTTTTTGTTTGTGGACAAGATATATAGACATTTTAATCACAATAGGCCAAATCAGAAATATATGAAAAATCTTATCTGCTGAACGGTTTAACTAATCGAAAATCCTTTGACAACTTTTTGCCTTGAGTGTCCCTAGATGATGCATGTGAATTTTCAAGTCAGTGAGATTGACGGCCTATGACGAGTTCAAAAAATGTGAAATTTCAAAAATCTCCAATATTTCGCAAACAATTTGATTGACAGCAGTGGTTCTTGAGGCAAAGTTGTTCAGTATGAGGAGATCTATCAGATGATATCAATATTTTGTGGATGCGTGAAACACCACGTGAGTAGAGACGCAAAAAACTCGTTAGCGCCAACTAGTGTCCGATTTTCTTCAAAATTCTGACAGACCACTAGGGCCATGAGTCAAACACGCCCATCGAGTTTCGTTCCGATCGACCTTCGTTAAGCTAGTCTAATTGATGCTCAAAGTTCATTGGCCGATGACGGTCATGTTTTTTGAGATACACCAATGTCCTCATAGATCATCATGGACCCTTGGACAAAGACCGTGCATGACAAGTCTCAGGTCAATCGGACTACCATGTGACCCTGTACAGGTGATTGAGTGTTTTTTTCGCAGTATAGCGCCACCAAGTGGTCAATCATCGCAGTTTTTTTGGTGTGACCACAAATTAAGCTTATACATGACTATGTGAAGTTTGGTGAGATTATCTTTTTGCGTTCCAGAGCTATTACAATTTTAGCAAAAGTGTCTCCGCCTTATCCGAACGTTTTATTGTCTTGTTGCAAGCGTGAATCACCGATCAAAATTCCCTTGACAACTTTTGGTCATGAGAGTCTCTAGATGATGTGTGTGAAATTTTGCGTGATTTGGACAAACGGTCTATGAGGAGTTCGAAAACTTTTTTTTTCAGAAAATTCAAAATGGCGGAAAATTTTTATAGGCGGAAATGAAATCGGAGATATACATTTTTTAAGTTTTGAGCCAAGGATTCCAGAGATATAAGACACTTGAGTGTACGACAAACGGTTTACGAGTTATGAGCGTGTACGCGTTTGTAGTCGCTGTAGCGCCACCCATTGCCCGATTTGCGTCATATTTTGATACGTTCTCCCCAAATTGAGACCTACCATCTGACCAACTTTCAAGTCTCTAGACCTTACGGTTTGGTCTGCACGATAAGAAGTACGGCAGAATAATAATAATAATAATAATAATAATAATAATAATAATAATAATAAAAATCCTAACAATTACAATAGGTTTTCAACGCTTCGCGTTTGAACCCCTAATAAATATAGCTGCAAGCAGCAATGACCGGGGTTCAAACGTCGCAAGACCATCTGAGCTGTCAAGACGGTTTGTGGTCAATCTGACTAGTTCTCCTAATGTGCACAGTTCTGTGAAGTTTCTACTCTGTACAAACAATGTATAGACATCTTTCAAAGATGTTCAGAATGAGAAGATCAAATGATATTGACATTGTGAACTGAACATATGAACAGTTATGTCGGTTTATGTCGGTCTATGTCAATCTGACTTGTTCTCCACATACAAAAAGCTTTATGAAGTTTCTAGTTTGTGTAAATGATATATAGACATGTTACACATTTTTTTCAGTATGGGAAGATCTATCAAATGATAACAATGTGGATATGTTTAACACTGCACGTCATATCATTTGAACTGTTATGACCTTTTTTTGTCAATCTGACTAGTTTTCCTAATGAGCACAGTTCTGTGAAGTTTCTACTCTGTGCAAACAATGACTAGACATCTTTCAAAGATGTTCAGACTGAGAAGATTAAATTATATTAATATTGTGAACTGAACATCTGAACTGTTCTGTCGGTTTATGTCAGTCTATGTCAATCTGACTTGTTCTCCACATAAAAAGATTTTCTAGTCTGATGGTGCCTCTTGTGGACAAAAGTAGTATTACAGCTTTTCTAACATTTTAAAATGTAGATCGTTTGTAATTTATTGTGAGCCCTATGAGCATCAGAAATACATGAGACCTGACACATTTCTTCAAAATGACTTGTTCTTAACATGTTCACAGATCTGTGACGTTTCTCTTGTGGACAATACTAGTATTACAGCTTTTCTAAGATTTTAAAATGTAGATCGTTTATAATTTATTGTGAGCCGTACGAGCATCAGAAATACATGAAACCTCACACGTTTCTTCAAAATGACTTGTTCTTAACATTTACACAGTTTTGTGAAGTTTCTTGTTTGTGGACAAGATATATAGACATTTTAATCACAATAGGCCAAATCAGAAATATATGAAAAATTGTATCTGCTGAACGGTTTAACTAATCGAAAATCCTTTGACAACTTTTAGCCTTGAGTGTCCCTAGATGATGCGTGTGAATTTTCAAGCCAGTGAGATTGACGGCCTATGACGAGTTCGAAAAATTTGAAATTTCAAAAATCTCCAATATTTCGCAAACAATTTGATTGACAGCAGTGGTTCTTGAGGCAAAGTTGTTCAGTATGAGGAGATCTATCAGATGATATCAATATTCTGTGGATGCGTGAAACACCATGTGAGTAGAGACGCAAAAAACTCGCTAGCGCCAACTAGTGTCCGATTTTCTTCAAAATTCTGAAAGACCACTAGGGCCATGAGTCAAACACGCCCATCGAGTTTCGTTCCGATGGACCTACGTTAAGCTAGTCTAATTGATGCTCAAAGTTCATTGGCCAATGACGGTCATGTTTTTTGAGATACATCAATTTCCTCATAGATCATCATGGACCCTTGGACAAAGACTGTGCATGACAAGTCTCAGGTCAATCGGACTACCATGTGACCCTGTACAGGTGATTGAGTGTTTTTTTCGCAATATAGCGCCACCAAGTGGTCAACTGGCCCAGTTTTTTTGTTGTGACCACAAAATGAGCTTATACATGACTATGTGAAGTTTGTTGAGATTATCTCTTTGCGTTCCAGAGTTATTACGATTTTAGCAAAAGTGTCTCCGCACTATGCGAACGTTTTAGCGTGTTGTTGCAAGCCTGAATCACCGATCGAAATTATTTGAATAACTTTTGGTCATGAGAGTCTCTAGATGATATGTGTGAAGTTTTCACGTTATTTGGACAAACGGCCTATGAGGAGTTCGAAAAATTTTTTTTTCAGAAAATTCAAAATGGCGGAAAATTTTTATGGGCGGAAATGAAATCGGAGATATACATTTTTTAAGGCTTGAGCCAAGGATTCCAGGGATATAAGACACTTGAGTGTACGACAAACTGTCTATGAGTTATTAGCAATTTAGGTATTTTGATCGCTGTAGCGCCACCTATTGGCCAATCGGGGTCATATTTTGATACGTTCTCCCCAAATTGAGACCTACCTTCTGGCCAACTTTCAAGTCTCTAGACATTACGGTTTGGTCTGCACGATAAGAAGTACGGCAGAATAATAATAATAATAATAAAAATCTTAACAATTACAATAGGTTTTCAACGCTTCGCGTTTGAACCCCTAAATATAGCTGCAAGCAGCAATGACCGGGGTTCAAACGTAGCAGGACCATCTGAGCTGTCATGACTGTTTGTGGTCAATCTGACTAGTTATCCTAATGTGCACAGTTCTGTGAAGTTTCTACTTTGTGCAAACAATGTATAGACATCTTTCAAAGATGTTCAGAATGAGAAGATCAAATGATATTAATATTGTGAACTGAACATCTAAACTGTTATGTCGATCTATGTCAATCTGACTTGTTCTCCACATAAACACATCTTTATGAAGTTTCTAGTTTGTGTAAACGATATATATATATATATATATATATATATACACACGTTAAACATTTTTTCAGTATGGAAAAATCTATCAAATGATATTATTATTACCTGCATGTGTTTAACACCATATGTCATGTCATCTGAACTGTTATGTCAGTCTATGTCAATCTGACTTGTTCTCCATATGAAAAGATTTTCTAGCCTGACGGTGCCTCTTGTGGACAAAAGTAGTATTACAGCTTTTCTAAGATTTTAAAATATAGATTGTTTATTATTTATTGTGAGCCCTATGAGCATCAGAAATACATGAGAACTGACACATTTCTTCAAAATGACTTGTTCTTAACTTGTTCACAGTTCTGTGACGTTTCTCTTGTGGACAAAAGTAGTATTACAGCTTTTCTAAGATTATAAAATATAGAGTGTTTATAATTTATTGTGAGCCCTATGAGCATCAGAAATACATGAAACCCAACACATTTCTTCAAAATGACTTGTTCTTAACATTTACACAGTTTTGTGAAGTTTCTTGATTGTGGACAAGATATATAGGCTTTTTATTCACAATAGGCCAAACCTGAAATATATGAAAAATTATATCTGCTGAACGGTTTAGCTAATCGAAATTCTTTGAATAACTTTTTGCCTTGAGTGTCCCTAGATGATGCGTGTGAATTTTCAAGCCAATCGTATTGACCGCCTATGACGAGTTCGAAAAAGTTGAAATTTCAAAAATCTCCAATATTTCATAAGCAATTTGATTGACAGCAGTGGTTCTTGAGGCAAAGTTGTTCAGTATGAGGAGATCTATCATATAATATCAATATTCTGTGGAATGCGTGAAACACCACGTTAGTAGAGACGCAAAAAACTTGTTAGCGCCAACTAGTGTCCGATTTTTTTCAAAATTCTGACAGACCACTAGGGCCATGAGTCAAACACACCCATCGAGTTTCGTTCCGATCGACCTTCGTTAAGCTGGTCTAATTGATGCTCAAAGTTCATTGGCTGATGACGGCCATGCTTTTTGAGATACAGCAATGTCCTCATAGACCATCATGGACCCTTGGAGAAAGACAGTGCATGACAAGTTTCAGGTCAATCAGACTAACATGTGACCCAGTACAGGTAATTTAGAGGTTTTTTTGCAATATAGCGCCACCAAGTGGTCAACCGTCGCAGTTTTTTTGTTGTGACCACAAAATGACCTTATACATGACTATGTGAAGTTTGGTGAGATTATCTCTTTGCGCTCCAGAGTTATTACGATTTTAGCAAAAGTGCCTTTGCCGTATGCAAACGTTTTAGCGTGTTGTTGCGAGCCTGAATCACCGATCAAAATTCTTTGAATAACTTTTGGTCATGAGAGTCTCTAGATGATATGTGTGAAGTTTCGCGTTATTTGGACAAACGGCCTATGAGGAGTTCGAAAAAAATTTTTTTCAGAAAAATCAAAATGGCGGAAAATTTTTATAGGCGGAAATGAAATCGGAGATATACATTTTTTAAGTCTTGAGCCAAGGATTCCAGGGATATAAGACACTTGAGTGTACGACAAACGGTTTACGAGTTATGAGCGTGTACGCGTTTGTAGTCGCTGTAGCGCCACCTATTGCCCGATTTGCGTCATATTTTGATACGTTCTCCCCAAATTGAGACCTACCATCTGGCCAACTTTCAAGTCTCTAGACCTTACGGTTTGGTCTGCACGATAAGAAGTACGGCAGAAGAATAATAATAATAAAAATCTTAACAATTACAATAGGTTTTCAACGCTTCGCGTTTGAACCCCTAATAATAATAATAATAATAATAAAAATCCTAACAATTACAATAGGTTTTCAACGCTTCGCGTTTGAACCCCTAAATATAGCTGCAAGCAGCAATGACGGGGTTCAAACGTAGCAGGACCATCTGAGCTGTCATGACTGTTTGTGGTCAGTCTGACTAGTTCTCCTAATGTGCACAGTTCTGTGAAGTTTCTACTTTGTGCAAACAATGTATAGACATCTTTCAAAGATGTTCAGAATGAGAAGATCAAATGATATTAATATTGTGAACTGAACATCTGCACTGTAATGTCGATCTATGTCAATATGACTTGTTCTCCACAGAAACACATCTTTATGAAGTTTCTAGTTTGTGTAAACGATATATAGACATATCATATTACACATTTTTTTCACTATAGGAAGATCTATCAAATGATTTTAATATAGTGTGGATATGTTTAACACCACACATCATATCATCTGAACTGTTATGTCAGTCTATGTCAATCTGACTTGTTCTCCACATGAAAAGATTTTCTAGCCTGACGGTGCCTCTTGTGGACAAAAGTAGTATTACAGCTTTTCTAAGATTTTAAAATATAGATTGTTTATAATTTATTGTGAGCCCTATGAGCATCAGAAATACATGAGACCTGACATGTTTCTTCAAAATGACTTGTTCTTAACATATTCACAGTTCTGTGACGTTTCTCTTGTGGACAAAAGTAGTATTACAGCTTTTCTAAGATTTTAAAATATAGAGTGTTTATAATTTATTGTGAGCCCTATGAGCATCAGAAATACATGAAACCCAACACATTTCTTCAAAATGACTTGTTCTTAACATTTACACAGTTTTGTGAAGTTTCTTGTTTGTGGACAAGATATATAGGCTTTTTATTCACAATAGGCCAAACCTGAAATATATGAAAAATTATATCTGCTGAACGGTTTAGCTAATCGAAATTCTTTGAATAACTTTTGCCTTGAGTGTCCCTAGATGATGCGTGTGAATTTTCAAGCCAATCGTATTGACCGCCTATGACGAGTTCGAAAAAGTTGAAATTTCAAAAATCTCCAATATTTCAAAAACCATTTGATTGACAGCAGTGGTTCATGAGGCAAAGTTGTTCAGGATGAGGAGATCTATCATATGATATCAATATTCTGTGGATGCGTGAAACACCACGCGAGTAGAGACGCAAAAAACTCGTTAGCGCCAACTAGTGTCCGATTTTTTTCAAAATTCTGACAGACCACTAGGGCCATGAGTCAAACACACCCATCGAGTTTCGTTCCGATTGACCTTCGATGACGGCCATTTTTTTTTAGATACACCAATGTCCTCATAGACCATAATGGACCATAGGACAAAGACCATGCATGACAAGTTTCAGGTCAATCAGACAAACATGTGACCCTGTACAGGTGATTTAGTGTTTTTTTCACAATATAGCGCCACCAAGTGGTCAACTGGCCCAGTTTTTTTGGCGTGACCACAAAATGAGCTTATACATGACTTTGTGAAGTTTGGTGAGATTATCTCTTTGCGTTCCAGAGTTATTACGATTTTAGCAAAAGTGTCTCCGCCTCATGCAAACGTTTTAGTGTGTTGTTGCGAGCCTGAATCACCGATCGAAATTATTTGAATAACTTTTGGTCATGAGAGTCTCTAGATGATATGTGTGAAGTTTCGCATTATTTGGACAAACGGCCTATGAGGAGTTCGAAAAAATTTTTTTTCAGAAAATTCAAAATGGCGGAAAATTTTTATAGACGGAAATGAAATCGGAGATATACATTTTTTAAGTCTTGAGCCAAGGATTCTAGGGATATAAGACACTTGAGTGTACGACAAACGGTTTACGAGTTATGAGCGTGTACGCGTTTGTAGTCGCTATAGCGCCACCTATTGCCCGATTTGCGTCATATTTTGATACGTTCTCCCCAAATTGAGACCTACCATCTGGCCAACTTTCAAGTCTCTAGACCTTACGGTTTGGTCTGCACGATAAGAAGTACGGCAGAAGAATAATAATAATAAATATAGCTGCAAGCAGCAATGACCGGGGTTCAAACGTAGCAGGACCATCTGAGCTGTCATGACTGTTTGTGGTCAATCTGACTAGTTATCCTAATGTGCACAGTTCTGTGAAGTTTCTACTTTGTGCAAACAATGTATAGACATCTTTCAAAGATGTTCAGAATGAGAAGATCAAATGATATTAATATTGTGAACTGAACATCTGAACTGTACTGTAGATCTATGTCAATCTGACTTGTTCTCCACATAAACACATCTTTATGAAGTTTCTAGTTTGTGTAAACGATGTATAGACATATCATATTACACATTTTTTAACTATAGGAAGATCGATCAAATTATATTAATATCGTGTGGATATGTTTAACACCACACATCATATCATCTGATCTTTTATGTCAGTGTATGTCAATCTGACTTGTTCTCCACATGAAAAGATTTTCTAGCCTGACGGCGCCTCTTGTGGACAAAAGTAGTATTACAGCTTTTCTAAGATTTTAAAATATAGATAGTTTATTATTTATTGTGAGCCCTATGAGCATCAGAAATACATGAGACCTGACACATTTCTTCAAAATGACTTGTTCTTAACATGTTCACAGTTCTGTGACGTTTCTCTTGTGGACAAAAGTAGTATTACAGCTTTTCTAAGATTTTAAAATATAGAGTGTTTATAATTTATTGTGAGCCGTACGAGCATCAGAAATACATGAAACCTCACAAGTTTCTTCATAATGTCTTGTTCTTAACATTTACACAGTTTTGTGAAGTTTCTTGTTTTTGGACAAGATATATAGACATTTTAATCACAATAGGCCAAATCAGAAATATATGAAAAATTGTATCTGCTGAACGGTTTAACTAATCGAAAATCCTTTGACAACTTTTTGCCTTGAGTGTCCCTAGATGATGCGTGTGAATTTTCAAGCCAGTGAGATTGACGGCCTATGACGAGTTCGAAAAATTTGAAATTTCAAAAATCTCCAATATTTTGCAAACAATTTGATTGACAGCAGTGGTTCTTGAGGCAAAGTTGTTCAGTATGAGGAGATCTATCAGATGATATCAATATTCTGTGGATGCGTGAAACACCACGTGAGTAGAGACGCAAAAAACTCGTTAGCGCCAACTAGTGTCCGATTTTCTTCAAAATTCTGACAGACCACTAGGGCCATGAGTCAAACACGCCCATCGAGTTTCGTTCCGATCGACCTTCGTTAAGCTAGTCTAATTGATGCTCAAAGTTCATTGGCCGATGACGGTCATGTTTTTTGAGATACACCAATGTCCTCATAGACCATCATGGACCCTTGGACAAAGACCGTGCATGACAAGTCTCAGGTCAATCGGACTACCATGTGACCCTGTACAGTTGATTGAGTGTTTTTTTCGCAATATAGCGCCACCAAGTGGTCAATCATCGCAGTTTTTTTGGTGTGACCACATATTGAGCTTATACATGACTATGTGAAGTTTGGTGAGATTATCTCTTTGCGTTCCAGAGGTATTACGATTTTAGCAAAAGTGTCTCCGCCTTATGCGAACGTTTTATTGTCTTGTTGCAAGCGTGAATCACCGATCAAAATTCCTTTGACAACTTTTGGTCATGAGAGTCTCTAGATGATGCGTGGGAAATTTTGCGTGATTTGGACAAACGGCCTATGAGGAGTTCGAAAAAAATTTTTTTCAGAAAATTCAAAATGGCGGAAAATTTTTATAGGCGGAAATGAAATCGGAGATATACATTTTTTAAGTCTTGAGCCAAGGATTCCAGGGATATAAGACACTTGAGTCTACGACAAACGGTTTACGAGTTATGAGCGTGTACGCGTTTGTAGTCGCGGTCTATGTCAATCTGACTTGTTCTCCACATAAACATAGCTTTATGAAGTTTCTAGTTTGTGTAAAAAATGTATAGACATGTTACAATTTTTTTCAGTATGGGAATATCTATCAAATGATAATAACGTGGATATGTTTAACACTACACGTCATATCATTTGAACTGTTATGACCTTTTTTTGTCAATCTGACTAGTTTTCCTAATGAGTACAGTTCTGTGAAGTTTCTACTCTGTGCAAACAATGAATAGACATCTTTCAAAGATGTTCAGACTGAGAAGATTAAATTATATTAATATTGTGAACTGAAAATCTGAACTGTTCTGTCGGTTTATGTCAGTCAATGTCAATCTGACTTGTTCTCCACATAAAAAGATTTTCTAGCCTGATGGTGCCTCTTGTGGACAAAAGTAGTATTACAGCTTTTCTAAGATTTTAAAATGTAGATCGTTTATAATTTATTGTGAGCCGTACGAGCATCAGAAATACATGAAACCCCACAAGTTTCTTCATAATATCTTGTTCGTAACATTTACACAGTTTTGTGAAGTTTCTTGTTTTTGGACAAGATATATAGACATTTTAATCACAATAGGCCAAATCAGAAATATATGAAAAATTATATCTGCTGAACGGTTTAACTAATCGAAAATCCTTTGACAACTTTTTGCCTTGAGTGTCCCTAGATGATGCGTGTGAATTTTCAAGCCAGTGAGATTGACGGCCTATGACGAGTTCGAAAAATTTGAAATTTCAAAAATCTCCAATATTTCGCAAACAATTTGATTGACAGCAGTGGTTCTTGAGGCAAAGTTGTTCAGTATGAGGAGATCTATCAGATGATATCAATATTTTGTGGATGCGTGGAACACCACGTGAGTAGAGACGCAAAAAACTCGTTAGCGCCAACTACTGTCCGATTTTCTTCAAAATTCTGACAGACCACTAGGGCCATGAGTCAAACACGCCCATCGAGTTTCGTTCCGATCGACCTTCGTTAAGCTAGTCTAATTGATGCTCAAAGTTCATTGGCCGATGACGGTCATGTTTTTTGAGATACACCAATGTCCTCATAGACCATCATGGACCCTTGGACAAAGACCGTGCATGACAAGTCACAGGTCAATCGGACTACCATGTGACCCTGTACAGGTGATTGAGTGTTTTTTTCGCAATATAGCGCCACCAAGTGGTCAATCATCGCAGTTTTTTTGGTGTGACCACAAATTGAGCTTATACATGACTATGTGAAGTTTGGTGAGATTATCTCTTTGCGTTCCAGAGCTATTACGATTTTAGCAAAAGTGTCTCCGCCTTATGCAAACGTTTTATTGTCTTGTTGCAAGCGTGAATCACCGATCAAAATTCCTTTGACAACTTTTGGTCATGAGAGTCTCTAGATTATGCGTGGGAAATTTTGCGTAATTTGGACAAACGGCCTATGAGGAGTTCGAAAAATTTTTTTTTCAGAAAATTCAAAATGGCGGAAAATTTTTATAGGCGGAAATGAAATCGGAGATATACATTTTTTAAGTCTTGAGCCAAGGATTCCAGGGATATAAGACACTTGAGTCTACGACAAACGGTTTACGAGTTATGAGCGTGTACGCGTTTGTAGTCGCTGTAGCGCCACCTATTGCCCGATTTGCGTCATATTTTGATACGTTCTCCCCAAATTGAGACCTACCATCTGACCAACTTTCAAGTCTCTAGACCTTACGGTTTGGTCTGCACGATAAGAAGTACGGCAGAATAATAATAATAATAATAATAATAAAAATCCTAACAATTACAATAGGTTTTCAACGCTTCGCGTTTGAACCCCTAATAAAAATCCTAACAATTACAATAGGTTTTCAACGCTTCGCGTTTGAACCCCTAAAAATCTTAACAATTACAATAGGTTTTCAACGCTTCGCGTTTGAACCCCTAATAATAATAATAATAAATATAGCTGCAAGCAGCAATGACCGGGGTTCAAACGTAGCAGGACCATCTGAGCTGTCATGACTGTTTGTGGTCAATCTGACTTGTTCTCCTAATGTGCACAGTTCTGTGAGGTTTCTTCTTTGTGCAAACAATGTATAGACATCTTTCAAAGATGTTCAGAATGAGAAGATTAAATGATATTAATATTGTGAACTGAACATCTGAACTGTTCTGTCGGTTTATGTCAGTCTATGTCAATCTGACTTGTTCTCCACATAAAAAGATTTTCTGGCCTGATGGTGCCTCTTGTGGACAAAACTACTATTACAGCTTTTCTAAGATTTTAAAATGTAGATCGTTTGTAATTTATTGTGAGCCCTATGAGCATCAGAAATACATGAGACCTGACACATTTCTTCAAAATGACTTGTTCTTAACATGTTCACAGATCTGTGACGTTTCTCTTGTGGACAAAACTAGTATTACAGCTTTTCTAAGATTTTAAAATGTAGATGGTTTATAATTTATTGTGAGCCGTACGAGCATCAGAAATACATGAAACCTCACAGGTTTCTTCATAATGTCTTGTTCTTAACATTTACACAGTTTTGTGAAGTTTCTTGTTTTTGGACAAGATATATAGACGTTTTAATCACAATAGGCCAAATCAGAAATATATGAAAAATTGTATCTGCTGAACGGTTTAACTAATCGAAAATCCTTTGACAACTTTTTGCCTTGAGTGTCCCTAGATGATGCGTCTGAATTTTCAAGCCAGTGAGATTGACGGCCTATGACGAGTTCGAAAAATTTGAAATTTCAAAAATCTCCAATATTTCGCAAACAATTTGATTGACAGCAGTGGTTCTTGAGGCAAAGTTGTTCAGTATGAGGAGATCTATCAGATGATATCAATATTTTGTGGATGCATGAAACACCACGTGAGTAGAGACGCAAAAAACTCGTTAGCGCCAACTAGTGTCCGATTTTCTTCAAAATTCTGACAGACCACTAGGGCCATGAGTCAAACACGCCCATCGAGTTTCGTTCCGATCGACCTTCGATAAGCTAGTCTAATTGATGCTCAAAGTTCATTGGCCGATGACGGTCATGTTTTTTGAGATACACCAATGTCCTCATAGACCATCATGGACCCTTGGACAAAGACCGTGCATGACAAGTCTCAGGTCAATCGGACTACCATGTGACCCTGTACAGGTGATTGAGTGTTTTTTTCGCAATATAGCGCCACCAAGTGGTCAATCATCGCAGTTTTTTTGGTGTGACCACAAATTGAGCTTATACATGACTATGTGAAGTTTGGTGAGATTATCTCTTTGCGTTCCAGAGCTATTACGATTTTAGCAAAAGTGTCTCCGCCTTATGCGAACGTTTTAGCATGTCGTTGCAAGCGTGAATCACCGATCAAAATTATTTGAATAACTTTTGGTCATGAGAGTCTCTAGATGATATATGTGAAGTTTCGCGTTATTTGGACAAACGGTCTATGAGGAGTTCGAAAACTTTTTTTTTCAGAAAATTCAAAATGGCGGAAAATTTTTATAGGCGGAAATGAAATCGGAGATATACATTTTTTAAGTCTTGAGCCAAGGATTCCAGAGATATAAGACACTTGAGTGTACGACAAACGGTTTACGAGTTATGAACATGTACGCGTTTGTAGTTGCTGTAGCGCCACCTATAGCCCGATTTGCGTCATATTTTGATACGTTCTCCCCAAATTGAGACCTACCATCTGACAAAGTTTCAAGTCTCTAGACCTTACGGTTTGGTCTGCACAAGACGCATTACGGCAGAAGAATAATAATAATAAATATAGCTGCAAGCAGCAATGACCGGGGTTCAAACGTCGCAAGACCATCTGAGCTGTCAAGACGGTTTGTGGTCAATCTGACTAGTTCTCCTAATGTGCACAGTTCTGTGAAGTTTCTACTCTGTACAAACAATGTATAGACATCTTTCAAAGATGTTCAGAATGAGAAGATCAAATGATATTGACATTGTGAACTGAACATATGAACAGTTATGTCGGTTTATGTCGGTCTATGTCAATCTGACTTGTTTTCCACATACACAAAGCTTCATGAAGTTTCTAGTTTGTGTAAATGATATATAGACATGTTACAAATTTTTTTCAGTATGGGAAGCTCTATCAAATGATAACAATGTGGATATGTTTAACACTGCACGTCATATCATTTGAACTCTTATGACCTTTTTTTGTCAATGTGACTAGTTCTCCTAATGAGCACAGTTCTGTGAAGTTTCTACTCTGTGCAAACAATGAATAGACATCTTTCAAAGATGTTCAGACTGAGAAGATTAAATGATATTAATATTGTGAACTGAACATCTGAACTGTTCTGTCGGTTTATGTCAGTCTATGTCAATCTGACTTGTTCTCCACATAAAAAGATTTTCTAGCCTGATGGTGCCTCTTGTGGACAAAAGTAGTATTACAGCTTTTCTAAGATTTTAAAATGTAGATCATTTGTAATTTATTGTGAGCCCTATGAGCATCAGAAATACATGAGACCTGACACATTTCTTCAAAATGACTTGTTCTTAACATGTTCACAGATCTGTGACGTTTCTCTTGTGGACAAAACTAGTATTACAGCTTTTCTAAGATTTTAAAATATAGATCGTTTATTATTTATTGTGAGCCGTACGAGCATCAGAAATACATGAAACCTCACAAGTTTCTTCATAATGTCTTGTTCTTAACATTTACACAGTTTTGTGAAGTTTCTTGTTTTTGGACAAGATATATAGACATTTTAATCACAATAGGCCAAATCAGAAATATATGAAAAATTGTATCTGCTGAACGGTTTAACTAATCGAAAATCCTTTGACAACTTTTTGCCTTGAGTGTCCCTAGATGATGCATGTGAATTTTCAAGCCAGTGAGATTGACGGCCATTGACGAGTTCGAAAAATTTGAAATTTCTAAAATCTCCAATATTTCGCAAACAATTTGATTGACAGCAGTGGTTCTTGAGGCAAAGTTGTTCAGTATGAGGAGATCTATCAGATGAAGTCAATATTTTGTGGATGCGTGAAACACCACGTGAGTAGAGACGCAAAAAACTCGTTAGCGCCAACTAGTGTCCGATTTTCTTCAAAATTCTGACAGACCACTAGGGCCATGAGTCAAACACGCCCATCGAGTTTCGTTCCGATCGACCTTTGTTAAGCTGGTCTAATTGATGCTCAAAGTTCATTGGCCGATGACGGTCATGTTTTTTGAGATACACCAATGTCCTCATAGACCATCATGGACCCTTGGACAAAGACCGTGCATGACAAGTCTCAGGTCAATCGGACTACCATGTGACCCTGTACAGGTGATTGAGTGTTTTTTTCGCAATATAGCGCCACCAAGTGGTCAATCATCGCAGTTTTTTTGGTGTGACCACAAATTGAGCTTATACATGACTATGTGAAGTTTGGTGAGATTATCTCTTTGCGTTCCAGAGCTATTACGATTTTAGCAAAAGTGTCTCCGCCTTATGCGAACGTTTTAGCATGTCGTTGCAAGCGTGAATCACCGATCAAAATTATTTGAATAACTTTTGGTCATGAGAGTCTCTAGATGATATGTGTGAAGTTTTGCGTTATTTGGACAAACGGTCTATGAGGAGTTCGAAAACTTTTTTTTTCAGAAAATTCAAAATGGCGGAAAATTTTTATAGGCGGAAATGAAATCGGAGATATACATTTTTTAAGTCTTGAGCCAAGGATTCCAGAGATATAAGACACTTGAGTGTACGACAAACGGTTTACGAGTTATGAACATGTACGCGTTTGTAGTCGCTGTAGCGCCACCTATAGCCCGATTTGCGTCATATTTTGATACGTTCTCCCCAAATTGAGACCTACCATCTGACAAAGTTTCAAGTCTCTAGACCTTACGGTTTGGTCTGCACAAGACGCATTACGGCAGAAGAATAATAATAATAATAATAATAAAAATCCTAACAATTACAATAGGTTTTCAACGCTTCGCGTTTGAACCCCTAATAATAATAATAAAAATCCTAACAATTACAATAGGTTTTCAACGCTTCGCGTTTGAACCCCTAACAAGCAGCAATGACCGGGGTTCAAACGTGGCAGGACCATCTGAGCTGTCATGACTGTTTGTGGTCAATCTGACTAGTTCTCCTAATGTGCACAGTTCTGTGAAGTTTCTACTTTGTGTAAACAATGTATAGACATCTTTCAAAGATGTTCAGAATGAGAAGATCAAATGATATTGACATTGTGAACTGAACATATGAACTGTTATGTCGGTCTATGTCAATCTGACTTGTTCTCCACATAAACAGAGCTTTATGAAGTTTCTATTTTGTGTAAATGATATGTAGACGTTACAAAAAAATTTCAGTATGGGAAGATCTATCAAATGATAACAATGTGGATATGTTTAACACTACACGTCATATCATTTGAACCGTTATGACCTTTTTTTGTCAATCTGATTAGTTTTCCTAATGAACACAGTTCTGTGAAGTTTCTACTCTGTGCAAACAATGAATAGACATCTTTCAAAGATGTTCAGACTGAGAAGATTAAATGATATTAATATTGTGAACTGAACATCTGAACTGTTCTGTCGGTTTATGTCAGTCTATGTCAATCTGACTTGTTCTCCACATAAAAAGATTTTCTAGCCTGATGGTGCCTCTTGTGGACAAAAGTAGTATTACAGCTTTTCTAAGATTTTAAAATGTAGATCATTTGTAATTTATTGTGAGCCCTATGAGCATCAGAAATACATGAGACCTGACACATTTCTTCAAAATGACTTGTTCTTAACATGTTCACAGATCTGTGACGTTTCTCTTGTGGACAAAACTAGTATTACAGCTTTTCTAAGATTTTAAAATGTAGATGGTTTATAATTTATTGTGAGCCGTACGAGCATCAGAAATACATGAAACCTCACAAGTTTCTTCATAATGTCTTGTTCTTAACATTTACACAGTTTTGTGAAGTTTCTTGTTTTTGGACAAGATATATAGACATTTTAATCACAATAGGCCAAATTTAGAAATATATGAAAAATTGTATCTGCTGAACGGTTTAACTAATCGAAAATCCTTTGACAACTTTTTGCCTTGAGTGTCCCTAGATGATGCATGTGAATTTTCAAGACAGTGAGATTGACGGCCTATGACGAGTTCGAAAAATTTGAAATTTCAAAAATCTCCAATATTTCGCAAACAATTTGATTGACAGCAGTGGTTCTTGAGGCAAAGTTGTTCAGTATGAGGAGATCTATCAGATGATATCAATATTTTGTGGATGCATGAAACACCACGTGAGTAGAGACGCAAAAAACTCGTTAGCGCCAACTAGTGTCCGATTTTCTTCAAAATTCTGACAGACCACTAGGGCCATGAGTCAAACACGCCCATCGAGTTTCGTTCCGATCGACCTTCGTTAAGCTGGTCTAATTGATGCTCAAAGTTCATTGGCCGATGACGGTCATGTTTTTTGAGATACACCAATGTCCTCATAGACCATCATGGACCCTTGGACAAAGACCGTGCATGACAAGTCTCAGGTAAATCGGACTACCATGTGACCCTGTACAGGTGATTGAGTGTTTTTTTCGCAATATAGCGCCACCAAGTGGTCAATCATCGCAGTTTTTTTGGTGTGACCACAAATTGAGCTTATACATGACTATGTGAAGTTTGGTGAGATTATCTCTTTGCGTTCCAGAGCTATTACGATTTTAGCAAAAGTGTCTCCGCCTTATGCGAACGTTTTAGCGTGTTGTTGCAAGCGTGAATCACCGATCAAAATTATTTGAATAACTTTTGGTCATGAGAGTCTCTAGATGATATGTGTGAAGTTTCGCGTTATTTGGACAAACGGTCTATGAGGAGTTCGAAAACTTTTTTTTTCCGAAAATTCAAAATGGCGGAAAATTTTTATAGGCGGAAATGAAATCGGAGATATACATTTTTTAAGTTTTGAGCCAAGGATTCCAGAGATATAAGACACTTGAGTGTACGACAAACGGTTTACGAGTTATGAACATGTACGCGTTTGTAGTCGCTGTAGCGCCACCTATAGCCCGATTTGCGTCATATTTTGATACGTTCTCCCCAAATTGAGACCTACCATCTGACAAAGTTTCAAGTCTCTAGACCTTACGGTTTGGTCTGCACGAGACACATTACGGCAGAAGAATAATAATAATAATAATAATAAATACAGCTGCAAGCAGCAATGACCGGGGTTCAAACGTCGCAAGACCATCTGAGCTGTCAAGACGGTTTGTGGTCAATCTGACTGGTTCTCCTAATGTGCACAGTTCTGTGAAGTTTCTATTTGTGTAAACAATGTATAGACATCTTTCAAAGATGTTCAGAATGAGAAGATCAAATGATATTGACATTGTGAACTGAACATATGAACAGTTATGTTGGTGTATGTCGGTCTATGTCAATCTGACTTGTTCTCCACATAAACAGAGCTGTATGAAGTTTCTAGTTTGTGTAAATGATATATAGACATGTTACAATTTTTTTCAGTATGGGAAGATCTATCAAATGATAATAATGTGGATATGTTTAACACTACACGTCATATCATCTGAACTGTTATGACCTTTTTTTGTAAATCTGACTAGTTTTCCTAATGAGCACGGTTCTGTGAAGTTTCTACTCTGTGCAAACAATGAACATACATCTTTCAAAGATGTTCAGAATGAGAAGATTAAATGATATTAATATTGTGAACTGAACATCTGAACTGTTCTGTCGGTTAATGTCAGTCTATGTCAATCTGACTTGTTCTCCACATAAAGGCAGCTTTATGAAGCTTCTAGTTTGTGTAAACAATATGTAGATATGTTACAAATGTTTTGAAACAACATGTCAACAGAGAGCTTTCAAGCTCGAAATGGAATAAAAAGATTCCCTAGACTAACAGTGCCTCTTGTGGACAAAACTAGTATTACAGCTTTTCTAAGATTTTAAAATATAGAAAGTTTATAATTTATTGTGAACCGTACGAGCATCAGAAATACATGAAACCTCACACGTTTCTTCAAAATGACTTGTTCTTAACATTTTCAGAGTTTTGTGAAGTTTCTTGTTTGTGGACAAGATATATAGACTTTTTATTCACAATAGGCCAAACCAGAAATATATGAAAAATTATATCTGCTGAAGGGTTTGACTGATCAAAATTCTTTGAATAACTTTTTCCCTTGAGTGTCCCTAGATGATGCGTGTGAATTTTCAAGCCAATCGTATTGACCGCCTATGACGAGTTCGAAAAAGTTGAAATTTCCAAAATCTCCAATATTTCACAAACAATTTGATTGACAGCAGTGGTTCTTGAGGCAAAGTTGTTCAGTAGGAGGAGATCTATCATATGATATCAATATTGTGTGGATGCGTGAAACACCACGTGAGTAGAGACGCAAAAAACTCGTTAGCGCCAACTAGTGTCCGATCTTTTTCAAAATTCTGACAGATCTCTAGGGTCATGAGTCAAACACGCCCATCGAGTTTCATTCTGATCGACCTTCGTTAAGCTGGTCTAATTGATGCTCAAAGTTCATTGGCTGATGACGGCCATGTTTTTTGAGATACACCAATGTCCTCATACACCATCATGGACCCTTGGACAAAGACCGTGCATGACAAGTTTCAAGTAAATCAGACAAACATGTGACCCTGTACAGGTGATTTAGAGTTTTTTTCGCAATATAGCGCCACCAAGTGGTCAACTGGCCCAGTTTTTTTGGTCTGACCACAAAATGAGTTTATATATGATTATTTGAAGTTTGGTGAGATTATCTCTTTGCACTCCAGAGTTATTACGATTTTAGCGAAAGTGCCTCCGCCTTATGCGAACGTTTTAGCGTGTTGTTGCGAGCCTGAATCACCGATCAAAATTCTTTGAATAACTTTTGGTCATGAGAGTCTCTAGATGATATGTGTGAAGTTTCGCGTTATTTGGACAAACGGCCTATGAGGAGTTCGAAAAAATTTTTTTTCAGAAAATTCAAAATGGCGGAAAATTTTTATAGACGGAAATGAAATCGGAGATATACATTTTTTAAGTCTTGAGCCAAGGATTCCAGAGATATAAGACACTTGAGTGTACGACAAACGGTTTACGAGTTATGAGCGTGTACGCGTTTGTAACAAATTTGTAACAAATTTGACAAATTTCAAAATGGCCGACGCCCAAAATGGCCGATATAAGAAAATTTGGTATCGCACGACTCAGCATGATGCCCTGAATTTAAAGAGAGCAGTTTTATGATTTTTGACCAAAGTGTTCAGAAGTTATAAGCAAAAAAGTCAATTTTTTATATCTCCTTACCACTAGGGGGCAGTGCGCCAAAACTCTGCAGGTAGCCTCAGATTATGACTACTATGACACACACCAATTTTGGTCTGAATACGCAAATGCGTTGCGGAGATATAGCCTCAAGTTCATTTTTGCGGCAAATTCGTCGAACTCTTTCGCAAGTTTTTCAAAAACGGAATGACAAATCAACTTGATTCTCATAACTTTTTGTCTCCATAGTCTGGAGATGATGTGGTTCAATTTTTGTGAGAATCAGACAAACGGCCTAGGAGGAGTTTGACAAAGTAGGTTTTTCATAAAATTCAAAATTGCGGAAAAATTTTCATGACGGAAAATGACGTCATAGGGTGCAATCGAATCGGCTTGAGCCAAGGAATCAGTGGACAAAGGAATTTTGTTTCTAGCCCTTATGGTTCAAGAGTTATTAGCATAAATGTAAGTGTAACTTTGGACAGTTGGTGGCGCTAGAGGGATTGAGGTAGAGACTCCAAAATTGGTGTGGTCAATGACTGGACTGTCCTCTATGTGTGTGCCAAATTTCATCATTTTCCTGCATACGGTTCTATGGGCTGCCATTGACTTCTGGGTGGAAGAAGAATAATAATAATAAATATAGCTGCAAGCAGCCATGACGGGGCCAAGCACAAAGAAGGCATTAAATGTCATGCCGACATGGCTGGCAGCATCAGACCAACGGCTGGAAGCATCTAAAGACATTTCAATATGACTTCAGTCTAAATGGCTGAAAAATCATCAATACAGTCTTTAGTAATTCGATTTAACGGTTTATCACGTTTGACCAACAGGCAGCGCTGTAACCAAACTGATATGTCAAATCACGTGGTTTATCCAGAGTGAAGTGACAATGACACATGCAAAGTTTGGTGTCAATGGGGTAAAGCATTGCTGACATCCAGCTTTAAAGTCATGTGTTTGTTAAGCATAGCATTTCATGACAAAATTCTAAATAGCTGACGCTGAAAATGGCCGATATGGGAAAATTTGGTATCGCAGGACTCGGCATGATGCATTGAATCTAAAGACAGCAGTTTCATGATTTTTGGACAAAGCGTTCAGGAGTTATAATCAAAAATGTCAGTTTTTCATATCTCCTGACCACTAGGGGGCAGAGCGCCAAAACTCTGCAGGTAGCCTCAGATCATGATTGACATGACACACAGAAAGTTTGGTCAGAATACGCTAATGCGTTGCGGAGATATAGCCTCGCTTTATTTGGTGGCCATTTGGTCAAATTCGTTCGCAATTTTTTCGAAACCTGTTTGACGAATCAACTTTATTTTAATAACTTTTTGTCAGCATGGTCTGAAGATGCTATGATTCAATTTTGGTGAAAATTGGACAAACGGTGTGGGAGGAGTTCGAAAAAGTAGGTTTTTAAAGAAAAACAACATGGCGGACAGGAAGTTTGGCCGACTATGACAAATTTGGTATCTCTGTTCTCGGTTTGACCCAAGGAACGTATAAAGACAACTTATTTTACCATAGGTTAACGTGTTCAAAAGTTATTAGCATTTTTGTAAATTTGTTTATAACTTTTGACCACAAGGTGGCGCTGCCTCGAAACTTTTTGTGTTGTATCAGGCCCAGATGCCGAAGACACATATCGAGTTTCATAACGATACGACAATGTGTTTGTTAAATATAGCAATTTATGAGAAAATTCAAAATGGCCGACCCTCAAAATGGCCGATATGGGAAAATTTAGTATCGCACGACTCGGCATGATGCCCTGAATCTAACGAGACCAGTTTTATAATTTTTGGTCAAAGCGTTCAGAAGTTATAAGCAAATATTTCACTTTTTCATATCTCCAGACCACTAGGGGGCAGTGTGCCAAAACTCTGCATGTAGCCTCAGACCAAGATTGACATAACACACACCAAGTTTGGTCAGAATACGCTAATGCGTTGCGGAGATAAAGCCTCGCTTTCATTTCTGCGGCCATTTTGTCGAATTCTTTCGCAAGTTATTCGTAAACGGTTTGACGAGTCAACTTTCTTTTAATAACTTTTTGTCAACATGGTCTGGAGATTATGTGGTTCAAATTTCGTGAAAATCGGACAAACGGCCTAGGAGGAGTTCGAAAAAGTAGGTTTTTCATAAAATTCAAAATGGCAGAAAATTTTTTATGACGGAAAGTGACGTCATAGGGTGCAATCGAATCGGCTTAAGCCAAGGAATCAGTGGACGAAAGAATTTTGTTTCTAGGACATACGGTTCAAAAGTTATTAACGTAAACGTGAGTGCAACTTTGGACAGTTGGTGGCGCTAGAGACATTGAGTTAGAGACTTCAAATTTGCTATGGTCAATGATTGGACTGTCCTCTATCAGTGTGCAAACTTTCATCATTTTCCCGCAAACGGTTCTATGGCTTGCCATAGACTCCCATGGCGGAAGAAGAAGAAGAAGAGGAATAATAATAAAGAACCGGAACAAAAACAATAGGTGCCTCCGCACCTTCGGTGCTTGGCCCCTAATAATAAGAACGAGAACGATTACAATAGGTGCCTCCGCACCTTCGGTGCTTGGCCCCTAATAAGAACGAGAACGATTACAATAGGTGCCTCCGCACCTTCGGTGCTTGGCCCCTAACAAGCAGCAATGACGGGGCCAAGCACAAACAGGGCAATGATGTGGATGGCAGCAACAGACCAATTAAAGTAAATGCATTTTAAAATGAATTTAGGCTAAATGGCTGAAAAATCATTAATACAGACACTGTAATTTGAATGAAAAGTTTAGCGCTTTGGACCAATAGTTGGCGCTGTGTCCAAATTGTTAGAATTGGGTCCGAGTAATGTGACAATGAAATCTGCAAAGTTTGGTGTTATTTGGACAAAACATTACTGACTTAAAGCATTAAAGTCATTTTGTCATCTCTACCTCAAATTTGTAATTGCGGTATACGAAAACGGTTTTGTCTATCGACACGAAATCCATAACTTTTTGTCAGCACAGTCTGAAGATGATACGATTCGATTTTGGTGAAAATCGGACAAACGGTCTAGGAGGAGTTTGAAAAAGTAGATTTTTGAATGAAACAACATGGCGGATATGAAATTTAGGCAAACTATGTCAAATTTGGTATCTGTGCTCTCGGTGTGACCCAAGGAACATATTAAGATCATTTGTTTTAAAATAGCTTAATGTAATCAAAAGTTATTAGCATTTTAGGAAATTGTGTTATAACTTTTGACCACAAGGTGGCGCTGCCCCGAAACTTTTGGTGTAGGTTCAAATCAAGGTCCCAAAGACACATACTGAGTTTCGTAATGATACGCCAATGCGTTTGTAAAATATAGCATTTTACAACAAATTTCAAAATGGCCGACGCCCAAAATGGCCGATATAAGAAAATTTGGTATCGCACGACTCAGCATGATGCCCTGAATCTAAAGAGACCAGTTTTATGATTTTTGACCAAAGTGTTCAGAAGTTATAAGCAAAAAAGTCAATTTTTTATATCTCCTGACCACTAGGGGGCAGTGCGCCAAAACTCTGCAGGTAGCATCAGATTATGACTACTATGACACACACCAATTTTGGTCTGAATATGCAAATGCGTTGCGGAGATATAGCCTCAAGTTCATTTTTGCGGCAAATTCGTCGAACTCTTTCGCAAGTTTATCAAAAACGGAATGACCAATCAACTTGATTTCCATAACTTTTTGTCTCCATAGTCTGGAGATGATGTGGTTCAATTTTTGTGAGAATCGGACAAACGGCCTAGGAGGAGTTCGACAAAGTAGGTTTTTCATAAAACTCAAAATTGCGGAAAAATTTTCATGACGGAAAATGACGTCATAGGGTGCAATCGAATCGGCTTGAGCCAAGGAATCAGTGGACAAAGGAATTTTGTTTCTAGCCCTTATGGTTCAAGAGTTATTAGCATAAATGTAAGTGTAACTTTGGACAGTTGGTGGCGCTAGAGGGATTGAGGTAGGGACTCCAAAATTGGTGTGGTCAATGATTGGACTGTCCTCTATGTGTGTGCCAAATTTCATCATTTTCCCGCATTCGGTTCTATGGGCTGCCATTGACTTGTGGGTGGAAGAAGAAGCGGAAGAATAATAATAATAAGAACGAGAACGGATACAATAGGTGCCTCCGCACCTTCGGTGCTTGGCCCCTAAATATAGCTGCAAGCAGCAATGACGGGGCCAAGCACAAACAGGGCATTGATGTGGCTGGCAGCAAAAGACCAATTGCAGTAAATGCATTTTAAAATGATTTTAGGCTAAATGGCTGAAAAATCATTAATACAGACACTGTAATTTGATTTAATAGTTTATCGCTTTGGACCAATAGATGGCGCTGTGTCCAAATTGTTAGAATGTGGTCCGAGTAATGTCACAATGAAATGTGGAAAGTTTGGTGATATTTGGACAAAACATTACTGACATAGAGCATTAAAGTCATTTTCTCATCACTACCTCAAATTTGTAATTGCGGTATACGAAAACGGTTTTGTCTATTGACACGAAATCCATAACTTTTTGTCAACACAGTCTGAAGATGATACGATTCAATTTTGGTGAAAATCGGACAAACGGTCTGGGAGGAGTTAGAAAAAGTAGGTTTTTGAAGAAAACAACATGGCGGACAGGAAATTTAGGCAAACTATGTCAAATTTGGTATCTGTGTTCTCGGCGTGACCCAAGGAACATAATAAGATCATTTGTTTTAAAATAGCTTAATGTAATCAAAAGTTATTAGCATTTTTGTAAATTTTGTTATAACTTTTGACCACAAGGTGGCGCTGCCCCGAAACTTTTGGTGTAGATTCAAATCAAGGTCCCAAAGACACATATTGAGTTTCGTAATGACACGCCAATGCGTTTGTAAAATATAGCATTTTACGACAAATTTCAAAATGGCCGACACCCAAAATGGCCGATATGAGAAAATTGGGTATCACATGACTCAGCATGATGCCCTGAATCTAAAGAGACCAGTTTTATGATTTTTGAACAAAGTGTTCAGAAGTTATGAGCAAAAAACTCACTTTTTTATATCTCCTGACCACTAGGGGGCAGTGCGCCAAAACTCTGCAGGTAGCCTCAGATTTTGACTACTATGACACACAGCAATTTTGGTCTGAATACGCAAATGCGTTGCGGAGATATAGCCTCAATTTCATTTTTGCGGCAAATTTGTCTAAATCTTTTGCATGTTTATCAAAAACGGTTTGACCAATCAACTTGATTCTCATAACTTTTTGTCTCCATAGTCTGGAGATGATGTGGTTCAATTTTCGTGAAAATCGGACAAACGGTCTAAGAGGAGTTCGAAAAAGTTGGTTTTTCATAAAATTCAAAATGGCGGACAAATTATCATAAAGGAAATGACGTCATAGAGTCCAATCGAATCAGCATGAGCCAAGGAATCAGTGGACAAAGGAATTTTGTTTCTAGCTCTTATGGTTCAAGAGTTATTAGCATAAATGTAAGTGTAACTTTGGACAGTTGGTGGCGCTAGAGGGGTTGAGGTAGAGACTCCAAAATCAGTGTGGTCAATGATTGGACTGTCCTCTATGTGTGTGCCAAATTTCATCATTTTCCCACTTACGGTTCTATGGGCTGCCATTGACTTCTGGGTGGAAGAAGAATAATAATAATAAGAACGAGAACGATTACAATAGGTGCCTCCGCACCTTCGGTGCTTGGCCCCTAACAAGCACAAACAGGGCATTGACGTGGCCGGCAGCATAAGAGCAATTGAAGTAATCAACAACTAAATGCATTTTAATATGATTTTAGGCTAAATGGCTGAAAAATCATTAATACAGACACTGTAATTTGAATGAAAAGTTTATCGCTTTGGACCAATAGTTGGCGCTGTGTCCAAATTGTTAGAATTGGGTCAGAGTAATGTGACAATGAAATCTGCAAAGTTTGGTGTTATTTGGACAAAACATTACTGACTTAAAGCATTAAAGTCATTTTGTCATCACTACCTCAAATTTGTAATTGCGGTATACAAAAACGGTTTTGTCTATCGACACGAAATCCATAACTTTTTGTCAGCACAGTCTGAAGATGTTACGATTCGATTTTGGTGAAAATCGGACAAACGGTCTAGGAGGAGTTTGAAAAAGTAGGTTTTTGAATGAAACAACATGGCGGATATGAAATTTAGGCAAACTATGTCAAATTTGGTATCTGTGTTCTCGGTGTGACCCAAGGAACATATTAAGATCATTTGTTTTAAAATAGCTTAATGTAATCAAAAGTTATTAGCATTTTTGTAAATTTTGTTATAACTTTTGACCACAAGGTGGCGCTGCCCCGAAACTTTTGGTGTAGAGTCAAATCAAGGTCCCAAAGCCATGTACTAAGTTTCGTAATGATATGCCAATGCGTTTGTAAAATATAACATTTTATGACAAATTTCAAAATGGCCGACGCCCAAAATGGCCGATATAAGAAAATTTGGTATCGCACGACTCAGCATGATGCCCTGAATCTAAAGAGAGCAGTTTTATGATTTTTGACCAAAGTGTTCAGAAGTTATAAGCAAAAAAGTCATTTTTTTATATCTCCTGACCACTAGGGGGCAGTGCGCCAAAACTCTGCAGGTTGCCTCAAATCATGACTACTATGACACACACCAATTTTGGTCTGAATACGCAAATGCGTTGCGGAGATATAGCCTCAAGTTCATTTTTGCGGCAAATTCGTCAAACTCTTTCGCAAGTTTATCAAAAACGGAATGACCAATCAACTTGATTCTCATAACTTTTTGTCTCCATAGTCTGGAGATGATGTGGTTCAATTTTTGTGAGAATCAGACAAACGGCCTAGGAGGAGTTCGACAAAGTAGGTTTTTCATAAAATTCAAAATTGCGGAAAAACTTTCATGACGGAAAATGACGTCATATGGTGCAATCGAATCGTCTTGAGCCAAGGAATCAGTGGACAAAAGAATTTTGTTTCTAGGACATAGGGTTCAAAAGTTATTATTGTAAACGTGAGTGCAACTTTGGACAGTTGGTGGCGCTAGAGGGATTGAGGTAGAGACTCCAAAATTGGTGTGGTCAATGACTGGACTGTCCTCTATGTGTGTGCCAAATTTCATCATTTTCCCACTTACGGTTCTATGGGCTGCCATTGACTTCTGGGTGGAAGAAGAAGAAGACGGAAGAAGAATAATAATAAGAACCGGAACAAAAACAATAGGTGCCTCCGCACCTTCGGTGCTTGGCCCCTAATAACAAACAGGGCATTGACGTGGCCGGCAGCATAAGAGCAATTGAACTAATCAACAACTAAATGCATTTTAATATGATTTTAGGCTAAATGGCTAAAAAAATCATTAATACAGACACTGTAATTTGAATGAAAAGTTTAGCGCTTTGGACCAATAGTTGGCGCTGTGTCCAAATTGTTAGAATTGGGTCCGAGTAATGTGACAATGAAATCTGCAAAGTTTGGTGTTATTTGGACAAAACATTACTGACTTAAAGCATTAAAGTCATTTTGTCATCACTACCTCAAATTTGTAATTGCGGTATACGAAAACGGTTTTGTCTATCGACACGAAATCCATAACTTTTTGTCAGCACAGTCTGAAGATGATACGATTCGATTTTGGTGAAAATCGGACAAATGGTCTAGGAGGAGTTTGAAAAAGTAGGTTTTTGAATGAAACAACATGGCGGATATGAAATTTAGGCAAACTATGTCAAATTTGGTATCTGTGTTCTCAGCATGACCCAAGGAACATATTGAGACAATTTGTTTTAAAATAGCTTAATGTAATCAAAAGTTATTAGCATTTTTGTAAATTTTGTTATAACTTTTGACCACAAGGTGGCGCTGCCCCGAAACTTTTGGTGTAGAGTCAAATGAAGGTCCCAAAGACACATACTGAGTTTCGTAATGATACGCCAATGCGTTTGTAAAATATAGCATTTTACGACAAATTTCAAAATGGCCGACGCCCAAAATGGCCGATATAAGAAAATTTGGTATCGCACGACTCAGCATGATGCCCTGAATCTAAAGAGACCAGTTTTATGATTTTTGACCAAAGTGTTCAGAAGTTATAAGCAAAAAAGTCAATTTTTTATATCTCCTGACCACTAGGGGGCAGTGCGCCAAAACTCTGCAGGTAGCCTCAGATTATGACTACTATGATACACACCAATTTTGGTCTGAATATGCAAATGCGTTGTGGAGATATAGCCTCAAGTTCATTTTTGCGGCAAATTCGTTGAACTCTTTCGCATGTTTATCAAAAACGGTTTGACCAATCAACTTGATTCTCATAACTTTTTGTCTCCATAGTCTGGAGATGATGTGGTTCAATTTTTGTGAGAATCGGACAAACGGCCTAGGAGGAGTTCGACAAAGTAGGTTTTTCATAAAACTCAAAATTGCGGAAAAAATTTTATGACGGAAAATGACGTCATAGGGTGCAATCGAATCGGCTTGAGCCAAGGAATCAGCGGACAAAGGAATTTTGTTTCTAGCCCTTATGGTTCAAGAGTTATTAGCATAAATGTAAGTGTAACTTTGGACAGTTGGTGGCGCTAGAGGGATTGAGGTAGAGACTCCAAAATTGGTGTGGTCAATGATTGGACTGTCCTCTATGTGTGTGCCAAATTTCATCATTTTCCCACTTACGGTTCTATGGGCTGCCATTGACTTCTGGGTGGAAGAAGAATAATAATAATAAATATAGCTGCAAGCAGCAATGACGGGGCCAAGCACAAACAGGGCATTGACGTGGCCGGCAGCATAAGAGCAATTGAAGTAATCAACAACTAAATGCATTTTAATATGATTTTAGGCTAAATGGCTGAAAAATCATTAATACAGACACTGTAATTTGAATGAAAAGTTTATCGCTTTGGACCAATAGTTGGCGCTGTGTCCAAATTGTTAGAATTGGGTCCGAGTAATGTGACAATGAAATCTGCAAAGTTTGGTGTTATTTGGACAAAACATTACTGACTTAAAGCATTAAAGTCATTTTGTCATCACTACCTCAAATTTGTAATTGCGGTATACGAAAACGGTTTTGTCTATCGACACGAAATCCATAACTTTTTGTCAGCACAGTCTGAAGATGATACGATTCGATTTTGGTGAAAATCGGACAAACGGTCTGGGAGGAGTTTGAAAAAGTAGGTTTTTGAATGAAACAACATGGCGGATATGAAATTTAGGCAAACTATGTCAAATTTGGTATCTGTGTTCTCGGTGTGACCCAAGGAACATATTAAGATCATTTGTTTTAAAATAGCTTAATGTAATCAAAAGTTATTAGCATTTTTGGAAATTGTGTTATAACTTTTGACCACAAGGTGGCGCTGCCCCGAAACTTTTGGTGTAGGTTCAAATCAAGGTCCCAAAGACACATACTGAGTTTCGTAATGATACGCCAATGCGTTTGTAAAATATAGCATTTTACGACAAATTTCAAAATGGCCAACGCCCAAAATGGCCGATATAAGAAAATTTGGTATCGGACGACTCAGCATGATGCCCTGAATCTAAAGAGACCAGTTTTATGATTTTTGACCAAAGTGTTCAGAAGTTATAAGCAAAAAAGTCAATTTTTTATATCTCCTGACCACTAGGGGGCAGTGCACCAAAACTCTGCAGGTAGCCTCAGATTATGACTACTATGACACACACCAATTTTGGTCTGAATATGCAAATGCGTTGCGGAGATATAGCCTCAAGTTCATTTTTGCGGCAAATTCGTCGAACTCTTTCGCAAGTTTATCAAAAACGGAATGACCAATCAACTTGATTTCCATAACTTTTTGTCTCCATAGTCTGGAGATGATGTGGTTCAATTTTTGTGAGAATCGGACAAACGGCCTAGGAGGAGTTCGATAAAGTAGGTTTTTCATAAAACTCAAAATTGCGGAAAAATTTTCATGACGGAAAATGACGTCATAGGGTGCAATCGAATCGGCTTGACCCAAGGAATCAGTGGACAAAGGAATTTTGTTTCTAGCCCTTATGGTTCAAGAGTTATTAGCATAAATGTAAGTGTAACTTTGGACAGTTGGTGGCGCTAGAGGGATTGAGGTAGAGACTCCAAAATTGGTGTGGTCAATGATTGGACTGTCCTCTATGTGTGTGCCAAATTTCATCATTTTCCTGCATATGGTTCTATGGGCTGCCA
The DNA here is from genome assembly GCA_037043235.1 of Rhodeus uyekii. Taxonomy (NCBI): domain Eukaryota; kingdom Metazoa; phylum Chordata; class Actinopteri; order Cypriniformes; family Acheilognathidae; genus Rhodeus; species Rhodeus uyekii. The sequence goes on from JAWRVZ010000014.1 coordinate 61,840, forward strand.
TTGACTTCTGGGTGGAAGAAGAAGAAGAAGAATAATAATAAATATAGCTGCAAGCAGCCATGACGGGGCCAAGCACAAGGAGGAATGTAAATGTCATGTCGACATGGCTGGCAGCATCAGACCAATGGCAGAAAGCATCTAAAGACATTTCAATATGACTTCAGTCTAAATTGCTGAAAAATCATCAATACGGTCTTTAGTAATTCGATTTAACGGTTTATCACGTTCGACCAACAGGAAGCGCTGTAACCAAATTCAAATCAAATCATGTGGTATATCCAGAGTGAGGTGACAATGACACATGCAAAGTTTGGTGTCAATAGGGTAAAGCATTGATGACATACAGCTTTAAAGTCGTGTTTGTTAAGCATAGCATTTCATGACAAAATTCTACATTGCTGACGCTGAAAATGGCCGATATGGGAAAATTTGGTATCGCAGGACTCGGCATGATGCACTGAATCTATAGACAGCAGTTTTATGATTTTTGGACAAAGCGTTCAGGAGTTATAATCAAAAATGTTAGTGTTTCATATCTCCTGACCACTAGGAGGCAGAGCGCCAAAACTCTGCAGGTAGCCTCAGATCATGATTGACATGACACACAGAAAGTTTGGTCAGAATACGAAAATGCGTTGCGGAGATATAGCCTCGCTTTATTTGGTGGCCATTTGGTCAAATTCGTTCGCAATTTTATCGAAACCTGTTTGACGAATCAATTTCATTTTAATAACTTTTTGTCAACATGGTCTGAAGATGTTATGATTCAATTTTGGTGAAAATTAGATAAACGGTGTGGGAGGAGTTCGAAAAAGTAGGTTTTTAAAGAAAAACAACATGGCGGACAGGAAGTTTGGCCGACTATGACAAATTTGGTATCTGTGTTCTCGGCTTGACCCAAGGAACGTATAAAGACAATTTGTTTTACCATAGGTTAAAGTAGTCAAAAGTTATTAGCGTTTTTGTAATTTTGGTTATAACTTTTGACCACAAGGTGGCGCTGCCTCGAAACTTTTTGTGTCGTATCAGTTCCAGGTGCCGAAGACACATTTCGAGTTTCGTAACGATACGTCAATGCGTTTGTTAAATATAGCAATTTATGATAATATTCAAAATGGCCAACGCTCAAAATGGCCGATATGGGAAAATTTAGTATCGCACGACTCGGCATGATGCACTGAATCTAACGAGACCAGTTTTATGATTTTTGGTCGAAGCGTTCAGAAGTTATGAGCAAATATTTCACTTTTTTATATCTCCAGACCACTAGGGGGCAGAGCGCCAAAACTCTGCACATAGCCTCAAATCATGACTGACGTAACACACACCAAGTTTGGTCAGAATACGCTAATCCGTTGCGGAGATATAGCCTCACTTTTATTTCTGCGGCCATTTTGTCGAATTCTTTCGCAAGTTATTCGTAAACGGTTTGACAAATCAACTTTCTTTGTATAACTTTTTGTCCCCATGGTCTGGAGATGATGTGGTTCAATTTTCGTGAAAATCGGACAAACGGCCTAGGAGGAGTTCGAAAAAGTAGGTTTTTCATAAAATTCAAAATGGCGGGAAAATTTTCATGACGGAAAATGACGTCATAGGGTGCAATCGAATCGTCTTGAGCCAAGGAATCAGTGGACGAAAGAATTTTGTTTCTAGGACATACGGTTCAAAAGTTATTTACGTAAACGTGAGTTCAACTTTGGACAGTTGGTGGCGCTAGAGACATTGAGTTAGAGACTTCAAATTTGCTATGGTCAATGATTGGCTTGTCCTTGATCAGTGTGCCAAATTTCATCATTTTCCCGCAAACGGTTCTATGGCCTGCCATAGACTTCCATGGCGGAAGAAGAAGAAGAAGAAGAAGAAGAAGAGGAATAATAATAAAGAACCGGAACAGAAACAATAGGTGCCTCCGCACCTTCGGTGCTTGGCCCCTAATAAGAACGAGAACGATTACAATAGGTGCCTCCGCACCTTCGGTGCTTGGCCCCTAATAAGAACGAGAACGATTACAATAGGTGCCTCCGCACCTTCGGTGCTTGGCCCCTAAATATAGCTGCAAGCAGCAATGACGGGGCCAAGCACAAACAGGGCATTGACGTGGCAGGCAGCATCAGACCAATTGCAGTAATCAACAACTAAATGCATTTTAAAATGATTTTAGGCTAAATGGCTGAAAAATCATTAATACAGACACTTTAATTTGATTGAAAAGTTTATCGCTTTGGACCAATAGATGGCGCTGTGTCCAAATTGTTATAAAGTATTAAAGTGTTATAAAGTGTTAGTATTAATATGTTGTAAAGCATTAAAGTCATGTTGTCATCACTACCTCAAATTTGTAATTGCGCTATACGAGAACGGTTTTGTCTATCGACACGAAATCCATAACTTTTTGTCAGCACAGTCTGAAGATGATATGATTCAATTTTGGTGAAAATCGGACAAAGGGTCTGGGAGTAGTTAGAAAAAGTAGGTTTTTGAAGAAAACAACATGGCGGATATGAAATTTAGGCAAACTATGTCAAATTTGATATCTGTGTTCTCGGCGTGACCCAAGGAACATATTAAGATCATTTGTTTTAAAATAGCTTAATGTAATCAAAAGTTATTAGCATATTTGTAAATTTTGTTATAAATTTTGACCACAAGGTGGCGCTGCCCCAAAACGTTTGGTGTAGTGTCCAATCAAGGTCCAAAAGACACATACTGAGTTTCGTAATGATACGCCAATGCGTTTGTAAAATATAGCATTTTACGACAAATTTCAAAATGGCCGACACCCAAAATGGCCGATATGAGAAAATTTGGTATCGCATGACTCAGCATGATGCCCTGAATCTAAAGAGACCAGTTTTATGATTTTTGACCAAAGTGTTCAGAAGTTATAAGCAAAAAAGTTAATTTTTTATATCTCCTGACCACTAGGGGGCAGTGCGCCAAAACTCTGCAGGTAGCCTCAGATCATGACTACTATGACACCCACCAATTTTGGTCAGAATATGCAAATGCGTTGCGGAGATATAGCCTCAAGTTCATTTTTGCGGCAAATTCGTCAAAATCTTTCGCAAATTATTCGTAAACGGTTTGACCAATCAACTTGATTCTCATAACTTTTTGTCTAGATAGTGTGGAGATGATGTGGTTCAATTTTCGTAAAAATCGGACAAAGATCCTAGGAGGAGTTCGACAAAGTAGGTTTTTCATAAAATTCAAAATTGCGAAGAAATTTTCATGACGGAAAATGACGTCATAGGGTGCAATCGAATCGTCTTGAGCCAAGGAATCAGTGTACAAAGGAATTTTGTTTCTAGCCCTTATGGTTCAAGAGTTATTAGAATAAATGTAAGTGTAACTTTGGACAGTTGGTGGCGCTAGAGGGATGGAGTTAGAGACTCCAAAATTGGTGTGGTAAATGAGTGGACTGTCCTTTATGAGTGTGCCAAATTTCATCATTTTCCCACTTACGGTTCTATGGGCTGCCATTGACTTCTGGGTGGAAGAAGAATAATAATAATAAGAACGAGAACGATTACAATAGGTGCCTCCGCACCTTCGGTGCTTGGCCCCTAACAAGCAGCAATGACGGGGCCAAGCACAAACAGGGCATTGACGTGGCCGGCAGCATAAGAGCAATTGAAGTAATCAACAACTAAATGCATTTTAATATGATTTTAGGCTAAATAGCTGAAAAATCATTAATACAGACACTGTAATTTTATTTAATAGTTTATCGCTTTGGACCAATACATGGCGCTGTGTCCAAATTGTTAGAATGTGGTCCGAGTAATGTCACAATGAAATGTGCAAAGTTTGGTGTTATTTGGACAAAACATTACTGACATAGAGCATTAAAGTCATTTTGTCATCACTACCTCAAATTTGTGATTGCGGTATACAAAAACGGTTTTGTCTATTGACACGAAATCCATAACTTCTTGTCAACATAGTCTGAAGATGATACGATTCAATTTTGGTGAAAATCGGACAAACGGTCTGGGAGGAGTTCGAAAAAGTAGGTTTTTAAAGAAAACAACATGGCGGACAGGAAATTTAGGCAAACTATATCAAATTTTGTATCTGTGTTCTCGGCGTGACCCAAGGAACATAATAAGATCATTTGTTTTAAAATAGCTTAATGTAATCAAAAGTTATTAGCATTTTTGGGAATTTTGTTATAACTTTTGACCACAAGGTGGCGCTGCCCCGAAACTTTTGGTGTAGATTCAAATCAAGGTCCCAAAGACACATATTGAGTTTCGTAATGATACGCCAATGCGTTTGTAAAATATAGCATTTTATGACAAATTTCAAAATGGCCGACACCCAAAATGGCCGATATGAGAAAATTTGGTATCGCATGACTCAGCATGATGCCCTGAATCTAAAGAGACCAGTTTTATGATTTTTGACCAAAGTGTTCAGAAGTTATAAGCAAAAAAGTCAATTCTTTATATCTCCTGACCACTAGGGGGCAGTACGCCAAAACTCTGCAGGTAGCCTCAGATTATGACTACTATGACACACACCGATTTTGGTCTGAATATGCAAATGCGTTGCGGAGATATAGCCTCAAGTTCATTTTTGCGGCAAATTCGTCAAACTCTTTCGCATGTTTATCAAAAACGGTTTGACCAATCAACTTGATTCTCATAACTTTTTGTCTCCATAGTCTGGAGATGATGTGGTTCAATTTTTGTGAAAATCAGACAAACGGCCTAGGAGGAGTTCGACAAAGTAGGTTTTTCATAAAATTCAAAATTGCGGAAAAATTTTCATGACGGAAAATGACGTCATAGGTTGCAATCGAATCGGCTTGAGCCAATGAATCAGTGGACAAAGGAATTTTGTTTCTAGCCCTTATGGTTCAAGAGTTATTAGCATAAATGTAAGTGTAACTTTGGACAGTTGGTGGCGCTAGAGGGATTGAGGTAGAGACTCCAAAATTGGTGTGGTCAATGACTGGACTGTCCTCTATGAGTGTGCCAAATTTCATCATTTTCCTGCATACGGTTCTATGGGCTGCCATTGACTTGTGTTGGAAGAAGAAGCGGAAGAATAATAAGAACGAGAACGATTACAATAGGTGCCTCCGCACCTTCGGTGCTTGGCCCCTAATAAATATAGCTGCAAGCAGCAATGACGGGGCCAAGCACAAACAGGGCATTGACGTGGCTGGCAGCATCAGACCAATTGCAGTAATCAACAACTAAATGCATTTTAAATTGATTTTAGGCTAAATGGCTGAAAAATCATTAATACAGACACTTTAATTTGATTGAAAAGTTTATCGCTTTGGACCAATAGATGGCGCTGTGTCCAAATTGTTATAAAGTATTAAAGTGTTATAAAGTGTTAGTATTAAAGAGTTATAAAGTGTTAGTATTAATATGTTGTAAAGCATTAAAGTCATGTTGTCATCACTACCTCAAATTTGTAATTGCGCTATACGAGAACGGTTTTGTCTATCGACACGAAATCCATAAGTTTTTGTCAGCACAGTCTGAAGATGATATGATTCAATTTTGGTGAAAATCGGACAAACAGTCTGGGAGTAGTTAGAAAAAGTAGGTTTTAGAAGAAAACAACATGGCGGATATGAAATTTAGGCAAACTATGTCAAATTTGATATCTGTGTTCTCGGCGTGACCCAAGGAACATATTAAGATCATTTGTTTTAAAATAGCTTAATGTAATCAAAAGTTATTAGCATATTTGTAAATTTTGTTATAAATTTTGACCACAAGGTGGCGCTGCCCCAGAACTTTTGGTGTAGATTCAAATCAAGGTCCCAAAGACACATATTGAGTTTCGTAATGATACGTCGATGTGTTTGTAAAATATAGCATTTTACGACAAATTTCAAAATGGCCGACACCCAAAATAGCAGATATAAGAAAATTTGGTATCACACGACTCAGCATGATGCCCTGAATCTAAAGAGACCAGTTTTATGATTTTTGAACAAAGTGTTCAGAAGTTACGAGCAAAAAACTCACTTTTTTATATCTCCTGACCACTAGGGGGCAGTGTGCCAAAACTCTGCAGGTAGCCTCAGATCATGACTACTATGACACACACCAATTTTGGTCTGACTACGCAAATGCGTTGCGGAGATATAGCCTCAATTTCATTTTTGCGGCAAATTCGTCGAACTCTTTCGCAAGTTTATCAAAAACGGAATTACCAATCAACTTGATTCTCATAACTTTTTGTCTACATAGTCTGGAGATGATGTGGTTCAATTTTTGTGAGAATCAGACAAACGGCCTAGGAGGAGTTCGACAAAGTAGGTTTTTCATAAAATTCAAAATTGCGAAAAAATTTTCATGACGGAAAATGACGTCATAGGGTGCAATCGAATCAGCATGAGCCAAAGAATCAGTGGACAAAAGAATTTTGTTTCTAGCCCTTATGGTTCAAGAGTTATTAGCATAAATGTAAGTGTAACTTTGGACAGTTGGTGGCGCTAGAGGGGTTGAGGTAGAGACTCCAAAATTGGTGTGGTCAATGATTGGACTGTCCTCTATGTGTGTGCCAAATTTCATCATTTTCCCACTTACGGTTCTATGGGCTGCCATTGACTTCTGGGTGGAAGAAGAATAATAATAATAAGAACGAGAACGATTACAATAGGTGCCTCCGCACCTTCGGTGCTTGGCCCCTAATAACAAGCAGCAATGACGGGGCCAAGCACAAACAGGGCATTGACGTGGCTGGCAGCATCAGACCAATTGCAGTAAATGCATTTTAAAATGATTTTAGGCTAAATGGCTGAAAATCATAAATATAGTCACAAAAATTTTATTGAAAAGTTTATCGCTTTGGACCAATAGATGGCGCTGTGTCCAAATTTTTATAAAGTATTAAAGTGTTATAAAGTGTTAGTATTAAAGAGTTATAAAATGTTATTATTAATGTGTTGTAAAGCATTAAAGTCATGTTGTCATCACTACCTCAAATATGTAAGTGCGGTATACGAGAACGGTTTTGTCTATCAACACGAAATCCATAACTTTTTGTCAACACAGTCTGAAGATGATACGATTCAATTTTGGTGAAAATCGGACAAACGGTCTGGGAGGAGTTCGAAAAAGTAGGTTTTTGAATGAAACAACATGGCGGACAGGAAGTTTAGGCTAAATATATCAAATTTGGTATCTGTGTTCTCGGCATGACCCAAGGAACATATTGAGACAATTTGTTTTAAAATAGCTTAATGTAATCAAAAGTTATTAGCATTTTTGTAAATTTTGTTATAACTTTTGACCACAAGGTGGCGCTGCCCCGAAACTTTTGGTGTAGAGTCAAATCAAGGTCCCAAAGCCACATACTAAGTTTCATAATGATATGCCAATGCGTTTGTTAAATATAACATTTTATGACAAATTTCAAAATGGCCGACGCCCAAAATGGCCGATATAAGAAAATTTGGTATCGCACGACTCAGCATGATGCCCTGAATCTAAAGAGAGCAGTTTTATGATTTTTGACCAAAGTGTTCAGAAGTTATAAGCAAAAAAGTCAATTTTTTATATCTCCTTACCACTAGGGGGCAGTGCGCCAAAACTCTGCAGGTAGCCTCAGATTATGACTACTATGACACACACCAATTTTGGTCTGAATACGCAAATGCATTGCGGAGATATAGCCTCAAGTTCATTTTTGCGGCAAATTCGTCGAACTCTTTCGCAAGTTTATCAAAAACGGAATGACCAATCAACTTGATTCTCATAACATTTTGTCTACATAGTCTGGAGATGATGTGGTTCAATTTTTGTGAGAATCAGACAAACGGCCTAGGGGGAGTTCGACAAAGTAGGTTTTTCATAAAATTCAAAATTGCGGAAAAATTTTCATGACGGAAAATGACGTCATAGGGTGCAATCGAATCGGCTTGAGCCAAGGAATCAGTGGACAAAGGAATTTTGTTTCTAGCCCTTATGGTTCAAGAGTTATTAGCATAAATGTAAGTGTAACTTTGGACAGTTGGTGGCGCTAGAGGGATGGAGTTAGAGACTCCAAAATTGGTGTGGTAAATGAGTGGACTGTCCTTTATGAGTGTGCCAAATTTCATCATTTTCCTGCATACGGTTCTATGGGCTGCCATTGACTTGTGTTGGAAGAAGAAGCGGAAGAATAATAAGAACGAGAACGATTACAATAGGTGCCTCCGCACCTTCGGTGCTTGGCCCCTAATAATAAGAACCGGAACAAAAACAATAGGTGCCTCCGCACCTTCGGTGCTTGGCCCCTAATAATAATAATAATAATAAGAACGAGAACGATTACAATAGGTGCCTCCGCACCTTCGGTGCTTGGCCCCTAATAACAAGCACAAACAGGGCATTGATGTGGCTGGCAGCAAAAGACCAATTGCAGTAAATGCATTTTAAAATGATTTTAGGCTAAATGGCTGAAAAATCATTAATACAGACACTGTAATTTGATTTAATAGTTTATCGCTTTGGACCAATAGATGGCGCTGTGTCCAAATTGTTAGAATGTGGTCCGAGTAATGTCACAATGAAATGTGGAAAGTTTGGTGATATTTGGACAAAACATTACTGACATAGAGCATTAAAGTCATTTTCTCATCACTACCTCAAATTTGTAATTGCGGTATACGAAAACGGTTTTGTCTATTGACACGAAATCCATAACTTTTTGTCAACACAGTCTGAAGATGATACGATTCAATTTTGGTGAAAATCGGACAAACGGTCTGGGAGGAGTTAGAAAAAGTAGGTTTTTGAAGAAAACAACATGGCGGACAGGAAATTTAGGCAAACTATGTCAAATTTGGTATCTGTGTTCTCGGCGTGACCCAAGGAACATAATAAGATCATTTGTTTTAAAATAGCTTAATGTAATCAAAAGTTATTAGCATTTTTGTAAATTTTGTTATAACTTTTGACCACAAGGTGGCGCTGCCCCGCAACTTTTGGTGTAGATTCAAATCAAGGTCCCAAAGACACATATTGAGTTTCGTAATGACACGCCAATGCGTTTGTAAAATATAGCATTTTACGACAAATTTCAAAATGGCCGACACCCAAAATGGCCGATATGAGAAAATTGGGTATCACATGACTCAGCATGATGCCCTGAATCTAAAGAGACCAGTTTTATGATTTTTGAACAAAGTGTTCAGAAGTTATGAGCAAAAAACTCACTTTTTTATATCTCCTGACCACTAGGGGGCAGTGCGCCAAAACTCTGCAGGTAGCCTCAGATTTTGACTACTATGACACACAGCAATTTTGGTCTGAATACGCAAATGCGTTGCGGAGATATAGCCTCAATTTCATTTTTGCGGCAAATTTGTCTAAATCTTTTGCATGTTTATCAAAAACGGTTTGACCAATCAACTTGATTCTCATAACTTTTTGTCTCCATAGTCTGGAGATGATGTGGTTCAATTTTCGTGAAAATCGGACCAACGGTCTAAGAGGAGTTCGAAAAAGTTGGTTTTTCATAAAATTCAAAATGGCGGACAAATTATCATAAAGGAAATGACGTCATAGAGTCCAATCGAATCAGCATGAGCCAAGGAATCAGTGGACAAAGGAATTTTGTTTCTAGCTCTTATGGTTCAAGAGTTATTAGCATAAATGTAAGTGTAACTTTGGACAGTTGGTGGCGCTAGAGGGGTTGAGGTAGAGACTCCAAAATCAGTGTGGTCAATGATTGGACTGTCCTCTATGTGTGTGCCAAATTTCATCATTTTCCCACTTACGGTTCTATGGGCTGCCATTGACTTCTGGGTGGAAGAAGAATAATAATAATAAGAACGAGAACGATTACAATAGGTGCCTCCGCACCTTCGGTGCTTGGCCCCTAACAAGCACAAACAGGGCATTGATGTGGCTGGCAGCAAAAGACCAATTGCAGTAAATGCATTTTAAAATGATTTTAGGCTAAATGGCTGAAAAATCATTAATACAGACACTGTAATTTGATTTAATAGTTTATCGCTTTGGACCAATAGATGGCGCTGTGTCCAAATTGTTAGAATGTGGTCCGAGTAATGTCACAATGAAATGTGGAAAGTTTGGTGATATTTGGACAAAACATTACTGACATAGAGCATTAAAGTCATTTTCTCATCACTACCTCAAATTTGTAATTGCGGTATACGAAAACGGTTTTGTCTATTGACACGAAATCCATAACTTTTTGTCAACACAGTCTGAAGATGATACGATTCAATTTTGGTGAAAATCGGACAAACGGTCTGGGAGGAGTTAGAAAAAGTAGGTTTTTGAAGAAAACAACATGGCGGACAGGAAATTTAGGCAAACTATGTCAAATTTGGTATCTGTGTTCTCGGCGTGACCCAAGGAACATAATAAGATCATTTGTTTTAAAATAGCTTAATGTAATCAAAAGTTATTAGCATTTTTGTAAATTTTGTTATAACTTTTGACCACAAGGTGGCGCTGCCCCGAAACTTTTGGTGTAGATTCAAATCAAGGTCCCAAAGACACATATTGAGTTTCGTAATGACACGCCAATGCGTTTGTAAAATATAGCATTTTACGACAAATTTCAAAATGGCCGACACCCAAAATGGCCGATATGAGAAAATTGGGTATCACATGACTCAGCATGATGCCCTGAATCTAAAGAGACCAGTTTTATGATTTTTGAACAAAGTGTTCAGAAGTTATGAGCAAAAAACTCACTTTTTTATATCTCCTGACCACTAGGGGGCAGTGCGCCAAAACTCTGCAGGTAGCCTCAGATTTTGACTACTATGACACACAGCAATTTTGGTCTGAATATGCAAATGCGTTGCGGAGATATAGCCTCAATTTCATTTTTGCGGCAAATTTGTCTAAATCTTTTGCATGTTTATCAAAAACGGTTTGACCAATCAACTTGATTCTCATAACTTTTTGTCTCCATAGTCTGGAGATGATGTGGTTCAATTTTCGTGAAAATCGGACCAACGGTCTAAGAGGAGTTCGAAAAAGTTGGTTTTTCATAAAATTCAAAATGGCGGACAAATTATCATAAAGGAAATGACGTCATAGAGTCCAATCGAATCAGCATGAGCCAAGGAATCAGTGGACAAAGGAATTTTGTTTCTAGCTCTTATGGTTCAAGAGTTATTAGCATAAATGTAAGTGTAACTTTGGACAGTTGGTGGCGCTAGAGGGGTTGAGGTAGAGACTCCAAAATCAGTGTGGTCAATGATTGGACTGTCCTCTATGTGTGTGCCAAATTTCATCATTTTCCCACTTACGGTTCTATGGGCTGCCATTGACTTCTGGGTGGAAGAAGAATAATAATAATAAGAACGAGAACGATTACAATAGGTGCCTCCGCACCTTCGGTGCTTGGCCCCTAATAACAAGCAGCAATGACGGGGCCAAGCACAAACAGGGCATTGACGTGGCTGGCAGCATCAGACCAATTGCAGTAAATGCATTTTAAAATGATTTTAGGCTAAATGGCTGAAAATCATAAATATAGTCACAAAAATTTGATTGAAAAGTTTATCGCTTTGGACCAATAGATGGCGCTGTGTCCAAATTTTTATAAAGTATTAAAGTGTTATAAAGTGTTAGTATTAAAGAGTTATAAAATGTTATTATTAATGTGTTGTAAAGCATTAAAGTCATGTTGTCATCACTACCTCAAATATGTAAGTGCGGTATACGAGAACGGTTTTGTCTATCAACACGAAATCCATAACTTTTTGTCAGCACAGTCTGAAGATGATACGATTCGATTTTGGTGAAAATCGGACAAACGGTCTAGGAGGAGTTTGAAAAAGTAGGTTTTTGAATGAAACAACATGGCGGATATGAAATTTAGGCAAACTATGTCAAATTTGGTATCTGTGTTCTCGGTGTGACCCAAGGAACATATTAAGATCATTTGTTTTAAAATAGCTTAATGTAATCAAAAGTTATTAGCATTTTAGGAAATTGTGTTATAACTTTTGACCACAAGGTGGCGCTGCCCCGAAACTTTTGGTGTAGGTTCAAATCAAGGTCCCAAAGACACATACTGAGTTTCGTAATGATACGCCAATGCGTTTGTAAAATATAGCATTTTACGACAAATTTCAAAATGGCCAACGCCCAAAATGGCCGATATAAGAAAATTTGGTATCGCACGACTCAGCATGATGCCCTGAATCTAAAGAGACCAGTTTTATGATTTTTGACCAAAGTGTTAAGAAGTTATAAGCAAAAAAGTCAATTTTTTATATCTCCTGACCACTAGGGGGCAGTGCGCCAAAACTCTGCAGGTAGCCTCAGATCATGACTACTATGACACACACCAATTTTGGTCTGAATATGCAAATGCGTTGCGGAGATATAGCCTCAAGTTCATTTTTGCGGCAAATTCGTCGAACTCTTTCGCAAGTTTATCAAAAACGGAATGACCAATCAACTTGATTTCCATAACTGTTTGTCTCCATAGTCTGGAGATGATGTGGTTCAATTTTTGTGAGAATCGGACAAACGGCCTAGGAGGAGTTCGACAAAGTAGGTTTTTCATAAAACTCAAAATTGCGGAAAAATTTTCATGACGGAAAATGACGTCATAGGGTGCAATCGAATCGGCGTGAGCCAAGGAATCAGTGGACCAAAGAATTTTGTTTCTAGGACATACGGTTCAAAAGTTATTATTGTAAACGTGAGTGCAACTTTGGACAGTTGGTGGCGCTAGAGGGATTGAGTTAGAGACTCCAAAATTGGTATGGTCAATGATTGGACTGTCCTCTATGTGTGTGCCAAATTTCATCATTTTCCCACATACGGTTCTATGGGCTGCCATTGACTTCTGGGTGGAAGAAGAAGAAGACGGAAGAAGAATAATAATAAGAACCGGAACAAAAACAATAGGTGCCTCCGCACCTTCGGTGCTTGGCCCCTAATAATAAGAACGAGAACGATTACAATAGGTGCCTCCGCACCTTCGGTGCTTGGCCCCTAATAACAAGCAGCAATGACGGGGCCAAGCACAAACAGGGCATTGACGTGGCCGGCAGCATAAGAGCAATTGAAGTAATCAACAACTAAATGCATTTTAATATGATTTTAGGCTAAATGGCTGAAAAATCATTAATACAGACACTGTAATTTGAATGAAAAGTTTAGCGCTTTGGACCAATAGTTGGCGCTGTGTCCAAATTGTTAGAATTGGGTCCGAGTAATGTGACAATGAAATCTGCAAAGTTTGGTGTTATTTGGACAAAACATTACTGACTTAAAGCATTAAAGTCATTTTGTCATCTCTACCTCAAATTTGTAATTGCGGTATACGAAAACGGTTTTGTCTATCGACACGAAATCCATAACTTTTTGTCAGCACAGTCTGAAGATGATACGATTCGATTTTGGTGAAAATCGGACAAACGGTCTAGGAGGAGTTTGAAAAAGTAGATTTTTGAATGAAACAACATGGCGGATATGAAATTTAGGCAAACTATGTCAAATTTGGTATCTGTGCTCTCGGTGTGACCCAAGGAACATATTAAGATCATTTGTTTTAAAATAGCTTAATGTAATCAAAAGTTATTAGCATTTTAGGAAATTGTGTTATAACTTTTGACCACAAGGTGGCGCTGCCCCGAAACTTTTGGTGTAGGTTCAAATCAAGGTCCCAAAGACACATACTGAGTTTCGTAATGATACGCCAATGCGTTTGTAAAATATAGCATTTTACCACAAATTTCAAAATGGCCGACGCCCAAAATGGCCGATATAAGAAAATTTGGTATCGCACGACTCAGCATGATGCCCTGAATCTAAAGAGACCAGTTTTATGATTTTTGACCAAAGTGTTCAGAAGTTATAAGCAAAAAAGTCAATTTTTTATATCTCCTGACCACTAGGGGGCAGTGCGCCAAAACTCTGCAGGTAGCATCAGAATATGACTACTATGACACACACCAATTTTGGTCTGAATATGCAAATGCGTTGCGGAGATATAGCCTCAAGTTCATTTTTGCGGCAAATTCGTCGAACTCTTTCGCAAGTTTATCAAAAACGGAATGACCAATCAACTTGATTTCCATAACTTTTTGTCTCCATAGTCTGGAGATGATGTGGTTCAATTTTTGTGAGAATCGGACAAACGGCCTAGGAGGAGTTCGACAAAGTAGGTTTTTCATAAAACTCAAAATTGCGGAAAAATTTTCATGACGGAAAATGACGTCATAGGGTGCAATCGAATCGGCTTGAGCCAAGGAATCAGTGGACAAAGGAATTTTGTTTCTAGCCCTTATGGTTCAAGAGTTATTAGCATAAATGTAAGTGTAACTTTGGACAGTTGGTGGCGCTAGAGGGATTGAGGTAGGGACTCCAAAATTGGTGTGGTCAATGATTGGACTGTCCTCTATGTGTGTGCCAAATTTCATCATTTTCCCGCATTCGGTTCTATGGGCTGCCATTGACTTGTGGGTGGAAGAAGAAGCGGAAGAATAATAATAATAAGAACGAGAACGGATACAATAGGTGCCTCCGCACCTTCGGTGCTTGGCCCCTAATAACAAGCAGCAATGACGGGGCCAAGCACAAACAGGGCATTGACGTGGCCGGCAGCATAAGAGCAATTGAAGTAATCAACAACTAAATGCATTTTAATATGATTTTAGGCTAAATGGCTGAAAAATCATTAATACAGACACTGTAATTTGAATGAAAAGTTTAGCGCTTTGGACCAATAGTTGGCGCTGTGTCCAAATTGTTAGAATTGGGTCCGAGTAATGTGACAATGAAATCTGCAAAGTTTGGTGTTATTTGGACAAAACATTACTGACTTAAAGCATTAAAGTCATTTTGTCATCTCTACCTCAAATTTGTAATTGCGGTATACGAAAACGGTTTTGTCTATCGACACGAAATCCATAACTTTTTGTCAGCACAGTCTGAAGATGATACGATTCGATTTTGGTGAAAATCGGACAAACGGTCTAGGAGGAGTTTGAAAAAGTAGATTTTTGAATGAAACAACATGGCGGATATGAAATTTAGGCAAACTATGTCAAATTTGGTATCTGTGCTCTCGGTGTGACCCAAGGAACATATTAAGATCATTTGTTTTAAAATAGCTTAATGTAATCAAAAGTTATTAGCATTTTAGGAAATTGTGTTATAACTTTTGACCACAAGGTGGCGCTGCCCCGAAACTTTTGGTGTAGGTTCAAATCAAGGTCCCAAAGACACATACTGAGTTTCGTAATGATACGCCAATGCGTTTGTAAAATATAGCATTTTACCACAAATTTCAAAATGGCCGACGCCCAAAATGGCCGATATAAGAAAATTTGGTATCGCACGACTCAGCATGATGCCCTGAATCTAAAGAGACCAGTTTTATGATTTTTGACCAAAGTGTTCAGAAGTTATAAGCAAAAAAGTCAATTTTTTATATCTCCTGACCACTAGGGGGCAGTGCGCCAAAACTCTGCAGGTAGCATCAGAATATGACTACTATGACACACACCAATTTTGGTCTGAATATGCAAATGCGTTGCGGAGATATAGCCTCAAGTTCATTTTTGCGGCAAATTCGTCGAACTCTTTCGCAAGTTTATCAAAAACGGAATGACCAATCAACTTGATTTCCATAACTTTTTGTCTCCATAGTCTGGAGATGATGTGGTTCAATTTTTGTGAGAATCGGACAAACGGCCTAGGAGGAGTTCGACAAAGTAGGTTTTTCATAAAACTCAAAATTGCGGAAAAATTTTCATGACGGAAAATGACGTCATAGGGTGCAATCGAATCGGCTTGAGCCAAGGAATCAGTGGACAAAGGAATTTTGTTTCTAGCCCTTATGGTTCAAGAGTTATTAGCATAAATGTAAGTGTAACTTTGGACAGTTGGTGGCGCTAGAGGGATTGAGGTAGGGACTCCAAAATTGGTGTGGTCAATGATTGGACTGTCCTCTATGTGTGTGCCAAATTTCATCATTTTCCCGCATTCGGTTCTATGGGCTGCCATTGACTTGTGGGTGGAAGAAGAAGCGGAAGAATAATAATAATAAGAACGAGAACGGATACAATAGGTGCCTCCGCACCTTCGGTGCTTGGCCCCTAATAAGAACGAGAACGATTACAATAGGTGCCTCCGCACCTTCGGTGCTTGGCCCCTAAATATAGCTGCAAGCAGCAATGACGGGGCCAAGCACAAACAGGGCATTGATGTGGCTGGCAGCAAAAGACCAATTGCAGTAAATGCATTTTAAAATGATTTTAGGCTAAATGGCTGAAAAATCATTAATACAGACACTGTAATTTGATTTAATAGTTTATCGCTTTGGACCAATAGATGGCGCTGTGTCCAAATTGTTAGAATGTGGTCCGAGTAATGTCAAAATGAAATGTGCAAAGTTTGGTGTTATTTGGACAAAACATTACTGACATAGAGCATTAAAGTCATTTTGTCATCACTACCTCAAATTTGTGATTGCGGTATACAAAAACGGTTTTGTCTATTGACACGAAATCCATAACTTTTTGTCAACACAGTCTGAAGATGATATGATTCGATTTTGGTGAAAATCGGACAAACGGTCTGGGAGGAGTTAGAAAAAGTAGGTTTTTGAAGAAAACAACATGGCGGACAGGAACTTTAGGCAAACTATGTCAAATTTGGTATCTGTGTTCTCGGCGTGACCCAAGGAACATAATAAGATCATTTGTTTTAAAATAGCTTAATGTAATCAAAAGTTATTAGCATTTTTGTAAATTTTGTTATAACTTTTGACCACAAGGTGGCGCTGCCCCGAAACTTTTGGTGTAGTGTCAAATCAAGGTCCCAAAGCCACATACTAAGTTTCGTAATGATACGCCAATGCGTTTGTTAAATATAGCATTTTACGACAAATTTCAAAATGGCCGACACCCAAGATGGCCGATATAAGAAAATTTGGTATCGCACGACTCAGCATGATGCCCTGAATCTAAAGAGACCAGTTTTATGATTTTTGACCAAAGTGTTCAGAAGTTATGAGCAAAAAAGTCAATTTTTTATATCTCCTGACCACTAGGGGGCAGTGCGCCAAAACTCTGCAGGTAGCCTCAGATTATGACTACTATGACACACACCAATTTTGGTCTGAATACGCAAATGCGTTGCGGAGATATAGCCTCAAGTTCATTTTTGCGGCAAATTCGTCGAACTCTTTCGCAAGTTTATCAAAAACGGAATGACCAATCAACTTGATTCTCATAACTTTTTGTCTTCATAGTCTGGAGATGATGTGGTTCAATTTTCGTGAAAATCGGACCAACGGCCTAGGAGGAGTTCGAAAAAGTTTGTTTTTCATAAAATTCAAAATTGCGGAAAAATTTTCATGACGGAAAATGACGTCATAGGGTGCAATCGAATCGGCTTGAGCCAAGGAATCAGTGGACAAAGGAATTTTGTTTCTAGCCCTTATGGTTCAAGAGTTATTAGCATAAATGTAAGTGTAACTTTGGACAGTTGGTGGCGCTAGAGGGGTTGAGGTAGAGACTCCAAAATTGGTGTGGTCAATGATTGGACTGTCCTCTATGTGTGTGCCAAATTTCATCATTTTCCCACTTACGGTTCTATGGGCTGCCATTGACTTCTGGGTGGAAGAAGAATAATAATAATAAGAAAGAACGAGAACGATTACAATAGGTGCCTCCGCACCTTCGGTGCTTGGCCCCTAACAAGCAGCAATGACGGGGCCAAGCACAAACAGGGCATTGACGTGGCCGGCAGCATAAGAGCAATTGAAGTAATCAACAACTAAATGCATTTTAATATGATTTTAGGCTAAATGGCTGAAAAATCATTAATACAGACACTGTAATTTGAATGAAAAGTTTAGTGCTTTGGACCAATAGTTGGCGCTGTGTCCAAATTGTTAGAATTGGGTCCGAGTAATGTGACAATGAAATCTGCAAAGTTTGGTGTTATTTGGACAAAACATTACTGACTTAAAGCATTAAAGTCATTTTGTCATCACTACCTCAAATTTGTAATTGCGGTATACGAAAACGGTTTTGTCTATCGACACGAAATCCATAACTTTTTGTCAGCACAGTCTGAAGATGATACGATTCGATTTTGGTGAAAATCGGACAAACGGTCTAGGAGGAGTTTGAAAAAGTAGGTTTTTGAAGAAAACAACATGGCGGATATGAAATTTAGGCAAACTATGTCAAATTTGGTATCTGTGTTCTCAGTGTGACCCAAGGAACATATTAAGATCATTTGTTTTAAAATAGCTTAATGTAATCAAAAGTTATTAGCATTTTAGGAAATTGTGTTATAACTTTTGACCACAAGGTGGCGCTGCCCCGAAACTTTTGGTGTAGGTTCAAATCAAGGTCCCAAAGACACATACTGAGTTTCGTAATGATACGCCAATGCGTTTGTAAAATATAGCATTTTACGACAAATTTCAAAATGGCCGACACCCAAAATGGCAGATATAAGAAAATTTGGTATCGCACGACTCAGCATGATGCCCTGAATCTAAAGAGACCAGTTTTATGATTTTTGAACAAAGTGTTCAGAAGTTACGAGCAAAAAACTCACTTTTTTATATCTCCTGACCACTAGGGGGCAGTGCGCCAAAACTCTGCAGGTAGCCTCAGATCATGACTACTATGACACACACCAATTTTGGTCTGAATACGCAAATGCGTTGCGGAGATATAGCCTCAATTGCATTTTTGCGGCAAATTCGTCAAAATCTTTTGCATGTTTATCAAAAACGGTTTGACCAATCAACTTGATTCTCATAACTTTTTGTCTACATAGTCTGGAGATGATGTGGTTCAATTTTCGTGAAAATCGGACCAACGGTCTAGGAGGAGTTTGAAAAAGTTGGTTTTTCATAAAATTCAAAATGGCGGACAAATTATCATAAGGGAAATGACGTCATGGGATCCAATCGAATCAGCATGAGCCAAAGAATAAGTGGACAAAAGAATTGTGTTTCTAGCCCTTATGGTTCAAGAGTTATTAGCATAAATGTAAGTGTAACTTTGGACAGTTGGTGGCGCTAGAGGGATTGAGGTAGAGACTCCAAAATTGGTGTGGTCAATGATTGGACTGTCCTCTATGTGTGTGCCAAATTTCATCATTTTCCCACTTACGGTTCTATGGGCTGCCATTGACTTCTGGGTGGAAGAAGAATAATAATAATAAATATAGCTGCAAGCAGCAATGACGGGGCCAAGCACAAACAGGGCATTGACGTGGCCGGCAGCATAAGAGCAATTGAAGTAATCAACAACTAAATGCATTTTAATATGATTTTAGGCTAAATGGCTGAAAAATCATTAATACAGACACTGTAATTTGAATGAAAAGTTTATCGCTTTGGACCAATAGTTGGCGCTGTGTCCAAATTGTTAGAATTGGGTCCGAGTAATGTGACAATGAAATCTGCAAAGTTTGGTGTTATTTGGACAAAACATTACTGACTTAGAGCATTAAAGTCATTTTGTCATCACTACCTCAAATTTGTAATTGCGGTATACGAAAACGGTTTTATCTATCGACACGAAATCCATAACTTTTTGTCAGCACAAGCTGAAGATGATACGATTCGATTTTGGTGAAAATTGGACAAAAGGTCTGGGAGGAGTTTGAAAAAGTAGGTTTTTGAAGAAAAAAAAATGGCGGACAGGAAATTTAGGCAAACTATGTCAAATTTGGCATCTGTGTTCTCGGCGTGACCCAAGGAACATATTGAGACAATTTGTTTTAAAATAGCTTAATGTAATCAAAAGTTATTAGCATTTTTGTAAATTTGGTTATAACTTTTGACCATAAGGTGGCGCTGCCCCGAAACTTTTGGTGTAGGTTCAAATCAAGGTCCCAAAGACACATACTGAGTTTCGTAATGATACGCCAATGCGTTTGTAAAATATAGCATTTTACGACAAATTTCAAAATGGCCGACGCCCAAAATGGCCGATATGAAAAAATTTGGTATCGCACAACTCAGCATGATGCCCTGAATCTAAAGAGACCAGTTTTATGATTTTTGACCAAAGTGTTCAGAAGTTATAAGCAAAAAAGTCAATTTTTTATATCTCCTGACCACTAGGGGGCAGTGCGCCAAAACTCTGCAGGTAGCCTCAGATCATGACTACTATGACACACACCAAGATTGGTCAGAATACGCAAATGCGTTGCGGAGATATAGCATCAAGTTCATTTTTGCGGTAAATTCGTTGAATTCTTTCACAAGTTATTCTTAAACGGTTTGACCAATCAACTTTATTCTCATAACTTTTTGTCTATATAGTCTGGAGATGATGTGGTTCAATTTTGGTGGGAATCGGACAAACGGCCTAGGAGGAGTTCGACAAAGTAGGTTTTATATAAAATTCAAAATTGCGGACAAATTATCATGACGGAAAATGACGTCATAGAGTGCAATCGAATCAGCTTGAGCAAAGGAATCAGTGGACAAAAGAATTTTGTTTCTAGCCCTTATGGTTCAAGAGTTATTAGCATAAATGTAAGTGCAACTTTGGACAGTTGGTGGCGCTAGAGGGATTGAGTTAGAGACTCCAAAGTTGGTATGGTCAATGATTGGACTGTCCTCTATGAGTGTGCCAAATTTCATCATTTTCCTGCATACGGTTCTATGGGCTGCCATTGACTTGTGTTGGAAGAAGAAGCGGAAGAATAATAAGAACGAGAACGATTACAATAGGTGCCTCCGCACCTTCGGTGCTTGGCCCCTAATAATAATAATAAGAACCGGAACAAAAACAATAGGTGCCTCCGCACCTTCGGTGCTTGGCCCCTAATAATAAGAACGAGAACGATTACAATAGGTGCCTCCGCACCTTCGGTGCTTGGCCCCTAATAAGAACCGGAACAAAAACAATAGGTGCCTCCGCACCTTCGGTGCTTGGCCCCTAATAATAAGAACCGGAACAGAAACAATAGGTGCCTCCGCACCTTCGGTGCTTGGCCCCTAATAATAAGAACCGGAACAAAAACAATAGGTGCCTCCGCACCTTCGGTGCTTGGCCCCTAATAATAAGAACCGGAACAAAAACAATAGGTGCCTCCGCACCTTCGGTGCTTGGCCCCTAATAAGAACCGGAACAAAAACAATAGGTGCCTCCGCACCTTCGGTGCTTGGCCCCTAATAATAAAGAACCGGAACAAAAACAATAGGTGCCTCCGCACCTTCGGTGCTTGGCTCCTAATAATAATAATAATAAGAACCGGAACAAAAACAATAGGTGCCTCCGCACCTTCGGTGCTTGGCCCCTAACTAGCAGCCATCACGGGGCCAAGCGCAAGGAGGGCATTAAATGTCATGCCGACATGGCTGGCATCATCAGACCAACGGCAGTAAGAATCTAAAGACATTTCAATATGACTTAAGTCTAAATGGCTGAAAAATCAACAATACGGTCTTTAGTATTTCGATTTAATGGTTTATCACATTCAACCAACAGGCAGCGCTGTAACCAAATTGTAGTGTCAATTCATGTGGTACATTGAGAGTGTGGTGACATTGACACATGCAAAGTTTGCTTTCAATTGGGTAAACCATTGCTGACAGAGCACTAAAGTCATGTGTTTGTTAAACATAGCATCTTATAAGAAAAATCGAAATGGCAGATGCTCAAAATGGCCGATATGGGAAAATTTGGTATCGCACGACTCGGAATGATGCACTGAATCTAAAGAGACCAGTTTTATGATTTATGGCCAAAGCGTTCAGGAGTTATAAGCAAATAATTCACTTTTTCATATCTCCTGACCACTAGGGGTCAGTGCTCCAAAACTCTGTATGTAGCCTCAGACCATGACTACTATGACACACACCAAGTTTGGTCAGAATACGTAAATGTTGCGGAGATATAGCCTCAATTTCATTTTTGCGGCCATTTTGTTGAATTATTTTGCAAGTTATTCGTAAACGGTTTGACGAATCAACTTGATTTCCATAACTTTTGATCATAGTCTGGAGATGATGTGGTTCAATTTTTATGAAAATCGGACCAACGGCCTAGGAGGAGTTTGAAAAAGTAGGTTTTCCATAAAATTCAAAATGGCGGAAAAATATTCATGACGTGCATTCGAATCGTCTTGAGCCAAGGAAGGACTGGACTGTCCTTTATGAGTGTGCCAAATTTCATCATTTTCCCGCAATCGGTTCTATGGCCTGCCATAGACTTCCATGGCGGAAGAAGAAGAAGATGAATAATAATAATAATAGGAACCGGAACGGAAACAATAGGTGCCTCCGCACCTTCAGTGCTTGGCCCCTAATAAATATAGCTGCAAGCAGCAATGACGGGGCCAAGCACAAACAGGGCATTAAATGTCACGCTGACGTGGCTGGCACTATTAGACAAATGGCAGTAATCAACTAAATGCATTTTAAAATAATTTTAGGCTAAATGGCTGAAAAATCAATAATACACACACTGTAATTTGATTGACTGTCCTCTATGAGTGTGCCAAATATCATCATTTTCCTGCATACGGTTCTATGAGCTGCCATTGACTTGTGGTGGAAGAAGGGGAAGAATAATAATAAGAACGAGAACGATTACAATAGGTGCCTCCGCACCTTCGGTGCTTGGCCCCTAAATATAGCTGCAACCAAGTTTCTAGGTTGTGCAAACAATGTATAAACATCAAAGATGTTCAGAATGAGAAGATCTATCACATTATACTGATTTTTTTGTGGATATTTAACACCACACGTCATCTGATCTGTTGTCAGCTTATGTCAGTCAATGTATGTAATTCTGACTTGTTTTCCACATAAACTGCGTTTTGTGAAGTTTTTACTTTCTGAAAACCATATGTAGACATATTACAGTTGTTCAACCAAGTTTCTAGGTTGTGCAAACAATGTATAAACATCAAAGATGTTCAGAATGAGAAGATCTATCAAATGATTTCAGTATTGTGTTGATGTGCTTAACACGTCATATGATCTGTTATGTCAGTTTATGTCAATTTGACCTGTTCGCCACATAATCACAGTTTTATTAAGTTATTTTCGTTCGCAATTTTATCGAAACCTGTTTGACGAATCAATTTCATTTTAATAACTTTTTGTCAGCATGGTCTGAAGATGTTATGATTCAATTTTGGTGAAAATTGGACAAACGGTGTGGGAGGAGTTCGAAAAAGTAAGTTTTTAAAGAAAAACAACATGGTGGACAGGAAGTTTGGCCGACTATGACAAATTTGGTATCTGTGTTCTCGGTTTTACCCAAGGAACATATAGAGACAACTTATTTTACCATAGATTAAAGTTTTTCAAAAGTTATTAGTATTTTTGTAAATTTGTTTATAACTTTTGACCACAAGGTGGCGCTGCCTCGAAACTATTTGTGTTGTATCAGGCCCAGGTGCCGAAGACACATATCAAGTTTCGTAATGATGCGCCAATGTGTTTGTTAAATATAGCAATTTATGACAAAATTCAAAATGGCCGACCCTCAAAATGGCCGATATGGGAAAATTTGGTATCGCACGACTCGGCATGATGCACTGAATCTAACGAGACCAGTTTTATTATTTTTGGTCAAAGCGTTCAGAAGTTATAAGAAAATATTTCACTTTTTCATATCTCCAGACCACTAGAGGGCAGAGCGCCAAATCTCAGCAGGTAGCCTCAGACCATGATTGACATAACACATACCTATTTTGGTCAGAATACGCTAATGTGTTGCAGAGATATAGCCTCACTTTCATTTCTGCGACCATTACGTCAGATTCTTTCGCAAGTTATTCATAAAGGGTTAGACGATTCAACTTTCTTTTAATAACTTTTTGTCCACATGGTCTGGAGATGATGTGGTTCAATTTTCGTGAAAATTGGACGAACGGCCTAGGAGGAGTTCGAAAAAATCTGTTTTTCGGAAAATTCAAAATGGCGGGAAAATTTTCATGACTGAAAATGACATCATAGGGTGCAATCGAATCATCTTGAGCCAATGAATTAGTGGATGAAAGAATTTTGTTTCTAGGACATACGGTTCAAAAGTTATTTACGTAAACGTGAGTGCAACTTTGGACAGTTGGTGGCGCAAGAGAGATTGAGTTAGAGACTTCAAATTTTCTATGGTCAATGATTGGACAGTCCTTAATGAGTGTGCCAAGTTTCATAATTTTCCCGCAAACGGTTCTATGGCCTGCCATAGACTCCCATGGCAGAAGTAGAAGCGGAATCGGAAGAATAATAATAAGAACCGGAACAAAAACAATAGGTGCCTCCGCACCTTCGGTGCTTGGCCCCTAATAATAATAATAATAGGAACCGGAACGGTAACAATAGGTGCCTTCGCACCTTCGGTGCTTGGCCCCTAATAAAAATCCTAACAATTACAATAGGTTTTCAACGCTTCACGTTTGAACCCCTAATAAATAGGAAACACATGAGGTGGGTAATAAGAGAGAACAGCTGGGGGGAAATCAAACTAACAACGTTGCCTGGCAAAGGCAGTCACAGTCTTGTTTTGTTCACTTTCAGGTCCTGTCTGTGTATCCTTCCGTGCCCTTGTTTTACCTGTCTCGTTAATCACTTATCCTGTTTTTCTTGTCAGCTGTTTCCAATTCTGTCTTGTATAAAACCTTCTCGTGTTGCCTTCGTCAGTCTTTAACTTTATGTGTCTGAATGTGTGGATGCCGCTCCGTGTTCCGCATTATAAGTTATAAGTTTGAGTTAAATTTAAAGTGTCTTTTGTTTTCCTAGTTTTGAATAAACCTTTGAGCATCAACTCGTGTTGTTCAGCTCGTGTCTCTGCATCACACACCAGCATCCTTGCATGACAGGCAGGTTAAAAACAACACATGAAGAGAAGTGCTCGAAAAATATATCACCACCAATCTCAAACATTCGAAAAAGGTATGTTTGAGAACATCTAGAATTTTTATAGAAGTCATCTGAGAAAAACAAAGTCATGGCAGATTCGGACAGTATTCTGCACTATTTTGAAATTAACCTGTTACATCAACTTCAGAGACATTTTCTGTTTTTCATACCACATGGATATGTATCTATCTGTACCAGGACCATTGTTAGTTTTTTATTTGGTTAATAATTTATTATTTTCATTTCATTGTCAGCTATTTTTAATCAACAATTTTATTAATTACTTGTTTCAGATCTGAGATCTACACAAAATTTTCTTTATTGTTCATTTAAAGACGCACAAGTAGAGATACATACCAGTTGTTCCTGGTTTTTCATCTGGTCAGCTGCTTGTTTGGTCAATACTTCTTTGGACTCCTCAGCTGCCTGTTTCTCTTTCTCCAGCCTCTCTGCCTCCTCCTTTGCTTTCTTCCTCTCCTGTTCAAGCTCTAGAGCTCTGCATGTTTGCTCCTCCAGCTCTAGACAAATAAAAATAAGCATGTATAGCACATACTTAGTTATTTTAATCAGAATGTAGCAGGAAGCATTACAGATTATTAAATCCACATCAGTACACTGACCGGAAAGGAGAAATCTAAAAATTAATAGGCAACCACATGTGAAATATTTAAACACTGGCATGGTATTAGAAAAATAAACAAACCAGGAAACACTGTGGGGAAAATAAACAGAATTATGAGCTTTTAAAATGCAGAATTATTGTTACTGCTATGCAGTTTTATTGTTATGATAACATTAACTTTCTTTTTACACATTACGTGTTTATGATATTTATATACATTACATTTATTATAATAATATGTTAAATTAAGAAATTATTATTTATTTATTATGAATTATTACATGCAACTAACCCTAAATCAAACCCTAATAATACTCTAACCCCACAGTAGGTACATGTAGTTAATTAATATTATTCAGTACTTAAATGTATAATTCCACAGTAACATGGACACATTAAAATGAAGTGTAACCATTGTGTTAACCAGTGTTAGTGTTAGTCATTTGAGAACCACTGATGTAAGGTACAGTAATACCTCGAGATACGAGCATCTCTACGTACGTGTATTCCAATATTTTTGCTTCTAGATATGAGTAAATGTTCGAGATATGAGCATGTGTACTGTCGCGATGCTGATACACGTTCGTAATTATAATTATTCTTCATACCAGCGATGAGTTTTAAGAAAGTGAGTGGTAAGGATGGTAGTGAGAAGAAGAAACGCATGATGACCCTGGAAATGAAGCATGAAACTGTCGCCTGAGGAGTTGATCGACCTACAGAAGATGGAACATACGCAGGTGTTGCAAGAGCTCAGCAGGAGTGAGGAGGAGGGTGAATCGGAGGAAAAAATTTCTACAAGTGAAAGTAAGAAAGTGATGGCTATGTGGCAGATGGTTTCTGATTTCATTGAAAAGAAACAACCTGATAAATTGTCTACTGGTCAGGCTTTGGTGCTTTTTGACGACACGTGCCTTACTTATTTTTAAAGGGAGACAGAAACAAATCTCCCTCGATAGGTATTTCCTTAAAAGGTGTGCGCCAAGTGAAAGTGAGTACAGTCAGGCGAGAAAATGGAAGAAATAAAAAAAAAGAAAAGTAAATAAACCCTGCAAACTTAATTCAGTTACGTTAATTTAAGTTTACGTAAGTTGCGTAGTGTTCGTGTAAGGTACGATACGGAATCGAGTGTCTACGTACCAACCCCCTTCCTCCTTCCTCCGCACCTGCCGCTACTGTGTGTAAAAACTTAAAATTAAAAGCACATTTTATTTGCTATCACACGAATCCTTATTCTGTATACATGTACTATAATTGTGTGTGTGTCTATACCAATAAAAAAAATTTTTTTCCCATTATTACTGATCTGGAACGGAATCATTTTTTTTCTATTATTTCTTATGGAAAAACATAATTCTAGATATGAGCAATTCGAGTTACGAGCTCTGCCCTGGATCGGATTATGTACGTACCTTAAGGTATTACTGTAATTACTTTCTGGCATTAGAGAGAAATAGAGGTTTGGGCTCAACTATGAGTAAAGTCCAGATATATTTGTACCTTTCTGTGCTTTTATCGTCTGTTCCTCAATCTGTCTCAGTCTGTCAATTAAATCATCCTTCTCTCGCTCTATTCTCTCCTTCTCCTTTTCTGCGTGCACTCTTTTCTTCTTCTCATTCTCAAGCTGAGTTCTGATGGAGACAGAGAATGATACTGTCAGATTTGATCTAAACAATAAAACATATAAAGCACTTTGTCTGATGTCTTTGATTCAGAGAAAATGAAACTATAAAAAAGGTGCATTCCATTGAAAGATTAATTAACAAAAATGATCACGATTCAAATACGAAGGGTTTTTACGAAGACTAATATTAAAACATGCACAATTCGTTTGAATTTCTGAACTTTTTGAAGCTTAAAAATTATGAGAATAATGAAAATAAGTTCCTTAGTATTTTGAAGTAAAATCAAACTCTTAACCTTTGTTTGAAATGAGAAATGAGCTTGAGTAAAAGTTTAGTAAATTTTAATTATTGTTGAATTATTTGTTTTAATACCAATACAGAGGTATAGCAACCATAGTAACTTTCAGAAATGTTTAAGTTCACACAAATTTGGCTAATAATAATTTTGACAATGTCTTCATCTGTAAACATAAAAATGAATGTAAACATCAGAAACATTTGTTCCCTTTCGAAAGGGAATGCTACGCTGCGTCCCCTAGGGGTCGTTTAGGGTAATACCTCCGGTATGACAGGTGTTTGAAGCAATGATACAATCACGACAATTAACTTGACATTGGCCAGCAGCCGCCTATGACGTCACCACAGGTGCGACTGCAGGTATAAAGGAGGCACCTGAACAGGACAGCATCATCTTTTCAAATCTTCAGGGAGACAGCTTTGTTTGTAGTATGGCCCATCACAACAAAAACGCCTGTAAGGAGAACACCTTTCGTATCTGTGTTCATCCGTGTCAGCGTTTTTTACACCCGATACGTGTGTTTTATGTCTTGGCGAGGATCATACACGCTCAGTTCTCGAGGGAGCTGTTTGCGTGCATTGTGTACGCTCCCCTTTGAGAGTGTTACACTCGCGTTTGTCCTTTTTCTTAAGGGAATCGGGACATTCATCTGCACCTGGGGGATCCGGTCCTGCTGCAGTTGAGGCCGGCAGGAGACGGCGTTCCTGGGAGTAACAGATGGAGCTTGCTGAAAGGCTGGAGAAGGTTAGTGTTTCCCAGCCGTCGGAGGCTGACGCGAGCGAGCTTCTCGGGGGGAATCCGCGAATCAAGGTGAGTGGGAGATTGCGGTCAGCGAAAATCTTTCTGAGCATTCTTTCCCGCCTACCCCGCCTATGACAAACTGCTGACTCGCGCCAGTGAGTGGCTCGATTTGCCGGGCAAGCGTGAATCAGCTGACTGCCCGTTCGGTCGCTTGGATGAACGCTTCCTCGTGAGTCATAGACATCAGCCTCGGCCACCCTTTCCTCTTCTGCCTGATCTTCACGCTGAGGTGCGGAGATCATGGGGAAAACCATTCTTTGCGCAAATTTTTTCCTCTCAGCCTAATTATGCAGATTTATGGTTATATGAGGATGAAGAGACGCTCGCAAGCTTTCTCTCGGTGGGCGTGGCTTCCCTGCCGTCAAGGCCACTGCGTGAGACACCGCACCTCAATGGCAGGGCATATGCAGCAGCAGATTAAGCCAGTGCAGTCCTGCTTAAAGACTGGGACCAAGGGCAGGGGCTCTCTGCTGAGGCGGTGGCTGAGCTGCGCCGCACTACAGACCTGGCTCTCCGCGCCACCAGCAAACAGCTTTTGCTTTGGTGGCTCTATGGCGACCATGGTGGTTGTGGAGAGGCACCTCTGAGTGAACCTTTGCTGACGTCGGGAAGGAAGAGAGAGAGAGTTCCTTCTCGATGCGCCGGTCTCGCCTCATGAGCTTTTTGGGACCTCTGTCAAGGCAGTTGTTTTGAGGTTCAGGGAGGCGACGGCACGCGGTCAGCGGCTTCAGTGCTTGTCTGTGTAAAAATGTAGTACTCCGCAGCAGATTGGCTGAGGCTATGTCTGCATGCTTTCCTGGGCTTCGTCAGGCCTCCTCTCTGAGGGGAGTCGTAGGTCTCCGCTCTTGGTATTGAGTAAAGCGTTTGCTCTGCTCAGGAGGTTCAAAGGTCTAGGTCCCCTAAGAAGGCTGGCCTCCTTTGTGGGTCCCGAGTGTGGTAAGGCCGATGCACTTGGCCTTCACTCCAGAGCTTCACAAGCGTTTTGTCAGGCCTCCTCTTATTATTAGAGTCTGCCTGCTTTCGGTGAGGCCTCCGGTCCCCTGAGCTCCACCTGGGCTATTTGAGCTAGAGTCGGTGGCCCCGATGGGGCCCCCTTGCCTAAGCCTGTGGTGTAAAGACTCCTGAGCTCAACCTGTGGAGGGCGTGGTAGGCCTCCTCTCTATACGACAGTCTTCTTTACTGAGGCCTCTGCTCCGCTACGAGTGTCATCGTCCTCTCTGAGGGGAGATGTAGGTCTCTGCTTGTGGTGTGGTAAGGCTGCTGCGCTTGGCCTTCACCCTTGGCCTCGGCCTTGGCGCTTGGCCTTGATCTGTTTTGTGGCTAGGAACCTTCTGTGTGGCTGATTGTTCCAGACCGACTGTTTTGACTGCTGCACTGCTGCTGTTTCCTGTTTGCTCAAGTGGATTGCGTTTGTTGCGTTGTATAAACTTGTTTTTGTTTTAGATCTTAAACCCGACGTTCATTTATATTGCTAAATATAATACTAGATTATTTAATAAATCTAAATTAATCTATTAATATTTAATTCAAGTCGCCAAACGTGTTAGCATTGTGCTATCTTACTTAATTACTGTCCGTGCATACAGCGTTTTCTCTCTCACACCTTTTTTCCGTGATAAATGTAAGGACATAGTCAGGCTGACAGAGAAGATCTCAGAATTAGAGACAAGTATCCAAACTTTAATCGAGGATAGTAAGAATGCAAGGGCTTTAGATACTACTTTGGATGTGACTAGCTTAGCAAACCCTGTACATTGTTTGGTTCCGGCTGTAGAGCCCGTGCAGCAGGGCAACTGGTGACTGTGAGACGGCATAATCACGGGTAAAAAAAACATTCCTATCAGAACATCAAACAGGTTCTCCCCACTCAGTGACGCACCCACTGAGAAACCTGTTGAAAGTACCCTAGTGATTGGCGATTCTATTACTCG
The DNA here is from genome assembly GCA_037043235.1 of Rhodeus uyekii. Taxonomy (NCBI): domain Eukaryota; kingdom Metazoa; phylum Chordata; class Actinopteri; order Cypriniformes; family Acheilognathidae; genus Rhodeus; species Rhodeus uyekii. The sequence goes on from JAWRVZ010000014.1 coordinate 91,939, forward strand.
GAATGTGAAAATAGAGACTCCAGCCACCATAGTCACATTTTCACCGGGGGCCAGAGTGCCTGACGTCAAAGCAAGTTTAAAAGTGATGGGTAAGGCTGATAGTAAATATTCTAAGATTGTTATTCACGTCGGCGCTAATGATGTTCGATTTCGCCAGTCAGAGAAAACTAAAACTAATATTAAAGAGTTGTGTGAACTCGCAAATACGATGTCAGGCACTGTAATTTGCTCTTGCCCTCTTCCTATGCGCAGGAGTGATGAGATGCTTAGCAGATTATCCTTACTCAATGGCTGGATGTCTAAGTGGTGCCCGCAGAATAACATAGGGTTCATAGACAATTGGAAAAGTTTTTGGGGCAGACGTGACCTGTTGAAAAGAGATGGTATTCATCCCATCTGGGATGGTGACGCTTTTCTCTCTAGTAATTTGGCACATAGTCTTAGAGCTGAACGTTGACTAACTGGGGCCCAGGTCAGGAAGCAGACAAACTGGCTAAACCGACCGTCTGCTAGCTGTCTCACGTCACAGAGGTCAGATAAATCCCAACACATAGAGACTCTTTCTCCTAAATATCCTATAGAGACTGTGTCTGTTCCCCGAATTAGCAAATACAAAAAACTGCTGATTTTCTCTCAGAATTAGTAATGGCTGTAAAAAAAAGTCATAATTGTCTGTGATTTTAATATCCATGTTGATAATGAAAAAGACGCATTAGGATTGGCATTTAGAGACATTTTAAACTCTATTGGAGTTACACAACATGTATCAGGACCCACTCATTTTCGTAATCATACTTTAGATCTAATATTGTCGCATTGGATCAATGTTGATACTGTTCAAATTCTGCAGCAGAGCAATGACATCTCACATCATTACTTAGTTGCGTTTAGATTACCCTTAGCCAAAGTCGAAAAACTAACTCACTATTATAAATATAGTAGAACTATCACTCCTAACACAAAAGATAGCTTTATAAATAATCTTCCTGATCAGTTTGATCTACTTAACATCCCAGATAGCCTAGAAGAACTTGTTGTTGCAACAGAAACTATTAACTCTCTCTTTTCCAGCACTTTAGACAGTAATGACTTCATGGACTTCTTTACTTTACTTAAATCATCAAAATCAACGACATGCATGCTAGACCCAATACCAACTAAACTACTGAAAGAAATGTTTCCATAGATCATAGATCCTCTTCTTTATATTATGAATTCATCTTTGTCATTAGGATACGTACCAAAATCCTTTAAGCTGGCCGTAATTAAACCACTTATTAAAAGACCACAACTTGATCCTACAGAATTAGTTAATTACAGGCCAATATCAAATCTACCTTTTTTGTCAAAGAAACTAGAAAAGGCAATATCTTCACAACTATGTTCCTTTCTAGAAAGAAACAGCATTTAAGAGGATTTCCATATCATAGTAGTGAGACTGCTCTCAGAGTTACAAATGATTTGCTCTTTTCATCCGATCGTAGTTGTATCTCTCTATTAGTGTTACTAGACCTTAGTGCTGCATTTGATACAATCGAACTAAATCCTTCTAAATAGACTTGAAAACTATGTTGGCATTAGTGGAATTGTATTAGCCTGGTTCAAATCATAATTACCTGACCGTTATCAGTTTGTAGCAGTAAATGAGGAGATGTCATGGGTTCAGTATGGAGTTCACCAAGGTTCAGTACCAGGACCATTGCTTTTCACCCTGTACATGCTTCCTTTGGGTACAATTATTAGGAAGCATGGCATTAGCTTTCACAGTTACGCTGATGATACTCAGCTCTATATTTCTTCTCATCCTGATCAAACGTACCAATTCACTAAATTAACAGAATGCATAACTGATATAAAAAAATTGGATGACTAATAACTTTCTACTGATTAATTCTGAAAAAACAGAGATTCTAATTATTAGACCAAAAAGTTCTGCACTTAATAATATAGACTACTGCCTAACACTCGATGGCATCTCTGTCAAGTCGTCGTCATCAGTTAGAAACCTGGGTGTGCTCTTTGATACCAATCTTTCATTTGAAAGCCACATTTCTAGCATCTGTAAAACGACATTCTTCCATCTTAAAAATATATCTAAATTGCGACATATGCTCTCTAAGATAAATGCCGAAAAATAGTTAATGCGGAAAAGTTCATGTGTTCAAGGCTAGATTATTGTAATGCTCTACTAGATGGTTGCCCTGCATGCTTAATAAACAAATTCCAGCTGGTCCAAAATGCAGCAGCTCGAGTGCTTGAACCAGGAAGTATGAGCATAATAGCCAAGTTCTGTCAAACCTGCACTGGCTTCCTATTAAACACAGAATAAAAATAAAAAGCTAATTATTTAAAGCATTAAAAGGTTTAGCTCCAAAGTACTTGAGCAATCTTTTAACAAATTATAGTCCTTCAGATCTATTGCGATCCCAAAATACTGACCAGCTTATAATACCTAGAATATCAAAGTGAACTGCTGACGGTCGATCTTTTTCCTATTTAGCTCCAAAACTCTGGAACAGTCTTCCTAATACAGTTCGGGTAGCAGACACACTCTGTCAGTTTAAATCTAGACTAAAAACACATCTCTTCAACCTGGCATACACATAACACATTATACATACACTTTTAATCCAAATCATGTAAAATGATTGTTAGGCTGCATAATTTAGATCTGTCAGTGAGGTAACACACAAGACTGGATTCAATAGCAAATAAGTGATGTTTATTTACAAGTGAGGTGAAACACAAACAATGTCCAACAGCTGACTGGCGGTGACGCAGGGATCCAATGGGCAGATGTGCTGACGAGGTGAAGCGGTAATCCAAGGTGAAGATGTACTCCAATGGTGAAGAACGTGAGACACGGAACATGGACAACAGGAACTCAGGAACTCGGGGACAATGAAACATAACAGAAGGCAACGACTCGACAGCAAGGTGGTGGAGATGGGTGAACTAAATAGGCAGACAAGATGAGCATCAGGTGTGTGGAATGAGACAGCTGCAGTGATCAGTGACCCCACTCACACTACACACACACACAAACAGGCAGACAGGGAGACAATGAATCTATGAACCGTGACAAGATCAGCCGGAACCTGGAACATTCCCATAACATCTGATGTTGTGACGGATCGTTCAGGGAGGACTCAAACGCAGGGAAGAATTATATTTATTTAAATAACAAAAAGACAAAATACAAAGAAAAACCCACGATGGGGAAAACATAACATAACCTGATAAACTGACCACAAAGGATCAACTGGGTAGAACAGGCAATCAGACATCAGGCAACAAACTAGCAGGACAATGACAATGACGCCACACCAGACAGCAAACACTGAGGGAACTATATAGGACACATGAGGGGAGGAGTGATCAGAGACTGCTGGGAATGATTACGGGAAACGAGAAGGCGGGGCAGACGCTAACGAGACACAGACACGGGAGGAGGAGCAGTGCCACGGTTCTGTCACTAGAAATACTGGAAACGGAACTGAACCTGACAGAACCGTGACAGAGGTACTCGATATATCAGAAGAAGAATGACATCTACACTGATATTAGTCTCTGTTTATTCCGAGGTTACCATGGTCAGCCGGAACTTGGAAACGAGCACAGCACTGCCCTGAAGTGTCTGTGGAGACCGTGACTCTACAAGACCCTCCCCTGTGACAATCATGAACCCATCTCCAATCAGACCAAATTGGACTTAATACTGGACTTGACTTGTTGTCAATATAATAATCATGTACTGTCTGGCTGTTGGCCAGAGGATAACTGGTTCCCCGACTGAGCCTGGTTTCTCCCAAGGTTTTTTCTCCATTCCATTCTTCATTCATTTCGTCACCTGCTGGAGTTTTGACTCCTTGCCGCTGTCGCCTATGGCTTGCTCAGTTGGGGAAACTTAACACTTAATATTCATCAATCGTATTAATTCGCCTGCTTTTTAAGGCTGCTGTTCAGCCAAACAAACTTTGTTTATATTGTTTTCCTGTGACCACTGTAAAGCTGCTTTGAAACAATCTGTATTGTAAAAAGCGCTATATAAATAAAGGTGACTTGACTTGACCCTAGTGCTTCGTAAGCGCAGGGAACGTTGTACTCCCTTGGACTCTAGATCGTGCGTGGTTAGGCCTCGGCCCCTGTACCTTGAGGCCTCCGTTCTCTAGTAGCCCCAGCCCGGGTCACTGCAGGTCTCGGGACAGTTCCCCTGGGGGTCTCTGACTGCTGGCTTTCACCTATTAAGTGCAGTCACGCCCTTCAGCATGGCGGCATTGGTATTCCATTCCCCATAGCGACCCCTAGGGGATGCAGCGTAGAGTTCCCTTTCGAAAGGGAACATCTCAGGTTACTATTGTAACCATAGTTTCCTGAGATTAGGGAACGAGACGCTGCGTCCCTTTGCCATGCTTCGGGCCTCCTGCAGATTTGAAAGATGATGACATCCTGTTCAGGTGCCTCCTTTATACCTGCAGTCGCACCTGTGGTGACGTCATAGGCGGCTGCCGGCCAATGTCAAGTTCATTGTCGTGATTGTATCATTGCTTCGAACACCTGTCATACCGGAGGTATTCCCCAAAGCAACCCCTAAGGGACGCAGCGTCTCGTTCCCTAATCTCAGCATGATCCAGATGCAGCAGACATTTATTCAAACAAACATAATAAAAGTAAATCTACACAGGCAAGGAAGGCAAACAAAACAGCAAGCTCCAGTGGGTATAAATACAACTATATTATGCAAACTAATTTGTATAAACAAAGATTAAACATAATTTAATAATTAATAATATTGATTGAATAGTAAAATAATGATAGAACTTTATAATAATGAATAACTAAAACATAAATAATAATAAATTATTTATTTACAGAACAACTGTAAAAATGCAATACAGTGGAGTTCACTTTTCTCGACTCATGGTTAACTCGCCAATCCTTTTATGTCGACGTTGTTGAAGTGGAACCGCCAAACTCCCTATTTGTCTTAACATTTTCTTGTCAGTAATGTCGATTCTTTTACGTTGCCGAAATCTAATATCTCGAGCACAAAAGAGGGACAAATTCGCCACTTCACATGGTTATTTCGTGACTAATTAGCGTACCTAGTTCACTGCCCATGCGCTGAGTTTGCCTTGCACGTGGATCGCGGTCCGCTCACTCCAATGACGGTTCACTCCCTGACGTTGATCTCGTCTAAGGGATAACACGCTGTAGCATCCCGCACGTTTTTTTGTGATTTTGTAAGCAATCTTTGTGTTTGCATTGTTGGAGAATATAATTAAAGGTTTGTATCAAGAATCGAAGGTAGCGATAAACCAATCACAGAACATTACGTAATACGTACAGTAGGACGCTGGCAGTGATAACAGAACAGAACATTACATAATACCATATGCTTACCTCCGCCATGGTTTACTGCTGCTGCTGAGAGGAGAAACCTGAGAGATTGAGCTGAAATCTGACTCCCCGTCGCTATGCTTCCTGGAGCATATTCTCTTATCAATCAATATTGTTTTTACTCAGCAAAAGTTTCAAAACAATAAAGGGTAAAGTTAGTTTTGTTTTTGATATTCATCACACATTCAGCATAAAATTGCAATAACGTTTGAATGTGAGTTTCGCCAGGAAAGCTTGCTTTTGCCGAGCTGTGAGTAAGGGACCATGGGAAAAGTGCAATTTTCTTCTGGAGAAAGGAAAATTTGGGTGTCAAACTCTGGCCCGCGAGGTAATTATATTTGGCCCGCGAGATGGCCCGTGCTCCAGCTATAGCACTCCAATTAACCAGGAAGTGGCTTATGATGCTTCGCGCTCGCTCATGCATACATGTTGTTGTTGGGTTCGTGATGGTATTTAGTGTGTGGAATAGGGACCGCCCTCAGCAGAGTTAACAGCACAAACAGCTGAGGAGATTTGGGATTATGACTAGACACAGACACATTCACTTTCACACACAGGGGAGCTTAAAGGACCTGGAAAATGCAATTCAGGTCCCTTCATGTATTTTCCTGGTTACTTTATGCATCTTCCAGGTACTGCACACTGCCTGTCTAATCAGGACACCAGGAAAACTGTTGATTTTTTCACATGATGGGTGAGTGTTTGCACGTTCTGGGTGTTTGATGTGTGGAAAAAAATATTGATTGATAAGCGAATATGCTCAAGGAAGCTTGTATTAATGAATGCACACGAGGGGGGAGTCAGATTTGTCAGAGGAATCAGATTTCGGATCAACACCTGCATGTTTGATGGTGAAATTGACACAGAAGATGATGACTTTGATGGATTGATTGAAACATAATGTGAGTGTATTGTTATATAGTAGAATAAAGTTCAACAAAACTCACTGTTTTGCTTCCGTTACCTTTTTTTGTAGACCATAGCATGGACCTTATAATACGATGCACCTTATGTATGGATTAAGTACAAAAATAGACCCATAATTGACAATGCGCCTCATAATCCGGTGCGCCTGTGCGGAATGGTGTGGAAAATACGGTATGCTTTTTGTTGTTAGCAAACATATACACAGTACAGTGTATGTACATTTTTTTAGATGAATGCCGATCGCTTCATCAAACAAATCACGGAAAACTGTTGTTTAAAAAGACACCAAAAACATGAGCATTCTCATTTAATAATTCACATCATGTGCATCAATATATTTTCCTTTTTCTTTCTTGCGAGGGTTGTTGTCTTCGGCACTCTAACAGCTGGCGCTTCGCTTGCACTATCACTCTGACAGCTGGCGCTGATAGGCTGTCTGACCTGTCAGTCATGCAAGACGACATGATTGGCTGTGCTGCCATGAGGGCGGGCTCTTCTCATCTCATCCAACACGCTTTTAAAGGGACGAGCTGCAGCATAGGGCAGCGGGAGAGACTGCTTTTTCTTTTTCTTCTGATTCTGACTTGTGTTTGTTTTCTTATTTTGTGAATTTCGTGCACAAGGACTGTGTACCAAGCCTGAACAGTTAAGGATAATTGACGTCATGCGAGCAACATTTGAAATTTGAAATGTGATCTTACACAAAAAAGTTTATCAATCTATGGGGGCAGGTTATGCCAATGATTTTTTACATAAAACCCAAAACCCGCTGGCTATATGAGTGTGCGGATTATCTGCGTCTGTGGGAAATATGTACAGTAGTACCTCAAGATACGAAAGGCTCAACTTACGAAAAATCCAAGTTACGAAAACAAAGACGAAAAATTTGACTGCTCTACATAAGAAAAGTTTTCAAGATACGAAAGGTTTCTGAAAGTCAGAGATTCGCCCCATAACAATTTAGAAACTCGCGCCGCACGCCGCCATCTTAGTTATAGTAGACTCGCCACCATCCTCCTGCTCTCCCATTGGTTCCTGATGCTAGCCAAGCCATGAGATCCTTCTCTCTATTGGACAGCATCCCTCCCATCATGCATCTTCTATACGTATGTGCTGGCGTGCTTTAGCTCTGGAGACAAAGATGGAGATCATAAAGAAGTACGAAGCTGGTATTTGCCGTTTGTCCTCCTCCTCCTCTGCCGCCTCTGGCCCGCGAGGTAATTAATTTAACTTTTGTTTCGCTCGTGAGCCTCGCGTTCACCGCTTCCGTGCTGACTCGCGTCTCGCCCGGATCTCTCTCTCCGTCTTTCCCTTCCAGACTGTTTATATCCACGCCCCCCTTGCCACATCGACATTTTACGTTATTTCATTGTTTATAGGTCAATTTAGCTTTATTATGAAATGTAATGGGGTGTTTTTGGAGGGGTTGGAACGGATTAGCCATTTTACATGTAAAATGTGTTCCAAGATACGAAAAACTCATTATACGAATGCGCCTCGGAACGGATTAATTTCGTATCTCGAGGTACCACTGTATATATATTATATGTGATAAAATCGGTAATATATGTTATATGGGTTATCTCGGTAAATGGTTATCTCGACGCTTTTTTGCACCCCCGAGGCCGTCGATATAACCAAACTCTACTGTACTTATATTCATACTTTTCTTAATTTCTTTGCTTTCAAACATTAAAACATAGAGATTTTATTTGACACAGCTTTATAAATAAATTATATTTACAAAATTGGTAAGATAGTTGTGTGTTGCATTTTCGCCACTCCAAGACAGTAAAAACACTGCTCAGGTGTCAGAGAACAGCACTAGGTTTCAAGCACTGAAGCTAGGAACTCTTTTAGGCTTAAAAATACTCAAGATGAGATGTGGCTTTCGTGTCATTTTTTTGTTGCCCAACCTCCCATCTCACTTTCAGATTCAAAAACTAATGGGAGCTGCACAAAAATGACCTACTTTTACTTTAAAACGATTTTCATCAGAAAGGTGACAGATTTGCATAATTGAGATTGATCATTTTTTTGTTAGTGTATGAAATCCTATTATGAGGATCTACAATTGTGTTTGCTCATTTGACATATCATTTAAGCATTTGAGTATCCTTATAGTTTTTTTTTTTTGAGAAAAAATATCTATAATACGTAAAACAAATTACATAAAAGGAAACAATGTTGGCATATAAAGTGTTAATTGTTACCTCTCAATCTGTTTCTGGTGTTTTTCTTCTCTGGCCTGAGCCTTCATCTGCTGCACCTCAATGGTGTCAGGCTTCCTCCTCCTCATGTACAGCTCATGGTTGCCCATACACAGAGCCAGGATGCGCTTGTTGATTCGCAGTCGTGGTGCATAGAACACAAAGTCCTGATGTCACAATCGAAAAGATTCAGTCAACATATATTTGCCATATATATACACACAACAAATTTTTTGTTAAATATTCATAAAAAGCTCTGAAGGCACGGCATACACAAAAGTAAAGACACATAACCCTATAGCATGGAGAGTCAAAAGATAGGTATCTTTTCATATAAAAATGTTTAAAATTTTTAGAAAAGAAAAATATTGCATTGGACATTCTCATGCTTAGAAACTGTTGATAGAGAAAAAAGTGTGCTCAGTGAAAATGTTTACACAATTTATTTTAATTTTATCAATTAAATACGTTAGGAGGGCAATTCCTTTCTAGTTCCCCTACATGTGATCTGCATCTGGATCAGATTTTGTGGTGACAGGATGAAATCAAAAGTTTTTTTCTTCCAAAAACCTCTCCAAGTAGTACTTCAGGTTTATGTAATTTTATTTAACTCATGAGAAATATCAGATTGTGGTGATGGATTATTAAGAGTTTGTGTAAGTGACAGATTAGTCAACATATATGAGGATCTACAATTATGTTAAAGTAAAGTTGTGTTAAACACAGTAAAGTTTGGGCTTTTTAACTGTGATAAAATATTTTAAAAATCAATCGATCTGAGTATGTTTTATGAAGCTACAAGTAAAAATGTGACAGAAATGCTGCATCCTTATATTATTTACATATCTACTTTCAAATGACATATTACACATGGCTATGTGTCACGTATGGTGTTTTTGACATAATATAGTACAGACTACAAAAATGTATATACATTTTAAAAAGCATTTATTTTTATTTATTAGAAAATAACTCTACACTACTTAGGAGTTAATTAAATTCTCTATATGGATTGCAAAGTTCAGACTAATGTTTCAAATTATGTTTTTTTGTTGATCAAGTCAGTTTTGAATAATATCATTATTAAATTATTCATTATTAATAATGATATAATTCATTATTATATCATTATTAAAAAATATATATAACTTTTTTTTTTAGAATCAATCTTATCACTATTTAAAACAGAAATTGAAAGGAGCAGGACTCTATTTTTTCATCCTAAGGAATAATTAAGATTGTTGTAATAATAAAGTTGTGTGGAGAGGCAACGGACAGAGGCGACAGGGATGAACTGAAAATGACTTTAATAAGGAAACTCAAAAGAACACTTTAAATATGCAAACAAAAATAGCATGTCGTGAGAAAACCTTCAAAATGTGAATGAGGAGAGGCCAGGGCGGAAAGACAACATTACACAGATGTTGACAAATAAAGACTGAAGGAAAACAAGGGGTTGATAAACACAAGGGCTAATGATGAAACAAGACACCGATGATAAGACTAACGAGGTGATTGACGATGAGACAGGTGAGTGGAAAACACTGAGAGAGCATAGGAGGAACTAGGAAGTAGAGAGAGACCTGACAGACACGTAACATATACGCCCCCTCCCAAAAAGGGGCAACCTTGTGTCATAAATTGAACACCAGAGGAGGCAGGGAGGGGAGCCAGGAGGAGGACAAGACAGAAACATAGAACACTAAACAAGGGCAGGGGGATGAGCACCCTAGAGCCCAGGAAGTGGACTCAGACGAGAAAGTTCGAGAGTTCAGATGCTAACTCAGGGACATGAAAGAGTTCAGATGAGGGCTTGTGCACAAGAGGGTGCTCAGGAGAGGGCTTGGGCACTTGGAGGAGCTTGGGCACTGGAGGGAGGTTAGGAGACTGCTTAGGGGCTGGCTGGCTGGCTGGCTGGCTAGCTGACTGGAGTCTTTTGGGTGCGCGGAGCGACACTCATGCGGCGAAAATGGCGAATCAAACATTTGTGCAGTGCAGTGTGTGTGTTTGTCGGGAGCAGAGCATGTTCGGACAGTGCTTTTTGCGCGCTGACTGTTATCACTGCAGCCAGCCACCGTTGCAGGTGCTCTGCCCCCGCCTGGTTGTCTTTGATACTGAGTCCAGCAGTCGAGATCCTGCTGTAGTCGAGGCTCTGCGGTGATCTACTGTAGGTCCTGTGGTTCGCAAATGGATCTGACGGCGGGGTGTGAGACAGGCGCTGCCTTATCTCAGTCCATTCCCGGCAGATCCAGTCCCCGAGCATGCCCGAGGGCTGTTACATCTGATCAAACAGAGGCACAGACGCTGCAATGATCTATCTCTGAGGAGTGGGGAGTTGTCAGCATTAAATGCTGAGAGAAGATTCGCCACTCTTCTCTCCAGTATGAGGAGTTATTCGAGGAAGTGACTCGCGCGCCATGTTGACTATTTATTACCGGCAAAGGAATGTTCGTCGTAAGAAAATAAATAATTAGACGAACGCGTCCTGTCAGCTCAAGTCATCCCCCCGCGATAAAGGGCTCAATCCTGAGACTGAGGAGGCGCTTGCGAGGTAGCTCTCTCAATCAGTATTGACGCAAAAAAAAAAAAACCTACACTGCTTTATAAACCCGTGAGGATTATTTCCACTCTCGTTGGCAGTAAAGCATATAAAGCAGGGTTATTGGGGGACCTCGATGAGAGCATAAAATATAAATATATTTTAATATTATATAAATCTATCTATCTATATATATATATATATATATATATATATATATATATATATATATATATATATATATATATATATATATATATATATTTATTTATTTATTTTTTTATTTTTTTATAAAAGAGGCATCTGTGGCTCAAAAATAAGTAAATATGATCCTAATGACCCTATCTCATCTTCTGGGCTTTTTCGGCGACACTGTTGAGACGGTCATCGATAAGTTCTAGGAGGCTGCTAGCAGCAGGTGGTGTTCAGTGTGCTACTTCCTAGTTGCTCTCAAATTAGGGGCTGTGAGACAGCCACAGCCCCAGAGCTCCTCACAATGGGCCGCTCTGAGGCAGAGCGTCGCAACCCGCTAACCCCTCCAGAAACCCGCGGGGTCAGGCTGGCACTCCCACCCTCAACCCTCTGGCAGGAGAACGGATCTGAGGACTGTCACCCTTGCCAAGAAGGCTATATCAAAGAGGTCCTGGCGCTAAGGTGCCAGGCCTCGCACAGGTGTCCCTCCTCAGCTGCCACCCATGAGTCCGGTTGCTCTGAAGAGATCGCCCCGTCTGAGGAGGGTCCTAGAGCATTCACTCCAGGTGTACCCCTGAATACTGGGCCCTGGAGTGTCTGCCACTCAAGCACCAGAGGCCAGCCTTGAGAGGCTGGTTCCCTCATTGGAATTTCTGGCCACATCTCATGCCTACCAGAAGTTTCTCATTGGGTGCTGCAAAAAAATAAAATAAAAAATAAATAAATTATATATATATATGTATATATATATATATATATATATTATTTTCCTTTAGCAGGGTTCTACCCACCGTGGTGAAACCTGAATTGGTCTGAGATAGTAGTTAAAGCCTTCTTCCACTGTGGTCTGAAGATGACCCATGACAGAAGCCTGAATTACAGCAACAGAAGTACAATTAAATTAAATTTCCCTTGTGACTTATTTCCCTTGTGACTTGTGTGCTCAGGGTACAGTACTGTGAGGAGTACTGTTTTGTGAAGGAAACACCTTGACTTTTTAACTAGTGGAGATGTGGCTGTGGCGAGCAAGGCGGGGTTGAGGGACCGCGGGAGCGTCACGAGAGCCGGTGGCATGATTTTTTAATATGAGCCACCTGTGAGCCACTGGTCTCGAGTTTCATGGAGGAACGGAAGCATAAAAGGAGGAGTGACGACAGTGAATGATGAGAGAGGACCAGGCCTGGACTTTTTGTTGTGTACTATGTTTATGTGGGAGGCAGTTGTCCATGAGGGACTGCCACCAGCACTTGTTTTATTTTCATATTAAAGTTTGTTAAACGACTGCTGGTTCCCACTGTCTTCCTCCCTGAACAAAAAGAACTTTCTTACAGTGACACTGTTCACTGATTTGGAGAGCACCAGAATTCAATTGGACAGTTTTGAATATTCCACTCAGCAGCTCTGCCGTCTTTATGTAGGCCTGTGCATTCAAACCCTTTGTGGTGATGGATTTTACTAACTGGAGGAGATTGCTGGAATCCTCACTGCAAACAGTATTTTTAAAAGTGACACTATCACAGAAACCACAACGTAAGCATTGACAAAATGCATAAAAGCATGTTTCAACAGATATTCTTGATTTCCTGAGTTTAACAGGGTTCTTTTCCTGAGTTTAAATGATTTATTTCCATTTTCAACATTTCCACTTTCAATCATTTCCCCCCTCACAGATGGATCTGCATGCAACCATTCAGGACAAGGAGAGAAGTAAGAATTCATCTTCCTCTTTTTGGGTGGAACCGCTAAGCCTCTCCAGTTTTCAACAGCTTCTTCGTTTACTGGATGGACACTTGTGACAGTATCAGACTTCCCAACAGGAAGGTTACATTTTTGGTTTTCCATCTACACTGGAAGTAGTGGTGGGCAGTTGATTGGCTCCTGAGAAAATCACTTTTCCAAAAGCTGGCTCCTCTTCACCTTTGTCCTTATCTTTTTGTTTTACAGAATAAATCTGCATGTTGCCTTCAATGAAGGACAGATGTCGTGCATTGTCCAGATACTATGATTAGGCATAGCTATATTACCATTTTGGACATGCTGAACACAAGATGGTGAAAATGGAATCCCTGTCAACTGTTGGTTTCTTGGGCATCTGGGATAAACAAAACATAATTACCCACTTAAATAATCCTGCCTAAAAAATGTAATGTGCAGTTTAAACTTATTTTCATGCATAGCTATGTTGGTCTATATTGCTATATTATATAATCAATGTGTTTTCTGTTCAGTAAACATTGATAATGTTGTTAACTAATAATGTTGTAATTGACAGTGTTAAAAATTTGTACTTACATTGGCCAGAAATGTGATTTATTAACAACTTCTGTAGTTTGATTTGTACCGATCTTTTCTCAACGAACTCTACACTGATTTTCACAAGAGCATCTTAAACAGAAGTGTCACTTGTGCCTAGTGGTGGCAATGAAAAGTAGCAGATAATCCTTGTAAATAAAAAAAAAGTCAGGAGAGACCAGCTAAAGATAATTGTTTATTGAATTGTTTAATAGTCTTGACAGTTGAGTTGTCATTTTATTAAAATATCTTTACTAACATGAAATATGTTGGTAAGAGATTGAACAAAAAACAAACCTGAAATAAAACGGTCACTGCTCATGAATCATAAATATGTGACCGGCTAAATTATCTATTTTACTCTTTTAGTATTGTAATACAATGGAACCCACTTATCTCGACCTCTGTTAACTTGCCAACCCTGTTATGTTGCCGTTTTTGAAGTGGAACTGTCAAATTCCCTATTTTTCTTAGCATTTTTTTTGTATCGGTTATGTTGATTCTTTTATATCGCCGAACCCTGATATCTTGAGCACAAAAGAGGGACAATGTCACCACTTTACATAAGTTATCTCGATACCCATGACTAGTGATAGTACAGAGTTTACTGCGCATGCGCTGAGTTTGCGTTGCACGGGCATCACGGTCTGTATGGTCGCTCACTCCAAAAACGCTTCACTCATTCTTGCGGCACAGTCCCGTGCAGCCGGAGAAGAACTCGCGGAAAAATCAAGGTTTACAGATGATATTCACAGGAGTTCACCTTCACTGTCCAGGAATTCCCAGATTACATTGACATCGATAGAATATACTGATAGAAGGTTAGAAGCATTTGTTTTCAAGCAGACCGTCAAAGGCAAAAAGCATTTTAGACTTTGTAAAGAAACCATAGTAACCTGCAATACTTTTCCGATCTGTATCTGTTGGAGAATATAATTAAAGGTTTGTATCAAGAATCAAAGGTAGTTTTTAATGTATAGTGGTCAATCTCGTAACGGCTGTCAGCCGTTGAGCTTTATAGATGCGTTTCGTATCAGCACACTCTTCTCAAACATGTAAAGAGCGTAAGTACAAACCAGGAAAAAGAAAACACTCCGACATACATCACAAATAAAAGAAGGAAAATAGAAACAGTAGATTATGCAGTCAGTCAGTGGTAGAGCGGCCATCTCTCTCCTCACTCAAAAACACTACACAACAGCATAGGCATAGGCTCCAGACTCCTTATGTAACGAGATGGCTCAAGGAGGAACGAGGAAGAAGCAGGATATAACTCAGAGTCCACATTTAATAATAATAACAAACAAAAACAAAACACTTTAAATAACAAAACAAAGAAGCACGCATGTGCATCAGTGGCATAGCCACGGGGGGGCCTGGGTGGGCCTGGGCCCCCTCATTTACATGTGTGGCCCCCTCAGATTTTCAATTGTTTAAAATCGCGACTATGAAAGCTAAAGTGAAAACACATATCGACCGCCGTACAAGACAACACACCCCCAAAGTCAAGAATAGCGCGCTGCACATTCCACCACAACTAGTCTTGGCTGAGAGGTTAAGGCGATGGACTAGAAATCCATTGGGGTTTCCCTAGTGATGGCCGTCTGACACCGATGCTCCGACACAAGCTTCGAACTCGAAGCAGGATTTTTTATGAACCACTGCTTCGGAGCTTGCTTTGAAGTGGAAAAACACACGTGACCGATGACGTCCGAAGCAGCAACTGCTTCGGTTCTCTGAGTGAATCACGTGACTGGTTCAGACCATTCGATACTGCTTCGCATCGCGAGAGGTTTTGTGACGCCAGACTTTGCTGCACGCACGCTTCAGCAGGTTTTTTGGCGCGTAATATGACTATATAGCAGTGGCATAGCCACGGGTGGGCCTGGGCTCCCTCATTTACATGTCCGGCCCCCTCAGATTTTCAATTGTTTAAAATCGCGACTTTGAAAACGAAAGTGAAAGCACATATCGTCCGCTGCACAAGACGATCGCAACGCACCGCCAAAGTCAAGAATGGCGCATCAAACCACAACCCGCGTGGCCGAGAGGTTAAGGCGATGGACTAGAAAGCCATTGGGGATTCCCCGAGCAGGTTCGAAACCTACTACATTACCACTTCTCCCCTGTCAACAATCGAGCGCAGTTTGGCCCCTTCATTTTAAGCTGGGCACCCTCAAAAAAAAAAAAATTCTGCCTTACGCCCCTGCTATATAGATGCTCAAAATGATGCACAAGATGTGGGTTTATTGTAATAGGAGCTTGCATTGGTGTTATCACTGCATTTGTTTGATCATCATCATCATGGTGAGCATGATGGTGAGCTACTCAACATTAAATAGCATTATAGTGATGTATGTAATAATTAGTTTATTTACATAATTCACACAAACCCTAGTTACACTCATACTGACATTATTTTGCTATCTACAATTTCGCCACTAGATATCACTGAAACGAAGCTTTGAATGAATGAACCCATTTTCAAAACAGTTGATGAAGTGGTTCAATACTGGTTTATTGGCTTCATTTGGACATCACTAGGTTTCCCCGCGCAGGTTCGAATCCTGCCGACAACGTTATGCTCAGGCCAACTCATTTTAAGCTGGGCCCCCTCAAAAATAAAATTCTGGCTACGCCCCTGATGTGCATTAAACTGAACTTAAACATTACCAATTCAACAACCAATAAACACAAGGGAAATGCAAGAGTGATTTATACACAAGGGAATTACAAACACCTGGGAGACTAATGATTAAGTGATTACATGACAGGTGCAGGGAGTGAAACAATGACCCGATAGACAGGAAGTGAAACAATGACAAGACTGACAGGAAGTGACAAAGAAGACCCAGACTACCTCACAGACCGACCGCAGTTTGTGAAAACTCGTGACTGTGAGTCTGACATGATTGTCTGCAACAATGGAGCCCCGCAGGGAACGGTTCAGGCCCCGTTTCTCTTCACCATCTACAGTCCCTGACAAAAGTCTTGTCGCTGATCTATTTTGCAGAAACAGTTGCTATTAACCTGACTTAATTAATCAATTGGTGTTAGAAATAGCTCATATGAAAAGCTAAAACCCTCCCAAATGATGTTTAATAAACTGAAATCAATTTGTTTCACTGAAAAAAGATTAATCATTTAACTAGATAGAGGAAGTTTATTATATAAACTTCAGTTGGCTTGAGAAAGCCTAGCCTGAAATTTTAAATTAGTTGTAAAAGCTAAAAGCTTGAAAAGTTTTGAGAGTTTGTCGCTAACAAGATTTATTTGGAGATTACTGATGATTCAGTTGGTCAGTGAGTGGCGCTGTTTCCCACACACAGAAGTAAGCAGCATTTTCTACAATTATATTTGCAATCTTTGATATGTTTTCCAGTATTTCATAGTTGGTACATAAAATAGAGAGATTTAACTTACTAATTAAAGTAAAAAAATCGATTGTAGACCTGCAAGTCTTCTTTCAGGATTTTTTCAAAAATGTATATCCATTGCAATATGGATATACTAAAAAGTATTATTAAGAATAAAAAGTATTATTCACATTATTGAAAACTGACCGTTGGGGATCAGTATTAGTAATTGGGGATTAGAATTTCTATATATATTATATTGCTAGGTGGTTGCTAGGGTAACCAGAGTGGTTGCTAGGTGGTTGCTAGGGTAACCAGAGTGGTTGCTAGGGCGTTGCTAATCAGCTGCTAGGGTATCCTGGGTGGTCGTTAGGGTGTTGCTAGGTGGTTGCTAGGGTAACCGTGGTGGTCACTAGGGTGTTGTTAGGTGATTGCTTTGCAGTTGCTAGGGTATTCAGAGTGGTTGCTAGGATGTTACTAGGTAGTTGTGAGGTGTTATGGGTAGTTTCTGTGTCATTCTTAGCACAATTTAACACTTAGCTAATCGCTATTAGCATGTAGCTATTCACTGCTAGCATGTGTAGCATGTTGGAAGTCCATTTTGCTAGCATGAGTCAATAGACCCAACCCCCATGTCTCTACGACTTTCTGATGCAGAGATATAGGTCTGGCTAAACGGTTGCTAGGGTACTTTGTTTGGTTGCTAAGGAGTGGCTAATCCTCTGCCATTGATGTCACTTCAAAGGCTGCTTGCCAGTATGAACGATATAAACCAACCACAACGCCTCTATGACATTCAGAACTGAAGATATCTCGCTTTGCATTTGGTTGCTAAGGTGCTCGATAATGGTTGCTAGAGCGTGGCTAGGAAGTGTTGAAAACATTGGTGATTGGCAGTTTGCCAGTTTGGGATGGGTTGCTAAGGTGCTATAAATGGTTGCTAGGGCGTGGCGTAATAGCTTCACTGTGAAACTGAGACACTCATTGGTCGCCTGAGTAAAATGAGCCCTCCCCCTTGTCTCTGTGACGCTGTGCTGCAGAGCTATGTTCAATTCAAAATCCCTATGCATTTTGCCATAGTAGATGGTGTTTCATGGGAAACATTCCCCATTCCCCATTCATTTCTATGGGGCAAATTTGGGCAGCTCTAGCACCCCAGGGGTGCAACTTTCACCCCATTGTGTGGTATGTTCTTACAGAGGCTGTCACCCTCTTCAAATGTGGCGAGTTTCATTTTTTTACAAATTCCTCGCTCCGAGTTATTAATCGTCAAAGTTTGTCGCAATGATAAGTCAATGGGATTTTTAGGCTGCTTTTTCGCCCCTGGGGCGAACATCGTACCCCCGATCCCTTAGAAACGATATAGCAACTCAAGTCAGAACAGGTCTGAAGTCTGAGCAGAGTTTAGTGGTTGTAGCTTTAAAGCTGTAGGAGGAGAATCTTTGAGAATTTTAGGTAAGAAAAATAATAATAATAACTAGATAGAGGAAGTTTATGATATAAACTTCAGTTGGCTTGAGAAAGCCTATCCTGAAAGTTAAATTTATTTGTAAAAGCTTAAAAAGTTGTTTAAGTTTACAGATAGATAGATGGAAAGAATTAGATCTTGAGCATATATACACTTGTTAGTTATTGCTTTGCGTTGTGTCTAGGCAGTTACTAAGGTGTCGTTATGTTCTTTGATCATAATTTAATCTTTAATCAATTGATGATCAATTTTGCTAGCAAGATTTAATGTTAATTATCTTGTTGATAGCAAGATTTAGTATGAATTCAGAAGTCATTAGCAACATTTAACATAAATAAGCATGTTGCTGGCAAGAATTCGCTGAATTAGCATATTGGTAGCAAGATTTATTGTTAATTAACAAGTTGCTATCAAGATTTAGCATGATCTAGCATGTCACTAGTGAGAATTTGCGTGATCTAGCATGTTGCTAGCCAGATTTAACGTTAATTAACAAGACGCTATTGACATTTAGTGTGAACTAACATGTCGCTAGTGAGATTTGTTAATTCGTAGGTCGCTTGTGAGATTTAACATGAGTTAACATGTCACTGACGAGAATGAATGTTATTTAACAAGTCACTAGTGAGATTTAATGTTTTAAAGAACACAAGAGTCAGTTGACGCAGAGGCTGGAGGTTATTGATGATTCAGCTGAACAGTGAGTGGTCTGAAATATCAAAGAATAATAATGAATATTAAATATAAATCTAAAATAAACAACATTTACATTGGTAATAAACATGAGTAAATTATTAATTGATTACAGAAGTGTTGCAATACTTGGTTAGTGCACAAAATGGCATCTAGGGAACATACATGGAGTTTTTTCATCAAGAGGGATCATCGGTGTTGTAATGAAATACCAAAAAATAAATAACAATGCTTTTTGATCCCCAAAGTATTGGAAAATTGCAATTAGTTTATAAAAATGTTTACGGTTTAATTACATCCTTGGCTTTTAACGGTCAGTTTTCACTAATGTGAATAATACTTTGTTTTATTTCTATTTTAAAGATGCAATTAAGCATTATTAATATAGTCTTGCCACTTTTAAAACAGACTGGAGTTACACTACATGTATATGGAGCCCTTTATACATTTATTTACTATATAAATGTGTGTATAGATAGATAGATATGTATGTGTATATATATGTATATGTGTGTGTGTGTGTATAAAGCCTTTCTTCATGTGAAATAAAATAACTTAAATATTAGTATTTCTTAAATCATTCCTGCACAATTACAATGGGGATAGTAATGCTGTTTTTTCTAATCTCAAGCAGTTTTCAGATTGAATCGATCTGCCATGTCAGACTTCAGTTCAACACGGCAATTATAGCAGATAAAGGAATCAAGGCAATGTAATATTTACTCAGGCATAAGTTATAAATAAACTTAAGTGCTTTGACGCGAGTGCGCGAGGACGCGCGTTTGAACTTCATTGAGAGTTGCCGTTCCCATAGTAATCTACTCAGCGGGCGAAAGCCTTTGCCGAGTAAAGACGAATGAGAGTCAGATTTCGGCCATATAAGTACATAAATCTTCAAGCAAACACGCTGCAGCGGTTACTTAATAATCGGAAACAATTTCCGTTTGATCATAAACTCTCTCACATAAATCTATTTTAGGAGATTATGATCTCTCTCTCCAGCAATAATGGCGGCTTTGAAAAGCTTTGAGGCTTTGAATTGCAGCGCTCTGATTCGTTCAAACTTCAGTGCTCTCACTGACAGGGGTGCAATTTTGTGATATCATGTATGTAAAATAGAGAGATTTAACTTACTAATTAAAGTAAAAAATCGATTGTAGACCTGCAAGTTTTTCAGGATTTAAAAAAATAAAATGCATGCCCATAGGAATGGACATGTTCACACATACTGTATTGAAATGTATTATATATCAGGTGTAATGTTGTGATGTTACCAACAGATGGAGTGGACGCTCTATCTAAAATTCAGTTTTCACTTCATTAGTGAAAGTCTATGGAGATTTTATGACTTTAATCTTCAGTTTTATCAAAAATCATAAGTCTGATCAGTCTGAAAAGGGATAGCAACTCAAGTCAGAACAGGTCTGAAGTCTGAGCAGAGTTTAGTGGTTGTAGCTTTAAAGCTCTAGGAGGAGATGCATTGAGAATTTTAGGTAAGAAGAATAATAATAATAAGTTTAGATACAATATCACTAAGTTGGCTTTCTCAAGCCAACTTAACTAGATAGAGGAAGTTTATGATATAAACTTCAGTTGGCTTGAGAAAGCCTAGCCTGAAAGTTTAAATTAGTTGTAAAAGCTTCAAGCTTGAAACGTTTTGAGAGTTTGTCGCTAACAAGATTTATTTGGAGATTACTGATGATTCAGTTGGTCAGTGAGTGGCGCTGTTTCCCACACACAGAAGTAAGCAGCATTTTCTACAGTTATATTTGCAATCTTTGATATGTTTGCCAGTATTTCATAGTTAGTATGTAAAATAGAGAGATTTAACTTACTAATTAAAGTTAAAAAAGTCTTTTTTCAGGATTTAAAAAAAAATGCATATCCATTGCAATGGACATTGGGTTCCAATGACTGCTACTCAATGCACATGCTGATTGAAATTTATTATATATCCTCTTGAGTCCCACAAGTTTGCCTGATATGCATTTTGTAATTTTTCTTGCTATATGAGATATGTAGGACCTAATAAATACAATACCCCCCCAAAAATGTGTACAGGTATTGTACAGATGTCTTCATGTGGTATCATAATGCTATTTGCTGTTATGGCCAGTAGGGTAATAATTAGTCAAAATTCAAATCTCATTCTAAAATATGTCAAATTTTAAGAAGAAAATTTGAGAAAATGTCATATGCAGAATATACAATTATTTATTTAATGTGATTAGTGCAAAGTGCACTACTGCTCTGTGCCACTGGGGAATACCTTGAAAGATACACACAGGAAATGTGTGTGTGTAAAGTGACTGCACTGACTCTAATGCATTTTCTATTAGAGGTTTATTTTATTAAATGTGCAATTTGTAAAACAAAAACCTCAAAATTAAAGTTGAAATGTTATATTGTTCAAGTTCTTGACCTTGGGATTTTTTTATGTTTATTTTTTTTTTATATTGGTTTATATTAGTTTGATATTCACAGCTGTTAAGACCAAATGCCCACTGCAATTGACAACAAAAATTGCTATGAAGGAGTTATGATTTTTTTTTCTTACTCATTAATAGATGCCTAATTTAATGGGATATTATTATTTTTTTTTTTTTCAGAAACCTGGAACGTAATTCTGGTCTGAAGGAGATATATGTATATATAAAGTGTTTCTTCCTGTGAAATAAAATAACTTAAATATTAGTATTTTTTAAATCATTCCTGCCAAGTACAATGGGGAAAGTAATGCAGTTTTTTCTAATCTCAAGCAGTTTTCAGATTGAATTGATCTGCCATGTCAGACTTCAGTTCAACACGGCAATTATAGCAGATAAAGGAATCAACGCAATGTAATATTTGTATAAAGCCTTCCTCCATGGGAAACAAAATAACTTAAATATTAGTATTTTAAAAATAATTCCTGCTCAAGTAATGCAGCAGAGTAATGCAGTTTTTTTGAATCTCAAGCAGTTTACAGTTTGAATCGATCTGCCATGTTTTTTGCATCCTTTAAAAACCTTATTTCATTTACTGTTTAAGTGTTCACAAAACATCGATCTACCAGCGAATCTGCTCAGGAAGCGCGTTTGAACTCGAGAACAGGAGTCAGACTTTAGTTAAAAGCAGATAAAAGAATTAACACAATGTAACTATATACTCAAGAATTAGTTATAAATAACTTTGACTGTTAGACGCTGCATTTGAAGAGTCAGCGCGCGCTGCTCAGGGAAGCCTTTCCAATGTATATTCATGTTTCTGCATTCCCTATGTATACACGAGCGAGAGTCAGAATTCAGCAATAAAGTACATAAATAAACGTAGGCGCTTAGACGGTTATGCGTTGGCGCGAGTCCAGGAGAGGACGCGCGTTTAAACTTCTTTCACTTACCTTCCCCATAGTAATGTGCTCAACAGTGAAAATCCGTTGCCGAGTAAAGACGAATGAGAGTCAGAATTCGGCCATATAAGTGCATAAATCTTCAAGCAAACACGCTGCAGTGGTTACTTGATAATCGGAAAGAATTTCCGTTTGATCATAAACTCTCTCACATAAATCTATTTTAGGAGATTATGATCTCTCTCTCCAGCAATAATGGCGGCTTTGAAAAGCTTTGAGGCTTTGAATTGCAGCGCTCTGATTCGTTCAAACTTCAGTGTTCTCACTGACAGGGGTGTAATTTTGTGATATTATGTATGTAAAATAGAGAGATTTAACTTACTAATTAAAGTAAAAAATCGATTGTAGACCTGCAAGTTTTTTTTCAGGATTTAAAAAAAA
This sequence comes from Rhodeus uyekii, assembly GCA_037043235.1. Lineage (NCBI taxonomy): Eukaryota > Metazoa > Chordata > Actinopteri > Cypriniformes > Acheilognathidae > Rhodeus > Rhodeus uyekii. Next base: position 114,785 of record JAWRVZ010000014.1, read on the forward strand.
GATGCATGCCCATTGGAATGGACATGTTCACACATACTGTATTGAAATGTATTATATATCAGGTGTAATGTTGTGATGTTACCAACAGATGGGGTGGACGCTCTATCTAAAATTCAGTTTTCATTTCATTAGTGAAAGTCTATGGAGATTTTATGATTTTAATCTTCAGTTTTATCAAAAATCATAAGTCTGATCAGTCTGAAAAGGGATAGCAACTCAAGTCAGAACAGGTCTGAAGTCTGAGCAGAGTTTAGTGGTTGTAGCTTTAAAGCTCTAGGAGGAGATGCTTTTAGAATTTTAGGTAAGAATAATAATAATAATAATAATAATAATAATAATAATAATAATAATAATAATAATAATAATAATAATAATAATAATAATAATAATAATAATAATAATAATAATAATAATAAGTTTAGATACAATATCACTAAGTTGGCTTTCTCAAGCCAACTTAATAATAATAATAATAATAATAATAATAATAATAATAATAATAATAATAATAATAATAATAATAATAATAATAATAATAATAATAATAATAATAATAATAATAATAATAATAATAATAATAATAATAATAAATATAGCTGCAAGCAGCAATGACCGGGGTTCAAACGTCGCAAGACCATCAGAGCTGTTATGACTTTTTTTTGCCAATCGGACTAGTTCTCCTAATGTGCACAGTCCTTTGAAGTTTCTAGTTTGTGCAAACAATGTATAGACATCTTACAAAGATGTTCAGTATGAGATCAAATGATATTAATATTGTGTGAAACACCACGTCATCTGAACTGTTATGTTGGTTTATGTCAGTGTATGTCAATCTGACTTGTTCGCCACATAATCACAGCTTAATGAAGTTTCTAGTTTGGAAAATCTATCAAATGATATTAATATTTCGTGCATGTGTTTAACACCATATGTCATGTCATCTGAACAGTTATGTCAGTCTATGTCAATCTGACTTGTTCTCCACATAAAAAGATTTCCTAGCCTGACGGTGCCTCTTGTGGACAAAACTAGTATTACAGCTTTTCTATGACTTTAAAATATAGATCATTTATAATTTATTGTGATCCCTAAGAGCATCAGAAATACATGAAACCCCACACATTTCTTCAAAATGACTTGTTCTTAACATTTACACAGTTTTGTGAAGTTTCTTGTTTGTGGACAAGATATATAGACTTTTTACTCACAATAGGCCAGACCAGAAATATTTGAAAAATTGTATCTGCTGAACGGTTTAACTGATCAAAATTCTTTGAATAACTTTTTGCCTTGAGTGTCCCTAGATGATGCGTGTGAATTTTCAAGCCAGTGAGATTGACGGCCTATGACGAGTTCGAAAAAGTTTCAATTTCCAAAATCTCCAATATTTCAAAAACAATTTGATTGACAGCAGTGGTTCTTGAGGCAAAGTTGTTCAGTATGAGGAGATCTATCATACGATATCAATATTGTGTGGATGCGTGAAACACCACGTGAGTAGAGACGCAAAAAACTTGTTAGCGCCAACTAGTGTCCGATTTTTTTCCGATCGATCTTCGTTAAGCTCATCTAATTGATGCTCAAAGTTCATTGGCCGATGACGGCCATGTTTTTTGAGATACACCAATGTCCTCATAGACCATCATGGACCCTTGGACAAAAGTAGTATTACAGCTTTTCTAAGATTTTAAAATATAGATCGTTTATTATTGAAGTTTCTTGTTTGTGGACAAGATATATAGACATTTTAATCACAATAGGCCAAATCAGAAATATATGAAAAATTGTATCTGCTGAACGGTTTAACTAATCAAAAATCCTTGGACAACTTTTTGCCTTGAGTGTCCCTAGATGATGCGTGTGAATTTTCAAGCCAGTGAGATTGACGGCCTATGACGAGTTCGAAAAATTTGAAATTTCAAAAATCTCCAATATTTCAAAAACCATTTGATTGACAGCAGTGGTTCTTGAGGCAAAGTTGTTCAGTATGAGGAGATCTATCATATGATATCAATATTCTGTGGATGCGTGAAACACCACGCGAGTAGAGACGCAAAAAATTCGTTAGCGCCAACTAGTGTCCGATTTTTTTCAAAATTCTGACAGACCACTAGGGCCATGAGTCAAACACACCCATCGAGTTTCGTTCCAATCGACCTTCGTTAAGCTGGTCTAATTGATGCTCAAAGTTTATTGACCGATGACGGCCATGTTTTTTGAGATACACCAATGTCCTCATAGACCATAATGGACCACAGGACAAAGACCGTGCATAACAAGTTTCAGATCAATCAGACAAACATGTGACCCTGTACAGGTGATTTAGTGTTTTTTTCACAATATAGCTCCACCAAGTGGTCAACTGGCCCAGTTTTTTTGGCGTGACCACAAAATGAGCTTATACATGACTTTGTGAAGTTTGGTAAGATTATCTCTTTGCGTTCCAGAGTTATTACGATTTTAGCAAAAGTGTCTCCGCCTCATGTAAACGTTTTGGCGTGTTGTTGCGAGCCTGAATCACCGATCGAAATTATTTGAATAACTTTTGGTCATGAGAGTCTCTAGATGATATGTGTGAAGTTTCGCGTTATTTGGACAAACGACCTATGAGGAGATCGAAAAAAAAATTTCTTTAGAAAATTCAAAATGGCGGAAAATTTTTATAGGCGGAAATGAAATCGGAGATATACATTTTTTAAGTCTTGAGCCAAGGATTCCAGAGATATAAGACAATTGAGTGTATGACAAACGGCTTACGAGTTATGAGCGATTACGCGTTTGTAGTCGCTGTAGCGCCACCTATAGCCCGATTTGCGTCATATTTTGATACGTTCTCCCCAAATTGAGACCTACCATCTGGCCAACTTTCAAGTCTCTAGGACTTACGGTTTGGTCTGCACGATAAGAACTACGGCAGAATAATAATAATAATAAATATAGCTGCAAGCAGCAATAACCGGGGTTCAAACGTTGCAAGACCATCTGAGCTGTCAAGACGGTTTGTGGTCAATCTGACTAGTTCTCCTAATGTGCACAGTTCTGTGAAGTTTCTACTTTGTGTAAACAATGTATAGACATCTTTCAAAGATGTTCAGAATGAGAAGATCAAATGATATTGACATTGTGAACTGAACATATGAACTGTTATGTCGGTCTATGTCAATCTGACTTGTTCTCCACATAAACAGAGCTTTATGAAGTTTCTAGTTTGTGTAAATGATATATAGACATGTTAAAAAAAATTCAGTATGGGAAGATCTATCAAATGATAATAATGTGGATATGTTTAACACTACACGTCATATCATTTGAACTGTTATGACCTTTTTTTGTCAATCTGACTAGTTTTTTCCTAATGAGCACAGTTCTGTGAAGTTTCTACTCTGTGCAAACAATGAATAGACATCTTTCAAAGATGTTCAGACTGAGAAGATTAAATGATAATAATATTGTGAACTGAACATCTGAACTGTTCTGTCAGTTTATGTCAGTCTATGTCAATCTGACTTGTTCTCCACAGAAAAAGATTTTCTAGCCTGATGGTGCCTCTTGTGGACAAAAGTAGTATTACAGCTTTTCTAATATTTTAAAATGTAGATCGTTTGTAATTTATTGTGAGCCCTATGAGCATCAGAAATACATGAGACCTGACACATTTCTTCAAAATGACTTGTTCTTAACATGTTCACAGATCTGTGACGTTTCTCTTGAGGACAAAACTAGTATTACAGCTTTTCTAAGATTTTAAAATATAGAAAGTTTATAATTTATTGTGAGCCGTACGAGCATCAGAAATACATGAAACCTCACAAGTTTCTTCAAAATGACTTGTTCTTAACATTTACACAGTTTTGTGAAGTTTATTGTTTTTGGACAAGATATATAGACATTTTAATCACAATAGGCCAAATCAGAAATATATGAACATTTTTATCTGCTGAACGGTTTAACTAATCAAAAATCCTTTGACAACTTTTTGCCTTGAGTGTCCCTAGATGATGCGTGTGAATTTTCAAGCCAGTTAGATTGACGGCCTATGACGAGTTCGAAAAATTTGAAATTTCAAAAATCTCCAATATTTCGCAAACAATTTGATTGACAGCAGTGGTTCTTGAGGCAAAGTTGTTCAGTATGAGGAGATCTATCAGATGATATCAATATTTTGTGGATGCGTGAAACACCACGTGAGTAGAGACGCAAAAAACTCGTTAGCGCCAACTAGTGACCGATTTTCTTCAAAATTCTGACAGACCACTAGGGCCCTGAGTCAAACACGCCCATCGAGTTTCCTTCCGATCGACCTTCGTTAAGCTAGTCTAATTGATGCTCAAACTTCATTGGCCGATGAAGGTCATGTTTTTTGAGATACACCAATGTCCTCATAGACCATCAAGGACCCTTGGACAAAGACCGTGCATGACAAGTCTCAGGTCAATCGGACTAACATGTGACCCTATACAGGTGATTGAGTGTTTTTTCGCAATATAGCGCCACCAAGTGGTCAATCATCGCAGTTTTTTTGGTGTGACCACAAATTGAGCTTATACATGACTATGTGAAGTTTGGTGAGATTATCTCTTTGCGTTCCAGAGCTATTACAATTTTAGCAAAAGTGTCTCCGCCTTATCCGAACGTTTTATTGTCTTGTTGCAAGCGTGAATCACCGATCAAAAATCCTTTGACAACTTTTGGTCATGAGAGTCTCTAGATGATGTGTGTGAAATTTTGCGTGATGTGGACAAACGGTCTATGAGGAGTTCGAAAACTTTTTTTTCCAGAAAATTCAAAATGGCGGAAAATTTTTATAGGCGGAAATGAAATCGGAGATATACATTTTTTAAGTTTTGAGCCAAGGATTCCAGATATTTAAGACACTTGAGTGTACGACAAACGGTTTACGAGTTATGAACATGCACGCGTTTGTAGTCGCTGTAGCGCCACCTATTTGCGACACGATTTGCGTCATATTTTGATACCTTCTCCCCAAATTGAGACCTACCATCTGACAAAGTTTCAAGTCTCTAGACCTTACGGTTTGGTCTGCACGAGACGCATTACGGCAGAAGAATAATAATAATAATAATAAATATAGCTGCAAGCATCAATCAACGGGGTTCAAACGTCGCAAGTTCATCTGAGCGGTTATGACGATTTTTTGTCAATTTGAGTAGTTCTCCTAATGTGCACAGTTCTGTGAAGTTTCTAGGTTGTGCAAACAATGTATAAACATCAAAGATGTTCAGAATAAGAAGATCTATCAAATTATACCGATTTTTTTGTGTGGATATTTAACACCACACGTCATCTGATCTGTTGTCAGCTTATGTCAGTCAATGTATGTAATTCTGACTTGTTCTCCACATAAACTGCTTTTTGTGAAGTTTTTACTTTCTGAAAACCATATGTAGACATATTACAGTTGTTCAGAATGAGATCTATCAAATGATTTCAGTATTGTGTTGATGTGCTTAACACGTCATATGATCTGTTATGTCAGTTTATGTCAATTTGACCTGTTCGCCACATAATCACAGTTTTATGAAGTTTGTTCAGTATGAGAAGATCTATCAAATGATATAAATATAGTGTGAATGTGTTTAACACAACATGTCATGTCATCTGAACTGTTATGTCAGTCTATGTCAATCTGACTTGTTCTCCACGTGCATGACAAGTTTGAAGTTAATCGGACTAACGAGTGCACATGTACAGATGTTTTTGAGTTTTTTTTCATAATATAGCGCCACCAAGTGGTCAATCGTTGCAGATGTTTTAGTTTGACCACAAAATAAGCTCTTACATGAGTATTTCAAGTTTGGTGAGATTATCTCTTTGCACTCCAGAGTTATTACAATTTTAGCAAAAGTGTTAAGTTGGTCTAATTGATGCTCAAACTTCATTGGCTGATGACGGCCATGTTTTTTGAGATATGCCAATATTCTCTTAGAACATCATGGACCCTTGGATAAAGACCGTGCATGACAAGTTTCAAGTCAATTGAATAAACGAGTGTACCGTGAAAGCCAATTTAGAAATTGTTCACATATTAAAAGAAAACAAATTCAGAAATTGGAATAAAACGATGTCTTATCCTGTGGCTCCCTCTTGTGGACAAGTAATATTACAGCCATCATCTTTCAGTTTTAATGGGTTACTCAATATTAGAAGATCTATCAAATATTAATATTGTGTGGATGTGTGAAACAAGATGTGAATAGAGAGTCTGCTAACTGAAAATAGAATAAAAAGATTTCCTAGCCTGACGGTGCCTCTTGTGGACAAAACTAGTATTACAGCTTTACTGAGATTTTAAAGTATAGGTAGTTTATAATTTATTGTGAGCCGTATGAGCATCAGAAATACATGAAACCAGACACACTTCTTCAAAATGACTTGTTCTTAACATGTTCACAGTTCTGTGACATTTTTTGTTTGTGCACAAGATATATAGACATTTTAATCACAATAGACCAAATCAGAAATATATGAAAAATTGTATCTGCTGAACGGTTAAACTGATCGAAATTCTTTGAATAACTTTTTGCCTTGAGTGTCCCTAGATGATGTGTGTGAATTTTCAAGCCAATCGTATTGACGGCCTATGACTAGTTCGAAAAATTTTAATTTTCTAAAATCTCCAATATTTCGCTAACAATTTGATTTACAGCAGTGGTTCTTGAAGCAAAGTTGCTCAGTATGAGGAGATCTAACAGATGATATCAATATTGTGAGGATGTGTGAAACAACACGTGAGTAGAGACGCAAAAAACTCGTTAGCGCCAACTAGTGGCCGATTTAAAAAAAAAATCTGACAGACCTCTAGGACTATGAGTCAAATACGCTCATCGAGTTTCGTTCCGATTGAAGTTCGTTAAGTTGGTCTAATTGATGCTCAAACTTCATTGGCCGATGACGGCCATGTTTTTTGAGATATGCCAATATCCTCTTAAATCATCATGGCTCATTGGACAAAGACCGTGCATGACAAGTTTGAAGTCAATCGGAATAACGAGTGCACATGTACAGATGTTTTAGTGTTTTTTTGTAATATAGCGCCACCAAGTGGTCAATCGTTCCAGGTTTTTTAGCGTGACCACAAAACTAGCTCATACATGAGTATTTGAAGTTTGGTGAGATTATCTCTTTGCGTTTCAGAGTTATTACGATTTTAGCGAAAGAGGCTCCGCCCTATTCAGACGTTTGGACGTCCTGTTGCGAGCGTGAATCACTGATCAAAATTATTTGAATAACTTTTGGTCAGGAGAGTCTCTAGATGATGCGTGTGAAGTTTCGCGTGATTTGGACAAACGCTCTATGAGGAGTTCGAAAATTTTTTTTTTCAGAAAATTCAAAATGGCGGAAAATTTTTATAGACGGAAATGAAATCGGAGATATACATTTTTTAAGTCTTGAGCCAAGGATTCCAGGGATATAAGACACTTTAGTGTAGGACAAACGGTTTACGAGTTATGAGCGTGTACGCGTTTTTAGTGGCTGTAGCGCCACCTATAGGCCGATTTGCGTCATGTTTTGATACGTTCCCCCCAAATTGAGACCTACCATCTGGCCAACTTTCAAGTCTCTAGACTTTACGGTTTGGTCTGCACGATCGGAAGTTCGACAGAATAATAATAATAATAATAATAATAATAATAATAATAATAATAATAAAAATCTTAACAAATACAATAGGTTTTCAACGCTTCGCGTTTGAACCCCTAAATATAGCTGCAAGCACCAATCAACGGGGTTCAAACGTCGCAAGACCATCAAGGCCCATTGGACAAAGAAGGTGCATGACAAGTTTCAAGTCAATCGGACCAACGAGTGCACATGTACAGATGGTTAAGTGTTTTTTTTCATAATATAGCGCCACCAAGTGGTCAATTGTTGCAGATTTTTTTGTGTGACCACAAAATGAGCTCTTACATGAGTATTTCAAGTTTGGTGAGATTATCTCTTTGCAATCCAGAGTTATTTTGAATTTAGTGAAAGTGTGAATTTTATATCCACATATACATAAAAAAAGATATGAACAGATTTCTTATCCTGTGGTTCCCTCTTGAGGACAAAATTAATATCACAGCCATCATCTTTCAGTTGGTAATGAGTTGTTCATTATGAGGAGATTTATCAAATGATATTACTATTGTGAGGTTGTGATTAGCACCACATGTCATCCAAACACTCCCATCAAGTTTCATTGCAATCGACCTTTGTTAAGTTGGTCTAATTGATGCTCAAACTTCATTGGCCGATGACGGCCATGTTTTTTGAGATATGCCAATATCCTCATAGACCATCATGGACCCTTGGATGAAGACAGTGCATGACAAGTTTCAAGTCAATCGAATAAACGAGTGTACCGTGACAGCCAATTTAGAAATTGTTCACATATTAAAAGAAAAACAAATTCAGAAATTGGAATAAAAAGATTTCTTATCCTGTGGCTCCCTCTTGTGGACAAGTAATATTACAGCCATAATCTTCCAGTTTTAATGGGTTATCCAGTGTGAGATCATCTATCAAATATTAATATAGTGTGGATATGTGAAACAAGATGTGATCAGAGAGTCTTCTAATTCAAAATGGAATAAAAAGATTTCCTAGCCCGGCGCTGCCTCTTGTGGACAAAAGTAGTATTACAGCTTTCCTAAGATTTTAAAATATAGATAGTTTATAATTTATTGTGAGCCCTATGAGCATCAGAAATACATGAAACCTGACACATTTCTTCAAAATGACGTGTTCTTAACAAGTTCACAGTTCTGTGATGTTTTTTGTTTGTGCACAAGATATATAGACATTTTAATCACAATAGGCCAAATCAGAAATATATGAAAAATTGTATCTGCTGAACGGTTTAACTGATCGAAATTCTTTGAATAACTTTTTGCCTTGAGTGTCCCTAGATGATGTGTGTGAATTTTCAAGCCAATCGTATTGACGGTCTATGACTAGTTCGAAAAAGTTGAAATTTCTAAAATCTCCAATATTTCAAAAACAGTTTGATTGACAGCAGTGGTTCTTGAAGCAAAGTTGCTCAGTATGAGGAGATCTAACAGATGATATCAATATTGTGAGGATGTGTGAAACACCACGTGAGTAGAGACGCAAAAAACTCGTTAGCGCCAACTAGTGGCCGATTTAAAAAAAAAATCTGACAGACCTTTAGGGCTATGAGTCAAATACACTCATTGAGTTTCGTTCCGATTGAAGTTCGTTAAGTTGGTCTAATTGATGCTCAAACTTCATTGGCCGATGACGGCCATGGTTTTTGAGATATGCCAATATCCTCTTAGATCATCATGGCTCATTGGACAAAGACCGTGCATGACAAGTTTGAAGTCAATCGGAATAACGAGTGCACATGTACAGATGTTTTAGTGTTTTTTTGTAATATAGCGCCACCAAGTGGTCAATCGTTCCAGGTTTTTTAGCGTGACCACAAAACTAGCTCATACATGAGTATTTCAAGTTTGGTGAGATTATCTCTTTGCGTTCCAGAGTTATTATGATTTTAGCGAAAGAGGCTCCGCCCTATTCAGACGTTTGGACGTCCTGTTGCGAGCGTGATTCACTGATCAAAATTCTTTGAATAACTTTTGGTCAGGAGAGTCTCTAGATGATACGTGTGAAGTTTCGCGGGATTTGGACAAACGCTCTATGAGGAGTTCGAAAAATTTTTTTTTCAGAAAATTCAAAATGGCGGAAAATTTTTATAGACGGAAATGAAATCGGAGATATACATTTTTTAAGTCTTGAGCCAAGGATTCCAGGGATATAAGACACTTTAGTGTAGGACAAACGGTTTACGAGTTATGAGCGTGTACGCGTTTTTAGTGGCTGTAGCGCCACCTATAGGCCGATTTGCGTCATGTTTTGATACGTTCCCCCCAAATTGAGACCTACCATCTGGCAACTTTCAAGTCTCTAGACCTTACGGTTTGGTCTGCACGATCGGAAGTTCGACAGAATAATAATAATAATAATAATAATAATAATAAAAATCTTAACAAATACAATAGGTTTTCAACGCTTCGCGTTTGAACCCCTAAATATAGCTGCAAGCTCTACTTTGTGTAAACAATGTATAGACATCTTTCAAAGATGTTCAGAATGAGATCAAATGATATTGACATTGTGAACTGAACATTTGAACAGTTATGTCGGTGTATGTCGGTCTATGTCAATCTGACTTGTTCTCCACATAAACAGAGCTTTATGAAGTTTCTAGTTTGTGTAAATGATATATAGACATGTTACAATTTTTTTCAGTATGGGAAGATCTATCAAATGATAATAATGAGGATATGTTTAACACTACACAACATATCATTTGAACTGTTATGACCTTTTTTGTCATTCTGACTAGTTTTCCTAATGAGCACAGTTCTGTGAAGTTTCTACTCTGTGCAAACAATGAATAGACATCTTTCAAAGATGTTCAGACTGAGAAGATTAAATGATATTAATATTGTGAACTGAACATCTGAACTGTTCTGTCGTTTTATGTCAGTCTATGTCAATCTGACTTGTTCTCCACATAAAAAGATTTTCTAGCCTGATCTTGCCTCTTGTGGACAAAAGTAGTATTACAGCTTTTCTAAGATTTTAAAATGTAGATCGTTTGTAATTTATTTTTAGCCCTATGAGCATCAGAAATACATGAGACCTGACACATTTCTTCAAAATGACTTGTTCTTAACATGTTCACAGATCTGTGACGTTTCTCTTGAGGACAAAACTAGTATGACAGCTTTTCAAAGATTTTAAAATATAGAAAGTTTATAATTTATTGTGAGCCATACGAGCATCAGAAATACATGAAACCTCACAAGTTTCTTCAAAATGACTTGTTCTTAACATTTACACAGTTTTGTGAAGTTTATTGTTTTTGGACAAGATATATAGACATTTTAATCACAATAGGCCAAATCAGAAATATATGAAAAATTGTATCTGCTGAACGGTTTAACTAATCAAAAATCCTTTGACAACTTTTTGCCTTGAGTGTCCCTAGATGATGCGTGTGAATTTTCAAGCCAGTGAGATTGACGGGCTATGACGAGTTCGAAAAATTTGAAATTTCAAAAATCTCCAATATTTCGCAAACAATTTGATTGACAGCAGTGGTTCTTGAGGCAAAGTTGTTCAGTATGAGGAGATCTATCAGATGATATCAATATTTTGTGGATGTGTGAAATACCACGTGAGTAAAGACGCTAAAAACTCGTTAGCGCCAACTAGTGTCCGATTTTCTTCAAAATTCTGACAGACCACTAGGGCCCTGAGTCAAACACGCCCATCGAGTTTCGTTCCGATCGACCTTCGTTAAGCTAGTCTAATTGATGCTCAAACTTCATTGGCCAATGACGGTCATGTTTTTTGAGATACACCAATGTCCTCATAGATCATCATGGACCCTTGGACAAAGACCGTGCATGACAAGTCTCAGGTCAATCGGACTACCATGTGACCCTGTACAGGTGATTGAGTGTTTTTTTCGCAATATAGCGCCACCAAGTGGTCAATCATCGCAGTTTTTTTGGTGTGACTACAAATTGAGCTTATACATGACTATGTGAAGTTTGGTGAGATTATCTCTTTGCGTTCCAGAGCTATTACGATTTTAGCAAAAGTGTCTCCGCCTTATGCGAACGTTTTATTGTCTTGTTGCAAGCGTGAATCACCGATTAAAATTCCTTTGACAACTTTTGGTCAGGAGAGTCTCTAGATGATGCATGGGAAATTTTGCGTGATTTGGCCAAACGGCCTATGAGGAGTTCGAAAAAACTTTTTTTCAGAAAATTCAAAATGGCGGAAAATTTTTATAGGCGGAAATGAAATCGGAGATATACATTTTTTAACTCTTGAGCCAAGGATTCCAGGGATATAAGACACTTGAGTGTACGACAAACGGTTTACGAGTTATGAGCGTGTACGCGTTTGGTGTCGCTGTAGCGCCACCTATTGCCCGATTTGCGTCATATTTTGATACGTTCTCCCCAAATTGAGACCTACCATCTGACCAACTTTCAAGTCTCTAGACCTTACGGTTTGGTCTGCACGATAAGAAGTACGGCAGAATAATAATAATAATAATAATAAATATAGCTGCAAGCAGCAATCACCGGGGTTCAAACTTAGCATGACCATCAAGGCCCATTGGACAAAGAACGTGCATGACATGTTTGAAGTCAATCGGACTAACAAGTGCACATGTACAGATGTTTTAGTGTTTTTTTCATAATATAGCGCCACCAAGTGGTCAATCGTTGCAGATTTTTTAGTGTTACCACAAAATGAGCTGTCACATGAGTATTTCAAGTTTGGTGAGATTATCTCTTTGCAATCCAGAGTTATTAAGATTTTAGCGAAAGTGTGAATTTTATATCCATATATACATAAAAAAGATTTCTTATCCTGTGGTTCCCTATTGTGGACAAAAATATTATGACAGCCATCATCTTTCAGTTGGTGATGAGTTATACATTATGAGGAGATTTATCAAACAATATTAATATTGTGTAGTTGTGTTTAGCACTACATTTCATCCAAACACTCCCATCAAGTTTCGTTGCAATCGACCTTTGTTAAGTTGGTCTAATTGATGCTCAAACTTCATTGGCCGATGACGGCCATGTTTTTTGAGATATGCCAATATCTTCATAGACCATCATGGACCCTTGGATAAAGACCGTGCATGACAAGTTTCAAGTCAATCGAATAAACGAGTGTACCGTGACAGCCAATTTAGAAATTGTTCACATATTAAAACCCCTTCAGACCTGGTGTCCATTACAATGGACATGACATTTCACACCCCTTTTTTTTTTTTTACTTTTTGAGCATTTTTCCTAATTTAAAGCATGCACCCCAAGAGATTGGACCCTTGTCATCCTCTAGATGGCAGTAAAGTTCTGGATGTGGAAATTTTTAAAAATCCACAACATTTGAAGTGAAGCATGGGGGCGCCGTTTTTCACCTACAGAAGGAAGCTGCATTTTTTACAGTTATATTTTCAATCTTTGAAATGTTTGCCAAAATTTCACAGTTGGTATGTAAAATAGAGAGATTTAACTTACTAATAAAAGTAAAAAATCGATTGGAGACCTGCAAGTTTTTTCTCAGGATTTTTTGAAAAATGCATGTCCATTGTAATGGACACCAGGTCTCAGTGTCACCTAATCAATGCCCATTCAGATATGCATATTGAGATTTATTATAGATCCTCTTTGCATATCTATCTGTGCATTTTATAATTTTTCTTGCTTTTTGGGATCTGTAGGACCTAATAAATACAATATCCACAAAAAAAAATGTTTACAGGTATTGTCAATACCCATTCAATGCCCATTCAGTCAATGCCCATTCAGATATGCATATTGAAATTTATTATAGATCCTCTTTGCATATCTATCTGTGCATTTTATAATTTTTCTTGCTATTTGGGATCTGTAGGACCTAATAAATACAATATCCACACAAAAAAAATGTTTACAGGTATTGTACAGATGTCCTAATGTGGTATCATAATGTTATTTGCTGTTATGGCCAGTGGGGGGCATATGAAAAAAAACAAAAAAAAACAAAAAAAAACAGTGGTGTAATGTTGTGAAATCCCCACCAGATGGAGTGGACACTCCATCTAAAAGTGGCCAACAGCTCTAAGATTGACAGAATGGGCTATTATTGTCTCAAGAGCCAAATATGTAATGTTCTGAGATATGAGATATGAGATAAAAAATACAGTTATCACAGTAATACTACATTTGTGAAAAAATGTAATATGCAGAGTATACAATTTTGTGATCAGTGCAAGATGCACTACTGCTCTGTGCCACTTGGGAATACCTGGAAAGAAACACACAGCCTATGTGTGTGTGTAAAGTCACTGTTTGCAGTCTCCCAATGCATTTCCTATGAGAGGTGTATTTTGTTAAAAATTTGCAAATCTGTACAAAAAAAATTAAAGTTGAAATGTTATATTGTTCAGGTTCTTGACCTAGAAATGTAAAAAAAAAAAAAAAAAAAAAAATTCTATCAAATTTAGCCTACAGGACTTTATAGCAATCTGATTTACAACGCTTTAGTCCTGATGTCCATTACAATGGACATCAAAAATTTCTATGAAGGAGTTCTGATTTTTTTTTTTTTGGACTCCTTAATTTATGCCCTATGCCCTCCCTAATTTAATGGTATTTTTTTTTTCTGGGACCTATTTCAGGTCTGAAGGGGTTTTAAAAGAAAAACAAATTCAGAAATTGGAATAAAAAGATTTCTTATCCTGTGGCTCCCTCTTGTGGACAAGTAATATTACAGCCATCATTTGTTCAGTTTTAATTGGTTTTTATTCAGTATGGAAAGATCTATCAAATACTAAAATAGTGTGGATGTGTGAAACAAGATGTGAGCAAAGATTCTTCTAACTGAAATTGGAAAAAAAAGATTTCCTAGCCTGACGGTGCCTCTTGTGGACAAAACTAGTATTACAGCTTTACTGAGATTTTTAAATATAGATAGTTTATAATTTATTGTGAGCCCTATGAGCATCAGAAATACATGAAACCAGACACACTTCTTCAAAATGACTTGTTCTTAACATGTTCACAGTTCTGTGACGTTTTTTGTTTGTGCACAAGATATATAGACATTTTAATCACAATAGGCCAAATCAGAAATATATGAAAAATTGTATCTGCTGAACGGTTTAACTGATCGAAATTCTTTGAATAACTTTTTGCCTTGAGTGCCCTTAGATGATGCGTGTGAATTTTCAAGCCAATCGTATCGACGGCCTATGACTAGTTCGAAAAATTTTAATTTTCTAAAATCTCCAATATTTCGCTAACAATTCGATTTACAGCAGTGGTTCTTGAGGCAAAGTTGCTCAGTATGAGACGATCTAACAGATGATATCAAAATTGTGAGGATGTGTGAAACACCACGTGATTAGAGATGCAAAAAAACTCGTTAGCGCCAACTAGTGGCTGATTTCTTTTAAAATTCTGACAGACCTCTATGGCCATGAGTCAAACACGCTCATCGAGTTTCATTCCGATCAAGGTTCGTTAAGTTGGTCTAATTGATGCTCAAACTTCATTGGCCCATGACAGCCATGTTTTTTGAGATACGGCAATATCCTCATAGATCATCATGGGTCATTGGACAAAGACCATGCATGACAAGTTTCAAGTCAATCGGACTAACGAGTGCACATGTACAAATGTTTTAGTGTTTTTTTCATAACCAAGTGGCCACCAAGTGGTCAATCGTTGCAGATTTTTTAGCGTGACCAAAAAACTAGCTCATACATGAGTATTTCAAGTTTGGTGAGATTATCTCTTTGCGTTCCAGAATTATTAAGATTTTAGCGAAAGAGGCTCCGCCCTATTCAGACGTTTGGATGTCCTGTTGCGAGCGTGAATCACTGATCAAAATTCTTTGAATAACTTTTGGTCAGGAGAGTCTCTAGATGATGCGTGTGAAGTTTCGTGTGATTTGGACAAACGCTCTATGAGGAGTTCGAAAAAAATTTTTTTCAGAAAATTCAAAATGGCGGAAAATTTTTATAGACGGAAATGAAATCGGAGATATACGTTTTGATCGCCTTGAGCCAAGGATTCCAGAGATATAAAACACTTGAGTGTAGGACAAACGGTCTAGGAGTTATTAGCGATTTAGCTATTTTGACCGCTGTAGCGCCACCTATTGGCCGATTTGTGTCATATTTTGATACGTTCCCCCCAAATTGAGACCTACCATCTGGCCAGGTTTCAAGTCTCTAGACCTTACGGTTTGGTCTGCACGATCGGAAGTTCGACAGAATAATAATAATAATAAATATAGCTGCTAGCATCAATCAACGGGGTTCAAACGTCGCAAGTTCATCTGAGCGGTTATGACGATTTTTTGTCAATTTGAATAGTTCTCCTAATGTGCACAGTTCTGTGAAGTTTCTAGGTTGTGCAAACAATGTATAAACATCAAAGATGTTCAGAATGAGAAGATCTATCAAATTATACAGATTTTTTTGTGGATATTTAACACCACACGTCATCTGATCTGTTGTCAGCTTATGTCAGTCAATGTATGTAATTCTGACTTGTTCTCCACATAAACTGCGTTTTGTGAAGTTTTTACTTTCTGAAAACCATATGTAGACATATTACAGTTGCTCAGAATGAGAAGATCTATCAAATGATTTCAGTATTGTGTTGATGTGCTTAACACGTCATATGATCTGTTATGTCAGTTTATGTCAATTTGACCTGTTCGCCACATAATCACAGTTTTATGAAGTTTGTTCAGTATGAGAAGATCTATCAAATGATATAAATATAGTGTGAATGTGTTTAACACAACATGTCATGTCATCTGAACTGTTATGTCAGTCTATGTCAATCTGACTTGTTCTCCACGTGCATGACAAGTTTGAAGTTAATCGGACTAACGAGTGCACATGTACAGATGTTTTAGTGTTTTTTTTCATTATATAGCGCCACAGAGTGGTCAATCGTTGCAGATGTTTTAGTTTGACCACAAAATAAGCTCTTACATGAGTATTTCAAGTTTGGTGAGATTATCTCTTTGCACTCCAGAGTTATTACAATTTTAGCAAAAGTGTTAAGTTGGTCTAATTGATGCTCAAACTTCATTGGCTGATGACGGCCATGTTTTTTGAGATATGCCAATATCCTCATAGAACACCATGGACCCTTGGATAAAGACCGTGCACGACAAGTTTCAAGTCAATTGAATAAACGAGTGTACCGTGAAAGCCAATTTAGAAATTGTTCACATATTAAAAGAAAACAAATTCAGAAATTGGAATAAAATGATGTCTTATCCTGTGGCTCCCTCTTGTGGACAAGTAATATTACAGCCATCATCTTTCAGTTTTAATGGGTTACTCAATATTAGAAGATCTATCAAATATTAATATTGTGTGGATGTGCGAAACAAGATGTGAATAGAGAGTCTGCTAACTGAAAATAGAATAAAAAGATTTCCTAGCCTGACGGTGCCGCTTGTGGACAAAACTAGTATTACAGCTTTACTGAGATTTTTAAATATAGATAGTTTATAATTTATTGTGAGCCCTATGAGCATCAAAAATACAAGAAACCTGACACATTTCTTCAAAATGATGTGTTCTTAACAAGTTCACAGTTCTGTGATGTTTTTTGTTTGTGCACAAGATATATAGACATTTTAATCACAATAGACCAAATCAGAAATATATGAAAAGTTGTATCTGCTGAACGGTTTAACTGATCGAAATTCTTTGAATAACTTTTTGCCTTGAGTGTCCCTAGATGATGTGTGTGAATTTTCAAGCCAATCGTATTGACGGCCTATGACTAGTTCGAAAAATTTTAATTTTCTAAAATCTCCAATATTTCAAAAACAATTTGATTGACAGCAGTGGTTCTTGAAGCAAAGTTGCTCAGTATGAGGAGATCTAACATATGATATCAATATTGTGAGGATGTGTGAAACACCACGTGAGTAGAGACGCAAAAAACTCGTTAGCGCCAACTAGTGGCCGATTTCTTTAAAATATGTGACTGACCTTTAGTACTATGAGTCAAATACGCTCATTGAGTTTCGTTCCGATCGAAGTTCGTTAAGCTGGTCTAATTTATGCTTAAACTTCATTGGCCGATAACGGCCATGTTTTTTGAGATACGCCAATATCCTCATAGACCATCATGGCCCATTGGACAAAGACCGTGCATGACAAGTTTGAAGTAAATCGGATTAACAAGTGCACATGTACAGATGTTTTTGTGTTTTTTTCGTAATATAGCGCCACCAAGTGGTGAATCGTTGCAGCTTTTTTAGGGTGACCACAAAACTAGCTCATACATGAGTGTTTCAAGTTTGGTGAGATTATCTCTTTGCGTTCCAGAATTATTACGATTTTAGCAAAATAGGCTCCGCCCTATTCAGACGTTTGGACGTCCTGTTGCGAGCGTGAATCACTGATCAAAATTCTTTGAACAACTTTTGGTCAGGAGATTCTCTAGATGATACGTGTGAAGTTTCGCGTGATTTGGACAAACAGTCTATGAGGAGTTCGAAAAAATTTTTTTTCAGAAAATTCAAAATGGCGGAAAATTTTTATAGACGGAAATGAAATCGGAGATATACATTTTTTAAGTCTTGAGCCAAGGATTCCAGAGATATAAGACACTTTAGTGTAGGACAAACGGTTTACGAGTTATGAGTGATTACGCGTTTTTAGTGGCTGTAGCGCCACCTAGAGGCCGATTTGCGTCATGTTTTGATACGTTCCCCCCAAATTGAGACCTACCAACTGGCCAACTTTCAAGTCTCTAGACCTTACGGTTTGGTCTGCACGATCGGAAGTTCGACAGAATAATAAATGATGTTTTATTAACAAAGTTCGGGAGGAGCACGTTCAAATGATTAATACAATCAACACGTCATCAGCAATTACTCCTCATCCTATCAGCAGGAGAGGAAGTACGTATATATAGACACGTTTGACTCACCTACAGCTCTTTGACATTTTTCGGCATCCCTCCACCACCCCAACTCCTCACACTTAATTGTTCCTATCAAAGTCAGGATACGGGGGGAGTGCTCCAGGTTCGGGCTAACACCGAGCTCGGAGCCCTCTCCTCGGACAGCTCGCCAAATACGCTTACCATCCATTGCTCCTGAATCATTCGTAAGTGTGAACTCGTGAATAATAATAATAATAAATATAGCTGCAAGCATCAATCAACGGGGTTCAAACGTCGCAAGTTCATCTGAGCGGTTATGACGATTTTTTGTCAATTTGAGTAGTTCTCCTAATGTGCACAGTTCTGTGAAGTTTCTAGGTTGTGCAAACAATGTATAAACATCAAAGATGTTCAGAATAAGAAGATCTATCAAATTATACCGATTTTTTTGTGTGGATATTTAACACCACACGTCATCTGATCTGTTGTCAGCTTATGTCAGTCAATGTATGTAATTCTGACTTGTTCTCCACATAAACTGCTTTTTGTGAAGTTTTTACTTTCTGAAAACCATATGTAGACATATTACAGTTGTTCAGAATGAGATCTATCAAATGATTTCAGTATTGTGTTGATGTGCTTAACACGTCATATGATCTGTTATGTCAGTTTATGTCAATTTGACCTGTTCGCCACATAATCACAGTTTTATGAAGTTTGTTCAGTATGAGAAGATCTATCAAATGATATAAATATAGTGTGAATGTGTTTAACACAACATGTCATGTCATCTGAACTGTTATGTCAGTCTATGTCAATCTGACTTGTTCTCCACGTGCATGACAAGTTTGAAGTTAATCGGACTAACGAGTGCACATGTACAGATGTTTTTGAGTTTTTTTTCATAATATAGCGCCACCAAGTGGTCAATCGTTGCAGATGTTTTAGTTTGACCACAAAATAAGCTCTTACATGAGTATTTCAAGTTTGGTGAGATTATCTCTTTGCACTCCAGAGTTATTACAATTTTAGCAAAAGTGTTAAGTTGGTCTAATTGATGCTCAAACTTCATTGGCTGATGACGGCCATGTTTTTTGAGATATGCCAATATTCTCTTAGAACATCATGGACCCTTGGATAAAGACCGTGCATGACAAGTTTCAAGTCAATTGAATAAACGAGTGTACCGTGAAAGCCAATTTAGAAATTGTTCACATATTAAAAGAAAACAAATTCAGAAATTGGAATAAAACGATGTCTTATCCTGTGGCTCCCTCTTGTGGACAAGTAATATTACAGCCATCATCTTTCAGTTTTAATGGGTTACTCAATATTAGAAGATCTATCAAATATTAATATTGTGTGGATGTGTGAAACAAGATGTGAATAGAGAGTCTGCTAACTGAAAATAGAATAAAAAGATTTCCTAGCCTGACGGTGCCTCTTGTGGACAAAACTAGTATTACAGCTTTACTGAGATTTTAAAGTATAGGTAGTTTATAATTTATTGTGAGCCGTATGAGCATCAGAAATACATGAAACCAGACACACTTCTTCAAAATGACTTGTTCTTAACATGTTCACAGTTCTGTGACATTTTTTGTTTGTGCACAAGATATATAGACATTTTAATCACAATAGACCAAATCAGAAATATATGAAAAATTGTATCTGCTGAACGGTTAAACTGATCGAAATTCTTTGAATAACTTTTTGCCTTGAGTGTCCCTAGATGATGTGTGTGAATTTTCAAGCCAATCGTATTGACGGCCTATGACTAGTTCGAAAAATTTTAATTTTCTAAAATCTCCAATATTTCGCTAACAATTTGATTTACAGCAGTGGTTCTTGAAGCAAAGTTGCTCAGTATGAGGAGATCTAACAGATGATATCAATATTGTGAGGATGTGTGAAACAACACGTGAGTAGAGACGCAAAAAACTCGTTAGCGCCAACTAGTGGCCGATTTAAAAAAAAATTCTGACAGACCTCTAGGACTATGAGTCAAATACGCTCATCGAGTTTCGTTCCGATTGAAGTTCGTTAAGTTGGTCTAATTGATGCTCAAACTTCATTGGCCGATGACGGCCATGTTTTTTGAGATATGCCAATATCCTCTTAAATCATCATGGCTCATTGGACAAAGACCGTGCATGACAAGTTTGAAGTCAATCGGAATAACGAGTGCACATGTACAGATGTTTTAGTGTTTTTTTGTAATATAGCGCCACCAAGTGGTCAATCGTTCCAGGTTTTTTAGCGTGACCACAAAACTAGCTCATACATGAGTATTTGAAGTTTGGTGAGATTATCTCTTTGCGTTTCAGAGTTATTACGATTTTAGCGAAAGAGGCTCCGCCCTATTCAGACGTTTGGACGTCCTGTTGCGAGCGTGAATCACTGATCAAAATTATTTGAATAACTTTTGGTCAGGAGAGTCTCTAGATGATGCGTGTGAAGTTTCGCGTGATTTGGACAAACGCTCTATGAGGAGTTCGAAAAATTTTTTTTTCAGAAAATTCAAAATGGCGGAAAATTTTTATAGACGGAAATGAAATCGGAGATATACATTTTTTAAGTCTTGAGCCAAGGATTCCAGGGATATAAGACACTTTAGTGTAGGACAAACGGTTTACGAGTTATGAGCGTGTACGCGTTTTTAGTGGCTGTAGCGCCACCTATAGGCCGATTTGCGTCATGTTTTGATACGTTCCCCCCAAATTGAGACCTACCATCTGGCCAACTTTCAAGTCTCTAGACCTTACGGTTTGGTCTGCACGATCGGAAGTTCGACAGAATAATAATAATAATAATAATAAATATAGCTGCAAGCATCAATCAACGGGGTTCAAACGTCGCAAGTTCATCTGAGCGGTTATGACGATTTTTTGTCAATTTGAGTAGTTCTCCTAATGTGCACAGTTCTGTGAAGTTTCTAGGTTGTGCAAACAATGTATAAACATCAAAGATGTTCAGAATAAGAAGATCTATCAAATTATACCGATTTTTTTGTGTGGATATTTAACACCACACGTCATCTGATCTGTTGTCAGCTTATGTCAGTCAATGTATGTAATTCTGACTTGTTCTCCACATAAACTGCTTTTTGTGAAGTTTTTACTTTCTGAAAACCATATGTAGACATATTACAGTTGTTCAGAATGAGATCTATCAAATGATTTCAGTATTGTGTTGATGTGCTTAACACGTCATATGATCTGTTATGTCAGTTTATGTCAATTTGACCTGTTCGCCACATAATCACAGTTTTATGAAGTTTGTTCAGTATGAGAAGATCTATCAAATGATATAAATATAGTGTGAATGTGTTTAACACAACATGTCATGTCATCTGAACTGTTATGTCAGTCTATGTCAATCTGACTTGTTCTCCACGTGCATGACAAGTTTGAAGTTAATCGGACTAACGAGTGCACATGTACAGATGTTTTTGAGTTTTTTTTCATAATATAGCGCCACCAAGTGGTCAATCGTTGCAGATGTTTTAGTTTGACCACAAAATAAGCTCTTACATGAGTATTTCAAGTTTGGTGAGATTATCTCTTTGCACTCCAGAGTTATTACAATTTTAGCAAAAGTGTTAAGTTGGTCTAATTGATGCTCAAACTTCATTGGCTGATGACGGCCATGTTTTTTGAGATATGCCAATATTCTCTTAGAACATCATGGACCCTTGGATAAAGACCGTGCATGACAAGTTTCAAGTCAATTGAATAAACGAGTGTACCGTGAAAGCCAATTTAGAAATTGTTCACATATTAAAAGAAAACAAATTCAGAAATTGGAATAAAACGATGTCTTATCCTGTGGCTCCCTCTTGTGGACAAGTAATATTACAGCCATCATCTTTCAGTTTTAATGGGTTACTCAATATTAGAAGATCTATCAAATATTAATATTGTGTGGATGTGTGAAACAAGATGTGAATAGAGAGTCTGCTAACTGAAAATAGAATAAAAAGATTTCCTAGCCTGACGGTGCCTCTTGTGGACAAAACTAGTATTACAGCTTTACTGAGATTTTAAAGTATAGGTAGTTTATAATTTATTGTGAGCCGTATGAGCATCAGAAATACATGAAACCAGACACACTTCTTCAAAATGACTTGTTCTTAACATGTTCACAGTTCTGTGACATTTTTTGTTTGTGCACAAGATATATAGACATTTTAATCACAATAGACCAAATCAGAAATATATGAAAAATTGTATCTGCTGAACGGTTAAACTGATCGAAATTCTTTGAATAACTTTTTGCCTTGAGTGTCCCTAGATGATGTGTGTGAATTTTCAAGCCAATCGTATTGACGGCCTATGACTAGTTCGAAAAATTTTAATTTTCTAAAATCTCCAATATTTCGCTAACAATTTGATTTACAGCAGTGGTTCTTGAAGCAAAGTTGCTCAGTATGAGGAGATCTAACAGATGATATCAATATTGTGAGGATGTGTGAAACAACACGTGAGTAGAGACGCAAAAAACTCGTTAGCGCCAACTAGTGGCCGATTTAAAAAAAAATTCTGACAGACCTCTAGGACTATGAGTCAAATACGCTCATCGAGTTTCGTTCCGATTGAAGTTCGTTAAGTTGGTCTAATTGATGCTCAAACTTCATTGGCCGATGACGGCCATGTTTTTTGAGATATGCCAATATCCTCTTAAATCATCATGGCTCATTGGACAAAGACCGTGCATGACAAGTTTGAAGTCAATCGGAATAACGAGTGCACATGTACAGATGTTTTAGTGTTTTTTTGTAATATAGCGCCACCAAGTGGTCAATCGTTCCAGGTTTTTTAGCGTGACCACAAAACTAGCTCATACATGAGTATTTGAAGTTTGGTGAGATTATCTCTTTGCGTTTCAGAGTTATTACGATTTTAGCGAAAGAGGCTCCGCCCTATTCAGACGTTTGGACGTCCTGTTGCGAGCGTGAATCACTGATCAAAATTATTTGAATAACTTTTGGTCAGGAGAGTCTCTAGATGATGCGTGTGAAGTTTCGCGTGATTTGGACAAACGCTCTATGAGGAGTTCGAAAAAAATTTTTTTCAGAAAATTCAAAATGGCGGAAAATTTTTATAGACGGAAATGAAATCGGAGATATACATTTTTTAAGTCTTGAGCCAAGGATTCCAGGGATATAAGACACTTTAGTGTAGGACAAACGGTTTACGAGTTATGAGCGTGTACGCGTTTTTAGTGGCTGTAGCGCCACCTATAGGCCGATTTGCGTCATGTTTTGATACGTTCCCCCCAAATTGAGACCTACCATCTGGCCAACTTTCAAGTCTCTAGACCTTACGGTTTGGTCTGCACGATCGGAAGTTCGACAGAATAATAATAATAATAATAATAAATATAGCTGCAAGCATCAATCAACGGGGTTCAAACGTCGCAAGTTCATCTGAGCGGTTATGACGATTTTTTGTCAATTTGAGTAGTTCTCCTAATGTGCACAGTTCTGTGAAGTTTCTAGGTTGTGCAAACAATGTATAAACATCAAAGATGTTCAGAATAAGAAGATCTATCAAATTATACCGATTTTTTTGTGTGGATATTTAACACCACACGTCATCTGATCTGTTGTCAGCTTATGTCAGTCAATGTATGTAATTCTGACTTGTTCTCCACATAAACTGCTTTTTGTGAAGTTTTTACTTTCTGAAAACCATATGTAGACATATTACAGTTGTTCAGAATGAGATCTATCAAATGATTTCAGTATTGTGTTGATGTGCTTAACACGTCATATGATCTGTTATGTCAGTTTATGTCAATTTGACCTGTTCGCCACATAATCACAGTTTTATGAAGTTTGTTCAGTATGAGAAGATCTATCAAATGATATAAATATAGTGTGAATGTGTTTAACACAACATGTCATGTCATCTGAACTGTTATGTCAGTCTATGTCAATCTGACTTGTTCTCCACGTGCATGACAAGTTTGAAGTTAATCGGACTAACGAGTGCACATGTACAGATGTTTTTGAGTTTTTTTTCATAATATAGCGCCACCAAGTGGTCAATCGTTGCAGATGTTTTAGTTTGACCACAAAATAAGCTCTTACATGAGTATTTCAAGTTTGGTGAGATTATCTCTTTGCACTCCAGAGTTATTACAATTTTAGCAAAAGTGTTAAGTTGGTCTAATTGATGCTCAAACTTCATTGGCTGATGACGGCCATGTTTTTTGAGATATGCCAATATTCTCTTAGAACATCATGGACCCTTGGATAAAGACCGTGCATGACAAGTTTCAAGTCAATTGAATAAACGAGTGTACCGTGAAAGCCAATTTAGAAATTGTTCACATATTAAAAGAAAACAAATTCAGAAATTGGAATAAAACGATGTCTTATCCTGTGGCTCCCTCTTGTGGACAAGTAATATTACAGCCATCATCTTTCAGTTTTAATGGGTTCAAATATTAATATTGTGTGGATGTGTGAAACAAGATGTGAATAGAGAGTCTGCTAACTGAAAATAGAATAAAAAGATTTCCTAGCCTGACGGTGCCTCTTGTGGACAAAACTAGTATTACAGCTTTACTGAGATTTTAAAGTATAGGTAGTTTATAATTTATTGTGAGCCGTATGAGCATCAGAAATACATGAAACCAGACACACTTCTTCAAAATGACTTGTTCTTAACATGTTCACAGTTCTGTGACATTTTTTGTTTGTGCACAAGATATATAGACATTTTAATCACAATAGACCAAATCAGAAATATATGAAAAATTGTATCTGCTGAACGGTTAAACTGATCGAAATTCTTTGAATAACTTTTTGCCTTGAGTGTCCCTAGATGATGTGTGTGAATTTTCAAGCCAATCGTATTGACGGCCTATGACTAGTTCGAAAAATTTTAATTTTCTAAAATCTCCAATATTTCGCTAACAATTTGATTTACAGCAGTGGTTCTTGAAGCAAAGTTGCTCAGTATGAGGAGATCTAACAGATGATATCAATATTGTGAGGATGTGTGAAACAACACGTGAGTAGAGACGCAAAAAACTCGTTAGCGCCAACTAGTGGCCGATTTAAAAAAAAAATCTGACAGACCTCTAGGACTATGAGTCAAATACGCTCATCGAGTTTCGTTCCGATTGAAGTTCGTTAAGTTGGTCTAATTGATGCTCAAACTTCATTGGCCGATGACGGCCATGTTTTTTGAGATATGCCAATATCCTCTTAAATCATCATGGCTCATTGAGCGTGAATCACTGATCAAAATTATTTGAATAACTTTTGGTCAGGAGAGTCTCTAGATGATGCGTGTGAAGTTTCGCGTGATTTGGACAAACGCTCTATGAGGAGTTCGAAAAAATTTTTTTTCAGAAAATTCAAAATGGCGGAAAATTTTTATAGACGGAAATGAAATCGGAGATATACATTTTTTAAGTCTTGAGCCAAGGATTCCAGGGATATAAGACACTTTAGTGTAGGACAAACGGTTTACGAGTTATGAGCGTGTACGCGTTTTTAGTGGCTGTAGCGCCACCTATAGGCCGATTTGCGTCATGTTTTGATACGGTCCCCCCAAATTGAGACCTACCATCTGGCCAACTTTCAAGTCTCTAGACCTTACGGTTTGGTCTGCACGATCGGAAGTTCGACAGAATAATAATAATAATAATAATAATAATAAAAATCTTAACAAATACAATAGGTTTTCAACGCTTCGCGTTTGAACCCCTAAATATAGCTGCAAGCATCAATCACCGGGGTTCAAACGTCGCAAGATCATCAAGGCCCATTGGACAAAGAACGTGCATGACAAGTTTGAAGTCAATCGGACTTAGGAGTGCACATGTACAGATGTTTTAGGGTTTTTTTTCATAATATAGCGCCACCAAGTGGTCAATCGTTGCAGATGTTTTAGTTTGACCACAAAATAAGCTCTTACATGAGTATTTCAAGTTTGGTGAGATTATCTCTTTGCAATCCAGAGTTATTATGAATTTAGCGAAAGTTTGAATTTTATTTCCACATATACATAAAAAAATATACTTAAATACTTTTCCTGTGGTTCCCTCTTGTAGTTGGTAATGAATTTTTCATTATGAGGAGATTTATCAAATTATAATAATATTGTGTGGTTGTTTTTAGCACCACAAGTCATCCAAACACTCCCATCAAATTTCGTTGCAATTGACCTTTGTTAAGTTGGTCTAATTGATGCTCAAACTTCATTGGTTGATGACGGCCATGTTTTTTGAGATATGGCAATATCTTCATAGATCATCATGGACCCTTGGATAAAGACCGTGCATGACAAGTTTCAAGTCAATCGAATAAACGAGTGTACCGTGACAGCCAATTTAGAAATTGTTCACATATTAAAAGAAAAACAAATTCAGAAATTGGAATAAAAAGATTTCTTATCCTGTGGCTCCCTCTTGTGGACAAGTAATATTACAGCCATCATTTTTCAGTGTAAATTGGTTATTATACAGAATGGGAAGATCTATCAAATACTAAAATAGTGTGGATGTGTGAAACAAGATGTGAGCAAAGATTCTTCTAACTGAAATTGGAATAAAAAGATTTCCTAGCCTGACGGTGCCTCTTGTGGACAAAACTAATATTACAGCTTTACTGAGATTTTAAAATATAGATAGTTTATAATTTATTGTGAGCCCTATGAGCATCAGAAATACATGAAACCTGACACATTTCTTCAAAATGACGTGTTCTTAACAAGTTCACAGTTCTGTGATGTTTTTTGTTTGTGCACAAGATGTATAGACATTTTAATCACAAAAGACCAAATCAGAAATATATGAAAAATTGTATCTGCTGAACGGTTTAACTGATCGAAATTCTTTGAATAACTTTTTGCCTTGAGTGTCCCTAGATGATGTGTGTGAATTTTCAAGCCAATCGTATTGACGGCCTATGACTAGTTCGAAAAAGTTGAAATTTCTAAAATCTCCAATATTTCAAAAACAATTTGATTGACAGCAGTGGTTCTTGAAGCAAAGTTGCTCAGTATGAGGAGATCTAACAGATGATATCAATATTGTGACGATGTGTGAAACACCACGTGAGTAGAGACGCAAAAAACTCTTTAGCGCCAACTAGTGGTCGATTTCTTTAAAATTTGTGACTGACCTTTAGGGCTATGAGTCAAATACGCTCATCGAGTTTCGTTCCGATCGAAGTTCGTTAAGCTGGTCTAATTTATGCTTAAACTTCATTGGCCGATAACGGCCATGTTTTTTGAGATACGCCAATATCCTCATAGACCACCATGGCTCATTGGACAAAGACCGTGCATGAGAAGTTTGAAGTCAATCGGAATAACGAGTGCACATGTACAGATGTTTTTGTGTTTTTTTGTAATATAGCGCCACCAAGTGGTCAATCGTTCCAGCTTTTTTAGCGTGACCACAAAACTAGCTCATACATGAGTATTTGAAGTTTGGTGAGATTATCTCTTTGCGTTCCAGAGTTATTACGATTTTAGCGAAAGAGGCTCCGCCCTATTAAGACGTTTGGACGTCCTGTTGCGAGCGTGAATCACTGATCAAAATTTTTTGAATAACTTTTGATCAGGAGAGTCTCTAGATGATGCGTGTGAAGTTTCGCGTGATTTGGACAAACACTCTATGAGGAGTTCGAAAAAATTTTTTTTCAGAAAATTCAAAATGGCGGAAATTTTTTATAGACGGAAATAAAATCGGAGATATACATATTTTAAGTCTTGAGCCAAGGATTCCAGGGATATAAGACACTTTAGTGTAGGACAAACGGTTTACGAGTTATGAGTGATTACGCGTTTTTAGTGGCTGTAGCGCCACCTATAGGCCGATTTGCGTCATGTTTTGATACTTTCCCCCCAAATTGAGACCTACCATCTGGCCAACTTTCAAGTCTCTAGACCTTACAGTTTGGTCTGCACGATCGGAAGTTCGACAGAATAATAATAATAATAATAATAAATATAGCTGCAAGCACCAATCAACGGGGTTCAAACGTCGCAAGACCATCAAGGCCCATTGGACAAAGAAGGTGCATGACAAGTTTCAAGTCAATCGGACCAACTTGTGCACATGTACAGATGGTTAAGTGTTTTTTTTCATAATATAGCGCCACCAAGTGGTCAATTGTTGCAGATTTTTTTGTGTGACCACAAAATGAGCTCTTACATGAGTATTTCAAGTTTGGTGAGATTATCTCTTTGCAATCCAGAGTTATTATGAATTTAGTGAAAGTGTGAATTTTATATCCACATATACATAAAAAAAGATATAAACAGATTTCTTATCCTGTGGTTCCCTCTTGAGGACAAAATTAATATCACAGCCATCATCTTTCAGTTGATAATGAGTTGTTCATTATGAGGAGATTTATCGAATGATATTAATATTGTGTGGTTGTGTTTAGCACCACATGTAATCCAAACACTCCCTTCAAGTTTCGTTGCAATTGACCTTTGTTAAGTTGGTCTAATTGATGCTAAAAACTTCATTGAATGCAAAAAAATGTTTTTTGAGATATGCCAATATCTTCATAGACCATCATGGACTCTTGGATAAAGACCATGCATGACAAGTTTCAAGTCAATGGAATAAACTAGTGTACTGTGATAGCCAATTTAGAAACTGTTCACATATTTAAAAAAAATAAAAAAAACTAATTCAAAAATTGCAAAATAAAAAGATTCCTTATCCTGTGGCTCCCTCTTGTGGACAAGTAATATTACAGCCATAATCTTCCAGTTTTAATGGGTTATTCAGTGCAAAAAGATCTATCAAATATTAATATAGTGTGGATGTGTTAAACAAGATGTGATCAGAGAGTCTTCTAATTCAAAATGGAATAAAAAGATTTCCTAGTCCGACGGTGCCTCTTGTGGACAAAAGTAGTATTACAGCTTTACTGAGATTTTAAAGTATAGATAGTTTATAATTTATTGTGAGCCCTATGAGTATCAGAAATACATGAAACCTGACACATTTCTTCAAAATGATGTGTTCTTAACAGGTTCACAGTTCTGTGATGTTTTTTGTTTGTGCACAAGATATATAGACATTTTAATCACAATAGACCAAATCAGAAATATATGAAAAATTGTATCTGCTGAACGGTTTAACTGATCGAAATTATTTGAATAACTTTTTGCCTTGAGTGTCCCTAGATGATGTGTGTGAATTTTCAAGCCAATCGTATTGACGGCCTATGACTAGTTCGAAAATTTTTAGTTTTCTAAAATCTCCAATATTTCAAAAACAATTTGATTGACAGCAGTGGTTCTTGAAGCAAAGTTGCTCAGTATGAGGAGATGTAACCGATGATATCAATATTGTGAGGATGTGTGAAACACCACGTGAGTAGAGACGCAAAAAACTCGTTAGCGCCAACTAGTGGCCGATTTCTTTCAAATTTGTGACTGACCTTTAGGGCTATGAGTCAAATACGCTCATTGAGTTTCGTTCCGATCGAAGTTCATTAAGCTGGTCTAATTTATGCTTAAACTTCATTGGCCGATAACGGCCATGTTTTTTGAGATACGCCAATATCCTCATAGATCATCATGGCCCATTGGACAAAGACCGTGCATGACAAGTTTGAAGTAAATCGGATTAACGAGTGCACATGTACAGATGTTTTAGTGTTTTTTTCATAATATAGCGCCACCAAGTGGTGAATCGTTGCAGCTTTTTTAGGGTGACCACAAAACTAGCTTATACTTGAGTGTTTCAAGTTTGGTGAGATTATCTCTTTGCGTTCCAGAATTATTACGATTTTAGCAAAATAGGCTCCGCCCTATTCAGACGTTTGGACGTCCTGTTGCAAGCGTGAATCACTGATCAAAATTCTTTGAAAAACTTTTGGTCAGGAGATTCTCTAGATGATGCGTGTGAAGTTTCGCGTGATTTGGACAAACGGTCTATGAGGAGTTCGAATTGTTTTTTTTTCAGAAAATTCAAAATGGCGGAAAATTTTTATAGACGGAAATGAAATCGGAGATATACATTTTTTAAGGCTTGAGCCAAGGATTCCAGAGATATAAGACACTTTAGTGTAGGACAAACGGTTTACGAGTTATGAGTGATTACGCGTTTTTAGTGGCTGTAGCGCCACCTATAGGCCGATTTGTGTCATGTTTTGATACGTTCCCCCCAAATTGAGACCTACCATCTGGCCAACTTTCAAGTCTCTAGACCTTACAGTTTGGTCTGCACGATCGGAAGTTCGACAGAATAATAATAATAATAATAAATATAGCTGCAAGCATCAATCAACGGGGTTCAAACGTCGCAAGTTCATCTGAGCGGTTATGACGATTTTTTGTCAATTTGAGTAGTTCTCCTAATGTGCACAGTTCTGTGAAGTTTCTAGGTTGTGCAAACAATGTATAAACATCAAAGATGTTCAGAATAAGAAGATCTATCAAATTATACCGATTTTTTTGTGTGGATATTTAACACCACACGTCATCTGATCTGTTGTCAGCTTATGTCAGTCAATGTATGTAATTCTGACTTGTTCTCCACATAAACTGCTTTTTGTGAAGTTTTTACTTTCTGAAAACCATATGTAGACATATTACAGTTGTTCAGAATGAGATCTATCAAATGATTTCAGTATTGTGTTGATGTGCTTAACACGTCATATGATCTGTTATGTCAGTTTATGTCAATTTGACCTGTTCGCCACATAATCACAGTTTTATGAAGTTTGTTCAGTATGAGAAGATCTATCAAATGATATAAATATAGTGTGAATGTGTTTAACACAACATGTCATGTCATCTGAACTGTTATGTCAGTCTATGTCAATCTGACTTGTTCACCACGTGCATGACAAGTTTGAAGTTAATCGGACTAACGAGTGCACATGTACAGATGTTTTTGAGTTTTTTTTCATAATATAGCGCCACCAAGTGGTCAATCGTTGCAGATGTTTTAGTTTGACCACAAAATAAGCTCTTACATGAGTATTTCAAGTTTGGTGAGATTATCTCTTTGCACTCCAGAGTTATTACAATTTTAGCAAAAGTGTTAAGTTGGTCTAATTGATGCTCAAACTTCATTGGCTGATGACGGCCATGTTTTTTGAGATATGCCAATATTCTCTTAGAACATCATGGACCCTTGGATAAAGACCGTGCATGACAAGTTTCAAGTCAATTGAATAAACGAGTGTACCGTGAAAGCCAATTTAGAAATTGTTCACATATTAAAAGAAAACAAATTCAGAAATTGGAATAAAACGATGTCTTATCCTGTGGCTCCCTCTTGTGGACAAGTAATATTACAGCCATCATCTTTCAGTTTTAATGGGTTACTCAATATTAGAAGATCTATCAAATATTAATATTGTGTGGATGTGTGAAACAAGATGTGAATAGAGAGTCTGCTAACTGAAAATAGAATAAAAAGATTTCCTAGCCTGACGGTGCCTCTTGTGGACAAAACTACTATTACAGCTTTACTGAGATTTTAAAGTATAGGTAGTTTATAATTTATTGTGAGCCGTATGAGCATCAGAAATACATGAAACCAGACACACTTCTTCAAAATGACTTGTTCTTAACATGTTCACAGTTCTGTGACATTTTTTGTTTGTGCACAAGATATATAGACATTTTAATCACAATAGACCAAATCAGAAATATATGAAAAATTGTATCTGCTGAACGGTTAAACTGATCGAAATTCTTTGAATAACTTTTTGCCTTGAGTGTCCCTAGATGATGTGTGTGAATTTTCAAGCCAATCGTATTGACGGCCTATGACTAGTTCGAAAAATTTTAATTTTCTAAAATCTCCAATATTTCGCTAACAATTTGATTTACAGCAGTGGTTCTTGAAGCAAAGTTGCTCAGTATGAGGAGATCTAACAGATGATATCAATATTGTGAGGATGTGTGAAACAACACGTGAGTAGAGACGCAAAAAACTCGTTAGCGCCAACTAGTGGCCGATTTAAAAAAAAATTCTGACAGACCTCTAGGACTATGAGTCAAATACGCTCATCGAGTTTCGTTCCGATTGAAGTTCGTTAAGTTGGTCTAATTGATGCTCAAACTTCATTGGCCGATGACGGCCATGTTTTTTGAGATATGCCAATATCCTCTTAAATCATCATGGCTCATTGGACAAAGACCGTGCATGACAAGTTTGAAGTCAATCGGAATAACGAGTGCACATGTACAGATGTTTTAGTGTTTTTTTGTAATATAGCGCCACCAAGTGGTCAATCGTTCCAGGTTTTTTAGCGTGACCACAAAACTAGCTCATACATGAGTATTTGAAGTTTGGTGAGATTATCTCTTTGCGTTTCAGAGTTATTACGATTTTAGCGAAAGAGGCTCCGCCCTATTCAGACGTTTGGACGTCCTGTTGCGAGCGTGAATCACTGATCAAAATTATTTGAATAACTTTTGGTCAGGAGAGTCTCTAGATGATGCGTGTGAAGTTTCGCGTGATTTGGACAAACGCTCTATGAGGAGTTCGAAAAAATTTTTTTCAGAAAATTCAAAATGGCGGAAAATTTTTATAGACGGAAATGAAATCGGAGATATACATTTTTTAAGTCTTGAGCCAAGGATTCCAGGGATATAAGACACTTTAGTGTAGGACAAACGGTTTACGAGTTATGAGCGTGTACGCGTTTTTAGTGGCTGTAGCGCCACCTATAGGCCGATTTGCGTCATGTTTTGATACGTTCCCCCCAAATTGAGACCTACCATCTGGCCAACTTTCAAGTCTCTAGACCTTACGGTTTGGTCTGCACGATCGGAAGTTCGACAGAATAATAATAATAATAATAATAAATATAGCTGCAAGCAGCAATGACCGGGGTTCAAACGTCGCAAGACCATCTGAGCTGTCAAGACGGTTTGTTGTCAATCTGACTAGTTCTCCTAATGTGCACAGTTCTGTGATGTTTCTACTTTGTGTAAACAATGTATAGACATCTTTCAAAGATGTTCAGAATGAGAAGATCAAATGATATTCACATTGTGAACTGAACATATGAACTGTTATGTCGGTCTATGTCAATCTGACTTGTTCTCCACATAAAAAAAGATTTTCTAGTCTGATGGTGCCTCTTGTGGACAAAAGTAGTATTACAGCTTTTCTAAGATTTTAAAATGTAGATCATTTGTAATTTATTGTGAGCCCTATGAGCATCAGAAATACATGAGACCTGACACATTTCTTCAAAATGACTTGTTCTTAACATGCTCACAGATCTGTGACGTTTCTCTTGTGGACAAAACTAGTATTACAGCTTTTCTAAGATTTTAAAATATAGAGTGTTTATAATTTATTGTGAGCCGTACGAGCATCAGAAATACATGAAACCTCACAAGTTTCTTCATAATGTCTTGTTCTTAACATTTACACAGTTTTGTGAAGTTTCTTGTTTTTGGACAAGATATATAGACATTTTAATCACAATAGGCCAAATCAGAAATATATGAAAAATTGTATCTGCTGAACGGTTTAACTAATCGAAAATTCTTTGACAACTTTTTGCCTTGAGTGTCCCTAGATGATGCATGCGAATTTTCAAGACAGTGAGATTGACGGCCTATGACTAGTTCGAAAAATTTTAATTTTCTAAAATCTCCAATATTTCGCTAACAATTTCATTTACAGCAGTGGTTCTTGAAGCAAAGTTGCTCAGTATGAGGAGATCTAACAGATGATATCAATATTGTGAGGATGTGTGAAACAACACGTGAGTAGAGACGCAAAAAACTCGTTAGCGCCAACTAGTGGCCGATTTAAAAAAAAATTCTGACAGACCTCTAGGACTATGAGTCAAATACGCTCATCGAGTTTCGTTCCGATTGAAGTTCGTTAAGTTGGTCTAATTGATGCTCAAACTTCATTGGCCGATGACGGCCATGTTTTTTGAGATATGCCAATATCCTCTTAAATCATCATGGCTCATTGGACAAAGACCGTGCATGACAAGTTTGAAGTCAATCGGAATAACGAGTGCACATGTACAGATGTTTTAGTGTTTTTTTGTAATATAGCGCCACCAAGTGGTCAATCGTTCCAGGTTTTTTAGCGTGACCACAAAACTAGCTCATACATGAGTATTTGAAGTTTGGTGAGATTATCTCTTTGCGTTTCAGAGTTATTACGATTTTAGCGAAAGAGGCTCCGCCCTATTCAGACG
The DNA here is from genome assembly GCA_037043235.1 of Rhodeus uyekii. Taxonomy (NCBI): domain Eukaryota; kingdom Metazoa; phylum Chordata; class Actinopteri; order Cypriniformes; family Acheilognathidae; genus Rhodeus; species Rhodeus uyekii. Next base: position 149,444 of record JAWRVZ010000014.1, read on the forward strand.
TTTGGACGTCCTGTTGCGAGCGTGAATCACTGATCAAAATTCTTTGAACAACTTTTGGTCAGGAGATTCTCTAGATGATGCGTGTGAAGTTTCGCATGATTTGGACAAACGGTCTATGAGGAGTTCGAAATTTTTTTTTTTCAGAAAATTCAAAATGGCGGAAAATTTTTATAGACGGAAATGAAATCGGAGATATACATTTTTTAAGTCTTGAGCCAAGGATTCCAGAGATATAAGACACTTTAGTGTAGGACAAACGGTTTACGAGTTATAAGTGATTACGCGTTTTAAGTGGCTGTAGCGCCACCTATAGGCCGATTTGCGTCATGTTTTGATACGTTCCCCCCAAATTGAGACCTACCATCTGGCCAACTTTCAAGTCTCTAGACCTTACAGTTTGGTCTGCACGATCGGAAGTTCGACAGAATAATAATAATAATAAAAATCTTAACGATTACAATAGGTTTTCAACGCTTCGCGTTTGAACCCCTAATAATAAAAAATATAGCTGCAAGCAGCAATGACCGGGGTTCAAACGTAGCAGGACCATCTGAGCTGTCATGACGGTTTGTGGTCAATCTGACTAGTTCTCCTAATGTGCACAGTTCTGTGAAGTTTTTACTTTGTGCAAACAATGTATAGACATCTTTCAAAGATGTTCAGAATGAGAAGATCAAATGATATTAATATTGTGAACTGAACATCTGAACTGTTATGTCGGTTTATGTCGGTCTATATCAATCTGACTTGGTCTCCACATAAAAAGGTTTCCTAGCCTGACGGTGCCTCTTGTGGACAAAAGTAGTATTTCAGCTTTTCTAAGATTTTAAAATATAGATCGTTTATAATTTATTGTGAGCCCTATGAGCATCAGACATACATGAGACCTGACACATTTCTTCGAAATGACTTGTTCTTAACATGTTCACAGTTCTGTGACGTTTCTCTTGTGGACAAAACTAGTATGACAGCTTTTCTAAGATTTTAAAATATAGAAAGTTTATAATTTATTGTGAGCCGTACGAGCATCAGAAATACATGAAACCTCACAAGTTTCTTCAAAATGACTTGTTCTTAACATTTACACAGTTTTGTGAAGTTTATTGTTTTTGGACAAGATATATAGACATTTTAATCACAAGAAGATTAAATGATATTAATATTGTGAACTGAACATCTGAACTGTTCTGTCGGTTTATGTCAGTCTATGTCAATCTGACTTGTTCTCCACATAAAAAGATTTCCTAGCCTGATGGTGCCTCTTGTGGACAAAACTAGTATTACAGCTTTTCTAAGATTTTAAAATATAGATCATTTATAATTTATTGTGATCCCTAAGAGCATCAGAAATACATGAAACCCCACACATTTCTTCAAAATTACTTGTTCTTAACATTTACACAGTTTTGTGAAGTTTCTTGTTTGTGGACAAGATATATAGACTTTTTACTCACAATGGGCCAGACCAGAAATATTTGAAAAATTGTATCTGCTGAACGGTTTAACTAATCGAAAATCCTTTGACAACTTTTTGCCTTGAGTGTCCCTAGATTATGCGTGTGAATTTTCAAGCCAGTGAGATTGACGGCCTATGACGAGTTCGAAAAATTTGAAATTTCAAAAATCTCCAATATTTCGCAAACAATTTGATTGACAGCAGTGGTTCTTGAGGCAAAGTTGTTCAGTATGAGGAGACCTATCAGATGATATCAATATTTTGTGGATGCATGAAACACCACGTGAGTAGAGACGCAAAAAACTCGTTAGCGCCAACTAGTGTCCGATTTTCTTCAAAATTCTGACAGACCACTAGGGCCATGAGTCAAACACGCCCATTGAGTTTCGTTCCGATCGACCTTCGTTAAGCTAGTCTAATTGATGCTCAAAGTTCATTGGCCGATGACGGTCATGTTTTTTTAGATACACCAATGTCCTCATAGACCATCATGGACCCTTGGACAAAGACCGTGCATGACAAGTCTCAGGTCAATCGGACTAACATGTGACCCTGTACAGGTGATTGAGTGTTTTTTTCGCAATATAGCGCCACCAAGTGGTCAATCATCGCAGTTTTTTTGGTGTGACCACAAATTGAGCTTATACATGACTATGTGAAGTTTGGTGAGATTATCTCTTTGCGTTCCAGAGCTATTACGATTTTAGCAAAAGTGTCTCCGCCTTATGCAAACGTTTTATTGTCTTGTTGCAAGCGTGAATCACCGATTAAAATTCCTTTGACCACTTTTGGTCATGAGAGTCTCTAGATGATGCGTGGGAAATTTTGCATGATTTGGCCAAACGGCCTATGAGGAGTTTGAAAAAAAAATTTTTCAGAAAATTCAAAATGGTGGAAAATTTTTATAGGCGGAAATGAAATCGGAGATATACATTTTTTAAGTCTTGAGCCAAGGATTCCAGGGATATAAGACACTTGAGTGTACGACAAACGGTTTACGAGTTATGAGCGTGTACGCGTTTGTAGTCGCTGTAGCGCCACCTATTGCCCGATTTGCGTCATATTTTGATACGTTCTCCCCAAATTGAGACCTACCATCTGACCAACTTTCAAGTCTCTAGACCTTACGGTTTGGTCTGCACGATAAGAAGTACGGCAGAATAATAATAATAATAAATATAGCTGCAAGCATCAATCAACGGGGTTCAAACGTCGCAAGTTCATCTGAGCGGTTATGACGATTTTTTGTCAATTTGAGTAGTTCTCCTAATGTGCACAGTTCTGTGAAGTTTCTAGGTTGTGCAAACAATGTATAAACATCAAAGATGTTCAGAATAAGAAGATCTATCAAATTATACCGATTTTTTTGTGTGGATATTTAACACCACACGTCATCTGATCTGTTGTCAGCTTATGTCAGTCAATGTATGTAATTCTGACTTGTTCTCCACATAAACTGCTTTTTGTGAAGTTTTTACTTTCTGAAAACCATATGTAGACATATTACAGTTGTTCAGAATGAGATCTATCAAATGATTTCAGTATTGTGTTGATGTGCTTAACACGTCATATGATCTGTTATGTCAGTTTATGTCAATTTGACCTGTTCGCCACATAATCACAGTTTTATGAAGTTTGTTCAGTATGAGAAGATCTATCAAATGATATAAATATAGTGTGAATGTGTTTAACACAACATGTCATGTCATCTGAACTGTTATGTCAGTCTATGTCAATCTGACTTGTTCTCCACGTGCATGACAAGTTTGAAGTTAATCGGACTAACGAGTGCACATGTACAGATGTTTTTGAGTTTTTTTTCATAATATAGCGCCACCAAGTGGTCAATCGTTGCAGATGTTTTAGTTTGACCACAAAATAAGCTCTTACATGAGTATTTCAAGTTTGGTGAGATTATCTCTTTGCACTCCAGAGTTATTACAATTTTAGCAAAAGTGTTAAGTTGGTCTAATTGATGCTCAAACTTCATTGGCTGATGACGGCCATGTTTTTTGAGATATGCCAATATTCTCTTAGAACATCATGGACCCTTGGATAAAGACCGTGCATGACAAGTTTCAAGTCAATTGAATAAACGAGTGTACCGTGAAAGCCAATTTAGAAATTGTTCACATATTAAAAGAAAACAAATTCAGAAATTGGAATAAAACGATGTCTTATCCTGTGGCTCCCTCTTGTGGACAAGTAATATTACAGCCATCATCTTTCAGTTTTAATGGGTTACTCAATATTAGAAGATCTATCAAATATTAATATTGTGTGGATGTGTGAAACAAGATGTGAATAGAGAGTCTGCTAACTGGAAATAGAATAAAAAGATTTCCTAGCCTGACGGTGCCTCTTGTGGACAAAACTAGTATTACAGCTTTACTGAGATTTTAAAGTATAGGTAGTTTATAATTTATTGTGAGCCGTATGAGCATCAGAAATACATGAAACCAGACACACTTCTTCAAAATGACTTGTTCTTAACATGTTCACAGTTCTGTGACATTTTTTGTTTGTGCACAAGATATATAGACATTTTAATCACAATAGACCAAATCAGAAATATATGAAAAATTGTATCTGCTGAACGGTTAAACTGATCGAAATTCTTTGAATAACTTTTTGCCTTGAGTGTCCCTAGATGATGTGTGTGAATTTTCAAGCCAATCGTATTGACGGCCTATGACTAGTTCGAAAAATTTTAATTTTCTAAAATCTCCAATATTTCGCTAACAATTTGATTTACAGCAGTGGTTCTTGAAGCAAAGTTGCTCAGTATGAGGAGATCTAACAGATGATATCAATATTGTGAGGATGTGTGAAACAACACGTGAGTAGAGACGCAAAAAACTCGTTAGCGCCAACTAGTGGCCGATTTAAAAAATAATTCTGACAGACCTCTAGGACTATGAGTCAAATACGCTCATCGAGTTTCGTTCCGATTGAAGTTCGTTAAGTTGGTCTAATTGATGCTCAAACTTCATTGGCCGATGACGGCCATGTTTTTTGAGATATGCCAATATCCTCTTAAATCATCATGGCTCATTGGACAAAGACCGTGCATGACAAGTTTGAAGTCAATCGGAATAACGAGTGCACATGTACAGATGTTTTAGTGTTTTTTTGTAATATAGCGCCACCAAGTGGTCAATCGTTCCAGGTTTTTTAGCGTGACCACAAAACTAGCTCATACATGAGTATTTGAAGTTTGGTGAGATTATCTCTTTGCGTTTCAGAGTTATTACGATTTTAGCGAAAGAGGCTCCGCCCTATTCAGACGTTTGGACGTCCTGTTGCGAGCGTGAATCACTGATCAAAATTATTTGAATAACTTTTGGTCAGGAGAGTCTCTAGATGATGCGTGTGAAGTTTCGCGTGATTTGGACAAACGCTCTATGAGGAGTTCGAAAAAAATTTTTTTCAGAAAATTCAAAATGGCGGAAAATTTTTATAGACGGAAATGAAATCGGAGATATACATTTTTTAAGTCTTGAGCCAAGGATTCCAGGGATATAAGACACTTTAGTGTAGGACAAACGGTTTACGAGTTATGAGCGTGTACGCGTTTTTAGTGGCTGTAGCGCCACCTATAGGCCGATTTGCGTCATGTTTTGATACGTTCCCCCCAAATTGAGACCTACCATCTGGCCAACTTTCAAGTCTCTAGACCTTACGGTTTGGTCTGCACGATCGGAAGTTCGACAGAATAATAATAATAATAATAACAAGCAGCAATCACCGGGGTTCAAACTTAGCAAGACCATCAAGGCCCATTGGACAAAGAACGTGCATGACAAGTTTGAAGTCAATCGGACAAACAAGTGCACATGTACAGATGTTTTAGTGTTTTTTTCATAATATAGCGCCACCAAGTGGTCAATTGTTGCAGATTTTTTAGTGTTACCACAAAATGAGCTCTTACATGAGTATTTCAAGTTTGGTGAGATTATCTCTTTGCAATCCAGAGTTATTAAGATTTTAGCGAAAGTGTGAATTTTATGTCCATATATACAAAAAAAAGATTTCTTATCCTGTGGTTCCCTATTGTGGACAAAAATAATATGACAGCCATCATCTTTCAGTTGGTGATGAGTTGTTCATTATGAGGAGATTTATCAAACAATATTAATATTGTGTAGTTGTGTTTAGCACCATATTTCATCCAAACACTCCCATCAAGTTTCGTTGCAATTGACCTTTGTTAAGTTGGTCTAATTGATGCTCAAACTTCATTGGCTGATGACGGCCATGTTTTTTGAGATATGCCAATATCTTCATAGACCATCATGGACCCTTGGATAAGGACAGTGCATGACAAGTTTCAAGTCAATCGAATAAACGAGTGTACCGTGACAGTCAGTTTAGAAATTGTTCACATATTAAAACCCCTTCAGACCTGGTGTCCATTACAATGGACATGACATTTCACGCCCCCTTTCATTTTTCCTAATTTAAAGCATGCACCCCAAGAGATTGGACCCTTGTCATCCTCTAGATGGCAGTAAAGTTCTGGATGTGGAAATTTTTAAAAATCCACAACATTTGAAGTGAAGCACGGGGGCGCTGTTTTTCACCTACAGAAGGAAGCTGCATTTTCTACAGTTATATTTTCAATCTTTGAAATGTTTGCCAAAATTTCATAGTTGGTATGTAAAATAGAGAGATTTAACTTACTAATAAAAGTAAAAAATCGATTGGAGACCTGCAAGTTTTTTCTCAGGATTTTTTGAAAAATGCATGTCCATTGTAATGGACACCAGGTCTCAGTGTCACCTAATCAATGCCCATTCAGATATGCATATTGAGATTTATTATAGATCCTCTTTGCATATCTATCTGTGCATTTTATAATTTGTCTTGCTATTTGGGATCTGTAGGACCTAATAAATACAATATCCACAAAAAAAAATGTTTACAGGTATTGTACAGATGTCCTAATGTGGTATCATAATGTTATTTGCTGTTATGGCCAGTGGGGGGCATATGAAAAATAAATAAATAAATAAAAAACAGTGGTGTAATGTTGTGAAATCCCCACCAGATGGGGTGGACACTCCATCTAAAAGTGGCCAACAGCTCTAAGATTGACAGAATGGGCTATTATTGTCTCAAGAGCCAAATATGTAATGTTCTGAGATATGAGATATGAGATAAAAAATACAGTTATCACAGTAATACTACATTTGTGAAAAAATGTAATATGCAGAGTATACAATTCTGTGAACAGTGCAAGATGCACTACTGCTCTGTGCCACTTGGGAATACCTGGAAAGAAACACACAGCCTATGTGTGTGTGTAAAGTCACTGTTTGCAGTCTCCCAATGCATTTCCTATGAGAGGAGTATTTTGTTAAAAATGTGCAAATCTGTACAAAAAAAATTAAAGTTGAAATGTTATATTGTTCAGGTTCTTGACCTGGAAATGTAAAAAAAAAAAAAAAAAAAAACATTATATCAAATTTTTTAATTGTCTATAGGACTTTATAGCAATCTGATTTACAACGCTTTCGTCCTGATGTCCATTACAATGGACATCAAAATTTTCTATGAAGGAGTTATGAATTTTTTTTTTTGACTCCTTAATTTATGCCTAATTTAATGGTATTTTTTTTTTCTTTTTTTTTACCTGGGACCTATTTCAGGTCTGAAGGGGTTTTAAAAGAAAAACAAATTCAGAAATTGGAATAAAACGATTTCTTATCCTGTGGCTCCCTCTTGTGGAATAAAACGATTTCTTATCCTGTGGCTCCCTCTTGTGGACAAGTAATATTACAGCCATCATTTTTTTCAGTTTTAATTGGTTTTTATTCAGTATGGAAAGATCTATCAAATACTAAAATAGTGTGGATGTGTGAAACAAGATGTGAGCAAAGATTCTTCTAACTGAAATTGGAATAAAAAGATTTCCTAGCCTGACGGTGCCTCTTGTGGACAAAACTAGTATTACAGCTTTACTGAGATTTTTAAATATAGATAGTTTATAATTTATTGTGAGCCCTATGAGCATCAGAAATTCATGAAACTAGACACACTTCTTCAAAATGACTTGTTCTTAACATGTTCACAGTTCTGTGACGTTTTTTGTTTGTGCACAAGATATATAGACATTTTAATCACAATAGGCCAAATCAGAAATATATGAAAAATTGTATCTGCTGAACGGTTTAACTGATCGAAATTCTTTGAATAACTTTTTGCCTTGAGTGCCCCTAGATGATGCGTGTGAATTTTCAAGCCAATCGTATTGACGGCCTATGACTAGTTCGAAAAATTTTAATTTTCTAAAATCTCCAATATTTCGCTAACAATTCGATTTACAGCAGTGGTTCTTGAGGCAAAGTTGCTCAGTATGAGACGATCTAACAGATGATATCAATATTGTGAGGATGTGTGAAACACCACGTGATTAGAGATGCAAAAAAACTCGTTAGCGCCAACTAGTGGCTGATTTCTTTAAAAATTCTGACAGACCTCTAGGGCCATGAGTCAAACACACTCATCGAGTTTCATTCCGATCAAGGTTCGTTAAGTTGGTCTAATTGATGCTCAAATTTCATTGGCCGATGACGGTCATGTTTTTTGAGATACGGCAATATCCTCATAGATCATCATCGGTCATTGGACAAAGACCATGCATGACAAGTTTCAAGTCAATCGGACTAACGAGTGCACATGTACAAATGTTTTAGTGTTTTTTTCATAATATAGCGCCACCAAGTGGTCAATCGTTGCAGATTTTTTAGCGTGACCAAAAAACTAGCTCATACATGAGTATTTCAAGTTTGGTGAGATTATCTCTTTGCGTTCCAGAATTATTACGATTTTAGCGAAAGAGGCTCCGCCCTATTCAGACGTTTGGATGTCCTGTTGCGAGCGTGAATCACTGATCAAAATTCTTTGAATGACTTTTGGTCAGGAGAGTCTCTAGATGATGCGTGTGAAGTTTCGTGTGATTTGGACAAACGGTCTATGAGGAGTTCGAAAAAATTTTTTTTCAGAAAATTCAAAATGGCGGAAAATTTTTCTAGACGGAAATGAAATCGGAGATATACGTTTTGTTCGCCTTGAGCCAAGGATTCCAGAGATATAAAACACTTGAGTGTAGGACAAACGGTCTAGGACTTATTAGCGATTTAGCTATTTTGACCGCTGTAGCGCCACCTATTGGCCGATTTGTGTCATATTTTGATACGTTCCCCCCAAATTGAGACCTACCATCTGGCCAGGTTTCAAGTCTCTAGACCTTACGGTTTGTTCTGCACGATCTGTTTTACGAGAGAATAATAATAATAATAATAAATCTAGCTGCAAGCATCAATCAACGGGGTTCAAACGTCGCAAGTTCATTGAGCGGTTATGACGATTTTCTGTCAATTTGAGTAGTTCTCCTAATGTGCACAGTTCTGTGAAGTTTCTAGGTTGTACAAACAATGTATAAACATCAAAGATGTTCAGAATGAGAAGATCTATCAAATTATACTGATTTTTTTGTGGATATTTAACACCACACGTCATCTGATCTGTTGTCAGCTTATGTCAGTCAATGTATGTAATTCTGACTTATTCTCCACATAAACTGCGTTTTGTGAAGTTTTTACTTTCTGAAAACCATATGTAGACATATTACAGATGTTCAGAATGAGATCTATCAAATGATTTCAGTATTGTGTTGATGTGCTTAACACGTCATATGATCTGTTATGTCAGTTTATGTCAATTTGACCTGTTCGCCACATAATCACAGTTTTATGAAGTTTGTTCAGTATGAGAAGATCTATCAAATGATATAAATATAGTGTGAATGTGTTTAACACAACATGTCATGTCATCTGAACTGTTATGTCAGTCTATGTCAATCTGACTTGTTCTCCACGTGCATGACAAGTTTGAAGTTAATCGGACTAACGAGTGCACATGTACAGATGTTTTTGAGTTTTTTTTTCATAATATAGCGCCACCAAGTGGTCAATCGTTGCAGATGTTTTAGTTTGACCACAAAATAAGCTCTTACATGAGTATTTCAAGTTTGGTGAGATTATCTCTTTGCACTCCAGAGTTATTACAATTTTAGCAAAAGTGTTAAGTTGGTCTAATTGATGCTCAAACTTCATTGGCTGATGACGGCCATGTTTTTTGAGATATGCCAATATTCTCTTAGAACATCATGGACCCTTGGATAAAGACCGTGCATGACAAGTTTCAAGTCAATTGAATAAACGAGTGTACCGTGAAAGCCAATTTAGAAATTGTTCACATATTAAAAGAAAACAAATTCAGAAATTGGAATAAAACGATGTCTTATCCTGTGGCTCCCTCTTGTGGACAAGTAATATTACAGCCATCATCTTTCAGTTTTAATGGGTTACTCAATATTAGAAGATCTATCAAATATTAATATTGTGTGGATGTGTGAAACAAGATGTGAATAGAGAGTCTGCTAACTGAAAATAGAATAAAAAGATTTCCTAGCCTGACGGTGCCTCTTGTGGACAAAACTAGTATTACAGCTTTACTGAGATTTTAAAGTATAGGTAGTTTATAATTTATTGTGAGCCGTATGAGCATCAGAAATACATGAAACCAGACACACTTCTTCAAAATGACTTGTTCTTAACATGTTCACAGTTCTGTGACATTTTTTGTTTGTGCACAAGATATATAGACATTTTAATCACAATAGACCAAATCAGAAATATATGAAAAATTGTATCTGCTGAACGGTTAAACTGATCGAAATTCTTTGAATAACTTTTTGCCTTGAGTGTACCTAGATGATGTGTGTGAATTTTCAAGCCAATCGTATTGACGGCCTATGACTAGTTCGAAAAATTTTAATTTTCTAAAATCTCCAATATTTCGCTAACAATTTGATTTACAGCAGTGGTTCTTGAAGCAAAGTTGCTCAGTATGAGGAGATCTAACAGATGATATCAATATTGTGAGGATGTGTGAAACAACACGTGAGTAGAGACGCAAAAAACTCGTTAGCGCCAACTAGTGGCCGATTTAAAAAAAAATTCTGACAGACCTCTAGGACTATGAGTCAAATACGCTCATCGAGTTTCGTTCCGATTGAAGTTCGTTAAGTTGGTCTAATTGATGCTCAAACTTCATTGGCCGATGACGGCCATGTTTTTTGAGATATGCCAATATCCTCTTAAATCATCATGGCTCATTGGACAAAGACCGTGCATGACAAGTTTGAAGTCAATCGGAATAACGAGTGCACATGTACAGATGTTTTAGTGTTTTTTTGTAATATAGCGCCACCAAGTAGTCAATCGTTCCAGGTTTTTTAGCGTGACCACAAAACTAGCTCATACATGAGTATTTGAAGTTTGGTGAGATTATCTCTTTGCGTTTCAGAGTTATTACGATTTTAGCGAAAGAGGCTCCGCCCTATTCAGACGTTTGGACGTCCTGTTGCGAGCGTGAATCACTGATCAAAATTATTTGAATAACTTTTGGTCAGGAGAGTCTCTAGATGATGCGTGTGAAGTTTCGCGTGATTTGGACAAACGCTCTATGAGGAGTTCGAAAAAATTTTTTTTCAGAAAATTCAAAATGGCGGAAAATTTTTATAGACGGAAATGAAATCGGAGATATACATTTTTTAAGTCTTGAGCCAAGGATTCCAGGGATATAAGACACTTTAGTGTAGGACAAACGGTTTACGAGTTATGAGCGTGTACGCGTTTTTAGTGGCTGTAGCGCCACCTATAGGCCGATTTGCGTCATGTTTTGATACGTTCCCCCCAAATTGAGACCTACCATCTGGCCAACTTTCAAGTCTCTAGACCTTACGGTTTGGTCTGCACGATCGGAAGTTCGACAGAATAATAATAATAATAATAATAAATATAGCTGCAAGCAGCAATGACCGGGGTTCAAACGTCGCAAGACCATCTGAGCTGTCATGACGGTTTGTGGTCAATCTGACTAGTTCTCCTAATGTGCACAGTTCTGTGAAGTTTCTACTTTGTGTAAACAATGTATAGACATCTTTCAAAGATGTTCAGAATGAGAAGATCAAATGATATTGACATTGTGAACTGAACATATGAACTGTTATGTCGGTTTATGTCAGTCTATGTCAATCTGACTTGTTCTCCACATAAAAAGATTTTCTAGTCTGATGGTGCCTCTTGTGGACAAAAGTAGTATTATAGCTTTTCTAAGATTTTAAAATGTAGATCATTTGTAATTTATTGTGAGCCCTATGAGCATCAGAAATACATGAGACCTGACACATTTCTTCAAAATGACTTGTTCTTAACATGTTCACAGATCTGTGACGTTTCTCTTGTTGACAAAACTAGTATTACAGCTTTTCTAAGATTTTAAAATGTAGATGGTTTATAATTTATTGTGAGCCGTATGAGCATCAGAAATACATGAAACCTCACAAGTTTCTTCATAATGTCTGGTTCTAAACATTTACACAGTTTTGTGAAGTTTCTTGTTTTTGGACAAGATATATAGACATTTTAATCACAATAGGACAAATCAGAAATATATGAAAAATTGTATCTGCTGAACGGTTTAACTAATCAAAAATCCTTTGACAACTTTTTGCCTTGAGTGTCCCTAGATGATGCGTGTGAATTTTCAAGCCAGTGAGATTGACGGCCTATGACGAGTTCGAAAAATTTGAAATTTCAAAAATCTCCAATATTTCGCAAACAATTTGATTGACAGCAGTGGTTCTTGAGGCAAAGTTGTTCAGTATGAGGAGATCTATCAGATGATATCAATATTTTGTGGATGCGTGAAACACCACGTGAGTAGAGACGCAAAAAACTCGTTAGCGCCAACTAGTGTCCGATTTTCTTCAAAATTCTGACAGACCACTAGGGCCATGAGTCAAACACGCCCATCGAGTTTCGTTCCGATCGACCTTCGTTAAGCTAGTCTAATTGATGCTCAAAGTTCATTGGCCGATGACGGTCATGTTTTTTGAGATACACCAATATCCTCATAGACCATCATGGACCCATGGACAAAGACCGTGCATGACAAGTTTCAGAACAATCAGACAAACATGTGACCCTGTACAGGTGATTTAGTGTTTTTTTCACAATATAGCGCCACCAAGTGGTCAACTGGCCCAGTTTTTTTGGTGTGACCACAAAATGACCTTATACATGACTATGTGAAGTTTGTTGAGATTATCTCTTTGCGTTCCAGAGTTATTACGATTTTAGCAAAAGTGTCTCCGCACTATGCGAACATTTTAGCGTATTGTTGCAAGCCTGAATCACCGATCGAAATTATTTGAATAACTTTTGGTCATGAGAGTCTCTAGATGATATGTGTGAAGTTTCACGTTATTTGGACAAACGGCCTATGAGGAGTTCGAAAAATTTTTTTTTCAGAAAATTCAAAATGGCGGAAAATTTTTATGGGCGGAAATGAAATCGGAGATATACATTTTTTAAGTCTTGAGCCAAGGATTCCAGGGATATAAGACACTTGAGTGTACGACAAACTGTCTATGAGTTATTAGCAATTTAGGTATTTTGATCGCTGTAGCGCCACCTATTGGCCAATCGGGGTCATATTTTGATATGTTCTCCCCAAATTGAGACCTACCTTCTGGCCAACTTTCAAGTCTCTAGACATTACGGTTTGGTCTGCACGATAAGAAGTACGGCAGAATAATAATAATAATAATAAAAATCTTAACAATTACAATAGGTTTTCAACGCTTCGCGTTTGAACCCCTAATAATAATAATAAAAATCTTAACAAATACAATAGGTTTTCAACGCTTCGCGTTTGAACCCCTAATAAATATAGCTGCAAGCATCAATCAACGGGGTTCAAACGTCGCAAGTTCATCTGAGCGGTTATGACGATTTTTTGTCAATTTGAGTAGTTCTCCTAATGTGCACAGTTCTGTGAAGTTTCTAGGTTGTGCAAACAATGTATAAACATCAAAGATGTTCAGAATGAGAAGATCTATCAAATTATACCGATTTTTTTGTGTGGATATTTAACACCACACGTCATCTGATCTGTTGTCAGCTTATGTCAGTCAATGTATGTAATTCTGACTTGTTCTCCACATAAACTGCTTTTTGTGAAGTTTTTACTTTCTGAAAACCATATGTAGACATATTACAGTTGTTCAGAATGAGATCTATCAAATGATTTCAGTATTGTGTTGATGTGCTTAACACGTCATATGATCTGTTATGTCAGTTTATGTCAATTTGACCTGTTCGCCACATAATCACAGTTTTATGAAGTTTGTTCAGTATGAGAAGATCTATCAAATGATATAAATATAGTGTGAATGTGTTTAACACAACATGTCATGTCATCTGAACTGTTATGTCAGTCTATGTCAATCTGACTTGTTCTCCACGTGCATGACAAGTTTGAAGTTAATCGGACTAACGAGTGCACATGTACAGATGTTTTTGAGTTTTTTTTCATAATATAGCGCCACCAAGTGGTCAATCGTTGCAGATGTTTTAGTTTGACCACAAAATAAGCTCTTACATGAGTATTTCAAGTTTGGTGAGATTATCTCTTTGCACTCCAGAGTTATTACAATTTTAGCAAAAGTGTTAAGTTGGTCTAATTGATGCTCAAACTTCATTGGCTGATGACGGCCATGTTTTTTGAGATATGCCAATATTCTCTTAGAACATCATGGACCCTTGGATAAAGACCGTGCATGACAAGTTTCAAGTCAATTGAATAAACGAGTGTACCGTGACAGCCAATTTAGAAATTGTTCACATATTAAAAGAAAACAAATTCAGAAATTGGAATAAAACGATGTCTTATCCTGTGGCTCCCTCTTGTGGACAAGTAATATTACAGCCATCATCTTTCAGTTTTAATGGGTTACTCAATATTAGAAGATCTATCAAATATTAATATTGTGTGGATGTGTGAAACAAGATGTGAATAGAGAGTCTGCTAACTGAAAATAGAATAAAAAGATTTCCTAGCCTGACGGTGCCTCTTGTGGACAAAACTAGTATTACAGCTTTACTGAGATTTTAAAGTATAGGTAGTTTATAATTTATTGTGAGCCGTATGAGCATCAGAAATACATGAAACCAGACACACTTCTTCAAAATGACTTGTTCTTAACATGTTCACAGTTCTGTGACATTTTTTGTTTGTGCACAAGATATATAGACATTTTAATCACAATAGACCAAATCAGAAATATATGAAAAATTGTATCTGCTGAACGGTTAAACTGATCGAAATTCTTTGAATAACTTTTTGCCTTGAGTGTCCCTAGATGATGTGTGTGAATTTTCAAGCCAATCGTATTGACGGCCTATGACTAGTTCGAAAAATTGTAATTTTCTAAAATCTCCAATATTTCGCTAACAATTTGATTTACAGCAGTGGTTCTTGAAGCAAAGTTGCTCAGTATGAGGAGATCTAACAGATGATATCAATATTGTGAGGATGTGTGAAACAACACGTGAGTAGAGACGCAAAAAACTCGTTAGCGCCAACTAGTGGCCGATTTAAAAAAAAATTCTGACAGACCTCTAGGACTATGAGTCAAATACGCTCATCGAGTTTCGTTCCGATTGAAGTTCGTTAAGTTGGTCTAATTGATGCTCAAACTTCATTGGCCGATGACGGCCATGTTTTTTGAGATATGCCAATATCCTCTTAAATCATCATGGCTCATTGGACAAAGACCGTGCATGACAAGTTTGAAGTCAATCGGAATAACGAGTGCACATGTACAGATGTTTTAGTGTTTTTTTGTAATATAGCGCCACCAAGTGGTCAATCGTTCCAGGTTTTTTAGCGTGACCACAACACTAGCTCATACATGAGTATTTGAAGTTTGGTGAGATTATCTCTTTGCGTTTCAGAGTTATTACGATTTTAGCGAAAGAGGCTCCGCCCTATTCAGACGTTTGGACGTCCTGTTGCGAGCGTGAATCACTGATCAAAATTATTTGAATAACTTTTGGTCAGGAGAGTCTCTAGATGATGCGTGTGAAGTTTCGCGTGATTTGGACAAACGCTCTATGAGGAGTTCGAAAATTTTTTTTTTCAGAAAATTCAAAATGGCGGAAAATTTTTATAGACGGAAATGAAATCGGAGATATACATTTTTTAAGTCTTGAGCCAAGGATTCCAGGGATATAAGACACTTTAGTGTAGGACAAACGGTTTACGAGTTATGAGCGTGTACGCGTTTTTAGTGGCTGTAGCGCCACCTATAGGCCGATTTGCGTCATGTTTTGATACGTTCCCCCCAAATTGAGACCTACCATCTGGCCAACTTTCAAGTCTCTAGACCTTACGGTTTGGTCTGCACGATCGGAAGTTCGACAGAATAATAATAATAATAATAATAATAATAAATATAGCTGCAAGCAGCAATGACCGGGGTTCAAACGTCGCAAGACCATCTGAGCTGTCAAGACGGTTTGTGGTCAATCTGACTAGTTCTCCTAATGTGCACAGTTCTGTGAAGTTTCTACTTTGTGCAAACAATGTATAGACATCTTTCAAAGATGTTCCGAATGAGAAGATCAAATGATATCAATATTGTGAACTGAACATCTGAACTGTAATGTCGATCTATGTCAATCTGACTTGTTCTCCACATAAACACATCTTTATGAAGTTTCTAGTTTGTGTAAACGATATATAGACATATCATATTACACATTTTTTCACTATAGGAAGATCTATCAAATGATATTAATATAGTGTGGATATGTTTAACACCACACATCATATCATCTGAACTGTTATGTCAGTCTATGTCAATCTGACATGTTCTCCACATGAAAAGATTTTCTAGCCTGACGGTGCCTCTTGTGGACAAAAGAAGTATTACAGCTTTTCTAAGATTTTAAAATATAGATCGTTTATTATTTATTGTGAGCCCTATGAGCATCAGAAATACATGAGACCTGACACATTTCTTCAAAATGACTTGTTCTTAACATGTTCACAGTTCTGTGACGTTTCTCTTGTGGACAAAACTAGAATTACAGCTTTTCTAAGATTTTAAAATATAGAGTGTTTATAATTTATTGTGAGCCCTATGAGCATCAGAAATACATGAAACCTCACACGTTTCTTCAAAATGACTTGTTCTTAACATTTACACAGTTTTGTGAAGTTTCTTGTTTGTGGACAAGATATTTAGACATTTTAATCACAATAGGCCAAATCAGAAATATATGAAAAATTGTATCTGCTGAACGGTTTAACTAATCGAAAATCCTTTGACAACTTTTTGCCTTGAGTGCCCCTAGATGATGCGTGTGAATTTTCAAGCCAGTGAGATTGACGGCCTATGACGAGTTCGAAAAATTTGAAATTTAAAAAATCTCCAATATTTCGCAAACAATTTGATTGACAGCAGTGGTTCTTGAGGCAAAGTTGTTCAGTATGAGGAGATCTATCAGATGATATCAATATTCTGTGGATGCGTGAAACACCACGTGAGTAGAGACGCAAAAAACTCGTTAGCGCCAACTAGTGTCCGATTTTCTTCAAAATTCTGACAGACCACTAGGGCCATGAGTCAAACACGCCCATCGAGTTTCGTTCCGATCGACCTTCGTTAAGCTAGTCTAATTGATGCTCAAAGTTCATTGGCCGATGACGGTCATGTTTTTTGAGATACACCAATGTCCTCATAGATCATCATGGTGATGATCATCAACATTTACACAGTTTTGTGAAGTTTATTGTTTTTGGACAAGATATATAGACATTTTAATGACAATAGTCCAAATCAGAAATATATGAAAAATTGTATCTGCTGAACGGTTTAACTAATCGAAAATCCTTTGACAACTTTTTGCCTTGAGTGTCCCTAGATGATGCGTGTGAATTTTCAAGCCAGTGAGATTGACGGCCTATGACGAGTTCGAAAAATTTGAAATTTCAAAAATCTCCAATATTTCGCAAACAATTTAATTGACAGCAGTGGTTCTTGAGGCAAAGTTGTTCAGTATGAGGAGATCTATCAGATGATATCAATATTTTGTGGATGCGTGAAACACCACGTGAGTAGAGACGCAAAAAACTCGTTAGCGCCAACTAGTGTCCGATTTTCTTCAAAATTCTGACAGACCACTAGGGCCATGAGTCAAACACGCCCATCGAGTTTCGTTCCGATCGACCTTCGTTAAGCTAGTCTAATTGATGCTCAAAGTTCATTGGCCGATGACGGTCATGTTTTTTGAGATACACCAATGTCCTCATAGACCATCATGGACCCTTGGACAAAGACCGTGCATGACAAGTCTCAGGTCAATCGGACTACCATGTGACCCTGTACAGGTGATTGAGTGTTTTTTTCGCAATATAGCGCCACCAAGTGGTCAATCATCGCAGTTTTTTTGGTGTGACTACAAATTGAGCTTATACATGACTATGTGAAGTTTGGTGAGATTATCTCTTTGCGTTCCAGAGCTATTACGATTTTAGCAAAAGTGTCTCCGCCTTATGCGAACGTTTTATTGTCTTGTTGCAAGCGTGAATCACCGATTAAAATTCCTTTGACAACTTTTGGTCATGAGAGTCTCTAGATGATGTGTGTGAAATTTTGCGTGATTTGGCCAAACGGCCTATGAGGAGTTCGAAAACTTTTTTTTTCAGAAAATTCAAAATGGCGGAAAATTTTTATAGGCGGAAATGAAATCGGAGATATACATTTTTTAAGTTTTGAGCCAAGGATTCCAGAGATATAAGACACTTGAGTGTACGACAAACGGTTTACGAGTTATGAACATGTACGCGTTTGTAGTCGCTGTAGCGCCACCTATAGCCCGATTTGCGTCATATTTTGATACCTTCTCCCCAAATTGAGATCTATCATCTGACCAACTTTCAAGTCTCTAGACCTTACGGTTTGGTCTGCACGATAAGAAGTACGGCAGAATAATAATAATAATAATAATAATAATAAATATAGCTGCAAGCAGCAATGACCGGGGTTCAAACGTGGCAGGACCATCTGAGCTGTCATGACTGTTTGTGGTCAATCTGACTAGTTCTCCTAATGTGCACAGTTCTGTGAAGTTTCTACTTTGTGTAAACAATGTATAGACATCTTTCAAAGATGTTCAGAATGAGAAGATCAAATGATATTGACATTGTGAACTGAACATATGAACAGTTATGTCGGTCTATGTCAATCTGACTTGTTCTCCACATAAACAGAGCTTTATGAAGTTTCTATTTTGTGTAAATGATATATAGACGTTACAAAAAAATTTCAGTATGGGAAGATCTATCAAATGATAACAATGTGGATATGTTTAACACTACACGTCATATCATTTGAACCGTTATGACCTTTTTTGTCAATCTGATTAGTTTTCCTAATGAACACAGTTCTGTGAAGTTTCTACTCTGTGCAAACAATGAATAGACATCTTTCAAAGATGTTCAGACTGAGAAGATTAAATGATATTAATATTGTGAACTGAACATCTGAACTGTTCTGTCGGTTTATGTCAGTCTATGTCAATCTGACTTGTTCTCCACATAAAAAGATTTTCTAGCCTGATGGTGCCTCTTGTGGACAAAAGTAGTATTACAGCTTTTCTAAGATTTTAAAATGTAGATCATTTGTAATTTATTGTGAGCCCTATGAGCATCAGAAATACATGAGACCTGACACATTTCTTCAAAATGACTTGTTCTTAACATGTTCACAGATCTGTGACGTTTCTCTTGTGGACAAAACTAGTATTACAGCTTTTCTAAGATTTTAAAATGTAGATGGTTTATAATTTATTGTGAGCCGTACGAGCATCAGAAATACATGAAACCTCACAAGTTTCTTCATAATGTCTTGTTCTTAACATTTACACAGTTTTGTGAAGTTTCTTGTTTTTGGACAAGATATATAGACATTTTAATCACAATAGGCCAAATCAGAAATATATGAAAAATTGTATCTGCTGAACGGTTTAACTAATCGAAAATCCTTTGACAACTTTTTGCCTTGAGTGTCCCTAGATGATGCATGTGAATTTTCAAGACAGTGAGATTGACGGCCTATGACGAGTTCGAAAAATTTGAAATTTCAAAAATCTCCAATATTTCGCAAACAATTTGATTGACAGCAGTGGTTCTTGAGGCAAAGTTGTTCAGTATGAGGAGATCTATCAGATGATATCAATATTTTGTGGATGCATGAAACACCATGTGAGTAGAGACGCAAAAAACTCGTTAGCGCCAACTAGTGTCCGATTTTCTTCAAAATTCTGACAGACCACTAGGGCCATGAGTCAAACACACCCATCGAGTTTCGTTCCGATCGACCTTCGTTAAGCTAGTCTAATTGATGCTCAAAGTTCATTGGTCGATGACGGTCATGTTTTTTGAGATACACTAATGTCCTCATAGACCATCATGGACCCTTGGACAAAGACCGTGCATGACAAGTCTCAGGTCAATCGGACTATCATGTGACCCTGTACAGGTGATTGAGTGTTTTTTTCGCAATATAGCGCCACCAAGTGGTCAATCATCGCAGTTTTTTTGGTGTGACCACAAATTGAGCTTATACATGACTATGTGAAGTTTGGTGAGATTATCTCTTTGCGTTCCAGAGCTATTACAATTTTAGCAAAAGTGTCTCCGCCTTATCCGAACGTTTTATTGTCTTGTTGCAAGCGTGAATCACCGATCAAAATTCTTTTGACAACTTTTGGTCATGAGAGTCTCTAGATGATGTGTGTGAAATTTTGCGTGATTTGGACAAACGGTCTATGAGGAGTTCGAAAACTTTTTTTTTCAGAAAATTCAAAATGGCGGAAAATTTTTATAGGCGGAAATGAAATCGGAGATATACATTTTTTAAGTCTTGAGCCAAGGATTCCAGGGATATAAGACACTTGAGTGTACGACAAACGGTTTACGAGTTATGAGCGTGTACGCGTTTGTAGTCGCTGTAGCGCCACCTATTGCCCGATTTGCGTCATATTTTGATACGTTCTCCCCAAATTGAGACCTACCATCTGACCAACTTTCAAGTCTCTAGACCTTACGGTTTGGTCTGCACGATAAGAAGTACGGCAGAATAATAATAATAATAATAATAATAATAATAATAATAAAAATCCTAACAATTACAATAGGTTTTCAACGCTTCGCGTTTGAACCCCTAATAAAAATCTTAACAAATACAATAGGTTTTCAACGCTTCGCGTTTGAACCCCTAATAATAATAAATATAGCTGCAAGCACCAATCAACGGGGTTCAAACGTCGCAAGTTCATCTGAGCGGTTATGACGATTTTTTGTCAATTTGAGTAGTTCTCCTAATGTGCACAGTTCTGTGAAGTTTCTAGGTTGTGCAAACAATGTATAAACATCAAAGATGTTCAGAATAAGAAGATCTATCAAATTATACCGATTTTTTTGTGTGGATATTTAACACCACACGTCATCTGATCTGTTGTCAGCTTATGTCAGTCAATGTATGTAATCCTGACTTGTTCTCCACATAAACTGCGTTTTGTGAAGTTTTTACTTTCTGAAAACCATATGTAGACATATTACAGTTGTTCAGAATGAGAAGATCTATCAAATGATTTCAGTATTGTGTTGATGTGCTTAACACGTCATATGATCTGTTATGTCAGTTTATGTCAATTTGACCTGTTCGCCACATAATCACAGTTTTATGAAGTTTGTTCAGTATAAGATCTATCAAATGATATAAATATAGTGTGAATGTGTTTAACACAACATGTGATGTCATCTGAACTGTTATGTCAGTCTATGTCAATCTGACTTGTTCTCCACGTGCTTGACAAGTTTGAAGTTAATCGGACTAACGAGTGCACATGTACAGATGTTTTAGTGTTTTTTTTTTCATAATATAGCGCCACCAAGTGGTCAATCGTTGCAGATGTTTTAGTTTGACCACAAAATAAGCTCTTACATGAGTATTTCAAGTTTGGTGAGATTATCTCTTTGCACTTCAGAGTTATTACAATTTTAGCAAAAGTGTTAAGTTGGTCTAATTGATACTCAAACTTCATTGGCTGATGACGGCCATGTTTTTTGAGATATGCCAATATCCTCTTAGAACATCATGGACCCTTGGATAAAGACCGTGCACGACAAGTTTCAAGTCAATTGAATAAACGAGTGTACCGTGAGAGCCAATTTAGAAATTGTTCACATATTAAAAGAAAACAAATTCAGAAATTGGAATAAAACGATGTCTTATCCTGTGGCTCCCTCTTGTGGACAAGTAATATTACAGCCATCATCTTTCAGTTTTAATGGGTTACTCAATATTAGAAGATCTATCAAATATTAATATTGTGTGGATGTGTGAAACAAGATGTGAATAGAGAGTCTGCTAACTGAAAATAGAATAAAAAGATTTCCTAGCCTGACGGTGCCTCTTGTGGACAAAACTAGTATTACAGCTTTACTGAGATTTTAAAGTATAGGTAGTTTATAATTTATTGTGAGCCGTATGAGCATTAGAAATACATGAAACCAGACACACTTCTTTAAAATGACTTGTTCTTAACATGTTCACAGTTCTGTGATGTTTTTTGTTTGTGCACAAGATATATAGACATTTTAATCACAATAGACCAAATCAGAAATATATGAAAAATTGTATCTGCTGAACGGTTTAACTGATCGAAATTATTTGAATAACTTTTTGCCTTGAGTGTCCCTAGATGATGTGTGTGAATTTTCAAGCCAATCGTATTGACGGCCTATGACTAGTTCGAAAAATTTGAATTTTCTAAAATCTCCAATATTTCAAAAACAATTTGATTGACAGCAGTGGTTCTTGAAGCAAAGTTGCTCAGTATGAGGAGATCTAACAGATGATATCAATATTGTGAGGATGTGTGAAACAACACGTGAGTAGAGACGCAAAAAACTCGTTAGCGCCAACTAGTGGCCGATTTCTTTAAAATTTGTGACTGACCTTTAGGGCTATGAGTCAAATACGCTCATCAAGTTTCGTTCCGATCGAAGTTCGTTAAGTTGGTCTAATTTATGCGTGAACTTCATTGGACGATAACGGCCATGTTTTTTGAGATACGCCAATATCCTCATAGACCATCATGGCCCATTGGACAAAGACCGTGCATGACAAGTTTGAAGTCAATCGGAATAACGAGTGCACATGTACAGATGTTTTAGTGTTTTTTTGTAATATAGCGCCACCAAGTGGTCAATCGTTCCAGGTTTTTTAGCGTGACCACAAAACTAGCTCATACATGAGTATTTGAAGTTTGGTGAGATTATCTCTTTGCGTTTCAGAGTTATTACGATTTTAGCGAAAGAGGCTCCGCCCTATTCAGACGTTTGGACGTCCTGTTGCGAGCGTGAATCACTGATCAAAATTATTTGAATAACTTTTGGTCAGGAGAGTCTCTAGATGATGCGTGTGAAGTTTCGCGTGATTTGGACAAACGCTCTATGAGGAGTTCGAAAAAATTTTTTTTCAGAAAATTCAAAATGGCGGAAAATTTTTATAGACGGAAATGAAATCGGAGATATACATTTTTTAAGTCTTGAGCCAAGGATTCCAGGGATATAAGACACTTTAGTGTAGGACAAACGGTTTACGAGTTATGAGCGTGTACGCGTTTTTAGTGGCTGTAGCGCCACCTATAGGCCGATTTGCGTCATGTTTTGATACGTTCCCCCCAAATTGAGACCTACCATCTGGCCAACTTTCAAGTCTCTAGACCTTACGGTTTGGTCTGCACGATCGGAAGTTCGACAGAATAATAATAATAATAATAATAATAATAATAAATATAGCTGCAAGCACCAATCAACGGGGTTCAAACGTCGCAAGTTCATCTGAGCGGTTATGACGATTTTTTGTCAATTTGAGTAGTTCTCCTAATGTGCACAGTTCTGTGAAGTTTCTAGGTTGTGCAAACAATGTATAAACATCAAAGATGTTCAGAATAAGAAGATCTATCAAATTATACCGATTTTTTTGTGTGGATATTTAACACCACACGTCATCTGATCTGTTGTCAGCTTATGTCAGTCAATGTATGTAATCCTGACTTGTTCTCCACATAAACTGCGTTTTGTGAAGTTTTTACTTTCTGAAAACCATATGTAGACATATTACAGTTGTTCAGAATGAGAAGATCTATCAAATGATTTCAGTATTGTGTTGATGTGCTTAACACGTCATATGATCTGTTATGTCAGTTTATGTCAATTTGACCTGTTCGCCACATAATCACAGTTTTATGAAGTTTGTTCAGTATAAGATCTATCAAATGATATAAATATAGTGTGAATGTGTTTAACACAACATGTGATGTCATCTGAACTGTTATGTCAGTCTATGTCAATCTGACTTGTTCTCCACGTGCTTGACAAGTTTGAAGTTAATCGGACTAACGAGTGCACATGTACAGATGTTTTAGTGTTTTTTTTTTCATAATATAGCGCCACCAAGTGGTCAATCGTTGCAGATGTTTTAGTTTGACCACAAAATAAGCTCTTACATGAGTATTTCAAGTTTGGTGAGATTATCTCTTTGCACTTCAGAGTTATTACAATTTTAGCAAAAGTGTTAAGTTGGTCTAATTGATACTCAAACTTCATTGGCTGATGACGGCCATGTTTTTTGAGATATGCCAATATCCTCTTAGAACATCATGGACCCTTGGATAAAGACCGTGCACGACAAGTTTCAAGTCAATTGAATAAACAAGTGTACCGTGAGAGCCAATTTAGAAATTGTTCACATATTAAAAGAAAACAAATTCAGAAATTGGAATAAAACGATGTCTTATCCTGTGGCTCCCTCTTGTGGACAAGTAATATTACAGCCATCATCTTTCAGTTTTAATGGGTTACTCAATATTAGAAGATCTATCAAATATTAATATTGTGTGGATGTGTGAAACAAGATGTGAATAGAGAGTCTGCTAACTGAAAATAGAATAAAAAGATTTCCTAGCCTGACGGTGCCTCTTGTGGACAAAACTAGTATTACAGCTTTACTGAGATTTTAAAGTATAGGTAGTTTATAATTTATTGTGAGCCGTATGAGCATTAGAAATACATGAAACCAGACACACTTCTTTAAAATGACTTGTTCTTAACATGTTCACAGTTCTGTGATGTTTTTTGTTTGTGCACAAGATATATAGACATTTTAATCACAATAGACCAAATCAGAAATATATGAAAAATTGTATCTGCTGAACGGTTTAACTGATCGAAATTATTTGAATAACTTTTTGCCTTGAGTGTCCCTAGATGATGTGTGTGAATTTTCAAGCCAATCGTATTGACGGCCTATGACTAGTTCGAAAAATTTGAATTTTCTAAAATCTCCAATATTTCAAAAACAATTTGATTGACAGCAGTGGTTCTTGAAGCAAAGTTGCTCAGTATGAGGAGATCTAACAGATGATATCAATATTGTAAGGATGTGTGAAACACCACGTGAGTAGAGACGCAAAAAACTCGTTAGCGCCAACTAGTGGCCGATTTCTTTAAAATTTGTGACTGACCTTTAGGGCTATGAGTCAAATACGCTCATCAAGTTTCGTTCCGATCGAAGTTCGTTAAGTTGGTCTAATTTATGAGTGAACTTCATTGGACGATAACGGCCATGTTTTTTGAGATACGCCAATATCCTCATAGACCATCATGGCCCATTGGACAAAGACCGTGCATGACAAGTTTGAAGTCAATCGGACTAACAAGTGCACATGTACAGATGTTTTATTGTTTTTTTCATAATATAGCGCCACCAAGAGGTCAATCGTTGCAGATTTTTTAGTGTGACCATAAAACTAGCTCATACACGAGTATTTCAAGTTTGGTGAGATTATCTCTTTGCGTTCTAGAATTATTACGATTTTAGCGAAAGAGGCTCCGCCCTATTCAGACGTTTGGACGTGCAGTTGCGAGCCTGAATCACTGATCAAAATTCTTTGAACAACTTTTGGTCAGGAGCGTCTCTAGATGATGCGTTGGAAGTTTCGCGTGATTTGGACAAACGGTCTAGGAGGAGTTCGAAAAAATTTTTTTTCAGAAAATTCAAAATGGCGGAAAATTTTTATAGGCGGAAATGAAATCGGAGATATACATTTTTTAAGTCTTGAGCCAAGGATTCCAGGGATATAAGACACTTTAGTGTAGGACAAACGGTTTACGAGTTATGAGTGATTACGCGTTTTTAGTGGCTGTAGCGCCACCTATAGGCCGATTTGTGTCATGTTTTGATACGTTCCCCCCAAATTGAGACCTACCATCTGGCCAACTTTCAAGTCTCTAGACCTTACAGTTTGGTCTGCACGATCGGAAGTTCGACAGAATAATAATAATAAATATAGCTGCAAGCAGCAATGACGGGGCCAAGCACAAACAGGGCATTGACGTGGCCGGCAGCATAAGAGCAATTGAAGTAATCAACAACTAAATGCATTTTAATATGATTTTAGGCTAAATGGCTGAAAAATCATTAATACAGACACTGTAATTTGAATGAAAAGTTTAGCGCTTTGGACCAATAGTTGGCGCTGTGTCCAAATTGTTAGAATTGGGTCCGAGTAATGTGACAATGAAATCTGCAAAGTTTGGTGTTATTTGGACAAAACATTACTGACTTAAAGCATTAAAGTCATTTTGTCATCACTACCTCAAATTTGTAATTGCGGTATACGAAAACGGTTTTGTCTATCGACACGAAATCCATAACTTTTTGTCAGCACACTCTGAAGATGATACGATTCGATTTTGGTGAAAATCGGACAAACGGTCTAGGAGGAGTTTGAAAAAGTAGGTTTTTGAATGAAACAACATGGCGGATATGAAATTTAGGCAAACTATGTCAAATTTGGTATCTGTGTTCTCGGTGTGACCAAAGGAACATATTAAGATCATTTGTTTTAAAATAGCTTAATGTAATCAAAAGTTATTAGCATTTTAGGAAATTGTGTTATAACTTTTGACCACAAGGTGGCGCTGCCCCGAAACTTTTGGTGTAGGTTCAAATCAAGGTCCCAAAGACACATACTGAGTTTCGTAATGATACGCCAATGCGTTTGTAAAATATAGCATTTTACGACAAATTTCAAAATGGCCGACGCCCAAAATGGCCGATATAAGAAAATTTGGTATCGCACGACTCAGCATGATGCCCTGAATCTAAAGAGACCAGTTTTATGATTTTTGAACAAAGTGTTCAGAAGTTATAAGCAAAAAAGTCAATTTTTTTATATCTCCTGACCACTAGGGGGCAGTGCGCCAAAACTCTGCAGGTAGCCTCAGATTATGACTACTATGACACACACCAATTTTGGTCTGAATACGCAAATGCGTTGCGGAGATATAGCCTCAAGTTCATTTTTGCGGCAAATTTGTCGAATTCTTTCGCAAGTTTATCAAAAACGGAATGACCAATCAACTTGATTCTCATAACTTTTTTTCTCCATAGTCTGGAGATGATGTGGTTCAATTTTTGTGAGAATCAGACAAACGGCCTAGGAGGAGTTCGACAAAGTAGGTTTTTCATAAAATTCAAAATTGCGGAAAATTTTTCATGACGGAAAATGACGTCATAGGGTGCATTCGAATCGGCTTGAGCCAAGGAATCAGTGGACAAAGGAATTTTGTTTCTAGCCCTTACGGTTCAAGAGTTATTAGCATAAATGTAAGTGTAACTTTGGACAGTTGGTGGCGCTAGAGGGATTGAGGTAGAGACTCCAAAATTGGTGTGGTCAATGATTGGACTGTCCTCTATGTGTGTGCCAAATTTCATCATTTTCCCACTTACGGTTCTATCGGTGCTTGGCCCCTAATAATAAATATAGCTGCAAGCATCAATCAACGGGGTTCAAACGTCGCAAGTTCATCTGAGCGGTTATGACGATTTTTTGTCAATTTGAGTAGTTCTCCTAATGTGCACAGTTCTGTGAAGTTTCTAGGTTGTGCAAACAATGTATAAACATCAAAGATGTTCAGAATAAGAAGATCTATCAAATTATACCGATTTTTTTGTGTGGATATTTAACACCACACGTCATCTGATCTGTTGTCAGCTTATGTCAGTCAATGTATGTAATTCTGACTTGTTCTCCACATAAACTGCTTTTTGTGAAGTTTTTACTTTCTGAAAACCATATGTAGACATATTACAGTTGTTCAGAATGAGATCTATCAAATGATTTCAGTATTGTGTTGATGTGCTTAACACGTCATATGATCTGTTATGTCAGTTTATGTCAATTTGACCTGTTCGCCACATAATCACAGTTTTATGAAGTTTGTTCAGTATGAGAAGATCTATCAAATGATATAAATATAGTGTGAATGTGTTTAACACAACATGTCATGTCATCTGAACTGTTATGTCAGTCTATGTCAATCTGACTTGTTCTCCACGTGCATGACAAGTTTGAAGTTAATCGGACTAACGAGTGCACATGTACAGATGTTTTTGAGTTTTTTTTCATAATATAGCGCCACCAAGTGGTCAATCGTTGCAGATGTTTTAGTTTGACCACAAAATAAGCTCTTACATGAGTATTTCAAGTTTGGTGAGATTATCTCTTTGCACTCCAGAGTTATTACAATTTTAGCAAAAGTGTTAAGTTGGTCTAATTGATGCTCAAACTTCATTGGCTGATGACGGCCATGTTTTTTGAGATATGCCAATATTCTCTTAGAACATCATGGACCCTTGGATAAAGACCGTGCATGACAAGTTTCAAGTCAATTGAATAAACGAGTGTACCGTGAAAGCCAATTTAGAAATTGTTCACATATTAAAAGAAAACAAATTCAGAAATTGGAATAAAACGATGTCTTATCCTGTGGCTCCCTCTTGTGGACAAGTAATATTACAGCCATCATCTTTCAGTTTTAATGGGTTACTCAATATTAGAAGATCTATCAAATATTAATATTGTGTGGATGTGTGAAACAAGATGTGAATAGAGAGTCTGCTAACTGAAAATAGAATAAAAAGATTTCCTAGCCTGACGGTGCCTCTTGTGGACAAAACTAGTATTACAGCTTTACTGAGATTTTAAAGTATAGGTAGTTTATAATTTATTGTGAGCCGTATGAGCATCAGAAATACATGAAACCAGACACACTTCTTCAAAATGACTTGTTCTTAACATGTTCACAGTTCTGTGACATTTTTTGTTTGTGCACAAGATATATAGACATTTTAATCACAATAGACCAAATCAGAAATATATGAAAAATTGTATCTGCTGAACGGTTAAACTGATCGAAATTCTTTGAATAACTTTTTGCCTTGAGTGTCCCTAGATGATGTGTGTGAATTTTCAAGCCAATCGTATTGACGGCCTATGACTAGTTCGAAAAATTTTAATTTTCTAAAATCTCCAATATTTCGCTAACAATTTGATTTACAGCAGTGGTTCTTGAAGCAAAGTTGCTCAGTATGAGGAGATCTAACAGATGATATCAATATTGTGAGGATGTGTGAAACAACACGTGAGTAGAGACGCAAAAAACTCGTTAGCGCCAACTAGTGGCCGATTTAAAAAAAAATTCTGACAGACCTCTAGGACTATGAGTCAAATACGCTCATCGAGTTTCGTTCCGATTGAAGTTCGTTAAGTTGGTCTAATTGATGCTCAAAGTTCATTGGCCGATGACGGTCATGTTTTTTGAGATACAGCAATGTCCTCATAGACCATCATGGACCCTTGGACAAAGACCGTGCATGACAAGTCTCAGGTCAATCGGACTACCATGTGACCCTGTACAGGTGATTGAGTGTTTTTTTCGCAATATAGCGCCACCAAGTGGTCAATCATCGCAGTTTTTTTGGAGTCACCACATATTGATCTTATACATGACTATGTGAAGTTTGGTGAGATTATCTCTTTGCGTTCCAGAGGTATTACGATTTTAGCAAAAGTGTCTCCGCCTTATGCGAACGTTTTATTGTCTTGTTGCAAGCGTGAATCACCGATCAAAATTCCTTTGACAACTTTTGGTTATGAGCGTCTCTAGATGATGCGTGGGAAATTTTGCGTGATTTGGACAAACGGCCTATGAGGAGTTCGAAAAATTTTTTTTTCAGAAAATTCAAAATGGCGGAAAATTTTTATAGGCGGAAATGAAATCGGAGATATACATTTTTTAAGTCTTGAGCCAAGGATTCCAGGGATATAAGACACTTGAGTCTACGACAAACGGTTTACGAGTTATGAGCGTGTACGCGTTTGTAGTCGCTGTAGCGCCACCTATTGCCCGATTTGCGTCATATTTTGATACGTTCTCCCCAAATTGAGACCTACCATCTGGCCAACTTTCAAGTCTCTAAACCTTACGGTTTGGTCTGCACGATAAGAAGTACGGCAGAATAATAATAATAATAATAATAATAATAATAATAATAAATATAGCTGCAAGCAGCAATCACCGGGGTTCAAACTTAGCAAGACCATCATGGCCCATTGGACAAAGAACGTGCATGACAAGTTTGAAGTCAATCGGACTAACAAGTGCACATGTACATATATTTTAGTGTTTTTTTCATAATATAGCGCCACCAAGTGGTCAATCGTTGCAGATTTTTTAGTGTTACCACAAAATGAGCTCTTACATGAGTATTTCAAGTTTGGTGAGATTATCTCTTTGCAATCCAGAGTTATTAAGATTTTAGCGAAAGTGTGAATTTTATATCCATATATACATAAAAAAGATTTCTTATCCTGTGGTTCCCTATTGTGGACAAAAATAATATGACAGCCATCAACTTTCAGGTGGTAATGAGTTGTTCATTATGAGGAGATTTATCAAACAATTTTAATATTGTGTAGTTGTGTTTAGCACCATATTTCATCCAAACACTCCCATCAAGTTTCGTTGCAATCGACCTTTGTTAAGTTGGTCTAATTGATGCTCAAACTTCATTGGCCGATGCCGGCCATGTTTTTTGAGATATGCCAATAGCTTCATAGACCATCATGGACCCTTGGATAAGGACAGTGCAAGACAAGTTTCAAGTCAATCGAATAAACGAGTGTACCGTGACAGTCAATTTAGAAATTGTTCACATATTAAAACCCCTTCAGACCTGGTGTCCATTACAATGGACATGACATTTCACGCCCCTTTTTTTTTTTTTTTTACTTTTTGAGCATTTTTCCTAATTTAAAGCATGCACCCCAAGAGATTGGACCCTTGTCATCCTCTAGATGGCAGTAAAGTTCTGGATGTGGAAATTTTTAAAAACCCACAACATTTGAAGTGAAGCACGGGGGCGCCGTTTTTCACCTACAGAAGGAAGCTGCATTTTCTACAGTTATATTTTCAATCTTTGAAATGTTTGCCAAAATTTCACAGTTGGTATGTAAAATAGAGAGATTTAACTTACTAATAAAAGTAAAAAATCGATTGGAGACCAGCAAGTTTTTTCTCAGGATTTTTTGAAAAATGCATGTCCATTGTAATGGACAGCAGGTCTCAGTGTCACCTAATCAATGCCCATTCAGATATGCATATTGAGATTTATTATAGATCCTCTTTGCATATCTATCTGTGCATTTTATAATTTTTCTTGCTTTTTGGGATCTGTAGGACCTAATAAATACAATATCCACAAAAAAACGTTTACAGGTATTGTCAATACCCATTCAATGCCCATTCAGTCAATGCCCATTCAGATATGCATATTGAAATTTATTATAGATCCTCTTTGCATATCTATCTGTGCATTTTATAATTTTTCTTGCTATTTGGGATCTGTAGGACCTAATAAATACAATATCCACAAAAAAAAAATGTTTACAGGTATTGTACAGATGTCCTAATGTGGTATCATAATGTTATTTGCTGTTATGGCCAGTGGGGGGCATATGAAAAATAAATAAATAAATAAAAAACAGTGGTGTAATGTTGTGAAATCCCCACCAGATGGGGTGGACACTCCATCTAAAAGTGGCCAACAGCTCTAAGATTGACAGAATGGGCTATTATTGTCTCAAGAGCCAAATATGTAATGTTCTGAGATATGAGATATGAGATAAAAAAATACAGTTATCACAGTAATACTACATTTGTGAAAAAATGTAATATGCAGAGTATACAATTCTGTGATCGGTGCAAGATGCACTACTGCTCTGTGCCACTTGGGAATACCTGGAAAGGAACACACAGCCTATGTGTGTGTGTAAAGTCACTGTTTGCAGTCTCCCAATGCATTTCCTATGAGAGGTGTATTTTGTTAAAAATATGCAAATCTGTACAAAAAAAAATTAAAGTTGAAATGTTATATTGTTCAGGTTCTTGACCTAGAAATGTAAAAAAAAAAAAAAAAAAATTATATCAAATTTTTTAATTGTCTATAGGACTTTATAGCAATCTGATTTACAACGCTTTAGTTCTGATGTCCATTACAATGGACATCAAAAATTTCTATGAAGGAGTTATGAATTTTTTTTTTTTGACTCCTTAATTTATGCCTAATTTAATTGTATTTTATTTTATTCTATTTTTTTTTACCTGGGACCTATTTCAGGTCTGAAGGGGTTTTAAAAGAAAAACAAATTCAGAAATTGGAATAAAAAGATTTCTTATCCTGTGGCTCCCTCTTGTGGACAAGTAATATTTTAGCCATCATTTTTTCAGTTTTAATTGGTTTTTATTCAGTATGGAAAGATCTATCAAATGCTAAAATAGTGTTGATGTGTGAAACAAGATGTAAGCAAAGATTCTTCTAGCTGAAATTGGAATAAAAAGATTTCTTAGCCTGACGGTGCCTCTTGTGGACAAAACTAGTATTACAGCTTTACTGAGATTTTTAAATATAGATAGTTTATAATTTATTGTGAGCCCTATGAGCATCAGAAATACATGAAACCAGACACACTTCTTCAAAATGACTTGTTCTTAACATGTTCACAGTTCTGTGACGTTTTTTGTTTGTGCACAAGATATATAGACATTTTAATCACAATAGGCCAAATCAGAAATATATGAAAAATTGTATCTGCTGAACGGTTTAACTGATCGAAATTCTTTGAATAACTTTTTGCCTTGAGTGCACCTAGATGATGCGTGTGAATTTTCAAGCCAATCGTATCGACGGCCTATGACTAGTTCGAAAAATTTTAATTTTCTAAAATCTCCAATATTTCGCTAACAATTCGATTTACAGCAGTGGTTCTTGAGGCAAAGTTGCTCAGTATGAGACGATCTAACAGATGATATCAATATTGTGAGGATGTGTGAAACACCACGTGATTAGAGATGCAAAAAAACTCGTTAGCGCCAACTAGTGGCTGATTTCTTTAAAAATTCTGACAGACCTCTAAGGCCATGAGTCAAACACGCTCATCGAGTTTCATTCCGATCAAGGTTCGTTAAGTTGGTCTAATTGATGCTCAAATTTCATTGGCCGATGACAGCCATGTTTTTTGAGATACGCCAATATCCTCATAGATCATCATGGGTCATTGGACAAAGACCATGCATGAGAAGTTTCAAGTCAATTGGACTAACGAGTGCACATGTACAAATGTTTTAGTCTTTTTTTCATAATATAGCGCCACCAAGTGGTCAATCGTTGCAGATTTTTTAGTGTGACCACAAAACTAGCTCATACATGAGTATTTCAAGTTTGGTGAGATTATCTCTTTGCGTTCCAGAATTATTATGATTTTAGCAAAAGAGGCTCCGCCCTACTCAGACGTTTGGACGTCCTGTTGCGAGCGTGAATCACTGATCAAAATTCTTTGAATAACTTTTGGTCATGAGAGTCTCTAGATGATGCGTGTGAAGTTTCACGTGATTTGGACAAACGGCCTATGAGGAGTTCGAAAAATTTTTTTTTCAGAAAATTCAAAATGGCGGAAAATTTTTCTAGACGGAAATGAAATCGGAGATATACGTTTTGTTCGTCTTGAGCCAAGGATTCCAGAGATATAAGACACTTGAGTGTAGGACAAACGGTCTAGGAATTATTAGCGATTTAGCTATTTTGATCGCTGTAGCGCCCCCTATAGGCCGATTTGCGTCATGTTTTGATACGTTCCCCCCAAATTGAGACCTACCATCTGGCCAGGTTTCAAGTCTCTAGACCTTACGGTTTGGTCTGCACGATCGGAAGTACGGCAGAAGAATAATAATAAAAATCCTAACAGATACAATAGGTATTCAACGCTACGCGTTTGAACCCCTAAATATAGCTGCAAGCAGCAATGACCGGGGTTCAAACGTCTCAAGACCATCTGAGCTGTCAACACGGTTTGTGGTCAATCTGACTAGTTCACCTAATGTGCACATTTCTGTGAAGTTTCTACTTTGTGTAAACAATGTATAGACATCTTTCAAAGATGTTCAGAATGAGAAGATCGAATGATATTGACATTGTGAACTGAACATATGAACAGTTATGTCGGTGTATGTCGGTCTATGTCAATCTGACTTGTTCTCCACATAAACAGAGCTTTATGAAGTTTCTAGTTTGTGTAAAAAATGTATAGACATGTTACAATTTTTTTCAGTATGGGAATATCTATCAAATGATAATAACGTGGATATGTTTAACACTACACGTCATATCATTTGAACTGTTATGACCTTTTTTTGTCAATCTGACTAGTTTTCCTAATGAGTACAGTTCTGTGAAGTTTCTACTCTGTGCAAACAATGAATAGACATCTTTCAAAGATGTTCAGACTGAGAAGATTAAATTATATTAATATTGTGAACTGAAAATCTGAACTGTTCTGTCGGTTTATGTCAGTCAATGTCAATCTGACTTGTTCTCCACATAAAAAGATTTTCTAGCCTGATGGTGCCTCTTGTGGACAAAAGTAGTATTACAGCTTTTCTAAGATTTTAAAATGTAGATCGTTTATAATTTATTGTGAGCCGTACGAGCATCAGAAATACATGAAACCTCACAAGTTTCTTCATAATATCTTGTTCGTAACATTTACACAGTTTTGTGAAGTTTCTTGTTTTTGGACAAGATATATAGACATTTTAATCACAATAGGCCAAATCAGAAATATATGAAAAATTATATCTGCTGAACGGTTTAACTAATCGAAAATCCTTTGACAACTTTTTGCCTTGAGTGTCCCTAGATGATGCGTGTGAATTTTCAAGCCAGTGAGATTGACGGCCTATGACGAGTTCGAAAAATTTGAAATTTCAAAAATCTCCAATATTTCGCAAACAATTTGATTGACAGCAGTGGTTCTTGAGGCAAAGTTGCTCAGTATGAGGAGATCTATCAGATGATATCAATATTTTGTGGATGCGTGGAACACCACGTGAGTAGAGACGCAAAAAACTCGTTAGCGCCAACTACTGTCCGATTTTCTT
The DNA here is from genome assembly GCA_037043235.1 of Rhodeus uyekii. Taxonomy (NCBI): domain Eukaryota; kingdom Metazoa; phylum Chordata; class Actinopteri; order Cypriniformes; family Acheilognathidae; genus Rhodeus; species Rhodeus uyekii. The sequence continues at coordinate 184,236 of JAWRVZ010000014.1, forward strand.
CAAAATTCTGACAGACCACTAGGGCCATGAGTCAAACACGCCCATCGAGTTTCGTTCCGATCGACCTTCGTTAAGCTAGTCTAATTGATGCTCAAAGTTCATTGGCCGATGACGGTCATGTTTTTTGAGATACACCAATGTCCTCATAGACCATCATGGACCCTTGGACAAAGACCGTGCATGACAAGTCACAGGTCAATCGGACTACCATGTGACCCTGTACAGGTGATTGAGTGTTTTTTTCGCAATATAGCGCCACCAAGTGGTCAATCATCGCAGTTTTTTTGGTGTGACCACAAATTGAGCTTATACATGACTATGTGAAGTTTGGTGAGATTATCTCTTTGCGTTCCAGAGCTATTACGATTTTAGCAAAAGTGTCTCCGCCTTATGCGAACGTTTTATTGTCTTGTTGCAAGCGTGAATCACCGATTAAAATTCCTTTGACAAGTTTTGGTCATGAGAGTCTCTAGATGATGCGTGGGAAATTTTGCGTGATTTGGCCAAACGGTCTATGAGGAGTTCGAAAAATTTTTTTTTCAGAAAATTCAAAATGGCGGAAAATTTTTATAGGCGGAAATGAAATCGGAGATATACATTTTTTAAGTCTTGAGCCAAGGATTCCAGGGATATAAGACACTTGAGTGTACGACAAACGGTTTACGAGTTATGAGCGTGTACGCGTTTGTAGTCGCTGTAGCGCCACCTATTGCCCGATTTGCGTCATATTTTGATACGTTCTCCCCAAATTGAGACCTACCATCTGACAAAGTTTCAAGTCTCTAGACCTTACGGTTTGGTCTGCACGAGACACATTACGGCAGAATAATAATAATAATAATAATAATAATAATAAAAATCCTAACAATTACAATAGGTTTTCAACGCTTCGCGTTTGAACCCCTAATAAAAATCCTAACAATTACAATAGGTTTTCAACGCTTCGCGTTTGAACCCCTAAATATAGCTGCAAGCATTAATCAACGGGGTTCAAACGTCGCAAGTTCATCTGAGCGGTTATGACGATTTTTTGTCAATTTGAGTAGTTCTCCTAATGTGCACAGTTCTGTGAAGTTTCTAGGTTGTGCAAACAATGTATAAACATCAAAGATGTTCAGAATAAGAAGATCTATCAAATTATACCGATTTTTTTGTGTGGATATTTAACACCACACGTCATCTGATCTGTTGTCAGCTTATGTCAGTCAATGTATGTAATTCTGACTTGTTCTCCACATAAACTGCTTTTTGTGAAGTTTTTACTTTCTGAAAACCATATGTAGACATATTACAGTTGTTCAGAATGAGATCTATCAAATGATTTCAGTATTGTGTTGATGTGCTTAACACGTCATATGATCTGTTATGTCAGTTTATGTCAATTTGACCTGTTCGCCACATAATCACAGTTTTATGAAGTTTGTTCAGTATGAGAAGATCTATCAAATGATATAAATATAGTGTGAATGTGTTTAACACAACATGTCATGTCATCTGAACTGTTATGTCAGTCTATGTCAATCTGACTTGTTCTCCACGTGCATGACAAGTTTGAAGTTAATCGGACTAACGAGTGCACATGTACAGATGTTTTTGAGTTTTTTTTCATAATATAGCGCCACCAAGTGGTCAATCGTTGCAGATGTTTTAGTTTGACCACAAAATAAGCTCTTACATGAGTATTTCAAGTTTGGTGAGATTATCTCTTTGCACTCCAGAGTTATTACAATTTTAGCAAAAGTGTTAAGTTGGTCTAATTGATGCTCAAACTTCATTGGCTGATGACGGCCATGTTTTTTGAGATATGCCAATATTCTCTTAGAACATCATGGACCCTTGGATAAAGACCGTGCATGACAAGTTTCAAGTCAATTGAATAAACGAGTGTACCGTGAAAGCCAATTTAGAAATTGTTCACATATTAAAAGAAAACAAATTCAGAAATTGGAATAAAACGATGTCTTATCCTGTGGCTCCCTCTTGTGGACAAGTAATATTACAGCCATCATCTTTCAGTTTTAATGGGTTACTCAATATTAGAAGATCTATCAAATATTAATATTGTGTGGATGTGTGAAACAAGATGTGAATAGAGAGTCTGCTAACTGAAAATAGAATAAAAAGATTTCCTAGCCTGACGGTGCCTCTTGTGGACAAAACTAGTATTACAGCTTTACTGAGATTTTAAAGTATAGGTAGTTTATAATTTATTGTGAGCCGTATGAGCATCAGAAATACATGAAACCAGACACACTTCTTCAAAATGACTTGTTCTTAACATGTTCACAGTTCTGTGACATTTTTTGTTTGTGCACAAGATATATAGACATTTTAATCACAATAGACCAAATCAGAAATATATGAAAAATTGTATCTGCTGAACGGTTAAACTGATCGAAATTCTTTGAATAACTTTTTGCCTTGAGTGTCCCTAGATGATGTGTGTGAATTTTCAAGCCAATCGTATTGACGGCCTATGACTAGTTCGAAAAATTTTAATTTTCTAAAATCTCCAATATTTCGCTAACAATTTGATTTACAGCAGTGGTTCTTGAAGCAAAGTTGCTCAGTATGAGGAGATCTAACAGATGATATCAATATTGTGAGGATGTGTGAAACAACACGTGAGTAGAGACGCAAAAAACTCGTTAGCGCCAACTAGTGGCCGATTTAAAAAAAAATTCTGACAGACCTCTAGGACTATGAGTCAAATACGCTCATCGAGTTTCGTTCCGATTGAAGTTCGTTAAGTTGGTCTAATTGATGCTCAAACTTCATTGGCCGATGACGGCCATGTTTTTTGAGATATGCCAATATCCTCTTAAATCATCATGGCTCATTGGACAAAGACCATGCATGACAAGTTTGAAGTCAATCGGAATAACGAGTGCACATGTACAGATGTTTTAGTGTTTTTTTGTAATATAGCGCCACCAAGTGGTCAATCGTTCCAGGTTTTTTAGCGTGACCACAAACTAGCTCATACATGAGTATTTGAAGTTTGGTGAGATTATCTCTTTGCGTTTCAGAGTTATTACGATTTTAGCGAAAGAGGCTCCGCCCTATTCAGACGTTTGGACGTCCTGTTGCGAGCGTGAATCACTGATCAAAATTATTTGAATAACTTTTGGTCAGGAGAGTCTCTAGATGATGCGTGTGAAGTTTCGCGTGATTTGGACAAACGCTCTATGAGGAGTTCGAAAAAATTTTTTTTCAGAAAATTCAAAATGGCGGAAAATTTTTATAGACGGAAATGAAATCGGAGATATACATTTTTTAAGTCTTGAGCCAAGGATTCCAGGGATATAAGACACTTTAGTGTAGGACAAACGGTTTACGAGTTATGAGCGTGTACGCGTTTTTAGTGGCTGTAGCGCCACCTATAGGCCGATTTGCGTCATGTTTTGATACGTTCCCCCCAAATTGAGACCTACCATCTGGCCAACTTTCAAGTCTCTAGACCTTACGGTTTGGTCTGCACGATCGGAAGTTCGACAGAATAATAATAATAATAATAATAATAATAAATATAGCTGCAAGCAGCAATGACCGGGGTTCAAACGTCGCAAGACCATCTGAGCTGTCAAGACGGTTTTTGGTCAATCTGACTAGTTCTCCTAATGTGCACAGTTCTGTGAAGTTTCTACCCTGTGTAAACAATGTATAGACATCTTTCAAAGATGTTCAGAATGAGAAGATCAAATGATATTGACATTGTGAACTGAACATATGAACAGTTATGTCGGTGTATGTCGGTCTATGTCAATCTGACTTGTTCTCCACATAAACAGAGCTTTATGAAGTTTCTAGTTTGTGTAAATGATATATAGACATGTTAAAAAAAAATTCAGTATGGGAAGATCTATCAAATGATAATAATGTGGATATGTTTAACACTACACGTCATATCATTTGAACTGTTATGACCTTTTTTTGTCAATCTGACTAGTTTTCATCATGAGCACAGTTCTGTGAAGTTTCTACTCTGTGCAAACAATGAATAGACATCTTTCAAAGATGTTCAGACTGAGAAGATTAAATGATATTAATATTGTGAACTGAACATCTGAACTGTTCTGTCGGTTTATGTCAGTCTATGTCAATCTGACTTGTTCTCCACATAAAAAGAAAATTTTCTAGCCTGATGGTGCCTCTTGTGGACAAAAGTAGTATTACAGCTTTTCTAAGATTTTAAAATGTAGATCATTTGTAATTTATTGTGAGCCCTATGAGCATCAGAAATACATGAGACCTGACACATTTATTCAAAATGACTTGTTCTTAACATGTTCACAGATCTGTGACATTTCTCTTGTGGACAAAACTAGTATTACAGCTTTTCTAAGATTTTAAAATATAGATCGTTTATTATTTATTGTGAGCCGAACGAGCATCATAAATACATGAAACCTCACAAGTTTCTTCATAATGTCTTGTTCTTAACATTTACACAGTTTTGTGAAGTTTCTTGTTTTTGGACAAGATATATAGACATTTTAATCACAATAGGCCAAATCAGAAATATATGAAAAATTGTATCTGCTAAACGGTTTAACTAATCGAAAATCCTTTGACAACTTTTTGCCTTGAGTGTCCCTAGATGATGCGTGTGAATTTTCAAGCCAGTGAGATTGACGGCCTATGACGAGTTCGAAAAATTTGAAATTTAAAAAATCTCCAATATTTCGCAAACAATTTGATTGACAGCAGTGGTTCTTGAGGCAAAGTTGTTCAGTATGAGGAGATCTATCAGATGATATCAATATTTTGTGGATGCGTGAAACACCACGTGAGTAGAGACGCAAAAAACTCGTTAGCGCCAACTAGTGTCCGATTTTCTTCAAAATTCTGACAGACCACTAGGGCCATGAATTAAACACGCCCATCGAGTTTCGTTCCGATCGACCTTCGTTAAGCTAGTCTAATTGATGCTCAAAGTTCATTGGCCGATGACGGTCATGTTTTTTGAGATACACCAATGTCCTCAAAGACCATCATGGACCCTTGGACAAAGACCGTGCATGACAAGTCTCAGGTCAATCGGACTACCATGTGACCCTGTACAGGTGGTTGAGTGTTTTTTTCGCAATATAGCGCCACCAAGTGGTCAATCATCGCAGTTTTTTTGGTGTGACCACAAATTGAGCTTATACATGACTATGTGAAGTTTGGTGAGATTATCTCTTTGCGTTCCAGAGCTATTACGATTTTAGCAAAAGTGTCTCCGCCTTATGCGAACGTTTTATTGATTTGTTGCAAGCGTGAATCACCGATTAAAATTCCTTTGACAACTTTTGGTCATGAGAGTCTCTAGATGATGCGTGGGAAATTTTGCGTGATTTGGACAAATGGCCTATGAGGAGTTCAAAAAAAAAAAATTTCAGAAAATTCAAAATGGCGGAAAATTTTTATAGGCGGAAATGAAATCGGAGATATACATTTTTTAAGTCTTGAGCCAAGGATTCCAGGGATATAAGACACTTGAGTGTAGGACAAACGGTTTACGAGTTATGAGCGTGTACGCGTTTGTAGTCGCTGTAGCGCCACCTATTGCCCGATTTGCGTCATATTTTGATACGTTCTCCCCAAATTGAGACCTACCATCTGACCAACTTTCAAGTCTCTAGACCTTACGGTTTGGTCTGCACGATAAGAAGTACGGCAGAATAATAATAATAATAATAATAATAAATATAGCTGCAAGCAGCAATGACCGGGGTTCAAACGTCGCAAGACCATCTGAGCTGTCAAGACGGTTTGCGGTCAATCTGACTAGTTCTCCTAATGTGCACAGTTATGTGAAGTTTCTACTTTGTGTAAACAATGTATAGACATCTTTCAAAGATGTTCAGAATGAGAAGATCAAATGATATTGACATTGTGAACTGAACATATGAACAGTTATGTCGGTGTATGTCGGTCTATGTCAATCTGACTTATTCTCCACATAAATAGAGCTTTATGAAGTTTCTAGTTTGTGTAAATGATATATAGACATGCTACAAATTTTTTCAGTATGGGAAGATCTATCAAATGATAATAATGTGGATATGTTTAACACTACACGTCATATCATTTGAACTGTTATGACCTTTTTTTGTCAATCTGACTAGTTTTTTCCTAATGAGCACAGTTCTGTGAAGTTTCTACTCTGTGCAAACAATAAATAGACATCTTTCAAAGATGTTCAGACTGAGAAGATTAAATGATATTAATATTGTGAACTGAACATCTGAACTGTTCTGTCGGTTTATGTCAGTCTATGTCAATCTGACTTGTTCTCCACATGAAAAGATTTTCTAGCCTGATGGTGCCTCTTGTGGACAAAAGTAGTATTACAGCTATTCTAAGATTTTAAAATGTAGATCATTTGTAATTGATTGTGAGCCCTATGAGCATCAGAAATACATGAGACCTGACACATTTCTTCAAAATGACTTGTTCTTAACTTGTTCACAGATCTGTGACGTTTCTCTTGTGGACAAAACTAGTATTACAGCTTTTCTGAGATTTTAAAATATAGATCGTTTATTATTTATTGTGAGCCGTACGAGCATCAGAAATACATGAAACCTCACAAGTTTCTTCATAATGTCTTGTTCTTAACATTTACACAGTTTTGTGAAGTTTCTTGTTTTTGGACAAGATATATAGACATTTCAATCACAATAGGCCAAATCAGAAATATATGAAAAATTGTATCTGCTAAACGGTTTAACTAATCAAAAATCCTTTGACAACTTTTTGCCTTGAGTGTCCCTAGATGATGCGTGTGAATTTTCAAGCCAGTGAGATTGACGGGCTATGACGAGTTCGAAAAATTTGAAATTTCAAAAATCTCCAATATTTCGCAAACAATTTGATTGACAGCAGTGGTTCTTGAGGCAAAGTTGTTCAGTATGAGGAGATCTATCAGATGATATCAATATTTTGTGGATGCGTGAAACACCACGTGAGTAGAGACGCAAAAAACTCGTTAGCGCCAACTAGTGTCCGATTTTCTTCAAAATTCTGACAGACCACTAGGGCCATGAGTCAAACACGTCCATTGAGTTTCGTTCCGATCGACCTTCGTTAAGCTAGTCTAATTGATGCTCAAAGTTCATTGGCCGATGACGGTCATGTTTTTTGAGATACACCAATATCCTCATAGACTATCATGGACCCTTGGACAAAGACCGTGCATGACAAGTTTCAGAACAATCAGACAAACATGTGACCCTGTACAGGTGATTTAGTGTTTTTTTCACAATATAGCGCCACCAAGTGGTCAACTGGCCCAGTTTTTTTGGTGTGACCACAAAATGACCTTATACATGACTATGTGAAGTTTGTTGAGATTATCTCTTTGCGTTCCAGAGTTATTACGATTTTAGCAAAAGTGTCTCCGCACTATGCTAACGTTTTAGTGTGTTGTTGCAAGCCTGAATCACCGATCAAAATTATTTGAATAACTTTTGGTCATGAGAGTCTCTAGATGATATGTGTGAAGTTTTCACGTTATTTGGACAAACGGCCTATGAGGAGTTCGAAAAAATTTTTTTTCAGAAAATTCAAAATGGCGGAAAATTTTTATGGGCGGAAATGAAATCGGAGATATACATTTTTTAAGTCTTGAGCCAAGGATTCCAGGGATATAAGACACTTGAGTGTACGACAAACTGTCTATGAGTTATTAGCAATTTAGGTATTTTGATCGCTGTAGCGCCACCTATTGGCCAATCGGGGTCATATTTTGATACGTTCTCCCCAAATTGAGACCTACCTTCTGGCCAACTTTCAAGTCTCTAGACATTACGGTTTGGTCTGCACGATAAGAAGTACGGCAGAATAATAATAATAATAATAAAAATCTTAACAATTACAATAGGTTTTCAACGCTTCGCGTTTGAACCCCTAATAAAAATCCTAACAATTACAATAGGTTTTCAACGCTTCGCGTTTGAACCCCTAATAATAAAAATCCTAACAATTACAATAGGTTTTCAACGCTTCGCGTTTGAACCCCTAAATATAGCTGCAAGCAGCAATCACCGGGGTTCAAACTTAGCAAGGCCATCAAGGCCCATTGGACAAAGAACGTGAATAACAAGTTTGAAGTCAATCGGACTAACAAGTGCACATGTACAGATGTTTAAGTGTTTTTTTCATAATATAGCGCCACCAAGTGGTCAATCGTTGCAGATTTTTTAGTATTACCAAAAAATGAGCTCTTACATGAGTATTTCAAGTTTGGTGAGATTATCTCTTTGCAATCCAGAGTTATTTAGATTTTAGCGAAAGTGTGAATTTTATATCCACACATAAAAAAGATTTCTTATCCTGTGGTTCCCTATTGTGGACAAAAATAATATGACAGCCATCATCTTTCAGTTGGTAATGAGTTGTTCATTATGAGGAGATTTATCAAACAATATTAATATTGTGTAGCTGTGTTTAGCACCACATTTCATCCAAACACTCCCATCAAGTTTTGTTGCAATCGACCTTTGTTAAGTTGGTCTAATTGATGCTCAAACTTATTTGGCCGATGACGGCCATGTTTTTTGAGATATGGCCATATCTTCATAGGCCATCATGGACCCTTGGATAAGGACAGTGCATGACAAGTTTCAAGTCAATCGAATAAACGAGTGTACCGTGACAGCCAATTTAGAAATTGTTCACATATTAAAAGAAAAACAAAATTCAGAAATTGGAATAAAAAGATTTCTTATCCTGTGGCTCCCTCTTGTGGACAAGTAATATTACAGCCATCATTTTTTCAGTTTTAATTGGTTATTGTTCAGTATAGAAAGATCTATCAAATACTAAAATAGTGTGGATGTGTGAAACAAGATGTGAGCAAAGATTCTTCTAACTGAAATTGGAATAAAAAGTTTTCCTAGCCTGACGGTGCCTCTTGTGGACAAAAGTAGTATTACAGCTTTACTGAGATTTTTAAATATAGATAGTTTATAATTTATTGTGAGCCCTATGAGCATCAGAAATACATGAAACCTGACACATTTCTTCAAAATGACTTGTTCTTAACATGTTCACAGTTCTGTGATGTTTTTTTGTTTGAGCACAAGATATATAGACATTTTAATCACAATAGGCCAAATACGAAATATATGAAAAATTGTATCTGCTGAACGGTTTAACTGATCAAAATTCTTTTGATAACTTTTTGCCTTGAGTGTTCCTTGATGATGCGTGTGAATTTTCAAACCAATCGTATCAACGGCCTATGACTAGTTCGAAAAAGTTGAATTTTCTAAAATCGCTAATATTTCTCTAACAATTTGATTTACAGCAGTGGTTCTTGAGGCAAAGTTGCTCAGGATGAGACGATCTAACAGATGATATCAATATTGTGAGGATGTGTGAAACACCACGTGAGTAGAGATGCAAAAAATCTCGTTAGCGCCAACTAGTGGCCGATTTCTTTAAAAATTCTGACAGACCTTTAGGGCCATGAGTCAAACACGCTCATCGAGTTTCATTCCGATCGACATTCGTTAAGTTGGTCTAATTGATGCTCAAATTTCATTGGCTGATGACAGCCATGTTTTTTGAGATACGCCAATATCCTCATAGATCGTCATGCGCCATTGGACAAAGACCGTGCATGACAAGTTTGAAGTCAATCGGACTAAAGAGTGCACATATACAGATGTTTTAGTGTTTTTTTCGTAATATAGCGCCACCAAGTGGTCAATCGTTGCAGATTTTTTAGAGTGACCACAAAACTAGCTTATACATGAGTATTTCAAGCTTGGTGAGATTATCTCTTTGCGTTCCAGAATTATTACGATTTTAGCAAAATAGGCTCCGCCCTATTCAAACGTTTGGACAACCTGTTGCGAGTGTGAATCACTAATCGAAATTCTTTTGATAACTTTTGCGGTTTGGTCTGCACGATCGGAAGTTCGACAGAATAATAATAATAATAATAAATATAGCTGCAAGCAGCAATGACCGGGGTTCAAACGTCGTAAGACCATCTGAGCTGTCAAGACGGTTTGTGGTCAATCTGACTAGTTCTCCTAATGTGCACAGTTCTGTGAAGTTTCTACTTTGTGTAAACAATGTATAGACATCTTTCAAAGATGTTCAGAATGAGAAGATCAAATGATATTGACATTGTGAACTGAACATATGAACTGTTATGTCGGTCTATGTCAATCTGACTTGTTCTCCACATAAACAGAGCTTTATGAAGTTTCTAGTTTGTATAAATGATATATAGACGTTACAAAATTTTTTCAGTATGGGAAGATCTATCAAATGATAACAATGTGGATATGTTTAACACTACACGTCATATCATTTGAACTGTTATGACCTTTTTTTGTCAATCTGACTAGTTTTCCTAATGAGCACAGTTCTGTGAAGTTTCTACTCTGTGCAAACGTCTGTACGACAAAACGGTTTGCGAGTTATGAGCGTGTACGCGTTTGTAGTCGCTGTAGCGCCACCTATTGCCCGATTTGCGTCATATTTTGATACGTTCTCCCCAAATTGAGACCTACCATCTGACCAACTTTCAACTCTCTAGACCTTACGGTTTGGTCTGCACGATAAGAAGTACGGCACACTGCACGTCATATCATTTGAACTGTTATGACCTTTTTTTGTCAATCTGTCTAGTTTTCCTAATGAGCACAGTTCTGTGAAGTTTCTACTCTGTGCAAACAATGAATAGATATCTTTCAAAGATGTTCAGACTGAGAAGATTAAATGATATTAATATTGTGAACTGAACATCTGAACTGTTCTGTCGGTTTATGTTAGTCTATGTCAATCTGACTTGTTCTCCACATAAAAAGATTTTCTGGCCTGATGGTGCCTCTTGTGGACAAAACTAGTATTACAGCTTTTCTAAGATTTTAAAATGTAGATGGTTTATAATTTATTGTGAGCCGTACGAGTCTCAGAAATACATGAAACCTCACAAGTTTCTTCATAATGTCTGGTTCTTAACATTTACACAGTTTTGTGAAGTTTCTTGTTTTTGGACAAGATATATAGACATTTTAATCACAATAGGCCAAATCAGAAATATATGAAAAATTGTATCTGCTGAACGGTTTAACTAATCGAAAATCCTTTGACAACTTTTTGCCTTGAGTGTCCCTAGATGATGCGTGTGAATTTTCAAGCCAGTGAGATTGACGGCCTATGACGAGTTCGAAAAATTTGAAATTTCAAAAATCTCCAATATTTCGCAAACAATTTGATTGACAGCAGTGGTTCTTGAGGCAAAGTTGTTCAGTATGAGGAGATCTATCAGATGATATCAATATTTTGTGGATGCGTGAAACACCACGTGAGTAGAGATGCAAAAAACTCGTTAGCGCCAACTAGTGTCCGATTTTCTTCAAAATTCTGACAGACCACTACGGCCATGAGTCAAACACGCCCATCGAGTTTCGTTCCAATCGACCTTCGTTAAGCTAGTCTAATTGATGCTCAAAGTTCATTGGCCGATGACGGTCATGTTTTTTGAGATAAACCAATGTCCTCATAGACCATCATGGACCCTTGGACAAAGACCGTGCATGACAAGTCTCAGGTCAATCGGACTACCATGTGACCCTGTACAGGTGATTGAGTGTTTTTTTCGCAATATAGCGCCACCAAGTGGTCAATCATCGCAGTTTTTTTGGAGTGACCACAAATTGAGCTTATACATGACTATGTGAAGTTTGGTGAGATTATCTCTTTGCGTTCCAGAGCTATTACGATTTTAGCAAAAGTGTCTCCGCCTTATGCAAACGTTTTATTGTCGTGTTGCAAGCGTGAATCACTGATTAAAATTCCTTTGACAACTTTTGGTCATGAGAGTTTCTAGATGATGCGTGGGAAATTTTGCGTGATTTGGCCAAACGGCCTATGAGGAGTTCGAAAAAATTTTTTTTTCAGAAAATTCAAAATGGCGGAAAATTTTTATAGGCGGAAATGAAATCGGAGATATACATTTTTTAAGTCTTGAGCCAAGGATTCCAGGGATATAAGACACTTGAGTGTACGACAAACGGTTTGCGAGTTATGAGCGTGTACGCGTTTGTAGTCGCTGTAGCGCCACCTATTGCCCGATTTGCGTCATATTTTGATACGTTCTCCCCAAATTGAGACCTACCATCTGACCAACTTTCAAGTCTCTAGACCTTACGGTTTGGTCTGCACGATAAGAAGTACGGCAGAATAATAATAATAATAATAATAAATATAGCTGCAAGCAGCAATGACCGGGGTTCAAACGTCGCAAGACCATCTGAGCTGTCAAGACGGTTTGTGGTCAATCTGACTAGTTCTCCTAATGTGCACAGTTCTGTGAAGTTTCTACTTTGTGTAAACAATGTATAGACATCCTTCAAAGATGTTCAGAATGAGAAGATCGAATGATATTGACATTGTGAATTGAACATATGAACAGTTATGTTGGTGTATGTAGGTCTATGTCAATCTAACTTATTCTTCACATAAACAGAGCTTTATGAAGTTTCTAGTTTGTGTAAATGATATATAGACGTTACAATTTTTTTCAGTATGGGAAGATCTATCAAATGATAATAATGTGGATATGTTTAACACTACACGTCATATCATTTGAACTGTTATGACCTTTTTTTGTCAATCTGACTAGTTTTTTCCTAATGAGCACAGTTCTGTGAAGTTTCTACTCTGTGCAAACAATGAATAGACATCTTTCAAAGATGTTCAGACTGAGAAGATTAAATGATATTAATATTGTGAACTGAACATCTGAACTGTTCTGTCGGTTTATGTCAGTCTATGTCAATCTGACTTGTTCTCCACATAAAAAGATTTTCTAGCCTGATGGTGCCTCTTGTGGACAAAAGTAGTATTACAGCTTTTCTAAGATTTTAAAATGTAGATCATTTGTAATTTATTGTGAGCCCTATGAGCATCAGAAATACATGAGACCTGACACATTTCTTCAAAATGACTTGTTCTTAACATGTTCACAGATCTGTGACGTTTCTCTTGTGGACAAAACTAGTATTACAGCTTTTCTAAGATTTTAAAATATAGATCGTTTATTATTTATTGTGAGCCGTACGAGCATCAGAAATACATGAAACCTCACAAGTTTCTTCATAATGTCTTGTTCTTAACATTTACACAGTTTTGTGAAGTTTCTTGTTTTTGGACAAGATATATAGACATTTTAATCACAATAGGCCAAATCAGAAATATATGAAAAATTGTATCTGCTGAACGGTTTAACTAATCGAAAATCCTTTGACAACTTTTTGCCTTGAGTGTCCCTAGATGATGCATGTGAATTTTCAAGCCAGTGAGATTGACGGCCATTGACGAGTTCGAAAAATTTGAAATTTCTAAAATCTCCAATATTTCGCAAACAATTTGATTGACAGCAGTGGTTCTTGAGGCAAAGTTGTTCAGTATGAGGAGATCTATCAGATGAAGTCAATATTTTGTGGATGCGTGAAACACCACGTGAGTAGAGACGCAAAAAACTCGTTAGCGCCAACTAGTGTCCGATTTTCTTCAAAATTCTGACAGACCACTAGGGCCATGAGTCAAACACGCCCATCGAGTTTCGTTCCGATCGACCTTTGTTAAGCTGGTCTAATTGATGCTCAAAGTTCATTGGCCGATGACGGTCATGTTTTTTGAGATACACCAATGTCCTCATAGACCATCATGGACCCTTGGACAAAGACCGTGCATGACAAGTCTCAGGTCAATCGGACTACCATGTGACCCTGTACAGGTGATTGAGTGTTTTTTTCGCAATATAGCGCCACCAAGTGGTCAATCATCGCAGTTTTTTTGGTGTGACCACAAATTGAGCTTATACATGACTATGTGAAGTTTGGTGAGATTATCTCTTTGCGTTCCAGAGCTATTACGATTTTAGCAAAAGTGTCTCCGCCTTATGCGAACGTTTTAGCATGTCGTTGCAAGCGTGAATCACCGATCAAAATTATTTGAATAACTTTTGGTCATGAGAGTCTCTAGATGATATGTGTGAAGTTTTGCGTTATTTGGACAAACGGTCTATGAGGAGTTCGAAAACTTTTTTTTTCAGAAAATTCAAAATGGCGGAAAATTTTTATAGGCGGAAATGAAATCGGAGATATACATTTTTTAAGTCTTGAGCCAAGGATTCCAGAGATATAAGACACTTGAGTGTACGACAAACGGTTTACGAGTTATGAACATGTACGCGTTTGTAGTCGCTGTAGCGCCACCTATAGCCCGATTTGCGTCATATTTTGATACGTTCTCCCCAAATTGAGACCTACCATCTGACAAAGTTTCAAGTCTCTAGACCTTACGGTTTGGTCTGCACAAGACGCATTACGGCAGAAGAATAATAATAATAATAATAAATATAGCTGCAAGCAGCAATGACCGGGGTTCAAACGTAGCAGGACCATCTGAGCTGTCATGACTGTCTGTGGTCAATCTGACTAGTTCTCCTAATGTGCACAGTTCTGTGAAGTTTCTACTTTGTGCAAACAATGTATAGACATATTTCAAATATGTTCAGAATGAGAAGATCAAATGATATTAATATTGTGAACTGAACATATAAAGTGTTATGTCGGTCTATGTCAATCTAACTTGTTCTCCACATAAACACATCTTTATGAAGTTTCTAGTTTGTGTAAACAATATATATATATATCCATGTTAAACATTTTTTCAGTATGGAAAAATCTATCAAATGATATTAGTATTACGTGCATGTGTTTAACACCAGATGTCATGTCATCTGAACAGTTATGTCAGTCTATGTCAATGACTTGTTCTCCATATAAAAAGATTTTCTAGCCCGATGGTGCCTCTTGTGGACAAAAGTAGTATTACAGCTTTTCTAAGATTTTAAAATATAGATCGTTTATAATTTATTGTGAGCCCTATGAGCATCTGAAATACATGAGACCTGACTCATTTCTTCAAAATGACTTGTTCTTAACATGTTCACAGTTCTGTGACGTTTCTCTTGTTTACAAAAGTAGTATTACAGCTTTTCTAAGATTTTAAAATATAGAGTGTTTATAATTTATTGTGAGCCGTACGAGCATCAGAAATACATGAAACCTCACAAGTTTCTTCATAATGTCTTGTTCTTAACATTTACAAAGTTTTGTGAAGTTTCTTGTTTTTGGACAAGATATATAGACATTTTAATCACAATAGGCCAAATCAGAAATATATGAAAAATTGTATCTGCTGAACGGTTTAACTAATCGAAAATCCTTTGACAACTTTTTGCCTTGAGTGTCCCTAGATGATGCGTGTGAATTTTCAAGCCAGTGAGATTGACGGCCTATGACGAGTTCGAAAAATTTGAAATTTCAAAAATCTCCAATATTTCGAAAACAATTTGATTGACAGCAGTGGTTCTTGAAGCAAAGTTGTTCAGTATGAGGAGATCTATCAGATGATATCAATATTTTGTGGATGTGTGAAACACCACGTGAGTAGAGACGCAAAAAACTCGTTAGCGCCAACTAGTGTCCGATTTTCTTCAAAATTCTGTCAGACCACTAGGGCCATGAGTCAAACACGCCCATCGAGTTTCGTTCCGATCGACCTTCGTTAAGCTAGTCTAATTGATGCTCAAAGTTCATTGGCCGATGACGGTCATGTTTTTTGAGATACACCAATGTCCTCATAGACCATCATGGACCCTTGGACAAAGACCGTGCATGACAAGTCTCAGGTCAATCGGACTACCATGTGACCCTGTACAGGTGATTGAGTGTTTTTTTCGCAATATAGCGCCACCAAGTGGTCAATCATCGCAGTTTTTTTGGTGTGACCACATATTGATCTTATACATGACTATGTGAAGTTTGGTGAGATTATCTCTTTGCGTTCCAGAGGTATTACGATTTTAGCAAAAGTGTCTCCGCCTTATGTGAACGTTTTATTGTCTTGTTGCAAGCGTGAATCACCGATCAAAATTCCTTTGACAACTTTTGGTTATGAGAGTCTCTAGATGATGCGTGGGAAATTTTGCGTGATTTGGACAAACGGCCTATGAGGAGTTCGAAAAATTTTTTTTTCAGAAAATTCAAAATGGCGGAAAATTTTTATAGGCGGAAATGAAATCGGAGATATACATTTTTTAAGTCTTGAGCCAAGGATTCCAGGGATATAAGACACTTGAGTCTACGACAAACGGTTTACGAGTTATGAGCGTGTACGCGTTTGTAGTCGCTGTAGCGCCACCTATTGCCCGATTTGCGTCATATTTTGATACGTTCTCCCCAAATTGAGACCTACCATCTGACCAACTTTCAAGTCTCTAGACCTTACGGTTTGGTCTGCACGAGACGCATTACGGCAGAAGAATAATAATAATAATAATAATAATAATAAAAATCCTAACAATTACAATAGGTTTTCAACGCTTCGCGTTTGAACCCCTAATAATAATAAAAATCTTAACAAATACAATAGGTTTTCAACGCTTCGCGTTTGAACCCCTAATAATAATAAAAATCTTAACAAATACAATAGGTTTTCAACGCTTCGCGTTTGAACCCCTAATAAATATAGCTGCAAGCAGCAATGACCGGGGTTCAAACGTCGCAAGACCATCTGAGCTGTCATGACGGTTTGTGGTCAATCTGACTAGTTCTCCTAATGTGCACAGTTCTGTGAAGTTTCTACTTTGTGTAAACAATGTATAGACATCTCTAAAAGATGTTCAGAATGAGAAGATCAAATGATATTGACATTGTGAACTGAACATATGAACTGTTATGTCGGTTTATGTCAGTCTATGTCAATCTGACTTGTTCTCCACATAAAAAGATTTTCTAGTCTGATGGTGCCTCTTGTGGACAAAAGTAGTATTACAGCTTTTCTAAGATTTTAAAATGTAGATCATTTGTAATTTATTGTGAGCCCTATGAGCATCAGAAATACATGAGACCTGACACATTTCTTCAAAATGACTTGTTCTTAACATGTTCACAGATCTGTGACGTTTCTCTTGTGGACAAAACTAGTATTACAGCTTTTCTAAAATTTTAAAATGTAGATGGTTTATAATTTATTGTGAGCCGTACGAGCATCAGAAATACATGAAACCTCACAAGTTTCTTCATAATGTCTTGTTCTTAACATTTACACAGTTTTGTGAAGTTTCTTGTTTTTGGACAAGATATATAGACATTTTAATCACAATAGGACAAATCAGAAATATATGAAAAATTGTATCTACTGAACGGTTTAACTAATCGAAAATCCTTTGACAACTTTTTGCCTTGAGTGTCCCTAGATGATGCGTGTGAATTTTCAAGCCAGTGAGATTGACGGCCTATGACGAGTTCGAAAAATTTGAAATTTCAAAAATCTCCAATATTTCGTAAACAATTTGATTGACAGCAGTGGTTCTTGAGGGAAAGTTGTTCAGTATGAGGAGATCTATCAGATGATATCAATATTTTGTGGATGCGTGAAACACTACGTGAGTAGAGACGCAAAAAACTCGTTAGCGCCAACTAGTGTCCGATGTTCTTCAAAATTCTGACAGACCACTAGGGCCATGAGTCAAACACGCCCATCGAGTTTCGTTCCAATCGACCTTCGTTAAGCTAGTCTAATTGATGCTCAAAGTTCATTGGCCGATGACGGTCATGTTTTTTGAGATACACCAATGTCCTCATAGACCATCATGGACCCTTGGACAAAGACCGTGCATGACAAGTCTCAGGTCAATCGGACTACCATGTGACCCTGTACA
Organism: Rhodeus uyekii; assembly: GCA_037043235.1. Classification (NCBI taxonomy): domain Eukaryota; kingdom Metazoa; phylum Chordata; class Actinopteri; order Cypriniformes; family Acheilognathidae; genus Rhodeus; species Rhodeus uyekii. The sequence continues at coordinate 201,982 of JAWRVZ010000014.1, forward strand.
GGTGATTGAGTGTTTTTTTCGCAATATAGCGCCACCAAGTGGTCAATCATCGCAGTTTTTTTAGTGTGACCACAAATTGAGCTTATAAATGATTATGTGAAGTTTGGTGAGATTATCTCTTTGCGTTCCAGAGCTATTACGATTTTAGCAAAAGTGTCTCCGCCTTATGCGAACGTTTTATTGTCTTGTTGCAAGCGTGAATCACCGATTAAAATTCCTTTGACAACTTTTGGTCATGAGAGTCTCTAGATGATGCATGGGAAATTTTGCGTGATTTGGACAAACGGCCTATGAGGAGTTCGAAAATTTTTTTTTCCAGAAAATTCAAAATGGCGGAAAATTTTTATAGACGGAAATGAAATCGGAGATATACATTTTTTAAGTCTTGAGCCAAGGATTCCAGGGATATAAGACACTTGAGTGTACGACAAACGTTTTACGAGTTATGAGCGTGTACGCGTTTGTAGTCGCTGTAGCGCCACCTATTGCCCGATTTGCGTCATATTTTGATACATTCTCCCCAAATTGAGACCTACCATCTGACCAACTTTCAAGTCTCTAGACCTTACGGTTTGGTCTGCACGATAAGAAGTACGGCAGAATAATAATAATAATAATAAATATAGCTGCAAGCAGCAATGACCGGGGTTCAAACGTCGCAAGACCATCTGAGCTGTCAAGACGGTTTGTGGTCAATCTGACTAGTTCTCCTAATGTGCACAGTTCTGTGAAGTTTCTAGTTTGTGTAAATGATATATAGACATGTTACAAATTTTTTCAGTATGGGAATATCTATCAAATGATAATAATGTGGATATGTTTAACACTACACGTCATATCATTTGAACTGTTATGACCTTTTTTTGTCAATCTGACTAGTTTTTTCCTAATGAGGACAGTTCTGTGAAGTTTCTACTCTGTGCAAACAATGAATAGACATCTTTCAAAGATGTTCAGACTGAGAAGATTAAATGATATTAATATTGTGAACTGAACATCTGAACTGTTCTGTCGGTTTATGTCAGTCTATGTCAATCTGACTTGTTCTCCACATAAAAAGATTTTCTAGCCTGATGGTGCCTCTTGTGGACAAAAGTAGTATTACAGCTTTTCTAAGATTTTAAAATGTAAATCGTTTGTAATTTATTGTGAGCCCTATGAGCATCAGAAATACATGAGACCTGACACATTTCTTCAAAATGACTTGTTCTTAACATGTTCACAGATCTGTGACGTTTCTCTTGAGGACAAAACTAGTATGACAGCTTTTCAAAGATTTTAAAATATAGAGTGTTTATAATTTATTGTGAGCCGTACGAGCATCAGAAATACATGAAACCTCACAAGTTTCTTCAAAATGACTTGTTCTTAACATTTACACAGTTTTGTGAAGTTTATTGTTTTTGGACAAGATATATAGACATTTTAATCACAATAGGCCAAATCAGAAATATATGAAAAATTGTATCTGCTGAACGGTTTAACTAATCGAAAATCCTTTGACAACTTTTTGCCTTGAGTGTCCCTAGATGATGCGTGTTAATTTTCAAGCCAGTGAGATTGACGGCCTATGACGAGTTCGAAAAATTTGAAATTTCAAAAATCTCCAATATTTCGCAAACAATTTGATTGACAGCAGTGGTTCTTGAGGCAAAGTAGTTCAGTATGAGGAGATCTATCAGATGATATCAATATTTTGTGGATGCGTGAAACACCACGTGAGTAGAGATGCAAAAAACTCGTTGGCGCCAACTAGTGACTGATTTTCTTCAAAATTCTGACAGACCACTAGGGCCCTGAGTCAAACACGCCCATCGAGTTTCGTTCCGATCGACCTTCGTTAAGCTAGTCTAATTGATGCTCAAAGTTCATTGGCCGATGACAGTCATGTTTTTTGAGATACACCAATGTCCTCATAGACCATCATGGACCCTTGGACAAAGACCGTGCATGTCAAGTCTCAGGTCAATCGGACTAACATGTGACCCTGTACAGGTGATTGAGTGTTTTTTTCGCAATATAGCACCACCAAGTGGTCAATCATCGCAGTTTTTTGGGTGTGACCACAAATTGAGCTTATACATGACGATGTGAAGTTTGGTGAGATTATCTCTTTGCGTTCCAGAGCTATTACAATTTTAGCAAAAGTGTCTCCGCCTTATCCAAACGTTTTATTGTCTTGTTGCAAGCGTGAATCACCGATCAAAATTCTTTTGACAACTTTTGGTCATGAGAGTCTCTAGATGATGTGTGTGAAATTTTGCGTGATTTGGACAAACGGTCTATGAGGAGTTCGAAAACTTTTTTTTTCAGAAAATTCAAAATGGCGGAAAATTTTTATAGGCGGAAATGAAATCGGAGATATACATTTTTTAAGTTTTGAGCCAAGGATTCCAGAGATATAAGACACTTGAGTGTACGACAAACGGTTTACGAGTTATGAACATGTACGCGTTTGTAGTCGCTGTAGCGCCACCTATAGCCCGATTTGTGTCATATTTTGATACGTTCTCCCCAAATTGAGACCTACCATCTGACCAACTTTCAAGTCTCTAGACCTTACGGTTTGGTCTGCACGAGACACATTACGGCAGAAGAATAATAATAATAATAACTAGAGAGGATAAAGTTCGTCGAGACAAACTTTAGAAGTTGGCTGAGAACGTCGCACCGGAAACGTTAATTTCGCATGTTTGTAGCACAATTTAACATTAAATACAAAGTACGTTACGAAACAAGAAATTAACAGGTTGCTAAGGTCTTCTGGGTGGTTGCTAGGGCGTTGCTAGGCAGTTTCTTAGGTATCCGGGCTGGTAGCTAAGGTGTTGCTAGGTGGTTGCTAGGGTAACCAGAGTGGTTGCTAGGGTGTTGCTAGGCGGTTGCTAGGGTAACTGGGGTGGTTGCTAGGGTAACCAGAGTGTTGTTAAGGAGTTGCTAGGGTAACCAGAGTGGTTGCTAGGCGGTTGCTAGGGTATTTTGGGTGGTTGCTAGGGTGTTGCTAGGGTAACCAGAGTGGTTGCTAGGCGGTTGCTAGGGTATCCTGGGTGGTTGCTAGGGTGTTGCTAGGCGGTTGCTAGGGTATTTTGGGTGGTTGCTAGGGCGTTGCTAGGCAGTTGCTAGGGTATTTTGGGTGGTTGCTAGGGTGATGCTAGGCGGTTGCTAGGGTAAACAGGGTGGTTGCTAGGGTATCCTGAGTGGTTGCTAGGCAGTTGCTAGGGTATTTTGGGTGGTTGCTAGTCAGTTGCTAGGGTAAACAGGGTGGTTGCTAGGGCGTTGCTAGGCAGTTGCTAGGGTATTTTAGGTGGTTGCTAGGGTGTTGCCAGGGTATCTGGGGCGGTTGCTAGGGTGTTGCTAGGTGGTTGCTAGGGTAACTGGGGTGGTTGCTAGGCAGTTGCTAGGCAGTTGCTAGGGTATTTTGGGTGGTTGCTAGGCAGTGTCTAGGGTATCCAGGGTGGTTGCTAGGATGTTACTAGGTAGTTGTGAGGTCTTCTGGGTAGTTACTATGGCATTCCTAGCACAATTTAACACTTAGCTAACCACTATTAGCATGTAGCTATTCAATGCTAGCATATGTAGCATGTTGGAAGTCCTGTTTGCTTGCATGAGTCAATAGAGCCAACCCCCATGTCTCTACGACACTCAGAAGCAGAGATATAGGTCTGGCTAAATGGTTGCTAGGGTTCTCTGTTTGGTTGCTAAGGAGTGGCTTCAGTGATGTTACTCCAAAGGCTCCTTGTGAGTATGAACGATATAAACCAACCAGAATGCCTCTACGACATTCAGAACTGAGGATATCTCACTTTGTATTTGGTTGCTAAGGTGCTCCATAATGGTTGCTAGGGCGTGGCTAGGAAGTGTTGAAGAAGTTGATGATTGGCAGTTTGCTAGCCCGAGTCATACGAGCCTACCCTCAAATTTCTATGACTTTTCTATCCAGAGATAGAAGTCGATCAATTTGAATGGAAGTCTATGGGATGGGTTGCTAAGGTGCTCTAAATGGTTGCTAGGGCGTGGCTTAATAGCTTCACTGTGATCCTGAGACACTCATTGGTCGCCTGAATAAAATGAGCCCTCCCCCTTGTCTCTGTGACGCTGTGATGCACAGCTATGTTCAATTCAAAATCCCTATACAATTTGCCATAGTAGTTGGTGTTTCATGGGACGGCCTTCCCCATTCATTTCTATGGGGCAAATTTGGGCAGCTCTAGCACCCCAGGGGTACAACTTTCACCCCATTGTGTGGTATGATTTTACAGAGGCTGTCACCCTCTTCAAATGTCGTGATTCACATGTTTCTACAATATCCTCACTCTGAGTTATTAATCGTCAAAGTTTGTCACAATGTTAAGTCAATGCGTTTTTTCGGCTGCTTTTTCGTCCCTGGGGCGAACATCGTACCCCCGATCCCTTAGAAAAGATATAGCACACTTGGTCAGAACAGGCCTGCGGCCTGTTCTGATTTTGGGGCCTGTAGCACTAAAGCTGTAGGTCGAGTTAGAGTCAGAAAAAGGGTCTCAGAAGATTAATAATAATAATAAGTTTAAGTCGAACAACAGTAAGTTGGCTGCTTCTCAGCCAACTTAATAATAATAATAAAAATCCTAACAATTACAATAGGTTTTCAACGCTTCGCGTTTGAACCCCTAATAACTAGCAGCAATGACCGGGGTTCAAACGTAGTAGGACCATCTGAGCTTTCATGACGGTTTGTGGTCAATCTGACTAGTTCTCCTAATGTGCACAGTTCTGTGAAGTTTCTACTTTGTGTAAACAATGTATAGACATCTTTCAAAGATGTTCAGAATGAGAAGATCAAATGATATTGACATTGTGAACTGAACATATGAACAGTTATGTCGGTGTATGTCGGTCTATGTCAATCTGACTTGTTCTCCACATAAACAGAGCTTTATGAAGATTCTAGTTTGTGTAAATGATATATAGACATGTTACAAATTTTTTTCAGTATGGGAAGATCTATCAAATGATAATGTAGATATGTTTAACACTACACGTCATATCATTTGAACTGTTATGACCTTTTTTTGTCAATCTGACTAGTTTTCCTAATGAGCACAGTTCTGTGAAGTTTCTACTCTGTGCAAACAATGAATAGACATCTTTCAAAGATGTTCAGACTGAGAAGATTAAATGATATTAATATTGTGAACTGAACATCTGAACTGTTCTGTCGGTTTATGTCAGTCTATGTCAATCTGACTTGTTCTCCACATAAAAAGATTTTCTAGCCTGATGGTGCCTCTTACGGACAAAAGTAGTATTACAGCTTTTCTAAGATTTTAAAATGTAGATCATTTGTAATTTATTGTGAGCCCTATGAGCATCAGAAATACATGAGACCTGACACATTTCTTCAAAATGACTTGTTCTTAACATGTTCACAGATCTGTGACGTTTCTCTTGTGGACAAAACTAGTATTACAGCTTTTCTAAGATTTTAAAATGTAGATGGTTTATAATTTATTGTGAGCCGTACGAGCATCAGAAATACATGAAACATCACAAGTTTCTTCATAATGTCTGGTTCTTAACATTTACACAGTTTTGTGAAGTTTCTTGTTTTTGGACAAGATATATAGACATTTTAATCACAACAGGCCAAATCAGAAATATATGAAAAATTGTATCTGCTGAACGGTTTAACTAATCGAAAATCCTTTGACAACTTTTTGCCTTGAGTGTCCCTAGATGATGCGTGTGAATTTTCAAGCCAGTGAGATTGACGGCCTATGACGAGTTCGAAAAATTTGAAATTTCAAAAATCTCCAATATTTCGCAAACAATTTGATTGACAGCAGTGGTTCTTGAGGCAAAGTTGTTCAGTATGAGGAGATCTATCAGATGATGTCAATATTTTGTGGATGCGTGAAACACCACGTGAGTAGAGATGCAAAAAACTCGTTAGCGCCAACTAGTGTCCGATTTTCTTCAAAATTCTGACAGACCACTAGGGCCATGAGTCAAACACGCCCATCGAGTTTCGTTCCAATCGACCTTCGTTAAGCTAGTCTAATTGATGCTCAAAGTTCATTGGCCGATGACGGTCATGTTTTTTGAGATACACCAATGTCCTCATAGACCATCATGGACCCTTGGACAAAGACCGTGCATGACAAGTCTCAGGTCAATCGGACTACCATGTGACCCTGTACAGGTGATTGAGTGTTTTTTTCGCAATATAGCGCCACCAAGTGGTCAATCATCGCAGTTTTTTTGGTGTGACCACAAATTGAGCTTATACATGACTATGTGAAGTTTGGTGAGATTATCTCTTTGCGTTCCAGAGCTATTACGATTTTAGCAAAAGTGTCTCCGCCTTATGCGAACGTTTTATTGTCTTGTTGCAAGCGTGAATCACCGATTCAAAATCCTTTGACAACTTTTGGTCATGAGAGTCTCTAGATGATGCGTGGGAAATTTTGCGTGATTTGGCCAAACGGCCTATGAAGAGTTCGAAAAAATTTTTTTTCAGAAAATTCAAAATGGCGGAAAATTTTTATAGGCGGAAATGAAATCGGAGATATACATTTTTTAAGTCTTGAGCCAAGGATTCCAGGGATATAAGACACTTGAGTGTACGACAAACGGTTTACGAGTTATGAGCGTGTACGCGTTTGTAGTCGCTGTAGCGCCACCTATTGCCCGAATTGCGTCATATTTTGATACGTTCTCCCCAAATTGAGACCTACCATCTGACCAACTTTCAAGTCTCTAGACCTTACGGTTTGGTCTGCACGATAAGAAGTACGGCAGAATAATAATAATAATAATAATAATAATAATAATAATAATAAAAATCCTAACAATTACAATAGGTTTTCAACGCTTCGCGTTTGAACCCCTAATAATAAATATAGCTGCTAGCAGCCATCACGGGGCCAAGCGCAAGGAGGGCATTAAATGTCATGCCGACATGGCTGGCATCATCAGACCAACGGCAGTAAGAATCTAAATACATTTCAATATGACTTAAGTCCAAATGGCTGAAAAATCAACAATACGGTCTTTAGTATTTCGATTTAATGGTGTATCACATTCAACCAACAGGCAGCGCTGTAACCAAAATGTAGTGTCAATTCATGTGGTAGGTTTCACTTTTGCGACCATTACGTCGGATTCTTTCGCGAGTTATTCGTAAACGGTTTGACATATCAACTTTCTTTGGATAACTTTTTGTCATGATGGTCTGGAGATGATGTGGTTCAATTTTGGTGAAAATTGGACAAACGGTCTGGGAGGAGTTCGAAAAAGTAGGTTTTTAAAGAAAAATAACATGGCAAATCGGAGGTTTGGCCGAATATTACATATTTGGTATCTATGGTCTCGGCTTGACCCAATGAACACATTAAGACCATTTGTTTTACAATAGGTTAACGTCATCAAAAGTTATTAGCATATTTGTAAATTTGGTTATAACTTTTGACCACAAGGTGGCGCTGCCCCCAAACTTTTTGTGCCGTATCAATGTTAGGTGCCGAAGACACATATTGAGTTTCGTAACGATACGCCAATCCATTTGTTAAATATAGCAATTTATGACAATATTCAAAATGGCCGACGCTCTAAATGGCCGATATGGGAAAATTTGGTATCGCACGACTCGGCATGATGCACTGAATCTAACGAGACCAGTTTTAAGATTTTTGGACAAAGCGTTCAGGAGTTGTAAGGAAAAATGTCACTTTTTCATATCTCCTGACCACTAGGGGGCACAGCGCCAAAACTCTGCAGGTAGCCTCAGACCATGATTGACATAACACACACCGAGTTTGGTCAGAAAACGCTAATGCGTTGTGGAGATATAGCCTCAAGTTCATTTTTGCGATCATTACGTCGGATTCTTTCGTGAGTTATTCATAAACGGTTTGACATTTCAACTTTCTTTGGATAACTTTTTGTCACCATGGTCTGGAGATGATGTGGTTCAATTTTCGTGAAAATCGGACAAACGGCCTAGGAGGAGTTCGAAAAAGTAGGTTTTTCATAAAATTCAAAATGGCGGGAAAATATTCATGACGGAAAATGACGTCATAGGGTGCAATCGAATCGTCTTGAGCCAAGGAATCAGTTGACAAAAGAATTTTGTTTCTAGGACATACGGTTCAAAAGTTATTTACGTAAACGTGAGTGCAACTTTGGACAGTTGGTGGCGCTATAGAGATTGAGTTAGAGACTTCAATTTTGCTACATTTCAATATGACTTCAGTCTAAATGGCTGAAAAATCATCAATACGGTCTTTAGTAATTCGATTTAACGGTTTATCACGTTTGACCAACAGGCAGAGCTGTAACCAAACTGATATGTCAAATCACGTGGTTTATCCAGAGTGAGGTGACAATGACACATGCAAAGTTTGGTGTCAATAGGGTAAAGCATTGCTGACATCCAGCTTTAAAGTCATGTGTTTGTTAAGCATAGCATTTCATGACAAAATTCTAAATAGCTGACGCTGAAAATGGCCGATATGGGAAAATTTGGTATCGCAGGACTCGGCATGATGCACTGAATCTAAAGAGAGCAGTTTCATGATTTTTGGACAAAGCATTCAGGAGTTATAATCAAAAATGTCAGTTTTTCATATCTCCTGACCACTAGGGGGCAGAGCGCCAAAACTCTGCAGGTAGCCTCAGATCATGATTGACATGACACACAGAAAGTTTGGTCAGAATACGCTAATGCATTTCAGAGATATAGTCTTGCTTTATTTGGTGGCAATTTGGTCAAATTCGTTCGCAATTTTATCGAAACCTGTTTGACGAATCAACTTTATTTTAATAACTTTTTGTCAGCATGGTCTGAAGATGTTATGATTCAATTTTGGTGAAAATTGGACAAACGGTGTGGGAGGAGTTCGAAAAAGTAGGTTTTTAAAGAAAAACAACATGGCGGACAGGAAGTTTGGCCGACTATGACAAATTTGGTATCTGTGTTCTCGGTTTGACCCAAGGAACGTGTAAAGACAACTTATTTTACCATAGGTTAACGTGTTCAAAAGTTATTAGCATTTTTGTAAATTTGTTTATAACTTTTGACCACAAGGTGGCGCTGCCTCGAAATTTTTTGTGTTGTATCAGGCCCAGATGCCGAAGACACATATCGAGTTTCGTAACGATACGCCAATGTGTTTGTTAAATATAGCAATTTATGACAAAATTCAAAATGGCCGACCCTCAAAATGGCCGATATGGGAAAATTTTGTATCGCACGACTCGGCATGATGCCCTGAATCTAACGAGACCAGTTTTATGATTTTTGGTCGAAGCGTTCAGAAGTTATAAGCAAATATTTCACTTTTTCGTATCTCCAGACCACTAGGGGGCAGAGCGCCAATTCTTTGCAAATAGCCTCAGAACATCATTGCCATAACACACACCAAGTTTGGTCAGAATACGCTAATGCGTTGCGGAGATAAAGCCTCTCTTTCATTTCTTCGGCCATTTTGTTGAATTCTTTCGCAAGTTATTCGTAAACGGTTTGACAAATCAACTTTCTTTTAATAACTTTTTGTACACATAGTCTGGAGATGATGTGGTTAAATTTTCGTGAAAATCGGACCAACAGCCTAGGAGGAGTTCGAAAAAGTAGGTTTTTCGTAAAATTCAAAATGGCGGGAAAATTTTCATGACGGAAAATGACGTCATAGGGTGCAATCGAATCGTCTTGAGCCAAGGAATTAGTGGACGAAAGAATTTTGTTTCTAGGACATACGGTTCAAGAGTTATTTACGTAAACGTGAGTGCAACTTTGGACAGTTGGTGGCGCTAGAGACATTGAGTTAGACACTTCAAATTTGCTATGGTCAATGATTGGCTTGTCCTTTATCAGTGTGCCAAATTTGATCATTTTCCCGCAAACGGTTCTATGGGCTGCCATAGACTTCCATGGCGGAAGAAGAAGATGAATAATAATAATAAAGAACCGGAACAATTACAATAGGTGCCTCCGCACCTTCGGTGCTTGGCCCCTAATAATAAGAACCGGAACAAAAACAATAGGTGCCTCCGCACCTTCGGTGCTTGGCCCCTAAATATAGCTGCAAGCAGCAATGACCGGGGTTCAAACGTCGCAAGACCATCTGAGCTGTCAAGACGGTTTGTGGCTGTGAAGTTTCTACTCTGTGCAAACAATGAATAGACATCTTTCAAAGATGTTCAGACTGAGAAAATTAAATGATATTAATATTGTGAACTGAACATCTGAACTGTTCTGTCGGTTTATGTCAGTCTATGTCAATCTGACTTGTTCTCCACATAAAAAGATTTTCTAGCCTGATGGTGCCTCTTGTGGACAAAAGTAGTATTACAGCTTTTCTAAGATTTTAAAATGTACATCGTTTGTAATTTATTGTGAGCCCTATGAGCATCAGAAATACATGAGACCTGACACATTTCTTCAAAATGACTTGTTCTCAACATGTTCACAGATCTGTGACATTTCTCTTGTGGACAAAACTAGTATGACAGCTTTTCTAAGATTTCAAAATATAGAAAGTTTATAATTTATTGTGAGCCTTACGAGCATCAGAAATACATGAAACCCGACACATTTCTTCAAAATGACTTGTTCTTAACATTTACACAGTTTTGTGAAGTTTCTTGTTTGTGGACGAGATATATAGACATTTTAATCACAATATGCCTAATCAGAAATATATGAAAAATTGTATCTGCTGAACGGTTTAACTAATCGAAAATCCTTTGACAACTTTTTGCCTTGAGTGTCCCTAGATGATGCGTGTGAATTTTCAAGCCAGTGAGATTGACGGCCTATGACGAGTTCGAAAAATTTGAAATTTCAAAAATCTCCAATATTTCGCAAACAATTTGATGGACAGCAGTGGTTCTTGAGGCAAAGTTGTTCAGTATGAGGAGATCTATCAGATGATATCAATATTTTGTGGATGCGTGAAACCACGTGAGTAGAGACGCAAAAAACTCGTTAGCGCCAACTAGTGTCCGATTTTCTTCAAAATTCTGACAGACCACTAGGGCCATGAGTCAAACACACCCATCGAGTTTCGTTCCGATCGACTTTCGTTAAGCTAGTCTAATTAATGCTCAAAGTTCATTGGCCGATGACGGTCATGTTTTTTGAGATACACCAATGTCCTCATAGACCATCATGGACCCTTGGTCAAAGACCGTGCATGACAAGTCTCAGGTCAATCGGACTACCATGTGACCCTGTACAGGTGATTGAGTGTTTTTTTCGCAATATAGCGCCACCAAGTGGTCAATCATCGCAGTTTTTTTGGTGTGACCACAAATTGAGCTTATACATGATTATGTGAAGTTTGGTGAGATTGTCAGTTTGCTTTCCAGAGCTATTACGATTTTAGCAAAAGTGTCTCCAGCTTATGCGAACGTTTTATTGTCTTGTTGCAAGCGTGAATCACCGATTAAAATTCCTTTGACAACTTTTGGTCATGAGAGTCTCTAGATGATGCGTGGGAAATTTTGCGTGATTTGGCCAAACGGCCTATGAGGAGTTCGAAAAAATTTTTTTTCAGAAAATTCAAAATGGCGGAAAATTTTTATAGGCGGAAATGAAATCGGAGATATACATTTTTTAAGTCTTGAGCCAAGGATTCCAGGGATATAAGACACTTGAGTGTACGACAAATGGTTTACAAGTTATGAGCGTGTACGCGTTTGTAGTTGCTGTAGCGCCACCTATTGCCCGATTTGCGTCATATTTTGATACGTTCTCCCCAAATTGAGACCTACCATCTGACCAACTTTCAAGTCTCTAGACCTTACGGTTTGGTCTGCACGATAAGAAGTACGGCAGAATAATAATAATAATAATAATAAAAATCCTAACAATTACAATAGGTTTTCAACGCTTCGCGTTTGAACCCCTAAATATAGCTGCAAGCAGCAATGACCGGGGTTCAAACGTCGCAAGACCATCTGAGCTGTCAACACGGTTTGTGGTCAATCTGACTAGTTCACCTAATGTGCACATTTCTGTGAAGTTTCTACTTTGTGTAAAAAATGTATAGACATCTTTCAAAGATGTTCAGAATGAGAAGATCGAATGATATTGACATTGTGAACTGAACATATGAACAGTTATGTCGGTGTATGTCGGTCTATGTCAATCTGACTTGTTCTCCACATAAACATAGCTTTATGAAGTTTCTAGTTTGTGTAAAAAATGTATAGACATGTTACAATTTTTTTCAGTATGGGAAGATCTATCAAATGATAATAACGTGGATATGTTTAACACTACACGTCATATCATTTGAACTGTTATGACCTTTTTTTGTCAATCTGACTAGTTTTCCTAATGAGTACAGTTCTGTGAAGTTTCTACTCTGTGCAAACAATGAATAGACATCTTTCAAAGATGTTCAGACTGAGAAGATTAAATTATATTAATATTGTGAACTGAAAATCTGAACTGTTCTGTCGGTTTATGTCAGTCAATGTCAATCTGACTTGTTCTCCACATAAAAAGATTTTCTAGCCTGATGGTGCCTCTTGTGGACAAAAGTAGTATTACAGCTTTTCTAAGATTTTAAAATGTAGATCGTTTATAATTTATTGTGAGCCGTACGAGCATCAGAAATACATGAAACCCCACAAGTTTCTTCATAATATCTTGTTCGTAACATTTACACAGTTTTGTGAAGTTTCTTGTTTTTGGACAAGATATATAGACATTTTAATCACAATAGGCCAAATCAGAAATATATGAAAAATTATATCTGCTGAACGGTTTAACTAATCGAAAATCCTTTGACAACTTTTTGCCTTGAGTGTCCCTAGATGATGCGTGTGAATTTTCAAGCCAGTGAGATTGACGGCCTATGACGAGTTCGAAAAATTTGAAATTTCAAAAATCTCCAATATTTCGCAAACAATTTGATTGACAGCAGTGGTTCTTGAGGCAAAGTTGTTCAGTATGAGGAGATCTATCAGATGATATCAATATTTTGTGGATGCGTGGAACACCACGTGAGTAGAGACGCAAAAAACTCGTTAGCGCCAACTACTGTCCGATTTTCTTCAAAATTCTGACAGACCACTAGGGCCATGAGTCAAACACGCCCATCGAGTTTCGTTCCGATCGACCTTCGTTAAGCTAGTCTAATTGATGCTCAAAGTTCATTGGCCGATGACGGTCATGTTTTTTGAGATACACCAATGTCCTCATAGACCATCATGGACCCTTGGACAAAGACCGTGCATGACAAGTCACAGGTCAATCGGACTACCATGTGACCCTGTACAGGTGATTGAGTGTTTTTTTCGCAATATAGCGCCACCAAGTGGTCAATCATCGCAGTTTTTTTGGTGTGACCACAAATTGAGCTTATACATGACTATGTGAAGTTTGGTGAGATTATCTCTTTGCGTTCCAGAGCTATTACGATTTTAGCAAAAGTGTCTCCGCCTTATGCGAACGTTTTATTGTCTTGTTGCAAGCGTGAATCACCGATTAAAATTCCTTTGACAAGTTTTGGTCATGAGAGTCTCTAGATGATGCGTGGGAAATTTTGCGTGATTTGGCCAAACGGTCTATGAGGAGTTTGAAAAAATTTTTTTTCAGAAAATTCAAAATGGCGGAAAATTTTTATAGGCGGAAATGAAATCGGAGATATACATTTTTTAAGTCTTGAGCCAAGGATTCCAGGGATATAAGACACTTGAGTGTACGACAAACGGTTTACGAGTTATGAGCGTGTACGCGTTTGTAGTCGCTGTAGCGCCACCTATTGCCCGATTTGCGTCATATTTTGATACGTTCTCCCCAAATTGAGACCTACCATCTGACAAAGTTTCAAGTCTCTAGACCTTACGGTTTGGTCTGCACGAGACACATTACGGCAGAAGAATAATAATAATAATAATAAATATAGCTGCAAGCAGCAATGACCGGGGTTCAAACGTCGCAAGACCATCTGAGCTGTCAAGACGGTTTGTGGTCAATCTGACTAGTTCTCCTAATGTGCACAGTTCTGTGAAGTTTCTACTCTGTACAAACAATGTATAGACATCTTTCAAAGATGTTCAGAATGAGAAGATCAAATGATATTGACATTGTGAACTGAACATATGAACAGTTATGTCGGTTTATGTCGGTCTATGTCAATCTGACTTGTTCTCCACATACACAAAGCTTTATGAAGTTTCTAGTTTGTGTAAATGATATATAGACATGTTACAAATTTTTTTCAGTATGGGAAGATCTACCAAATGATAACAATGTGGATATGTTTAACACTGCACGTCATATCATTTGAACTGTTATGACCTTTTTTTGTCAATCTGACTAGTTTTCCTAATGAGCACAGTTCTGTGAAGTTTCTACTCTGTGCAAACAATGAATAGACATCTTTCAAAGATGTTCAGACTGAGAAGATTAAATGATATTAATATTGTGAACTGAACATCTGAACTGTTCTGTCGGTTTATGTCAGTCTATGTCAGGGGTGGGCAAACTTTTTGTCTGGCGGGCCACATTGGTTTCTAAAATTTGACAAAGGGGCCGGGCCAGAATAGAAGGATAGTGTGTTTGTGTGAACTAATATAAATGAAATGTAAAAACAATTACATGAAAAGATTTGGCCTTTAACATGCACCAAAACATCATGGTTCATGGATAAATTGTTTTCCAAATTTATTAATTTAATATCACAGTAGATAAACTCCCATTCAGTTTCAGTGGGAACAGTGTTGTTGATCTCCTGTTTAGCAAGTGCATCTAAGTCTGGAGTTAATTTTGTTGTGGCGATTCTCAAGACAGAACCGAACTCCATCCCTTCACATAATTTCTGTAACCTCACGGGATAACATCAGTTGACAAGTGCGCAATCAACTCTTGCTGAGAGAGTTTCATTAGCAAAAGTGCGACCGCTCAAAAATTTCAAATCCATGACTGAACTCTGCGAAGATAGATGAGCGCGAACACGACGGTTAATGTCAAGTTCTATTATCAACTTTTGGGAAACAGAGGTTATGATAGTAACCAGAGTTCCCTTTCGATAGCTGTGTTCAATCCCCGTGAGAGAGATGCAAATCAGCCGAGAACACAGGGAATCAAACACCAGTCAGAGCGAAGAGGCACACATCTCAACCAATGGCGACGCCGCCAGGTGTGCTCGCTCCTGATAGGTGCAGATAAACCAATGAAATCAATCCCTGAAGGCTACCAAAATGTGCACACCAGAAAGCCTGAGAAATAGGAGACGGCTAGTGAAGTCTGTTCTGTGACGGGCTTTGAAGACGTTTATGACGCTGAATGTCTGTTCACACACATAGGTTGGAGCCAAATAACGTCAGCATCTTCTGTGCTGAGTCTGTACATTTGCCGTCAGAGCCGTAGCTGTCCGATTTTTTTGGAGACTGTTTGCCAGCGTAGTTGGCATGTTTTGTGGCAAAATGACGGCTGATGTTGTATTCTTTAAAAACCGCTAGAGTTTCTTGGCATATCATATGCAGCCCTTAATCGGACGTCAGTGAAAAACATGCTAACTGTCTACTTCTCTTCGGTCAGCTCATTTTTACTGAGGAGCTCAAAGTGCAAAACATCACACTCAAACAAAGCTCAATGTCTTTGGAGTGCGACATCTGTTGGGGTAACACTGACATTACAGGGAAAAGTCAAATTAAGGAGGTTTAATTATGATAAAATTTAAATTAATAATATTACTTCTACAAGTTCGGCGGGCCGGATTAAAAAGCCCGGCGGGCCGCATATGGCCCGCGGGCCGTAGTTTGCCCACCCCTGGTCTATGTCAATCTGACTTGTTCTCCACATAAAAAGATTTTCTAGCCTGATGGTGCCTCTTGTGGACAAAAGTAGTATTACAGCTTTTCTAAGATTTTAAAATGTACATCGTTTGTAATTTATTGTGAGCCCTATGAGCATCAGAAATACATGAGACCTGACACATTTCTTCAAAATGACTTGTTCTCAACATGTTCACAGATCTGTGACATTTCTCTTGTGGACAAAACTAGTATGACAGCTTTTCTAAGATTTCAAAATATAGAAAGTTTATAATTTATTGTGAGCCGTACGAGCATCAGAAATACATGAAACCTCACAAGTTTCTTCATAATGTCTTGTTCTTAACATTTACACAGTTTTGTGAAGTTTCTTGTTTTTGGACATGATATATAGACATTTTAATCACAATAGGACAAATCACAAATATATGAAAAATTGTATCTGCTGAACGGTTTAACTAATCAAAAATCCTTTGACAACTTTTTGCCTTGAGTGTCCCTAGATGATGCGTGTGAATTTTCAAGCCAGTGAGATTGACGGGCTATGACGAGTTCGAAAAATTTGAAATTTCAAAAATCTCCAATATTTCGCAAGCAATTTGATTGACAGCAGTGGTTCTTGAGGCAAAGTTGTTCAGTATGAGGAGATCTATCAGATGATATCAATATTTTGTGGATGCGTGAAACACCACGTGAGTAGAGACGCAAAAAACTCGTTAGCGCCAACTAGTGACCGATTTTCTTCAAAATTCTGACAGACCACTAGGGCTCTGAGTCAAACTCGCCCATCGAGTTTCGTTCCGATCGACCTTCGTTAAGCTAGTCTAATTGATGCTCAAAGTTCATTGGCCGATGACGGTCATGTTTTTTGAGATACACCAATGTCCTCATAGACCATGATGGACCCTTGGAGAAAGACCGTGCATGACAAGTCTCAGGTCAATTGGACTAACATGTGACCCTGTACAGGTGATTGAGTGTTTTTTTCGCAATATAGCGCCACCAAGTGGTCAATCGTCGCAGTTTTTTTGGTGTGACCACAAATTGAGCTTATACATGACTATGTGAAGTTTGGTGAGATTATCTCTTTGCGTTCCAGAGCTATTACGATTTTAGCAAAAGTGTCTCCGCCTTATCCGAACGTTTTATTGTCTTGTTGCAAGCGTGAATCACCGATCAAAATTCCTTTGACAACTTTTGGTCATGAGAGTCTCTAGATGATGCGTGTGAAATTTTGCGTGATTTGGACAAACGGCCTATGAGGAGTTCGAAAATTTTTTTTTTCAGAAAATTCAAAATGGCGGAAAATTTTTATGGGCGGAAATGAAATCGGAGATATACATTTTCTAAGTCTTGAGCCAAGGATTCCAGAGATATAAGACACTTGAGTGTACGACAAACGGTTTACGAGTTACGAGCGTGTACGCGTTTGTAGTCGCTGTAGCGCCACCTATTGCCCGATTTGCGTCATATTTTGATACGTTCTCCCCAAATTGAGACCTACCATCTGACCAACTTTCAAGTCTCTAGACCTTACGGTTTGGTCTGCACGATAAGAAGTACGGCAGAATAATAATAATAATAATAATAATAATAATAATAAATATAGCTGCAAGCAGCAATGACCGGGGTTCAAACGTCGCAAGACCATCTGAGCTGTCAAGACGGTTTGTGGTCAATCTGACTAGTTCTCCTAATGTGCACAGTTCTGTGAAGTTTCTACTTTGTGTAAACAATGTATAGACATCTTTCAAAGATGTTCAGAATGAGAAGTTCGAATGATATTGACATTGTGAACTGAACATATGAACAGTTATGTCGGTGTATGTCGGTCTATGTCAATCTGACTTATTCTCCACATAAACAGAGCTTTATGAAGTTTCTAGTTTGTGTAAATGATATATAGACATGTTACAAATTTTTTCAGTATGGGAAGATCTATCAAATGATAATAATGTGGATATGTTTAACACTACACGTCATATCATTTGAACTGTTATGACCTTTTTTTGTCAATCTGACTAGTTTTCCTAATGAGCACAGTTCTGTGAAGTTTCTACTCTGTGCAAACAATGAATCGACATCTTTCAAAGATGTTCAGACTGAGAAGATTAAATGATATTAATATTGTGAACTGAACATCTGAACTGTTCTGTCGGTTTATGTCAGTCTATGTCAATCTGACTTGTTCTCCACATAAAAAGATTTTCTAGCCTGATGGTGCCTCTTGTGGACAAAAGTAGTATTACAGCTTTTCTAAGATTTTAAAATGTAGATCATTTGTAATTTATTGTGAGCCCTATGAGCATCAGAAATACATGAGACCTGACACATTTCTTCAAAATGACTTGTTCTTAACATGTTCACAGATCTGTGACGTTTCTCTTGTGGACAAAACTAGTATTACAGCTTTTCTAAGATTTTAAAATGTAGATGGTTTATAATTTATTGTGAGCCGTACGAGCATCAGAAATACATGAAACCTCACAAGTTTCTTCATAATGTCTTGTTCTTAACATTTACACAGTTTTGTGAAGTTTCTTGTTTGTGGACAAGATATATAGACATTTTAATCACAAGAAGATTAAATGATATTAATATTGTGAACTGAACATCTGAACTGTTCTGTCGGTTTATGTCAGTCTATGTCAATCTGACTTGTTCTCCACATAAAAAGATTTCCTAGCCTGACGGTGCCTCTTGTGGAAAAAACTAGTATTACAGCTTTTCTAAGATTTTAAAATATAGATCATTTATAATTTATTGTGATCCCTAAGAGCATCAGAAATACATGAAACCCCACACATTTCTTCAAATTGACTTGTTCTTAACATTTACACAGTTTTGTGAAGTTTCTTGTTTGTGGACAAGATATATAGACTTTTTACTCACAATAGGCCAGACCAGAAATATTTGAAAAATTGTATCTGCTGAACGGTTTAACTAATCGAAAATCCTTTGACAACTTTTTGCCTTGAGTGTCCCTAGATTATGCGTGTGAATTTTCAAGCCAGTGAGATTGACGGCCTATGACGAGTTCGAAAAATTTGAAATTTCAAAAATCTCCAATATTTCGCAAACAATTTGATTGACAGCAGTGGTTCTTGAGGCAAAGTTGTTCAGTATGAGGAGACCTATCAGATGATATCAATATTTTGTGGATGCGTGAAACACCACGTGAGTAGAGACACAAAAAACTCGTTAGCGCCAACTAGTGTCCGATTTTCTTCAAAATTCTGACAGACCACTAGGGCCATGAGTCAAACACGCCCATTGAGTTTCGTTCCAATCAACCTTCGTTAAGCTAGTCTAATTGATGCTCAAAGTTCATTGGCCGATGACGGTCATGTTTTTTGAGATACACCAATGTCCTCATAGACCATCATGGACCCTTGGACAAAGACCGTGCATGACAAGTCTTAGGTCAATCGGACTAACATGTGACCCTGTACAGGTGATTGAGTGTTTTTTTCGCAATATAGCGCCACCAAGTGGTCAATCATCGCAGTTTTTTTGGTGTGACCACAAATTGAGCTTATACATGACTATGTGAAGTTTGGTGAGATTATCTCTTTGCGTTCCAGAGCTATTACGATTTTAGCAAAAGTGTCTCCGCCTTATGCGAACGTTTTATTGTCTTGTTGCAAGCGTGAATCACCGATCAAAATTCCTTTGACAACTTTTGGTCATGAGAGTCTCTAGATGATGCGTGGGAAATTTTGCATGATTTGGCCAAACGGCCTATGAGGAGTTCGAAATTTTTTTTTTTTCAGAAAATTCAAAATGGCGGAAAATTTTTATAGGCGGAAATGAAATCGGAGATATACATTTTTTAAGTCTTGAGCCAAGGATTCCAGGGATATAAGACACTTGAGTGTACGACAAACGGTTTACGAGTTATGAGCGTGTACGCGTTTGTAGTTGCTGTAGCGCCACCTATTGCCCGATTTGCGTCATATTTTGATACGTTCTCCCCAAATTGAGACCTACCATCTGACCAACTTTCAAGTCTCTAGACCTTACGGTTTGGTCTGCACGATAAGAAGTACGGCAGAATAATAATAATAATAATAATAATAATAATAATAATAATAATAAAAATCCTAACAATTACAATAGGTTTTCAACGCTTCGCGTTTGAACCCCTAAATATAGCTGCAAGCAGCAATGACCGGGGTTCAAACGTCGCAAGACCATCTGAGCTGTCATGACGGTTTGTGGTCAATCTGACTAGTTCTCCTAATGTGCACAGTTCTGTGAAGTTTCTACTTTGTGTAAACAATGTATAGACATCTTTCAAAGATGTTCAGAATGAGAAGATCGAATGATATTGACATTGTGAACTGAACATATGAACAGTTATGTCGGTGTATGTCGGTCTATGTCAATCTGACTTGTTCTCCACATAAACAGAGCTTTATGAAGTTTCTAGTTTGTGTAAATGATATATAGACGTTACAAATTTTTTCAGTATGGGAAGATCTATCAAATGATAATAATGTGGGTATGTTTAACACTACACGTCATATCATTTGAACTGTTATGACATTTTTTTGTCAATCTGACTAGTTTTTTCCTAATGAGCACAGTTCTGTGAAGTTTCTACTCTGTGTAAACAATGAATAGACATCTTTCAAAGATGTTCAGACTGAGAAGATTAAATTATATTAATATTGTGAACTGAACATCTGAACTGTTCTGTCGGTTTATGTCAGTCTATGTCAATCTGACTTGTTCTCCACATAAAAAGATTTTCTAGCCTGATGGTGCCTCTTGTGGACAAAAGTAGTATTACAGCTTTTCTAAGATTTTAAAATGTAGATCGTTTGTAATTTATTGTGAGCCCTATGAGCATCAGAAATACATGAGACCTGACACATTTCTTCAAAATGACTTGTTCTTAACATGTTCACAGATCTGTGACGTTTCTCTTGTGGACAAAACTAGTATTACAGCTTTTCTAAGATTTTAAAATGTAGATCGTTTATAATTTATTGTGAGCCGTACGAGCATCAGAAATACATGAAACCTCACAAGTTTCTTCAAAATGACTTGTTCTTAACATTTACACAGTTTTGTGAAGTTTTTTGTTTGTGGACAAGATATATAGACATTTTAATCACAATAGGCCAAATCAGAAATATATGAAAAATCTTATCTGCTGAACGGTTTAACTAATCGAAAATCCTTTGACAACTTTTTGCCTTGAGTGTCCCTAGATGATGCATGTGAATTTTCAAGTCAGTGAGATTGACGGCCTATGACGAGTTCAAAAAATGTGAAATTTCAAAAATCTCCAATATTTCGCAAACAATTTGATTGACAGCAGTGGTTCTTGAGGCAAAGTTGTTCAGTATGAGGAGATCTATCAGATGATATCAATATTTTGTGGATGCGTGAAACACCACGTGAGTAGAGACGCAAAAAACTCGTTAGCGCCAACTAGTGTCCGATTTTCTTCAAAATTCTGACAGACCACTAGGGCCATGAGTCAAACACGCCCATCGAGTTTCGTTCCGATCGACCTTCGTTAAGCTAGTCTAATTGATGCTCAAAGTTCATTGGCCGATGACGGTCATGTTTTTTGAGATACACCAATGTCCTCATAGATCATCATGGACCCTTGGACAAAGACCGTGCATGACAAGTCTCAGGTCAATCGGACTACCATGTGACCCTGTACAGGTGATTGAGTGTTTTTTTCGCAGTATAGCGCCACCAAGTGGTCAATCATCGCAGTTTTTTTGGTGTGACCACAAATTAAGCTTATACATGACTATGTGAAGTTTGGTGAGATTATCTTTTTGCGTTCCAGAGCTATTACAATTTTAGCAAAAGTGTCTCCGCCTTATGCGAACGTTTTATTGTCTTGTTGCAAGCGTGAATCACCGATCAAAATTCCCTTGACAACTTTTGGTCATGAGAGTCTCTAGATGATGTGTGTGAAATTTTGCGTGATTTGGACAAACGGTCTATGAGGAGTTCGAAAACTTTTTTTTTCAGAAAATTCAAAATGGCGGAAAATTTTTATAGGCGGAAATGAAATCGGAGATATACATTTTTTAAGTTTTGAGCCAAGGATTCCAGAGATATAAGACACTTGAGTGTACGACAAACGGTTTACGAGTTATGAGCGTGTACGCGTTTGTAGTCGCTGTAGCGCCACCCATTGCCCGATTTGCGTCATATTTTGATACGTTCTCCCCAAATTGAGACCTACCATCTGACCAACTTTCAAGTCTCTAGACCTTACGGTTTGGTCTGCACGATAAGAAGTACGGCAGAATAATAATAATAATAATAATAAATATAGCTGCAAGCAGCAATGACCGGGGTTCAAACGTCGCAAGACCATCTGAGCTGTCAAGACGGTTTGCGGTCAATCTGACTAGTTCTCCTAATGTGCACAGTTATGTGAAGTTTCTACTTTGTGTAAACAATGTATAGACATCTTTCAAAGATGTTCAGAATGAGAAGATCAAATGATATTGACATTGTGAACTGAACATATGAACAGTTATGTCGGTGTATGTCGGTCTATGTCAATCTGACTTATTCTCCACATAAATAGAGCTTTATGAAGTTTCTAGTTTGTGTAAATGATATATAGACATGCTACAAATTTTTTCAGTATGGGAAGATCTATCAAATGATAATAATGTGGATATGTTTAACACTACACGTCATATCATTTGAACTGTTATGACCTTTTTTTGTCAATCTGACTAGTTTTTTCCTAATGAGCACAGTTCTGTGAAGTTTCTACTCTGTGCAAACAATAAATAGACATCTTTCAAAGATGTTCAGACTGAGAAGATTAAATGATATTAATATTGTGAACTGAACATCTGAACTGTTCTGTCGGTTTATGTCAGTCTATGTCAATCTGACTTGTTCTCCACATGAAAAGATTTTCTAGCCTGATGGTGCCTCTTGTGGACAAAAGTAGTATTACAGCTTTTCTAAGATTTTAAAATGTAGATCATTTGTAATTGATTGTGAGCCCTATGAGCATCAGAAATACATGAGACCTGACACATTTCTTCAAAATGACTTGTTCTTAACTTGTTCACAGATCTGTGACGTTTCTCTTGTGGACAAAACTAGTATTACAGCTTTTCTGAGATTTTAAAATATAGATCGTTTATTATTTATTGTGAGCCGTACGAGCATCAGAAATACATGAAACCTCACAAGTTTCTTCATAATGTCTTGTTCTTAACATTTACACAGTTTTGTGAAGTTTCTTGTTTTTGGACAAGATATATAGACATTTCAATCACAATAGGCCAAATCAGAAATATATGAAAAATTGTATCTGCTAAACGGTTTAACTAATCAAAAATCCTTTGACAACTTTTTGCCTTGAGTGTCCCTAGATGATGCGTGTGAATTTTCAAGCCAGTGAGATTGACGGGCTATGACGAGTTCGAAAAATTTGAAATTTCAAAAATCTCCAATATTTCGCAAACAATTTGATTGACAGCAGTGGTTCTTGAGGCAAAGTTGTTCAGTATGAGGAGATCTATCAGATGATATCAATATTTTGTGGATGCGTGAAACACCACGTGAGTAGAGACGCAAAAAACTCGTTAGCGCCAACTAGTGTCCGATTTTCTTCAAAATTCTGACAGACCACTAGGGCCATGAGTCAAACACGTCCATTGAGTTTCGTTCCGATCGACCTTCGTTAAGCTAGTCTAATTGATGCTCAAAGTTCATTGGCCGATGACGGTCATGTTTTTTGAGATACACCAATATCCTCATAGACTATCATGGACCCTTGGACAAAGACCGTGCATGACAAGTTTCAGAACAATCAGACAAACATGTGACCCTGTACAGGTGATTTAGTGTTTTTTTCACAATATAGCGCCACCAAGTGGTCAACTGGCCCAGTTTTTTTGGTGTGACCACAAAATGACCTTATACATGACTATGTGAAGTTTGTTGAGATTATCTCTTTGCGTTCCAGAGTTATTACGATTTTAGCAAAAGTGTCTCCGCACTATGCGAACGTTTTAGTGTGTTGTTGCAAGCCTGAATCACCGATCAAAATTATTTGAATAACTTTTGGTCATGAGAGTCTCTAGATGATATGTGTGAAGTTTTCACGTTATTTGGACAAACGGCCTATGAGGAGTTCGAAAAAATTTTTTTTCAGAAAATTCAAAATGGCGGAAAATTTTTATGGGCGGAAATGAAATCGGAGATATACATTTTTTAAGTCTTGAGCCAAGGATTCCAGGGATATAAGACACTTGAGTGTACGACAAACTGTCTATGAGTTATTAGCAATTTAGGTATTTTGATCGCTGTAGCGCCACCTATTGGCCAATCGGGGTCATATTTTGATACGTTCTCCCCAAATTGAGACCTACCTTCTGGCCAACTTTCAAGTCTCTAGACATTACGGTTTGGTCTGCACGATAAGAAGTACGGCAGAATAATAATAATAATAATAAAAATCTTAACAATTACAATAGGTTTTCAACGCTTCGCGTTTGAACCCCTAAATATAGCTGCAAGCAGCAATGACCGGGGTTCAAACGTCGCAAGACCATCTGAGCTGTCATGACGGTTTGTGGTCAATCTGACTAGTTCTCCTAATGTGCACAGTTCTGTGAAGTTTCTACTTTGTGTAAACAATGTATAGACATCTTTCGAAGATCTATCAAATGATATTAATATAGTGGGGATATGTTTAACACCACACATCATATCATCTGAACTGTTATGTCAGTCTATGTCAATCTGGCTTGTTCTCCACATGAAAAGATTTTCTAGCCTGACGGTGCCTCTTGTGGACAAAAGTAGTATTACAGCTTTTCTAAGATTTTAAAATATAGATCGTTTATTATTTATTGTGAGCCCTATGAGCATCAGAAATACATGAGACTTGACACATTTCTTCAAAATGACTTGTTCTTAACATTTACACAGTTTTGTGAAGTTTCTTGATTGTGGACAAGATATATAGGCTTTTTATTCACAATAGGCCAAACCTGAAATATATGAAAAATTATATCTGCTGAATGGTTTAGCTAATCGAAATTCTTTGAATAACTTTTTGCCTTGAGTGTCCCTAGATGATGCGTGTGAATTTTCAAGCCAATCGTATTGACCGCCTATGACGAGTTCGAAAAAGTTGAAATTTCAAAAATCTCCAATATTTCATAAAGAATTTGATTGACAGCATTGGTTCTTGAGGCAAAGTTGTTCAGTATGAGGAGATCTATGATATAATATCAATATTCTGTGTATGCGTGAAACACCACGTTAGTAGAGACGCAAAAAACTCGTTAGCGCCAACTAGTGTCCAATTTTTTTCAAAATTCTGACAGACCACTAGGGCCATGAGTCAAACACACCCATCGAGTTTCGTTCCGATCAACCTTCGTTAAGCTGGTCTAATTGATGCTCAAAGTTCATTGGCCGATGACGGCCATGCTTTTTGAGATACACCAATGTCCTCTTAGACCATCATGGACCCTTGGACAAAGACCGTGCATGACAAGTTTCAGGTCAATCAGACTAACATGTGACCCAGTACAGGTAATTTAGAGTTTTTTTCGCAATATAGCGCCACCAAGTGTTCAACCGTCGCAGTTTTTTTGTTGTGACCATAAAATGACCTTATACATGACTATGTGAAGTTTGGTGAGATTATCTCTTTGCGCTCCAGAGTTATTACGATTTTAGCAAAAGTGCCTTTGCTTTATGCAAACGTTTTAGCGTGTCGTTGCGAGCCTGAATCACCGATCAAAATTTTTTGAATAACTTTTGGTCATGAGAGTCTCTAGATGATATGTGTGAAGTTTCGCGTTATTTGGACAAACGGCCTATGAGGAGTTCGAAATTTTTTTTTTTCAGAAAAATCAAAATGGCGGAAAATTTTTATAGGCGGAAATGAAATCGGAGATATACATTTTTTAAGTCTTGAGCCAAGGATTCCAGGGATATAAGACACTTGAGCGTACGACAAACGGTTTACGAGTTATGAGCGTGTACGCGTTTGTAGTCGCTGTAGCGCCACCTATTGCCCGATTTGCGTCATATTTTGATACGTTCTCCCCAAATTGAGACCTACCATCTGTCCAACTTTCAAGTCTCTAGACCTTACGGTTTGGTCTGCACGATAAGAAGTACGGCAGAATAATAATAATAATAAAAATCTTAACAATTACAATAGGTTTTCAACGCTTCGCGTTTGAACCCCTAATAATAAAAATCCTAACAATTACAATAGGTTTTCAACGCTTCGCGTTTGAACCCCTAATAACAAGCAGCAATGACCGGGGTTCAAACGTCGCAAGACCATCTGAGCTGTCAAGACGGTTTGTGGTCAATCTGACTAGTTCTCCTAATGTGGATAGTTCTGTGAAGTTTCTACTTTGTGTAAACAATGTATAGACATCTTTCAAAGATGTTCAGAATGAGAAGATCAAATGATATTGACATTGTGAACTGAACATATGAACTGTTATGTCGGTCTATGTTAATCTGACTTGTTCTCCACATAAACAGACCTTTATGAAGTTTCTAGTTTGTGTAAATGATATATAGACGTTACAAAAAATTTTCAGTATTGGAAGATCTATCAAATGATAACAATGTGTATATGTTTAACACTACACGTCATATCATTTGAACTGTTATGACCTTTTTTTGTCAATCTGACTAGTTTTCCTAATAAGCACAGTTCTGTGAAGTTTCTACTCTGTGCAAACAATGAATAGACATCTTTCAAAGATGTTCAGACTGAGAAGATTAAATGATATTAATATTGTGAACTGAACATCTGAACTGTTCTGTCGGTTTATGTCAGTCTATGTCAATCTGACTTGTTCTCCACATAAAAAGATTTTCTGGCCTGATGGTGCCTCTTGTGGAAAAAAGTAGTATTACAGCTTTTCTAAGATTTTAAAATGTAGATGGTTTATAATTTATTGTGAGCCGTACGAGCATCAGAAATACATGAGACCTGACACATTTCTTCAAAATGACTTGTTCTTAACATGTTCACAGATCTGTGACGTTTCTCTTGTGGACAAAACTAGTATTACAGCTTTTCTAAGATTTTAAAATGTAGATGGTTTATAATTTATTGTGAGCCGTACGAGCATCAGAAATACATGAAACCTCACAAGTTTCTTCATAATGTCTTGTTCTTAACATTTACACAGTTTTGTGAAGTTTATTGTTTTTGGACAAGATATATAGACATTTTAATCACAATGTGCCTAATCAGAAATATATGAAAAATTGTATCTGCTGAACGGTTTAACTAATCGAAAATCCTTTGACAACTTTTTGCCTTGAGTGTCCCTAGATGATGCGTGTGAATTTTCAAGCCAGTGAGATTGACGGCCTATGACGAGTTCGAAAAATTTGAAATTTCAAAAATCTCCAATATTTCGCAAACAATTTGATGGACAGCAGTGGTTCTTGAGGCAAAGTTGTTCAGTATGATGAGATCTATCAGATGATATCAATATTTTGTGGATGCGTGAATCACCACGTGAGTAGAGACGCAAAAAACTCGTTAGCGCCAACTAGTGTCCGATTTTCTTCAAAATTCTGACAGACCACCAGGGCCATGAGTCAAACACGCCCATCGAGTTTCGTTCCGATCGACCTTCGTTAAGCTAGTCTAATTGATGCTCAAAGTTCATTGGCCGATGACGGTCATGTTTTTTGAGATACACCAATGTCCTCATAGACCATCATGGACCCTTGGACAAAGACCGTGCATGACAAGTCTCAGGTCGATCGGACTAACATGTGACCCTGTACAGGTGATTGAGTGTTTTTTTCGCAATATAGCGCCACCAAGTGGTCAATCATCGCAGTTTTTTTGGTGTGACCACAAATTGAGCTTATACATGACTATGTGAAGTTTGGTGAGATTATCTCTTTGCGTTCCAGAGCTATTACAATTTTAGCAAAAGTGTCTCTGCCTTATGCGAACGTTTTAGCGTGTCGTTGCAAGCGTGAATCACCGATCAAAATTATTTGAATAACTTTTGGTCATGAGAGTCTCTAGATGATATGTGTGAAGTTTCGCGTTATTTGGACAAACGGTCTATGAGGAGTTCGAAAACTTTTTTTTTCAGAAAATTCAAAATGGCGGAAAATTTTTATAGGCGGAAATGAAATCGGAGATATACATTTTTTAAGTCTTGAGCCAAGGATTCCAGAGATATAAGACACTTGAGTGTACGACAAACGGTTTACGAGTTATGAACATGTACGCGTTTGTAGTCGCTGTAGCGCCACCTATAGCCCGATTTGCGTCATATTTTGATACGTTCTCCCCAAATTGAGACCTACCATCTGACAAAGTTTCAAGTCTCTAGACCTTACGGTTTGGTCTGCACAAGACGCATTACGGCAGAAGAATAATAATAATAATAATAATAAAAATCCTAACAATTACAATAGGTTTTCAACGCTTCGCGTTTGAACCCCTAATAAATATAGCTGCAAGCAGCAATGACCGGGGTTCAAACGTCGCAAGACCATCTGAGCTGTCAAGACGGTTTGTGGTCAATCTGACTAGTTCTCCTAATGTGCACAGTTCTGTGAAGTTTCTACTCTGTACAAACAATGTATAGACATCTTTCAAAGATGTTCAGAATGAGAAGATCAAATGATATTGACATTGTGAACTGAACATATGAACAGTTATGTCGGTTTATGTCGGTCTATGTCAATCTGACTTGTTCTCCACATACAAAAAGCTTTATGAAGTTTCTAGTTTGTGTAAATGATATATAGACATGTTACACATTTTTTTCAGTATGGGAAGATCTATCAAATGATAACAATGTGGATATGTTTAACACTGCACGTCATATCATTTGAACTGTTATGACCTTTTTTTGTCAATCTGACTAGTTTTCCTAATGAGCACAGTTCTGTGAAGTTTCTACTCTGTGCAAACAATGACTAGACATCTTTCAAAGATGTTCAGACTGAGAAGATTAAATTATATTAATATTGTGAACTGAACATCTGAACTGTTCTGTCGGTTTATGTCAGTCTATGTCAATCTGACTTGTTCTCCACATAAAAAGATTTTCTAGTCTGATGGTGCCTCTTGTGGACAAAAGTAGTATTACAGCTTTTCTAACATTTTAAAATGTAGATCGTTTGTAATTTATTGTGAGCCCTATGAGCATCAGAAATACATGAGACCTGACACATTTCTTCAAAATGACTTGTTCTTAACATGTTCACAGATCTGTGACGTTTCTCTTGTGGACAATACTAGTATTACAGCTTTTCTAAGATTTTAAAATGTAGATCGTTTATAATTTATTGTGAGCCGTACGAGCATCAGAAATACATGAAACCTCACACGTTTCTTCAAAATGACTTGTTCTTAACATTTACACAGTTTTGTGAAGTTTCTTGTTTGTGGACAAGATATATAGACATTTTAATCACAATAGGCCAAATCAGAAATATATGAAAAATTGTATCTGCTGAACGGTTTAACTAATCGAAAATCCTTTGACAACTTTTAGCCTTGAGTGTCCCTAGATGATGCGTGTGAATTTTCAAGCCAGTGAGATTGACGGCCTATGACGAGTTCGAAAAATTTGAAATTTCAAAAATCTCCAATATTTCGCAAACAATTTGATTGACAGCAGTGGTTCTTGAGGCAAAGTTGTTCAGTATGAGGAGATCTATCAGATGATATCAATATTCTGTGGATGCGTGAAACACCATGTGAGTAGAGACGCAAAAAACTCGCTAGCGCCAACTAGTGTCCGATTTTCTTCAAAATTCTGAAAGACCACTAGGGCCATGAGTCAAACACGCCCATCGAGTTTCGTTCCGATGGACCTACGTTAAGCTAGTCTAATTGATGCTCAAAGTTCATTGGCCAATGACGGTCATGTTTTTTGAGATACATCAATTTCCTCATAGATCATCATGGACCCTTGGACAAAGACTGTGCATGACAAGTCTCAGGTCAATCGGACTACCATGTGACCCTGTACAGGTGATTGAGTGTTTTTTTCGCAATATAGCGCCACCAAGTGGTCAACTGGCCCAGTTTTTTTGTTGTGACCACAAAATGAGCTTATACATGACTATGTGAAGTTTGTTGAGATTATCTCTTTGCGTTCCAGAGTTATTACGATTTTAGCAAAAGTGTCTCCGCACTATGCGAACGTTTTAGCGTGTTGTTGCAAGCCTGAATCACCGATCGAAATTATTTGAATAACTTTTGGTCATGAGAGTCTCTAGATGATATGTGTGAAGTTTTCACGTTATTTGGACAAACGGCCTATGAGGAGTTCGAAAAATTTTTTTTTCAGAAAATTCAAAATGGCGGAAAATTTTTATGGGCGGAAATGAAATCGGAGATATACATTTTTTAAGGCTTGAGCCAAGGATTCCAGGGATATAAGACACTTGAGTGTACGACAAACTGTCTATGAGTTATTAGCAATTTAGGTATTTTGATCGCTGTAGCGCCACCTATTGGCCAATCGGGGTCATATTTTGATACGTTCTCCCCAAATTGAGACCTACCTTCTGGCCAACTTTCAAGTCTCTAGACATTACGGTTTGGTCTGCACGATAAGAAGTACGGCAGAATAATAATAATAATAATAAAAATCTTAACAATTACAATAGGTTTTCAACGCTTCGCGTTTGAACCCCTAATAATAATAAAAATCCTAACAATTACAATAGGTTTTCAACGCTTCGCGTTTGAACCCCTAATAAAAATCCTAACAATTACAATAGGTTTTCAACGCTTCGCGTTTGAACCCCTAAATATAGCTGCAAGCAGCAATGACCGGGGATCAAACGTGGCAGGACCATCTGAGCTGTCATGACTGTTTGTGTTCAATCTGACTAGTTATCCTAATGTGCACAGTTCTGTGAAGTTTCTACTTTGTGTAAACAATGTATAGACATCTTTCAAAGATGTTCAGAATGAGAAGATCAAATGATTTCGACATTGTGAACTGAACATATGAACAGTTATGTCGGTGTATGTCGGTCTATGTCAATCTGACTTGTTCTCCACATAAACAGAGCTTTATGAAGTTTCTAGTTTGTGTAAATGATATATAGACATGTTACAAATTTTTTTCATTATGGGAAGATCTATCAAATGATAACAATGTGGATATGTTTAACACTACACATCATATCATTTGAACTGTTATGACCTTTTTTTGTCAATCTGACTAGTTTTTTCCTAATGAGCACAGGTCTGTGAAGTTTCTACTCTGTGCAAACAATGAATAGACATCTTTCAAAGATGTTCAGACTGAGAAGATTAAATGATATTAATATTGTGAACTGAACATCTGAACTGTTCTGTCGGTTTATGTCAGTCTATGTCAATCTGACTTGTTCTCCACATAAAAAGATTTTCTAGCCTGATGGTGCCTCTTGTGGACAAAAGTAGTATTACAGCTTTTCTAAGATTTTAAAATGTAGATCGTTTGTAATTTATTGTGAGCCCTATGAGCATCAGAAATACATGAGACCTGACACATTTCTTCAAAATGACTTGTTCTTAACATGTTCACAGATCTGTGACGTTTCTCTTGTGGACAAAACTAGTATTATAGCTTTTCTAAGATTTTAAAATGTAGATCGTTTAAAATTTATTGTGAGCCGTACGAGCATCAGAAATACATGAAACCACACGTTTCTTCAAAATGACTTGTTCTTAACATTTGCACAGTTTTGTGAAGTTTCTTGTTTGTGGACAAGATATATAGACATTTTAATCACAATAGGCCAAATCAGAAATATATGAAAAATTGTATCTGCTGAACGGTTTAACTAATCGAAAATCCTTTGACAACTTTTTGCCTTGAGTGTCCCTAGATGATGCGTGTGAATTTTCAAGTCAGTGAGATTGACGGCCTATGACGAGTTCGAAAAATTTGAAATTTCAAAAATCTCCAATATTTCGCAAACAATTTGATTGACAGCAGTGGTTCTTGAGGCAAAGTTGTTCAGTATGAGGAGATCTATCAGATGATATCAATATTCTGTGGATGCGTGAAACACCACGTGAGTAGAGACGCAAAAAACTCGTTAGTGCCAACTAATGTCCGATTTTCTTCAAAATTCTGACAGACCACTAGGGCCATGAGTCAAACACGCCAATCGAGTTTCGTTCCGATCGACCTTCGTTAAGCTAGTCTAATTGATGCTCAAAGTTCATTGGCCGATGACGGTCATGTTTTTTGAGATACACCAATGTCCTCATAGATCATCATGGACCCTTGGACAAAGACCGTGCATGACAAGTCTCAGGTCAATCGGACTACCATGTGACCCTGTACAGGTGATTGAGTGTTTTTTTCGCAATATAGCGCCACCAAGTGGTCAATCATCGCAGTTTTTTTGGTGTGACCACAAATTGAGCTTATACATGACTATGTGAAGATTGGTGAGATTATCTCTTTGCGTTCCAGAGCTATTACGATTTTAGCAAAAGTGTCTCCGCCTTATGCAAACGTTTTATTGTCTTGTTGCAAGCGTGAATCACCGATTAAAATTCCTTTGACAACTTTTGGTCATGAGAGTCTCTAGATGATGCATGGGAAATTTTGCGTGATTTGGACAAACGGCCTATGAGGAGTTCGAAAAACAATTTTTTCAGAAAATTCAAAATGGCGGAACATTTTTATAGGCGGAAATGAAATCGGAGATATACATTTTCTAAGTCTTGAGCCAAGGATTCCAGGGATATAAGACACTTGAGTGCACGACAAACGGTTTACGAGTTATGAGCGTGTACGCGTTTGTAGTCGCTATAGCGCCACCTATTGCCCGATTTGCGTCATATTTTGATACGTTCTCCCCAAATTGAGACCTACCATCTGACCAACTTTCAAGTCTCTAGACCTTACGGTTTGGTCTGCACGATAAGAAGTACGGCAGAATAATAATAATAATAATAATAATAATAAATATAGCTGCAAGCAGCAATGACCGGGGTTCAAACGTAGCAGGACCATCTGAGCTGTCATGACGGTTTGTGGTCAATCTGACTAGTTCTCCTAATGTGCACAGTTCTGTGAAGTTTCTACTTTGTGTAAACAATGTATAGACATCTTTCAAAGATGTTCAGAATGAGAAGATCAAATGATATTGACATTGTGAACTGAACATATGAACTGTTATGTCGGTCTATGTCAATCTGACTTGTTCTCCACATAAACAGAGCTTTATGAAGTTTCTAGTTTGTGTAAATGATATATAGACGTTACAAAAAAATTTCAGTATGGGAAGATCTATCAAATGATAACAATGTGGATATGTTTAACACTACACGTCATATCATTTGAACTGTTATGACCTTTTTTTGTCAATCTGACTAGTTTTCCTAATGAGCACAGTTCTGTGAAGTTTCTACTCTGTGCAAACAATGAATAGACATCTTTCAAAGATGTTCAGACTGAGAAGATTAAATGATATTAATATTGTGAACTGAACATCTGAACTGTTCTGTCGGTTTATGTCAGTCTATGTCAATCTGACTTGTTCTCCACATAAAAAGATTTTCTAGCCTGATGGTGCCTCTTGTGGACAAAAGTAGTATTACAGCTTTTCTAAGATTTTAAAATGTAGATCATTTGTAATTTATTGTGAGCCCTATGAGCATCAGAAATACATGAGACCTGACACATTTCTTCAAAATGACTTGTTCTTAACATTTAAACAGTTTTGTGAAGTTTCTTGTTTGTGGACAAGATATATAGACTTTTTACTCACAATAGGCCAGACCAGAAATATTTGAAAAATTGTATCTGCTGAACAGTTTAACTAATCGAAAATCCTTTGACAACTTTTTGCCTTGAGTGTCCCTAGATGATGCGTGTGAATTTTCAAGCCAGTGAGATTGACGGCCTATGACGAGTTCGAAAAATTTGAAATTTCAAAAATCTCCAATATTTCGCAAACAATTTGATTGACAGCAGTGGTTCTTGAGGCAAAGTTGTTCAGTATGAGGAGACCTATCAGATGATATCAATATTTTGTGGATGCGTGAAACACCACGTGAGTAGAGACGCAAAAAACTCGTTAGCGCCAACTAGTGTCCGATTTTCTTCAAAATTCTGACAGACCACTAGGGCCATGAGTCAAACACGCCCATCGAGTTTCGTTCCGATCGACCTTCGTTAAGCTAGTCTAATTGATGCTCAAAGTTCATTGGCCGATGACGGTCATGTTTTTTGAGATACACCAATGTCCTCATAGACCATCATGGACCCTTGGACAAAGACCGTGCATGACAAGTCTCAGGTCAATCGGACTAACATGTGACCCTGTACAGGTGATTGAGTGTTTTTTTTGCAATATAGCGCCACCAAGTGGTCAATCATCGCAGTTTTTTTGGTGTGACCACAAATTGAGCTTATACATGACTATGTGAAGTTTGGTGAGATTATCTCTTTGCGTTCCAGAGCTATTACGATTTAAGCTAAAGTGTCTCCGCCTTATGCGAACGTTTTATTGTCTTGTTGCAAGCGTGAATCACCGATTAAAATTCCTTTGACAACTTTTGGTCATGAGAGTCTCTAGATGATGCGTGGGAAATTTTGCATGATTTGGCCAAACGGCCTATGAGGAGTTCGAAATTTTTTTTTTTCAGAAAATTCAAAATGGCGGAAAATTTTTATAGGCGGAAATGAAATCGGAGATATACATTTTTTAAGTCTTGAGCCAAGGATTCCAGGGATATAAGACACTTGAGTGTACGACAAACGGTTTACGAGTTATGAGCGTGTACGCGTTTGTAGTCGCTGTAGCGCCACCTATTGCCCGATTTGCGTCATATTTTGATACGTTCTCCCCAAATTGAGACCTACCATCTGACAAAGTTTCAAGTCTCTAGAGCTTACGGTTTGGTCTGCACGAGACGCATTACGGCAGAAGAATAATAATAATAATAATAATAATAATAATAATAAAAATCCTAACAATTACAATAGGTTTTCAACGCTTCGCGTTTGAACCCCTAATAAAAATCCTAACAATTACAATAGGTTTTCAACGCTTCGCGTTTGAACCCCTAACAAGCAGCAATGACCGGGGTTCAAACGTAGCAGGACCATCTGAGCTGTCATGACTGTTTGAGTTAGAGACTTCAATTTTGCTATGGTCAATGATTGGACTGTCCTTAATGAGTGTGCCAACTTTTTTTCATTTTCCCGCTTACGGTTCTATGGGACCATCTGAGCTGTCATGACTGTTTGTGGTCAATCTGACTAGTTATCCTAATGTGCACAGTTCTGTGAAGTTTCTACTTTGTGCAAACAATGTATAGACATCTTTCAAAGATGTTCAGAATGAGAAGATCAAATGATATTAATATTGCGAACTGAACATCTGAACTGTAATGTTGATCTATGTCAATCTGACTTGTTCTCCACATAAACACATCTTTATGAAGTTTCTAGTTTGTGTAAACGATGTATAGACATATCATATTACACATTTTTTCACTATAGGAAGATCTATCAAATTATATTAATATCGTGTGGATATGTTTAACACCACACATCATATCATCTGAACTTTTATGTCAGTCTATGTCAATCTGACTTGTTCTCCACATGAAAAGATTTTCTAGCCTGACGGCGCCTCTTGTGGACAAAAGTAGTATTACAGCTTTTCTAAGATTTTAAAATATAGAGTGTTTATAATTTATTGTGAGCCCTATGAGCATCAGAAATACATGAGACCCAACACATTTCTTCAAAATGACTTGTTCTTAACATGTTCACAGTTCTGTGACGTTTCTCTTGTGGACAAAAGTAGTATTACAGCTTTTCTAAGATTTTAAAATATAGAGTGTTTATAATTTATTGTGAGCCGTACGAGCATCAGAAATACATGAAACCTCACAAGTTTCTTCATAATGTCTTGTTCTTAACATTTACACAGTTTTGTGAAGTTTCTTGTTTTTGGACAAGATATATAGACATTTTAATCACAATAGGCCAAATCAGAAATATATGAAAAATTGTATCTGCTGAACGGTTTAACTAATCGAAAATCCTTTGACAACTTTTTGCCTTGAGTGTCCCTAGATGATGCGTGTGAATTTTCAAGCCAGTGAGATTGACGGCCTATGACGAGTTCGAAAAATTTGAAATTTCAAAAATCTCCAATATTTCGCAAACAATTTGATTGACAGCAGTGGTTCTTGAGGCAAAGTTGTTCAGTATGAGGAGATCTATCAGATGATATCAATATTCTGTGGATGCGTGAAACACCACGTGAGTAGAGACACAAAAAACTCGTTAGCGCCAACTAGTGTCCGATTTTCTTCAAAATTCTGACAGACCACTAGAGCCATGAGTCAAACACGCCCATCGAGTTTCGTTCCGATCGACCTTCGTTAAGCTGGTCTAATTGATGCTCAAAGTTCATTGGCCAATGACGGTCATGTTTTTTGAGATACACCAATGTCCTCATAGACCATCATGGACCCTTGGACAAAGACCGTGCATGACAAGTCTCAGGTCAATTGGACTACCATGTGACCCTGTACAGGTGATTGAGTGTTTTTTTCGCAATATAGCGCCACCAAGTGGCCAATCATCGCAGTTTTTTTGGTGTGACCACAAATTGATCTTATACATGACTATGTGAAGTTTGGTGAGATTATCTCTTTGCGTTGCAGAGGTATTACGATTTTAGCAAAAGTGTCTCCGCCTGATGCGAACGTTTTATTGTCTTGTTGCAAGCGTGAATCACCGATCAAAATTCCTTTGACAACTTTTGGTCATGAGAGTCTCTAGATGATGCATGGGAAATTTTGCGTGATTTGGACAAACGGCCTATGAGGAGTTCGAAAAATTTTTTTTTCAGAAAATTCAAAATGGCGGAAAATTTTTATAGGCGGAAATGAAATCGGAGATATACATTTTTTAAGTCTTGAGCCAAGGATTCCAGGGATATAAGACACTTGAGTGTACGACAAACGGTTTACGAGTTATGAGCGTGTACGCGTTTGTAGTTGCTGTAGCGCCACCTATTGCCCGATTTGCGTCATATTTTGATACGTTCTCCCCAAATTGAGACCTACCATCTGACCAACTTTCAAGTCTCTAGACCTTACGGTTTGGTCTGCACGATAAGAAGTACGGCAGAATAATAATAATAATAATAATAATAATAATAATAATAATAATAATAATAATAAAAATCCTAACAATTACAATAGGTTTTCAACGCTTCGCGTTTGAACCCCTAAATATAGCTGCAAGCATCAATCAACGGGGTTCAAACGTCGCAAGTTCATCTGAGCGGTTATGACGATTTTCTGTCAATTTGAGTAGTTCTCCTAATGTGCACAGTTCTGTGAAGTTTCTAGGTTGTACAAACAATGTATAAACATCAAAGATGTTCAGAATGAGAAGATCTATCAAATGATTTCAGTATTGTGTTGATGTGCTTAACACGTCATATGATCTGTTATGTCAGTTTATGTCAATTTGACCTGTTTGCCACATAATCACAGTTTTATGAAGTTTATTCAGTATGAGAAGATCTATCAAATGATATTAATATAGTGTGAATGTGTTTAACACAACATGTCATGTCATCTGAACTGTTATGTCAGTCTATGTCAATCTGACTTGTTCTCCACGTGCATGACAAGTTTGAAGTTAATCGGACTAACGAGTGCACATGTATAGATGTTTTAGTGTTTTTTTTCATAATATAGCGCCACCAAGTGGTCAATCGTTGCAGATGTTTTAGTTTGACCACAAAATAAGCTCTTACATGAGTATTTCAAGTTTGGTGAGATTATCTCTTTGCACTCCAGAGTTATTACAATTTTAGCAAAAGTGTTAAGTTGGTCTAATTGATGCTCAAACTTCATTGGCTGATGACGGCCATGTTTTTTGAGATATGCCAATATCCTCATAGAACATCATGGACCCTTGGATAAAGACCGTGCATGACAAGTTTCAAGTCAATCGAATAAACGAGTGTACCGTGACAGCCAATTTAGAAATTGTTCACATATTTAAAAAAAACAAATTCAAAAATTGGAATAAAAAGATTCCTTATCCTGTGGCTCCCTCTTGTGGACAAGTAATATTACAGCCATCATTTTTTAGTTTTAATTGGTTATTATGCAGTATGGGAAGATCTATCAAATACTAAAATAGTGTGGATGTGTGAAACAAGATGTGAGCAAAGATTCTTCTAACTGAAATTGGAATAAAAAGATTTCCTAGCCTGACGGTGCCGCTTGTGGACAAAACTAGTATTACAGCTTTACTGAGATTTTAAAATATAGATAGTTTATGATTTATTGTGAGCCCTATGAGCATCAGAAATACATGAAACCAGACATGTTTCTTCAAAATGACGTGTTCTTAACATGTTCACAGTTCTGTGATGTTTTTTGTTTGTGCACAAGATATAACGACATTTTAATCACAATAGACCAAATCAGAAAAATATGAAAAATTGTATCTGCTGAACGGTTTAACTTATTGAAGTTCTTTGAATAACTTTTTGCCTTGTGTGTCCCTAGATGATGTGTGTGAATTTTCAAGCCAATTGTATTGACGGCCTATGACTAGTTCGAAAAAGTTGAATTTTCTAAAATCTCCAATATTTCAAAAACAGTTTGATTGACAGCAGTGGTTCTTGAGGCAAAGTTGCTCAGTATGAGACGATCTAACAGATGATATCAATATTGTGGGGATGTGTGAAACACCACGTGATTAGAGATGCAAAAAACTCGTTAGCGCCAACTAGTGGCCGATTTCTTTAAAAATTCTAACAGACCTTTAGGGCTATGAGTCAAATATGCTCAACAAGTTTCGTTCTGATCAACATTCGTTAAGTTGGTCTAATTTATGCTCAAAGTTCATTGGCCGATAACAGCCATGTTTTTTGAGATACGCCAATATCCTCATAGATCATCATGACCCAATGGACAAAGACCGTGCATAACAAGTTTGACGTCAATCGGACTAACGAGTGCACATGTGCAGATGTTTTAGTGTTTTTTTCATAATATAGCGCCACCAAGTGGTCAATCGTTGCAGATTTTTTAGCGTGACCACAAAACTAGCTCATACACGAGTATTTCAAGTTTGGTGAGATTATCTCTTTGCGTTCTAGAATTATCATGATTTTAGCGAAAGAGGCTCCGACTTATTCAGACGTTTGGACGTCCTGTTGCGAGCGTGAATCACTGATCAAAATTCTTTATATAACTTTTGGTCAGGAGAGTCTCTAGATGATGCGTGTGAAGTTTCGCGTGATTTGGACAAACGGTCTATGAGGAGTTCGAAAAATTTTTTTTTCAGAAAATTCAAAATGGCGGAAAATTTTTATAGACGGAAATGAAATCGGAGATATACGTTTTGTTCGGCTTGAGCCAAGGATTCTAGAGATATGAAACACTTGAGTGTAGGACAAACGGTCTAGGAGTTATTAGCGATTTAGCTATTTTGATCGCTGTAGCGCCACCTATTGGCCGATTAGCGTCATATTTTGATACGTTCCCCCCAAATTGAGACCTACCATCTGGCCAGGTTTCAAGTCTCTAGACCTTACGGTTTGGTCTGCACGATCGGAAGTTCGGCAGAAGAATAATAATAATAATAAAAATCTTAACGATTACAATAGGTTTTCAACGCTTCGCGTTTGAACCCCTAATAAAAATCTTAACGATTACAATAGGTTTTCAACGCTTCGCGTTTGAACCCCTAATAATAATAAAAATCCTAACAATTACAATAGGTTTTCAACGATTCGCGTTTGAACCCCTAATAAAAATCCTAACAATTACAATAGGTTTTCAACGCTTCGCGTTTGAACCCCTAACTTAACAATTACAATAGGTTTTCAACGCTTCGCGTTTGAACCCCTAATAATAAAAATCTTAACAATTACAATAGGTTTTCAACGCTTCGCGTTTGAACCCCTAATAATAATAAAAATCTTAACAAATACAATAGGTTTTCAACGCTTCGCGTTTGAACCCCTAAATATAGCTGCTAGCAGCCATCACGGGGCCAAGCGCAAGGAGGGCATTAAATGTAATGCCGACATGGCTGGCATCATCAGATCAACGGTAGTAAGAATCTAAAGACATTTCAATATGACTTAAGTCGAAATGGCTGAAAAATCAACAATACGGTCTTTAGTAATTCGATTTAATGGTTTATCACATTCAACCAACAGGCAGCGCTGTAACCAAATTGTAGTGTCAATTCATGTGGTACATTGAGAGTGTGGTGACATTGACACATGCAAAGTTTGCTTTCAATTGGATAAACCATTGCTGACAGAACACTAAAGTCATGTGTTTGTTAAACATAGCATCTTATAAGAAAAATCGAAATGGCAGACGCTCAAAATGGCCGATATGGGAATATTTGGTATCACAGGACTCGGCATGACCCACTGGATCTAAAGAGACCAGTTTCATGATTTTTGGCCAAAGGGTTCAGAAGTTATAAGCAAAAAAGTCAGTTTTTCATATCTCCTGACCACTAGGGGGCAGAGCGCCAAATCTCTGCAGGTAGCCTCAGACCACGATTGACATAACACACACCTATTTTGGTCAGAATACGCTAATGAGTTACGTAGATATAGCATCGCTTTCAATTCTATGGCCATTGTGTCGAATTCTTTCACGAGTTATTCGTAAACGGTTTTACGAATCAACTTTCTTTATATAACTTTTTGTCATGATGGTCTGGAGATGATGTGGTTTAATTTTGTGGTTTTTCAATTGTCTTTTGTTTAGTGCTGGCTTCTGGGCACTGATTCGACCATGGAGGCCATTTCCGACCAGAATCCGACAAACTCTTCTGGTTGACACAGGGACTTCAGGTGACCAGGGGTATAAAACTGTGCGTAGGATCCCTACTAAAAGTTTACGTACGCTTAAAAGTAAAAAAATGGCATACACCAAAAAATAAACAAAAATTAACCATCTGTGTCGCCAATTCCCTCTGTCTCCAGAATGTGCGAATGCACAGCTCAAAGTTTGCTTTAAGGTCTGAACATTCTCCCATCAAGTTTGTTTTTTATTGATCACAACCTTTGCGTGGAAACTGGCGTATGTACAATACCAGCCCCGTTTTGTGCGTACGCACACTTTATAAATGAGACCCCAGGTCTCGTGGAGGTCTGCTGCAGTGTAAAATGGGCTGAGCTTGTCAAAAACGTCTCCAGTCTCTTCAAATCTTTTTTTTAATCCTCTGTACTTGACACTGAGACACATTGAAGGTGTCTGCCACATCAGCAGTGAATCTGGTCTTCAGCCTTTTGATATTCAAAACTTTAGACTCAGGGTGAATCTTGGGCATGTTTGCAGAGGTCTAGCTGCAGTTGATGTGAGGGTCTAGTGTACTGGGGTTCTTTTTATACACACCTGAGATCTAATTGATCCATTATTGGTCACAGGTGAAGCTCATATGACAAGGCGACAACACTTATGTCTTTGCATAAATTGACTCAATGGGCTTTCCCAAGCTGTGAATATTAGAATACTTTTTGAAAGTTTCGTTTTGCACTGAAACATTATTACAAAAGCTGGTGGGATTAAAATGAACCATCATTAATCACCATCACCATCAAATCTTGATTAGAAATATGTTTCAGCGGCACTTCAGGTCAATTTGTACACAAGCGACAAGACTTTTGTCAGGGACTGTACACTGCAGACTTCATGTTCAGCTCAGCAACCTGTCACCTACAGAAGTTCTCTGACGACTCTGCCATCGTTGGTCTGATCACAGATGATGATGACAGGGAGTACAGAAAACAGATCCAGAACTTTGTGGACTGGTGCCAACGGAGCTGTCTCCAGTTAAATGCGGGGAAAACCAAAGAATTGGTGGTGGATTTCCGTAGGCGCAAAAAACTATGTTACCACCAGTGAACATTCAGGGAAAGGACATTGTGAGGGTGGAATCTTAAAAATACCTGGGTGTTCATCTGAACAACAAACTTGACTGGTCAGACAACATTGCTGCGATCTACAAGAAAGGGCAGAGCAGAGGAGACTGAGGTCTTTTGGTGTGCAAGGAGAACTACTGCACTACTCAGCCATATTCTATGGTGTGGTATTCTGGTGAAGCAGCATTTCTAGTGCAGAAAGGAAGAGACTGGACAAGCTGATCAGGAAAGCCAGCTCAGTCCTGGGGATTCCTCTGGATACTGTGCAGGAGGTGGGAGAGAGGAGGATGGAATCAAAACTGTCATCATTGCTGGAGAACGACTCTCACCTCCTGTATGAAACGGTTTCAGCTCTGAACAGTTCCTTCAGTGACAGACTGTTACATCCGAAGTGTCTGAAGGAGTGATACAGACGATTGTTTCTCCCTGCTGCTATTAGACTTTACAATCAGAGTTGCTCCCAGTGAACGAGTCACCATGATACTTACTGCTGCTATTTTATCACTGCAATATGTGCAATTTGTTGTTGTTGTTTTTAGTGCAATCACTATGCTGTAATCCTTTATATACTTTTTGTTTTGTATATGCTGTATATATATATATATATATATATATATATATATATATATATATATATATATATATGCTGTATATTATTTATATTTGAAATATACTGTAAAAATTGCTGCTGAAACAGAGAAATTTCCCCATTGTGGGACGAATACAGGTTTATCTTATCTTATATACTTTTGTTTTTTGTTTTGTATATGCTGTATATTATTTATATTTGTAACATACTGTAAAAATTGCTGCTGGAACAGAGAAATTTCCCCATTGTGGGACGAATAAAGGTTTATCTTATTTTATACGCCATCTTAAAGATATATTCCCAGCATAAACAAAGTAGCCGTTACAATCTCTGCTGTTAGTTGGTGCACATATGCCTTTTGTTGTTAACAAACATCACC
Organism: Rhodeus uyekii; assembly: GCA_037043235.1. Classification (NCBI taxonomy): domain Eukaryota; kingdom Metazoa; phylum Chordata; class Actinopteri; order Cypriniformes; family Acheilognathidae; genus Rhodeus; species Rhodeus uyekii. Next base: position 244,659 of record JAWRVZ010000014.1, read on the forward strand.
ATACCTTTTTTATGCCGATCACCTTATCAAAAAAATCGCCATATTGGCTTTTGGTTATCTCGATCCTTGGATATCTCAATGCTTTTTTGCAACACCCCCGAGGCCGTCGACCTAATCGGCTTCCACTGTATCAGCATTTATAACAAACCTATAATGTTAAATATTAAAACACTGGCACAAACGAATAAGACTATTTTTGTTGAATCTGGAGCAGGTGGGGGGCTGGTGATGTCATTGTCTATAATGAAATGTTTAATATTATAAAAACTGAAACAGCACAAATTAAACTTTTAGCAGCACAAACAGAGCACAAACAGACGAGACCATTTCTGTTGAATTTGGTGCATGTGAGGGGCTGGTGACATCATTGTAATGTTTAATATTTTATAAACATAAACGGCACAGATGAAACTTTTAGTAATGCAAAACAGCACAAACGGAGCACAAACTAACGAGACAATTTTGGGTGGATTTGGTGCACGTGGGTGGGGGGGGGGACTGATGACATAATTTTTGGTCTGCTGAATTTTTGGTCTGCGTTGGTTTGTGCTGCAAAAATTTTTGTTTGTGCTGCTTTGGTTTTTTAGAAATGAAAAGAATAATTATAGGGTAATCTAGGTCACTCAGCCCCCTACCTGCTTCGTTTGTGCTGCTAAAAGTTTGATCTGTGCTGTTTCAGATTATTAAATAGCATGTTTGGAAACCAGCTCAAGTGGTCTTGATGTTTTGACACTTTCAAACGGAGCTCTAGCCTCAGGCTCTGGTGACTTCGTTGCTCCTTTCTCTCCTAGACAGCCTTTCTGTTTGTAATCGTTTGTCTTTGTCAGTTCTGAAGGTTTGTGTTACGTGATGAGTGTGGATGTTCCTTGTTTCCACTAAGAAGTGCCGTTTCCCTATCAGTCAGTCACGTTCGACGTTACGTCGGACTGACGTCATGGGGTCTCGCTTGGGAGCCCAATCACCTCCCAATATAACTAAACGCGCCAATGAACATTGGCTAGTGAGATTTGCATGCCGAGTCCCGCCCCACCCGGCTTCCGGGTATAAATAGGACCGGCATCGCTCACTTCATTCATACTTTTGCTTCGGAGCCGAGCGGTTGTAAGCAGCCGTTCATTCTGATCACCTTCAAAGAGCGCGTTCTTTTCCGGCTGGAAATACGGTGCGACAGCGGTGGTGCGCGTCTTCCCAGCAACGTGTTCCCCCCTGTGTGCCTCGGTTGGAAGAGCAGTTCCTCTAAAAGAGCAAAACGCGGACGATTAGCGTCTTTTTCAAGATGCCTTTTCGTCCGTGTGTTTCTGGATGCGGTCGTTTCCTGACCTCATCTGACGGCCATGAGCGCTGTTTCTCGTGTCTGGGCAGACAGCACGCTGAGAGAGCGCTTGTGGATGGTTCATGCTCTCATTGCGGGGGCATGACCATGTCGGTGTTGCAGTCGCGGCTCGCCCTCTGTGATACAGAGGTTCGAGCCCCCTCTGCTGCTACCCATATCCCCTCTGTCTCTCATGGTAGAGCTGTGGGGTTGGTTAGCACTCTGGGAGACCTGAGGGTTACAGTGGGAGCTACCTCGTCGGGCCAGCCCCTACGAACCTCCCACTCCTCTTGCACACCGTGTGCCGTCGAGCTGCCAGATGAGCCGCCAGGTCCCCCACGTGAGGTGCCTCGGGTCTCGTTTGGCGCTCCGGATGAGGATCGGATGTCGATCGCTGCATCGGAGAGTGGGCTGTCATCCTCGGGTGAGGAAGCCGAGCAGCGCCCCTCGGGCGTCGCTGCTCGTGTGGAATCAGATCGGGAGATGATGGCCATGCTTTCCCGGGCTGCCGCGGGCATCGGGTTTGAGTGGAACCCTCCACCGTCGCCCGAGCGCTCGCGGCTGGATGATTGGTTTCTGGGTGAGGAGCGGGGTTCACAGCCCCGCTCCGCTCCGGTGCCTTTCTTCCCGGAAGTGCATGAGGAGGTCAGTAAGTCGTGGAAGGCACCTTTTACTGCCCGAAGCCGCTCTCTGGTCTCCTCCGCTCTCACTACCCTCAATGGCGGGGCTGCCAAGGGTTACGCGGACATTCCCCAGGTGGAGCGTGCAGTTGCGGTGCACTTGTGCCCGCAAAATGCTGCCACCTGGCGCAATCGTCCGCGCCTAACGTCCAAGGCGGGTAAGACGACGGCAGCCCTGGCTGCCAAGGCTTACAGCGCCGCTGGACAGGCAGCTTCTGCCCTGCATGCCATGGCCATCCTGCAGGTCCATCAGGCAAAAGCTCTTAAAGAGCTGCACGAGGGTAGCTCTGAGCCGGGGTTGATGCAGGAACTGCGCACGGCGACTGACTTCGCCCTCCGGGCGACTAAGGTCACGGCGCGGGCCCTCGGCCAGACGATGTCCACACTCGTGGTCCAGGAGCGCCATCTCTGGCTGGACCTGGCTGAGATGAAGGACGCCGACAAAGTTCGCTTTCTCGACGCCCCCGTCTCCCAGGCTGGCCTCTTCGGCGACACCGTCGTGGACTTCGCTCAGCGGTTCTCGACGGTGCAGAAGCAGACTGAGGCGATAAGCCACATCTTGCCCCGGCGGGATTCTGCCAAACCGCCGCGGGCTGTCCCTCAGCCTGCTCGCCGCCGAGGGCGCCCCCCTGCGGCTGCAAAGGGTCCGGCCGGACCGGAGACCTCCCGTCCGGCCCCTCCCCCCCGCAGGAAGGCGACGCAGCCCGTCCAGACCGCTAAACCCTCCAAGAAAAAATCAAAGCGGCCCTGAGACGGGCGACCCAGAGATGGTAGGACCTGCTCGTTCCCAGGAGCTGGTGAGGGCACCACTCCTTCCCCCAGAGGAGGGCCGGGCGGAGAATCTTTTGTTTCTTTCTGTTCCGCCACTGGCCCCAGGGCCAGTGGTACCCACATTTTCAATAAAAGAGCAGTTTCCTCCATCTCTGGGTCATACTCGGTCCAAGCTGACAGTGGGCGACGCACTGCTTCCCCCCTCTCAGCCGACCTCTCTTTCGCCACGGACAGGGAGCGGGCAGTCCCAGGACGCGCTGCCTCCTTGCCCCTCCCTTCCAGGCCCCTCACGGGGGCTATGGAGCCAGGTAAGTGCACCACACGCACTGCCACGACTCCAGGACGCCATGCCTCCTGGGTTGGGCCTCAGAGCTCCCTGCTGCCCCCCCGCGGGTTCGTCGGTCGTCCCCTTGGTGCCTCTCGAACGGAGTTTGGGTGCCTGGTTAGCGCTTCCCACTCCGTCTCGTTGGCTCATTCGGACAATCAGACTCGGCTATGCGATTCAGTTCGCCAGGCGGCCCCCCAGGTTCAGCGGCGTTCTGACTACCTCAGTGGCAGGCAAGGACGCCCCTGTACTTCGGGAAGAGATCGCTGTCCTCCTGGCGAAGGGTGCGATCGAGCCTGTCCCTCCAGCCGAGATGGAGTCGGGGTTTTACAGCCCCTACTTCATCGTTCCCAAGAAAGGTGGGGGGTTACGGCCTATCCTGGACCTGCGTGCCTTGAATCGGACCCTACACAGGCTTCCGTTCAAAATGTTAAAGCAGAGACGCATCCTCACGTGCGTCCGTTCCCAGGACTGGTTTGCAGCAATCGACCTGAAGGACGCGTACTTTCATGTCTCGATCCTCCCTCGTCACAGACCGTTTCTTCGCTTTGCGTTCAAGGGTCGGGCATACCAGTACAAGGTCCTCCCCTTTGGTTTGTCCCTGTCTCCCCGCGTCTTCACCAAAGTCGCGGAGGCTGCCCTTTCCCCCCTCAGGGAGATGGGAGTCCGCATCCTGAATTATCTCGACGACTGGCTCATTTTGGCACAGTCGCGGGATCGGGTGTGCGAGCACAGGGACTTGGTGCTCAGACACCTCAACCATTTGGGGCTTCGGGTCAACTGGGAGAAGAGCAAGCTCTCCCCTGCGCAGAGCATCTCTTTTCTCGGTTTGGAGTTGGACTCGGTCTCCATGTCAGCACGTCTCACCAACGAACGTGCACAGTCAGTGTTGAACTGCCTGAAAGTAGTCAGGCGGAAAACAGTGGTCCCACTGAAACAGTTTCAGAGGCTCCTGGGGCATATGTCATCCGCAGCCGCTGTAACACCGCTCGGATTGATGCATATGAGACCACTTCAACACTGGTTACGGGACCGAGTCCCGAGGTGGGCTTGGCACCAAGGCGCATTCCGTGTGGCAATCACACCGGCTTGTCGCCAGACGTTCGGCCCTTGGTCGGACCTTGCTTTTCTACGGGCCGGAGTTCCCCTAGGGCAAGTGTCCAGGCATGTTGTTGTTACAACAGATGCCTCCACCACGGGCTGGGGTGCCGTGTGCATCGGGCATGCTGCCTCGGGCTCCTGGACAGGACCCCGGCGGCAGTGGCATATCAACTGCCTCGAGTTGCTAGCGGTACACCTTGCCTTGCGCCGGTTCCGACCGTTGCTGCAGGGCAAGCATGTACTGGTCCGCACGGACAACACATCGACCGTGGCGTACATCAACCATCAGGGTGGTTTACGCTCCCGTCGCATGTCGCAACTTGCCCGCCACCTCCTCCTTTGGAGTCAGCATCGGCTCAGGTCGCTGCGTGCCGTTTACATTCCGGGCGAGCTCAATCGTGCAGCCGACGCGCTCTCACGACAGCTCACGTTCCCGGGAGAATGGAGACTCCACCCCCAGGCGGTCCAGCTGATCTGGAGTCGATTCGGGGAAGCGCAGGTAGACCTGTTTGCTTCACGGGAATCCTCCCACTGCCAGTTGTTTTTTTTCCCTGACCGACGGGACCCTCGGCACGGATGCACTGGCACACAGCTGGCCCCGGGGCCTACGCAAATATGCGTTCCCCCCAGTGAGCCTTCTTGCACAGACCCTGTGCAAGGTCAGGGAGGACGAGGAGCAGGTCTTGTTAGTTGCGCCATACTGGCCCAACCGGACCTGGTTTCCAGAACTCTCACTCCTCGCGACAGCCCCTCCCTGGCGCATTCCCTTGAGGAAGGACCTGCTTTCTCAGGGACAGGGCACCATTTGGCACCCGCGTCCAGATCTTTGGAACCTCCATGTGTGGTCCCTGGACGGGATGCGGAAGACTTAAGTGCCCTACCAGCGGCGGTGGTAGACACTATCACTTCGGCTAGAGCCCCCTCCACGAGGCTGGCATATGCCTTGAAATGGAGTCTATTCTCTGAGTGGTGTTCTTCCCGGCGGGAAGACCCCCGGACTTGCCCGATCAGCTCTGTGCTTTCCTTCCTTCAAGGTGGGTTGGAGCGGCGGCTGTCCCCCTCTACCTTGAAGGTATACGTCGCCGCCATTGCAGCTCATCATGTTCCCGTCAATGGCAGGTCTCTTGGAAAGCACGACCTGGTCATCAGGTTCCTGAGAGGGGCCAGGAGGTTAAATCCTCCTAGGCCGCCCCTCTTTCCCTTCTGGGACCTCTCTGTCGTTCTCTCAGGCCTACAGAGAGCTCCCTTCGAGCCCCTCGAGTCAGTGGAGCTCAAGATCTTGTCTCTCAAGACAGTGCTCCTGACTGCACTCGCTTCCTTTAAGAGGGTAGGGGACCTGCAGGCATTTTCGGTCAGTGAAACGTGCCTTGAATTCGGGCCGGCCTGGTCTCACGTTGTCCTGAGGCCCCGGCCTGGATATGTGCCCAAGGTTCCCACCACTCCCTTTCGGGATCAGGTGGTGAACCTGCAAGCACTGCCCCGGGAGGAGGCAGACCCAGCCCTCGCGTTACTGTGTCCCGTCCGTGCACTACGTGTCTATGTGGACCGCACGCAGAGCTTCAGGAGCTCCGAGCAGCTCTTTGTCTGTTTTGGGGGACAGCAGAAGGGAAAGGCTGTCTCCAAACAGAGGTTGGCCCACTGGATAGTGGATGCCATCGCCCTGGCATATCAGGCTCAGGGCGAGCCATGCCCCCTGGGGGTGAGGGCGCACTCCACACGGGGTGTTGCTTCCTCCTGGGCGTTGGCGCGTGGCGCCTCTCTGACAGACATCTGCAAAGCTGCGGGCTGGGCGACACCTAATACATTCGCGAGATTCTACAATCTCCGAGTGGAGCCAGTTTCTTCCTGTGTGCTGGGAACAAACAGGTGACCGGCTCGGTGTCCTGCTTGCGGCGCCATGCCCTTTAATAAGGGGATACTAGCGCTTATCTACTCCTCAGGTGAGTTCCCCGTATGGCGAACCCTGATTCGAGTTCCTCCTGCATCCTTCGGTCGCGGACGCGGCGGAGGCGTCTGACGCCAGGCCCAGTACTCGAGTGCATGCCCCAGTGGTCAGCCCTTGTACTGGACTAGATGCCCATATGGCGAGATTCCCTCTTGGTAATCCCATATGTGTACGCTCCACGGTACGGTTTCCCTCTGGGTAAACCCGTGTCTTTCCCTTGGCAGTTCTGTTCTGCCAGTCTCTTTGGTACGCGTTCCTCCCTGGGGTAGGACCTACCATGGGGACTTACATATGTCATACTGCCCCTCGGGTCAGTCCATATGTGTCCTACCGCACAATACCTCCCCCTTGGGCAGGGTGTGGTCTCCGTAGCGTCTGTACGCTCCCCCAGCGTTGATAACTAAGCGGGTCGAGCTGATCTGCGGAATTGAGATCCGAAGCTCTCTTCCCTGTGAGGCTCACGTAGGAACAGCAGCTTAGACCTTCCTCACGTTGGCCTTTTTCCTCCGTCCTGACCGGTGTGGAGGCCTAAGTCGGCTTACGCGGGGCGCTGGGTAGGTTACGTCCTCGGAGGCAATTGTCTTGGCACGCCACTGCTTGCCAACATCTGCATCTCCGATTCTCGTAACACGGCTTAGTGCCTGTGGCGCTTTCCATAGGGACCCCATGACGTCAGTCCGACGTAACGTCGAACGTGACTGACTGATAGGGAACGTCTAGGTTACTATTGTAACCCCCGTTCCCTGAAGGAGGGAACGGAGACGTTACGTCCCCCGGCCACAGGCCTGAGCCACCGCTGAGACCGGGATACACTCTCGGCTCCTCAGCAAAATATGAATGAAGTGAGCGATGCCGGTCCTATTTATACCCGGAAGCCGGGTGGGGCGGGACTCGGCATGCAAATCTCACTAGCCAATGTTCATTGGCGCGTTTAGTTATATTGGGAGGTGATTGGGCTCCCAAGCGAGACCCCATGACGTCAGTCCGACGTAACGTCTCCGTTCCCTCCTTCAGGGAACGGGGGTTACAATAGTAACCTAGACGTTCTGTTGTATTTCAGGTATTAGTTGTCGTGTTTTCCTGAATAAAGCTCTTACGTTTTGGAACTTATTCTCTGAGTGCATCAAACTTGTTCCCGTTGGATGACACCTTTATACATATTTAATTTTCTATGTATTAATTTAAGTGTACTCAACTTCTGTGCATGTTCTGGGTGTTAACTGTGTAAAATATGCTCAAGGAAGCGCGTATTAATGAATGCTTGTGACGGGGAGTTAGATTTCAGTACAACACCTGTTTCCCTCTCAGCAGTAGTAAACCTACTGGAGGCATGGTGAAGGTAAGCGTACGCATTACATCCCTGTGTCAGCGGGAAATGGTCCGACAGTCTTGGAGCGCTTACCAAAGTCACATAACAACAATTTTACAGATTTTGGAACTCAGTCCAGAGATAAGGGGCACGGTTGATTTTTTAGAAAGTTTAAGGCTCTTAGGCGACATTGCTCGCTCTTTCGCTTGTGCCTTGTTTCAGAGTTCATCAAACAACTGGTGAGATGGATCAACACACGCGGTGAGTCATGTCATCTTCACCTGTAATTGTTATATGCACTGCCTGCTTCATGCATAGTTTATCTGTCTTTACATGTGATAAATGTAGGGACATAGTCTGGCTGACATAGAAGATTTCAGAATTAGACACACGTATCCAAACTTTAATCAAGGATAGTAAGAATGCAAGGGCTTTAGATACTACTTTGGATGCGACTAGCTTAGCAAACCCTGTGCATTGTTCGGTTCCGGTTGTAGAGCCCGTGCAGCAGGGCAACTGGGTGACTTTGAGACGGCATAATCGCGGGTCAAAAAACCACTGCTCCGTTACGATTAGAACATCAAACAGGTTCTCCCCACTCAGTGACGCACCCACTGAGAAACCTGTTGAAAGTACCCTAGTGATTGGCGATTCTATTACTCGGAATGTGAAAATAAAGACTCCAGCCACCATAGTCACATTTTCGCCAGGAGCCCAGGTCAGGAAGCAGACAAACTGGCTAAACCGACCGTCTGCTAGCTATCTCACGTCACAGAGGTCAGATAAATTCCAACACATAGAGACTCTTTTACCTAGATATCCTATAGAAACTGTGTCTGTTCCACGAATTAGCAAATACAAAAAACTCTCAAAACCGTTGAAGGGTAAAAATTTAATTGATTTACAAACAACTAAGAACGGATATAACACAAATGAACAAATGATAAAGCTTGCCTTACTGAATATACGATCCCTTTCCTCAAAAGCACTTATTGCAAATTATATAATTACAGATCATAAACACTATGCTGTGTTTGACAGAAACCTGGCTAAAACCAGATGATTACATTACTTTAAATGAGTCCACCCCTCAAGATTACTGTTATAAACATGAGCCTCGTCTGAAAGGTAAAGAAGGAGGTGTTGCTGTAATTTATAGTAACACGATCAGTACTGCTCAAAGGTCTAATTTGAAATATAAATCTTTTGAAGTGATGGTCCTTTATGTAAAATTATCTAGTGCAAGTAATAATTCCTGTTGAACTTTTGTGCTGCCTATTCTATACAGGACACCAGGGTACCATACAGACTTTATCAAAGAATTTGCTGATTTTCTCTCAGAATTAGTAATGGCTGCAGATAAAGTCATAATTGTCTGTGATTTTAATGTCCATGTAGATAATGAAAAAGACGCATTGGGATACGCATTTAGAGACATTTTAAACTCTATTGGAGTTACAAAACATGTATCAGGACCCACTCATTCTCATAATTATACTTTATACTTTCTAATATTGTCGCATTGGATCAATGTTGTAACTGTTCAAATTCTGCAGAAGAGCGATGAAATCTCAGATCATTTCTTAGTTGCGTGTAGATTACCCTTAGCCAAAGTCGAAAAACGAACTCCCTGTTATAAATACTGTAGAACTATTACTCCTAACACAAAAGATAACCTTATAAATAATCCTCCTGATCAGTTTCATCTACTCAAAATCTCAGAAAGCCTAGAATTACTTGATGTTGCAACAGAAACTATTAACTCTCTCTTTTCCAGCACTTTAGACACTGTTTCTCCGTTGCGCTTAAAGAAGATTAAAGAAAATAGTCCAACAACGTGGTACAACGAGCACACACGGGTCCTCAAGAGAGCAGCCAGAAAAATGGAGCGGAGCTGGAAAAAAACTAAGCTAGAGGTTTTTCTTTTCGCATTTCATGGAAAGACCACTCTATTGCATTCAGAAAGGCCTTAAAATCAGCTAGATCTGCTTACTTTTCTACCCTCTTAGAAGAAGAAAAAAATGCAACCCTAGGTATTTATTTGATACAGTGACTAAACTAACAAGAAATAAAGCCTCAACCCCAGATGCTTTAAAACAGCACCACAGTAATGACTTCATGGACTTTTTTACTTGCAATATTAGAGAGAAAGTTATAACTATGCAACCGTCTACTACAATATCACAATGTCCCTGAAGAAAAATTCTACTCCTTCATTGCTATTGGGTAGGAAGAATTGTCTAAACTCTTTAAATCATCAAACTCAACAACATATATGCTAGACCCAATACCAACTAAGCTACTGAAAGAGATGCTTCCAGAAATCATAGATCCTCTTCTTAATATTATTAATTAATCTTTGTCATTAGGATACGTATCAAAAACCTTTAAGCTGGCCGTAATTAAGCCGCTTATTAAAAAAACACAACTTGATCCTGCAGAATTAGTTAATTACAGGCCGATATAAAATCTACCTTTTTTGTCAAAGATTCTAGAAAAGGCAATATCTTCTAGAAAGAAACAGCATCTACGAGGATTTCCAGTCAGGATTTAGACCGTATCATAGTACTGAGACTGCTCTCATTAGAGTTACAAATGATTCGCTCTTATCATCCGATCGTGGTTGTATCTCTCTGTTAGTGTTACTGGAACTTAGTGCTGCATTTGATATGATCGACCACAAAATCCTTCTGAATAGACTTGAAAAGTATGTTGGCATTAGTGGAATTGCATTAGCTTGGTTCAAATCATACTTATCTGACCATTATCAGTTTGTAGTGGTAAATGAGTAGATGCCATATCGATCACGGGTTCAGTATGGAGTTCCTCAAGGTTCAGTACTAGGACTATTGCTTTTCACCCTGTACATGCTTCCTTTGGGTGCATTTATTAGGAAGCATGACATTAGCTTTCACTGTTACGCTGATGATACTCAGCTCTATATTTCATCTCATCCTGATGAAATGTACCAATTCACTAAATTAACAGAATGCATAACTGATGCAAAAAATTGGAGGACTAATAACTTTCTACTGCTTAATAAAAAAAAAGGAGATTGTAATTATTAGACCAAAAAGATCTGCACGTAATAATCTAGACTACTGTCTAACACAGGGGTGGGCAAACTATTTGTCTCGCAAACTATTTGTCTTGGGCCACATTGGTTTCATAAAATTGACAGAAGGGCCGGGGTAAAGGTCGTACCTGTGAATTTACTTATAGGAAATCCTAGAAAACCTGTATAAAGTATAGTTTGGTCTTAAATCACTCGACTGGGACACGTGAAATTACAACAAAACAATAGTAATACAATTTAATCGACAGAATAACCATATTATGCAATGTGGCTGAATCGTATATTTGCCTCAGCTCTAGATTGACAATCACAGGCGTCCAATCACAACTGACCTCTGGAAAAAAGGGAACTAACCAATGACGTTTGATGTTACTATTACAAGAGCAAGCCCCGCCCCACGACTGACAAAAATAAAAGTGCTCGCGCGAGCAAAAACAGCGGGCGAATGTTCGCGCACACGCAGATTAGATGTCACGCGCGCGAGTGATTAAAAGGAGCTTGTGGGTACCCGTATTTATGTGTAGTTCTGTTTTCCGCTCGCGGATGTAATTTACGCACGCGCAAACATCAGTTTTGCAGCGTTCAGTGTTCCTTTTTAGCACGGAATTAACGCCATAAAGGGGGGTGAAGAGGGGTTTGTGACACACACCTACTCTCCACCACAGCTTCAGCGCCACTGCTGCTTGCAGCCGTGACAGAGTGACATTACAGGGAAATGTCAAATTATGGAGGTTTAATACAGGTTCGGCAAGTTCGGCGGGCCGGATTAAAAAGCCCAACGGGCCGGATATGGCCCGCGGGCTGTAGTTTGCCCACCCCTGGTCTAACACTTGATGGCTGCTCTGTCAAGTTTTCGTCGTCAGTTAGAAACCTGGGTGTGCTCTTTGATACCACTCTTTCATTTGAAAGCCACATATCTAGCATCTTTAAAACGGCATTCTTCCATCTTAAAAATATATCTAAATTGCGATATATGCTCTCAAAGACAAATGCGGAAAAGTTTATGTGTTCAAGGCTAGATTATTGTAATGCTCTACTAGGTGGTTGCCCTGCACGCTTAATAAACAAATTCCAGCTGGTCCAAAATGCAGCAGCTCGAGTTCTTACTAGAAACAGGAAGTATTAGCATATTAGCCCAGTTCTGTCAAATCTGCAGTTGCTTCCTATTAAACACTGAATACATTTTAAAATCTTGCTAATTACTTACAAAGCATTAAATGGTTTAGCTCCACAGTACTTGAGCGATCTCTTAACACATTATAGTCCTTCATGTCTATTGCGATCCCAAAATACTGACCAGCTTATAATACCTAGAATATAAAAGTCAACTGCTGGCGGTCGATCTTTTTCCTATTTAGCTCCTAAACTCTGGAACAGTCTTCCTAATACAGTTCGGGAAGCAGACACACTCTGTCAGTTTAAATATAGACTAAAAACACATCTCCTCAACCTGGCATGCACATAACACATTAATCCAAATCATGTAAAATTATTGTTAGGCTGCATAATTTAGGTCAGCCGGAACCAGGAACATTCCCTTAACATCTGATGTACTTGAAACATCAGAAGAAGAATGGCATCTACACTGATATTAGTCTCTGTTTATTCCGAGGTTACCTTGTTCAGCCATATCTGGGCCATATCCAGTTCAGATGAAGGACCTGCACCTGGACACGAGCACAGAACTGCCCTGAAGTGTCTGCGGAGACCGTGACTCTACTAGATCCTCTCCTGTGAAGATCATGAACCCATCTCCAACATCTCAAGTCCAAATTGGACTTAATATTGGACTTGAATTGTTGTCATGCACTGTTTGGCTGTTGGCCAGAGAAAAACTGGTCCCCCGACTGAGCCTGGTTTTTCCCAAGGTTTTTTCTCCAATCCGTTCTTCATTCATTCCGTCACGTGTTGGAGTTTTGGTTCCTTGCCGCTGTCGCCTATGGCTTGCTCAGTTGGGGAAACTTAACACTTAATATTCATCAATTGTATAAATTCGCCTGCTCTTTTAAGGCTGCTGTTCAGCCAAACAAACTTTGTTTATATTGTTTTCCTGTGACCACTGTAAAGCTGCTTTGAAACAATCTGTATAGTAAAAAGTGCTATATAAATAAAGGTGACTTGACTTGACTTAGGTGCGCCTTATAGTTGAAAAAGCTTATCATCAAGTCCCATCCAAAAACCTGAGTTGAACATTAAATTGCTCCAGCTCACCAGGTGGGACAGCTCTATGAATTCACCCACATAATGGTCCTGGTTCTTGTCTTTCTATCCTTCCATCAGACGGAGGGATAGGAGATAATTCTCTGCCTTTTTTATACTCTCCACCAGATCTATTTCAGAGTTGTTTTATGATTCAGTATTCTGTCACGTAATGGGACTGCTGTATCGAAGAACACATGACGAAGGAGATATCTAGGAAGTATCTTGTAATTTCAAACTCAATCTCATACAGACGAGACGTGGAAAACCACTATGTCAAAACAATACCGAATAATGACAGAGCTGAAACATATAGAGGGAGCAAACAAGGTAGTTACTGATTGATTAACAAGACACAGATGAAAGAAAAGAAACACATGAGAAAACTATGTCAACTGAACAGAAGGTGCACACAAATTAAAACCAAGACATCTGACAAAAAGATGTAAAAAGACTGGAGCAGAACTTTTTTTCTCAAAACTTTTGTCTATTAATTATCCACAAAAAACCAAGTCCTCCTCCCACAGACTTGTGAGACTTAACTTGATCTCTATCTGTGTAACGAACCCAGCCACGCCTCCTGCACCAGACTCCTCCTTCACTCCGCCCACTTGTTCCACGTCACCTGAATACTGAGCACCTGCACCTGCAAGCAATCTCCCCCTGCACTATAAAGCCAGCACTCACCTCACTCACAGTGTCTGGTCTCGTCACTGTTACCTGGACTCGACTGGTACCCTCTGTGGTTCTCTTGAACAGCCTTCTCTAAGCATTCCGAGAACCTTCTCTCCGAGCTTCCTTCTGGACTTCCGTGAACTTCAGTAACCATCTCCTCCATACCACACAGATAAGACTGTGTTACCGTTTGCCTCTGCTCTGCACTTCCTGTTACACTGCCCTGCAACTGCTACTGTCTTTTATTCTGCCGACAATAAACCTGCTATCTAAAGTATGTATTTTTGAGTGTTTCCATCATTACAATCTGTTCTAATCATTGTATATCCATTTAATTAAATATCCTGAAAAATGTCCTTTAGTCAAGTCTCTGTGAAACATATTGAGTGACTTTGCCTAAAGTCACTGTCATATTTAACTTTCATCACATTCATCCATTTTATTCCTCAAGTTCCATATATTAGACAAGGTGATTACTGGTGAGGGAGGTTTAATGACTCTTCGTTAGAGCCTTTGGTGTACCCCATCTCTCGATTTTTTTTTTTTTTTTTTTTTTTTCACTTGTTTCTTTTAAAAAGGGTGCTTTTGCACTGGGAATCCTAATCAATTTGTTAAATTCACCTGTAGACAGCAGGTTCGAGACCCGGTTTAAAAGTAGTAAAAGTTCCTCCTGGTGCAGAAAAGGACACCCTTCATAGTACCTGCTTCAGAGCCAGCCACGATTAAACACGGAAGAAGAATATATATATGTATATATAAGTATCCGCCCCCAGGCAAGTCTGCCACATTCATGTGTCACATGTCAAATGTCACAGTCATGGCCAAAATTGTTGGCACCCCTGAAATCTTTCTAGAAAACATCTCAGGTTACGTATGTAACCATGGTTCCCTGAGAGGGAACGAGACGCTGCGTCGCAAAGCGCTATGGGAACGCCTTAGCGTAATTGTCACTGAAGCACAAATTGAACAAACTGAGTGAATGCACGTGCAGGACGTGATGAGCCGGGAGTATAAAGGCATGCTAAAATCCAGAAACGGAAGCTTACCTAGTGTCTGAACAAGCCCGGCATGACGCCTGACAGCCAGAGCCGCATCGCGCGACAATTGGCCAGTTGTCAACTGCCGTTATCCTATAAGGTTTCAGAAAGTACGTGAAGGGGAGGAGTTCCCCTTCAACTCTGCAGCAGTCTGCCAAGCAGGTTGCTGACAAGGATTGTGATGATGTAGCAAACCAGTATGACACTTTCATTGACACTGTCATTCCTGAAAACTACTACTTGTTCGAAAATGTTGATAAGTGCAAGACAACATTGACAAACTGCTATATTCTAAGTTGTCCTCAGAGCTTGAATTGGGTAAACTCTGGTCAGTGATGTCCAGTTTGTGGTTGTTATCACATATCCAGGCTACCGTTGAATGCGTTTTTTCTGTTAATAGACAAATTGAACCCAAAAATGACCCCTGGTTTTCAAAAGCTATTGAAATCCCTGGATGGGACTTGAAATCAGACTGTTTTAAATGTGTTACTAATTATTTGTATTATAGTGTACCCTATTTTTCAAGGGACTATCAGTATGTTGTTTTGAATGTGTTTGTTCCTGTTCTGGTTTTTGCCACTTAATTGTATTGTAGTGTATACATTTTTATGGGACTTGGCAGACGGTTTTTCCCATTGCTTTAGACTGCTTTTGTTTATAAATGTGTTTTTTCTGGTTTTGATACATGTACCATATTTTTTTACTACAAAATCATGTACCAAAAATCATTAAAATGTCGTTGAGAGTTATAACTTTGACATTGAAAAGTCATGGAAAAGTGAGGGAATTTTTTTGAACTGATGTGCTATGAACCCTGTCCACGTGCATTCACTCAGTTTGTACAATGTTTGCTTCAGTGACAATTACGCCTAGGCATTCCCATAGCGCTTTGCGACGCAGCTCGAGTTCCCAAGAAAGGGAATCAAGTATTGCTGACAGAAAAGTATTGCATTAACACATTTTGCTACACACATGTTTATTCCCTTTGTGTGTATTGGAACAAAATTAAAACATTTTTTTTGACAATTTCACACTCACAAAATTATTGGCACCCTTTCAAAATATTAGATAAATAAGATTGTTTCAAGCATGTGATAATCCTTTAAATTCACCAGGGGGAAGTAACAGGTGTAGGCAATACAAAAATCACACCTGAAAGCAGATAAAAAGGAGAGAAGTTGACTTAGTCTTTGTATTGTGTGTCTGTCTTTGCCAGACTAAGAATGAACAACAGAAAGAGGATAAGAGAACTGTCTGAGGACTTGAGAACCAAAATTGCGTAAACATATAAACAATCTCAAGGTTAAAAGTCCATCTCCAGAGATCTAGATGTTAATTTGTCCACAGTGGACAACATTATCAGGAAGTTTGCACACCATGGCACTTTAGCTAATCTCCCTAGACGTGGACGAAAGAGAAAAATTGATGAAAGGTTGCAACGCAGGATAGTACGGATGGTGGATAAGCAGCCCCAAACAAGTTCCAAAGAAATTTAAGCTGTCTTGCAGGCTCAGGGTGCATGAGTGTCAGCCCGACTATCTGTCGACATTTGAATGAAGCTAAACGCTATGGGAAGAGACCCAGGAGGACACCACTGCTGACACAGAGACATAAAAAAGCAAGACTACAGTTTTCCAAAATGTACTTGAGTAAGCCAAAATCCTTTTAGGAAAACGTCTTGTGGACAGATGAGACCAAGATAGAGCTTTTTGGTAAAGCACATCATTCTACTGTTTACCCAAAAGGGAATGGGGCCTGCAAAGAAAAGAACACAGTACCTACAGTCAAATATGGTGAAGGTTCAAAATATGTTTTGATGTTGTCTTGCTGCCTCTAGCACTGGGTGCCTTTACTGTGTGCAAGACATCATGAGATCTGAGGATTACCAAATGATTTTGGGTCGCAATGTAGGCCCCAGTGTCAGAAAGCTGGGTTTGCTTCTGAGATCGTTGGATTTCCAACAGGACAATGGCCCCAAACATACTTCAAAAAATACCCAGAAATGGATGTCAACAAAGCACTGGAGAGTTCTGGAGTGGCCAGCAATGAGTCCAGATCTAAATCCCATTGAACACCTGTGGAGAGATCTGAAATTTGCTGTTAGGAAAAGGCGCCCTTCCAATATAAGAGACCCGGAGCAGTATGAGGATGAGAGAGTGTAAAGGATGAGAGAGTGTCCAGTTGAGAGGTGTAAGAAGCTTATTGATGGTTATAGGAAGTGATTGCTTTCAGGTTTTTTTTCCCAAAGGGTTTGCAACCAAATATTAAGTTAAAGGTTGCAATAGATTTGTCCAGCCCATTTTTGCAGTTTTGTGTGAAATTGTCGAATTTGCCTTTTATACTCTTTTTTGTTTTGTTTTGTTCCAATACACACAAAGGTATTAGATATATCTTCAAGAAGATTCATATTAATTTTTAGCCATTTTTTAAAACTTTTTAATGACTTTTATAGTTTTCTTATAGATTTTATGTTGTATCACCTCCTTATGTGTACAATTATGAAATTACCTGATGTATCCTCAGAATGTCTATGTATTTGAAGTTTTTCACTCTTAATGCAGAAAAACTGAAGAAAATCCTTACAATCACAACAGGGTTGTAGGTTGGACCCCTAATAGTAAGAAAATCTTAATAAGTTGCTAGGACTTTGTGTTAGGACCCCTAAAAATTGAGAATCTCCAGTACTTTCACAAAAGAATAAACACAAGTTTGTGCATTTAAAGTACAGTAATACCTCTACATACGAGCATAATCCGTTCCAGGGCGGAGCTCGTAACTCGAAATGCTAGTATCTAGAATCATGTTTTCCCATAAGAAATAATAGAAAACAAATTAATCAGTTCCAGATCTGTAAAAATGGGGAAATTTTATTTTATTTTATTGATATAGGCACACACACACACACACACAATTATAGTACATGTATACAGTGTGATACATGTGTGACATCAAATAAAATGTGATTTTAATTATACGTTTTTAATGACAGTAGCGGCAGGTGCAGAGGAGGGAAGCAGGGGGTTGGTATGGAGACACGTTCGTTACAGGAACACTACATAACTTAAATTAACTTTAATTAACTCAACTTACATATTTTTTAAACTTTTCTATTTGATATTATTGTTTTGATTTTTTTCGATTTGTATTCTTTACTTTTGATCACTTTCGTACCTATTTCGTTTAGTAAAACTGTAATTTTCTTGAATAGCTGGAACTAAGCATAACTGAACTTAGCTTTGTTTTTTTTTACTCTTCTATTTTATATTATTGTTTTGATTTTTTTCAATTTGCATTCTTTACTTTTGATTCTTTACTCATCAACAAGATGGCGCCAAGGATGGCAGCCTCGGTTTTTAGCTCTTCAGTGATTGTCCTGTCTTTGTTTGTTTGTTCTGCTTTTAGTCACTCTTTTCCGATTGTTTTTACCAAAAACGAACTACTGGACATTAGGGAACACACACCAGACAATATTTTTGTGGTTTTTGATTATTCAGACGCTTTATTTGATATCCTCGTTGGAGTCGCGACTGTCAAACTCCACTCGCGGGGCTTCCACACTCGTCTTTCCTCCTCATTCATCTTGCTAATCTCCGTTCTCTTCCTAATAAAATGAATGAACTGCTTCTCCTCACCCGGATTAATAAGGATTTTTTCAATTCTGCTGCTCTGTGCTTCACTGAGACCTGGCTAAATATAAACACAAACAATGACAATGAATCTCTGCCGGGCTTCCAGCTGTTCCGAGCTGATCGCATCACGGAGCTAACCGGGAAAATGAGAGGTGGAGGTTTGTGTTTCTACATCAACGAAAGTTGGTGTTCAGATATAACAACGCTGAAGAAGATTTGCTCTCCTAACCTAGAGACTCACTTCATAAACTGTAAACCTTTCTATTCACCGTGTGATATTGCCTCGTTTATTCTGGTCAATGTTTACATTCCTCCAGACGCGTGTGTCAGCACGGCATTACCACAGCTGGCTGAACAAATAGCTGAGACTGAGCAAAAGTATCCAGATTCTCTTTTAATCATTCTTGGGGATTTTAACAAAGCAAATCTCTCCGGTGAACTGCCAAAATACAGACAGCACATTACTTGTCCCACCAAAGACAGTAATATTCTTAACCACTGCTACACCACAATAAAGAATGCATATCACTCCGTCCCACGGGCAGCTTTTGGGCTTTCTGATCACTGTGTGGTTCTTATACCATCCTACAGGCAGAAACTGAAATCAGCTAAACCTGCAAAAAAGACTGTTAAAAGATGGACTAATGAAGCAGAACAAGAAGTAAAAGCATGCTTTGATTGCACTGATTGGAATGTCTTTGAAGCTGCTAACACTGATCTGGACAAGCTCACAGATACTGTAACATCATACATCAGTTTCTGTGAGGATACACATTCCTACCAGGACATTCTTATCATTTCCTAATGATAAACCATGGTTTACTGGGAAACTCAAATAGCTTCATCATAACAAAGAGGACGCTTACAGAAGGGGGGATGGTGTTTTGTACAAACAGACCAGGAACAGACTGACAAAGGAGATAAGGGCAGCTAAAAGAAGTTATGGTGAAAAGCTGGGAAACCAGTTTTCTTCCAACAACCCTGCTGCTGTCTGGTCAGGCCTGAAGAATATCACCAATTATAAGCCAGCATCCCACCGACCTGCTGAGAATCAATATCTGGCAGATGAGCTAAACACGTTTTACTGCAGGTTTGAGAAACCCAATCTCACACCTCAAAACTACTCTGAACTACACTTCACACGTCCTCCAACACCTCCTGCACCCCCTCTCCCCCCCTCCGCCACCCGCCACCCAACCAGTGCTTAAGGTCTGTGTGGAGCAGGTAACCAAAATCTTCAAAAGACAGAAGATAAGGAAAGCTTCAGGCCCAGACGGCATCTCATCTGCTTGTTTGAAAGCCTGCGCTGACCAACTGGCCCCAGTCTTCACATAAATCTTCAATAGATCATTGGAGCAGTGTGAAGTTCCCCGTTGCTTCAAATGCTCCACCATCATTCCTGTCCCAAAAAAAAAACAAAATCACTGGACTTAATGACTACAGACCTGTCGCTCTCACATCTGTGGTCATGAAGTCATTTGAAAGACTGGTTCTGGCCCACCTGAAGGACATCACTGGACCCTTGCTGGATCCTCTCCAATTTGCCTACAGAGCAAACAGGTCTGTGGATGATGCAGTCAACATGGGACTGCATTATTTCCTGCAACATCTCGACAGACCTGGGACTTATGCAAGGATCTTATTTGTGGACTTCAGTTCGGCCTTCAACACCATCATGTCTGATCTTCTTACAGCTAAACTGACCCAGCTCTCCTTGCCATCCTCAATCTGTCAGTGGATCACCAGCTTCCTGACAGACCGGCAACAGCGAGTGAGACTGGGGAAACTCACATCCAGGACTCTCACTACCCCCAGGGGTGTGTTCTCTCCCCACTGCTCTTCTCCCTGTACACCAATGACTGCACTTCTAAATACCCTTCTGTGAAGTTTGAAATTTCCTGAAATTTGCAGACGACACCACCGCCATCAGCCTCATCCGAAACGGTAACGAGTCTGCTTACAGACTGGAGGTTGAACAACTGGCTGTCTGGTGCAGTTAAAAAAACCTTGAGCTCAACACGCTCAAAACGGTGGAGATGATAGTGGATTTCAGGAGGAACAGCCCTGCTCTACCTCCACTCACCATCATGAACAGCACTGTGGCAGCAGTGGAGTCATTCAGGTTCCTGGGCACCACCATCTCTCAGGACCTGAAGTGGAACAATCACATTGACAATGTAAAAAAGGCTCAGCAGAGACTGTACTTCCTTCATCAGCTGAGGAAGGTCAACCTCCCACAGGAGCTGCTGATACAGTTCTACTCGGCCGTCATTGAGTCTGTTTTGTGCACCTCCATCACTGTCTGGTTTGGTTCAGCTACCAAATCTGACATCGGGAGACTACATTGCACAATCCGGACTGCAGAGAGGATTATTGGTGCTTCCCTGCCAGCCCTCCAGGACCTGTACTCTTCCAGAGTGAAAAAGAGAGCAGGTAAAATCATCACAGACCTTGCTCACCCTGGAAACACAATGAACATCTAGGCACAGGAACAGTTTCTTTCCACAGGCTTTTTCACTCTTGAACAGTTGAATTAATAAGAGATAAAATCCTGGGCAGAGCGCAGGGAATGAAAAACAATGCAGACGGATGTTATGGCTGACAATCTATCCCCTCTCCCACTCCATACAAAAAATCCCAGCGTGTGACCACATGGACTGTGTATGTTATGTATTGCTATTGTTATTTGCTATGTAAACTCATGTTGTGTTGTGTTGTCATGTTATGTGCACTGGAAGCTTCAATACCAAGACAAGTTCCTTGTGTGTGCAAGCACACTTGGCAATAAAGCTCTTTCTGATTCTGATTCTGATTCTGATTCTGATTCTTTGATCACTTTTCTTACCTTTTTTCGCCTGACTACCCATACTTTCACTTTCACTTTCACTTGGCGCAGACCTTTTAACGAAATGTCTATCGAGGGCCATCTGCTTCTCCTTTATCCACAACAACAGGAGCCTCTTCATCTCATCATTTATATTCGAACATAACTTCGATAAAATCATCACGCCCTTGGAAGGATTTACATTCTTGATAACATCCTTCTGCTTTAGGATTGTACATATCGTGAATGTACGGCAATCATAAGTGTGAGATGACTCATTCGAGCACTGCGCTCACATTTATCCACAATTTCATGCTTCATTTTTACTACTCACTTTCTTAGAATTTATTGCTATTATGAAGAATAATGCACAAATTAGAAAGAAAATCAGCTACTCGCGGCGATGCGTACAGAAGTCAGTGAACACATGAAGTGAAAGTACGTCGGCATCGACCTACATCGAATATTTACTCGTATCTAGAAGCACAAATCTGCCAGAAAGCTTGCTCGTATCTTGGAATACTTGTATGTAGAGACGCTCGTATCTCGAGGTATTACTGTATATGCATACATTACATTCCAATATTCCAATAGTATTATCATAATAGCTGTGAACCACACAAAATTTTTTTTTTCAAAATAAATCTTAACTCGAATATAGACATTATAACAAAATGAAAATTTAGTCCATAATCTGTATACCTGCTATAGTTCAAACTGAGAGAATAATCATAAGAAATACTTACTGGTGCTTTTTTATCAATGGGCTTGATGACAAACTTCTTATCATTGAAAGAAATGTTTCGAATCTCACTCCATGGGAAACCAATCTTTGGTGTAAGCCTTAAAGAATAAGAAGACACAGGGATGAACAAGCTTTAAAATGTGCATTTACCCAACAATATGCAGAAAATCATGTTAAATACAGCCAGCAGAGGAAACTACTACAGGTAATCAAATCAGCTGTCATCTTAAACTCTCATCAGAGGTGTTCATTGGAGATTATTGACATGGGTATGAACACTACTGAGGAAAGGGGTGATGGCCCCACATCCACATAATTGTGAAGGGGTCCCACACTTTCAGTAAATGGGAAGACAGAATGCAGAACCTTTGGTGTTTACCATATGTGATGAGCTATAAGTATGTGTGTCAATCATTGTTTTTATTTGTAAATAAAAGCCTAAATTAAATCATAAATTAAATTATTTTATCTCTTCAAGTATAAATTAATTATCATTCACTAAAATGCATTGGAATAAGCAGTTGAAACTCTTTTTTAAAATTCTGAAATTAGAATAGAATTGAAACTTTTGTGACGTTTATTTTGAAAATTATCTGACCAGGGAAGTGAACAGCAATTTTAGTTCCCTTCGGAATGGGAACTCACGCTGTGCCCCTTAGTGGGCACTAAGCTGGAGACATTATCGTCTCAGGTTACGTATGTAACCATAGTTCCCTGAGAGGGAACGAGACGCTGCGTCAATCGCTTTTGGAATACTTGGATGCTGTCTCGCGAAGCACAATATGTAAACTTCCGTCGACCGAGTGTGAGTGACGGTCACAGGTCGGTGACGTCACGAACCAGGTCAGAAAGGGAGCGCCAGAACCCGGAGGCAAATAACTTAGAGGTGTCTGAGCAAGCCCGGAAGGCACAAGGAGCTGAGGCCAAAGACACAGTGTCTCGTTCCCTCTCAAGGAACTATGAGTACATACATACGTAACATGAGACGTTCCCTTTCAAGGGAACTCGTGCTGCCTCGATCGCTTTGGGGAATGATATACCAACGCCAACTCAGTGACAAAGGCCGACGTGTGTCTTGTAGCTCACTACGAGAGGACCCGTGTTCCCGGAGCGGAGTTGAGGTCAAGCTGGTAAAACCTCAGAAAGGTATGCGGGGGAAGACCACCCCACCGCATCACAAACATAAAATAAAGACACACCTGATATAAGGGCCTTAGAGGCAGCATCGCTCCTAGAGGAGTGGTCACGGACCCTTAGAGGCGAAGGGGATCCAGCCGACTCGTAAGCCAGGGTGATAGCCTCGACTATCCACCTGCTTAAAGTAGGTTTGGAAGCTGGGGCCCCACTAGGGGTCCCAAAGCAAACAAACACCTGGTCTGACTTACGCCAAGGGCATTTGTTTTTGTTTTTGGACCTTGTTTTTAAATTCCTGGTCCTGGTCACAGAAGGGGGGAAGGCAGAAGGCCTGCAGTACAATAGACCTGACCACATGGGTGGGCACTTTAGGCACATAGCCTGGCCTGGGATGAAGGAAGGCTTTCACCATCCCGGGCGCAAACTGAAGGCAAGAGGGAGCTACAGAGAGCGCCTGTAGATCCTCAACTCTTTTTAGCGATGTTATAGCTAATAAGAATAATGTCTTTAAAGTGAGGAACTTTAGGGGAACCTCATCCAAAGGTTCAAAAGGTGCCTGGGACAATCCGTGGAGTACCAGGGAAAAGTCCCAGGTAGGAACCTTGGTCTGTACTGCAGGCCTCAGCCTAATAGTACCACGGAGGAAGCGTGTGATGAGGGGGTCCCTGCCAATGGAAATGCCACCCAAAGGTGCGTGGTAAGCAGCCACATAGACCTTCAGGGTGGACGGGAACAGCCCAGCAGTGAATTTATCTTGCAGGAACTCCAGCACTTTGCCAATGTGACAGGTAACTGGGTTCACCTGCTTTTCGCTACACCAAGAAGTGAAGAGTCTCCACTTCAGGGGTATACAGCTTCCTCGTGGAGGGGGCTCTGGAGTGGAGGATAGTCTCCACAACCTCAGTTGGGAGACCAGAATCTATGAGCTGGGCCTCCTCAGAGGCCAAGCCCTCAGTTTCCACAGTTCTGGGCAGGGGAGACGCATCAAGCCCGCTGCCTGGGACAGAAAGTCCTCCCTGGGACCTCCCAGGGGGCTCAGTCCAGAAGGGACACAGGATCCGTAAAACACCCTCTGCCCGGACAACATGGAGCAATTACATGGAGAAACATGGAAAAATCAGGGGAAAGGTGTACAGATATAGCCTCGGCCATGTCTGAACCATGGCACCCAGCCCGAGCAGGGCTGCGTGCAAGAGTGAGAACCACAGAGGGCAATGAGTCGATTCCTCGGACGTGAAAAGGTCTACTTGTGCTCGGTCGAATCTCAACCAAATCTGCTCCACCACCTAGGGGTGGAGCCTCCAATCCCCGGGCCTCGGCCCCTGCCTCGACAGGACGTCTGCTCCCACAATCTAGGTCCTAGGGATCTGAACTGTCCGTAGATGGAGCAGTCTCCCTTAGGACCAAAGGAGGATCTGACGCGCCAGTTGTATAATGGTCGCGAGCAGAAACCTCCCTGATGATTTACATAGGAGACCACAGTGGTGCCGTCGCTCTGAGCAACCACATGGTGGCCCCTGAGGTCTGGGAGGAACGCCTGAAACACCCTCCAAGCAGCCATCACCTCTAGCAGGTTTATGTGCCAGGATAACTGGTGCTCATGACCTTCAGCGGAGCGGTCTCTAAAGGCTGCTCCCCAGCCCGTAAGGGACGCATCCGTCGATAGCATGACGCGTCGACAAGGAGCTCCCAATACAGGTCCATGAGACAGAAACCAGGATTCCGTCCACACATCCAAGGCACGTAAGCCTCGCCGTGTGACCTTGATAGTGCGGAAAGGGTTGCCCCTCGTGGAAAACCCTCTGGTTCTGAGCAACCACTCTAGCGACCTCGTGCAGCAGCCTGAGCGGGCTAATGCAGGAAGCTGCTGCCTGAGAACCAGCACTCGCTGGAAGTGCTTTACAGTGAGTGGCTGGCCTAGTTAAACTCTTTGACGGCTAACAGGACGGAATCGATGCGCACAGAGAAAAACCGTGCAGACATCATAACCGAAACCCAACAACGCAGAGGAAGGTGATCCTCTGGAGAGGAGAGAGCACACTCTTCTTTGCGTTTAACCTCAACCCCAACACATTAAAGAGTGCGGGAACAACATCTCAATGTTGAACCGCTAGCTGTAGCGACTGGGTAGAAAAACCAGTCGACGATATAAAAGAGAACTCTGATTCATTGGAGGAGCAGCGGGGTCTCAACAGTGTCGCCGAAAAAGCCCAGAAGACGAGAGAGGGGCGTCCAGTAGGAACTTATTTCCTTATCTTTAAAGGTTTGAGCCACAGTTGCCTCTTTTATATATATATAATATATATATATATATATATATATATATATATATATATATATATACACACACATATAGATAGATAGATTTATATAATATTAATATATATATATATATTTATGCTCTCATCGAGGTCCCCCAATAACCCTGCTTTCCTATTTACATTTCACTGACAGCTGTATATTGTATGTAACTGTGGATGTGAAAATAAAATTCGTGAATCTTATATGCTTGACTGCCCATGAGAGTGGAAATAATCCTCACGGGCTTATAGAGCAGTGTAGTTTTTTTTTTTTTTTTTGCATCAATACTGATTGAGATAGGTAGCTCGCAAGCGCCTCCTCAGTCTCAGGATCGATCATTTTATATATCGCGGGGGGGTGACTCGCGTTCGTAGGACGCGTTCGTCTAATCATTTTTTTTCTTAGGAGGAAAGCTTCTTTGCGTTTCTTCTCTATAAATAGTCAACATGGCGCGTGAGTCAATTCCTCGAAAAACTCCTCATACTGGAGATAAAAGTGGCGAATATTCTCTCATCATTAAATGTCGACGATGTCAAAACTTCTCAGAGATAGATCATTGCAGTGTCTGTGCCATATGTAACAGCCCTCGGGCTGCACGGGCAATGGATCTGCCGGGAAAGGGCTGAGATAAAGCAGTGCTCGTCTCACACCCCGCCGTCTGATCCATTCGCGAATCCCAGGACCCAGATCACCGCAGATCTCTCAACTATAGCGGGATCTGAGCCCTGGGGAGCGCGAGCCTGGGCGGACTCAGTGTCAAAGACCGCCAGGCGGTAGCGGAGCATCTGTAGTGGTGGCTGGCTTCAGTGAATACAGACAGCACTCTAATGAGCATGCTCTGCTCAAACGCACAGACATAGTGAGTGCGCGTTCCCACCCGAAACGTAGTGAAGGCAGGAAGACGCACACTACACAGATGTTTGATTCGCCATTTGAAAATTGGAGAGCACTTTTCTTTTAAACTAGTCTAGGGAACTCAAACAACCAGCGCGACAACAGAACACACTCTCACACTTGTGCTTGCGAAGACACCAAAAGCTATTTGCCTCCGGGTTCTGGCGCTCCCTTTATGACCTGGTTCGTGACGTCACCAACCTGCGACCGTCACTCACACTCGGTCGACGGAAGTTTACATATTGTGCTTCGCGAGACAGCATCCAAGTATTCCCCAAAGCGATCGACGCAGCGCGAGTCCCCTTGAAAGGGAACTTTACTGTGCTTTAGGGGACACAGTATCTTGTTATACTGGGAAGATGGTCAAGTCTGTTGTGATTGGACTACTGCTTACAGTGTGTCAGAAACTAAATGGCCATTACCATAACTGAATTTCAACTCTGAAGATGTCCTAAAAGCTCAGTGATTGTATACTCTGATCTGAAATTGCAGGAATTAGTATTGGCTGCAGACACAAATCTAAATTGTTGGTCATTTTAATATACATGTAGATAATGAAAAAGACACATTGGGATTAGCATTTACAACACATTCACATTCACATTCACATTCACAACACATAAACATAGACCATACATGTCACTCATTATCCTAATCATACTTTAGATTTAATATTTTGTCATGGAATCAATGTTTATGGAATAGACGGTCTGTGAGACCGGTCTGGCAATGAGATCTAAAATTATTAGATGTGGTTGGTCCTTTGCGCTTAAAGAAGATAGAAAATAGTCTGATGCCATAGTATAACAAGCACACTCGGGCCCTCACTTGCTTCCTTAGAAAGCAGCATGAAGAATGGAGAACAGCTGTAAGAAAATAAGAGGTACTTCACATTTCATGGAAGGAAAGTGTGTTGTTAGCAGGGTGGGGTAGAGCAAAGGGAACAGAGCGAGGCCGGTGGCATTATTATTAATGAGCATCACCTTGTGTCTTTTGTGGAGGAGCGCAGGAGTATAAAAGGAGGAGTGGCTACAGTGAAGGACAAGAGAGGACCAGACCCAGACTGTACATTGTATTTTATGTTTTTGTCGCAGTCAATTGTATGGGCTTGCCGCTGTACTTTTGCTTTGAGTTTTTTGAGTTTCTTATAATTAAATGTATGTTTAAATGTTCACCGGTTCCCGGCAGCAAATCATTGTAATGATTGTAGATCCTTTTCCTTTAAAACACATCTCTTTAACCTGCTACACGAGTAACATATTATCCATTTCTATTGTTCAAATCTGTTAAATGATTATTAGGTTGCATAAATTAGGTCATCTAGAACAATCCTATAATACCAAATGTATTTGTTAAATCATGGCATCTACGCTAATATTTGTCTCAAACTTATTCCGAGGAGGTTCCATAGTCCATAGATATGGTTCATATTCAGATCAGATGGTGGACCTGCAGCTAGACATAACCACCACGCAGCCCTGAATGTCAGGAGAGATCGTGTCAACAAAATAATCCCCTGTGAAGGCCTCATAGACATTACAGCCACAGCACAGATCCTCATTAAAGACCACAAGAATCAGACAGGTCCTCCACACAGATCTATGACCAGCGTTGTCTCCATACTGGTGTGATGAATCCAATCTTCAAGCAAAAGGAACTGGATGAATATTCAAAAGCTACTAATTATGATCTGATTTCTGACTTGTGATGCAGTCTGAATTATAATCACATCATGTTAATTTGTTTGCCAGAGGAGAACTGGACCCCCAGCTAAGCTTGGTTTATTTTTAGGTTATTTTTTCTCCATTTTGTCACCTAATGGAGTTTGGGTTCTTTGCCACTGTCACCTCTGGCTTTCTTAGTCGGGGAACACTTAACTGTACTGATGTTGTTGTAACAGAACTGAACTGAGATGAATGATGACATCTGCAGAACTGCTTTATAGATCAAATTAACTAATTTCATCAAAACTGAGTCAACAAGGAACTTACTTCAGCTGAACAACAGCCAAAATGCATAATTTTCCTGTTACTACAGTAAAGCTATTTTGAAAGAATCTGTATAAAATGCTGTGTAAATAAAGGTGACAATTACTTTTTTAGGCATTATATGGATGTAAGATGAAAAAAACATCCTGATAACGTGATGGCTACAATAACTTTGCATTTAACAGGAACTGCTTCATTTTGAAGAAATACATTATTTCAGTGTAAGATATACTTGTCTTCATGTTCATAAATGTTGAGACCAAGAGCATCCACTCCCAGCCAAAGCTCTGTTCCCTTTTTATTTTTGATCTCAAAGTAGTTCACTCCATACATCTCCAGATCCTGAGCAATCTTCAGATACTCCATCATAGAATCCTCTCTGTAAACACACATTCAGATGGACAAGTAAAAAACTGCTACATGCAGGAAATAGAAATATTGCTATTAACTATTCTGAAGTGTATCGTGAGTAGTATAGAAAATATCAGTTACCTCTGTGTTATAAGCTATTATTAAGTTTACTCTGTATTGTTTGTGCATGTGTTTGTGTCAAGCCAGAAAACAGTAATTACCTGAGCATACCTCTGTGTTCTTCATGCCACATCTGAATCCTCTCCTCCCACTGTTCTTTTGTCAGTTTATGTTGTTCCAAAACTCTACATAACAATAACATTCACAACACACACAAAAAATCAGTCTGGCATCACTGTAGGTGCTCAGATAAACAGGCTAAATAATGGCAAATATTTCTAATAAAAACTGTCATGGTACAGACAAAAAAAGGAAACCTAAAGATTTTTTGAAATTCGTGAATATAGCGCAAGGCTCCAGACAAAAAAAAAAAAAAAAAAAAAAAAAAAAACATTTTTGGAAGTGCCACATATGAATAAACATGATTTTATTTTTATTTTTTTTCAACACTTCCTTTTAGTCATCTTCTCATGTGCTTTCTTTCTTTAAAAGCATCAGCAATTTTATCTTATGGATGTCCTGGTAACTAAGGTTCACTTAAAGTGGGAACTGAACAGCTTTTCCAATTTGAGAGCTATATACAGTCAAAAATAATTGTTCTTTACACAGAATCTGAGTTAGTGTCACAGACCATAATTATTTCAACTATATTATTTATAACAAATTTATAATTTATATATTTTATAAATTAGCCATTGTACTTTGGCCTATTCCTCAGTGCATCCTATAAATGACAGTGAATGACAAGAGAGGACCAGACATGCACTTTATGTTGTGTTTTGTGTTCATGTGAGCAGCAGTCATTCGTGAGGGACTTGAAATAGTCAGACAGCACGCCATGCCATTGGTAGACCAAACAAGAGGGGCTCTGGTTTGGCCAGCGGGTCAGGCCACAGCAGTTCCTGTTTGACCGGCGGGTCAGGCCACAGGATTTCTCAATTCTCCGGTGGGTCAGGCCATCTAGCCCTCGCATCCTCCACCAAGGGCATCGTTGAATAGGTCCTTGAGAGTCCCATCATTGAGCCTCAAACCCTCAGCGGCTCTGCCGAAGGCTTGGGCAAACTGTCTCAGGTTAACAGTGTTCCGAACTTTAGCCAGCGGTCAAAGAGAGGGCTGGATACCTGAGGTGCTGGTTGCAGCAAATCCTTCCCCCGCTGAGTCCTCATCTTGGTTGTGTCGTTCTGTCATGTTACAATGATAGGAGGACTCAAGATGCAGGATGAAGGAGGATTTATTATGACAAAATACAAAACAAAGACACCAAAAGAAAAGTACCCATGATGGGGAAAATGATAACTTAACAAGACACTCGACATAAACACAAACAAACCGGAGGGCAAGGCAGAACACAAATCAGGACCACAACGAATGACAACAACACGACAACGGACAGAAAACACAAAGGGATTAAATAGACACATGAGGAAGGGTAAGGAGCGAGGACAGCTGAGAACAGGCTAACTAGACACGAACACGCAGCGAATGCAGACACGCATCACCAAGTGTTCACATGAACTGACGAGATGGCACGCAGCAGTGAACACACCAACTGCACGCGGCACGAACTACATGAAGGCACACAAACACGAGAGCGTGCGACCGAAGCCCCGTGCTCTCACATAGACACGACAGTGGAGGCAATGTCAGAGCTCTATCAATCACAGAACTAAAATCACAAACTGAAATGACAGAGCCATGACATAAATGGCCTCTTTTTTCCATAGTTTTATTTCCTGTTCCTGTTTTAATCCATTTTCACTTTACCATTTCCCATGTATGCGTGTTTTGTGTATGTTTGTTTAGATTAACTAATTTACAAACGCATAGTTAATGAAACTTTGAGGTCAATGCATACGAGTTCCTTGGTTCTGATCTAGTCTATTGTGCCATTTAAATTATTAATTGATTGTAATATTAATTTAGCTACATCAAGTTAATCCGATTATCTGATCCAAATATTCACAATTCACAATCATAACAAGTAACGACTATGTTACGCCGACAGGGTATGAGTGCGAAGTGGAGACACGACGAGGAGCACAGGATTCTAAAGACATAACAACATTTTTTTAATAACAAAAGGCAAAACAAGATACTTTAAATATAACTGAAAATGGTAGTGCAAAACTAGTGAAAACATGAAACCAAGAACATCCTGTCATGGTTTAGGGGTTCATCTACTCCTCCTCCTTGTTGTGTGGTATTGTGGAGGTGTGGTTACTGATTACCTTTCATCCCTTCCAGCTGCACATCATTTCATCTCCCTATTTAACCAGCGTTCACTTACCCCCCGTTGTCAGTTCGTTTCAGATCACTGTGCCCTCGTCCTCCTATGACGCCTGTCTCCAGGAGATCGCTACGCTGTCGGTTCCGCAGTGGATTCTGTCCTGTTCCCTGGCCACTGTGGTCCCTGCGTCACTGCAGCCCGTGCTCGTGCTTCCTGTCCTGCCCTGCCGCCTTTGGAACTCTACTCTCCTTCACATTCACTGGATTGTTTATTCTGTTCCAATAAAGTCACTACTCGCACTTGGATCTATTGTCTTTTCTAGCAGCGCCTGACGGAACGAACTGACCATTATGGATCCAGCGAGCCTATAGGAACTGCAGAGTATTCTCTCCACGAACGATCAGCGCATGGAGAGACAGGAAGAACAAGCTGTGAACACCGCGCGGGCGGTGCAAGTGACCGCAGGTGACCGAGCTCACCACTCGGATCCAACAAATTACCATGCCCACTGCGCCTGCGCCACCACCACCACCTCCTGTTTCTGCAGCAATGATTAGCGGCACTGAACCGCGGATTCCAACACCGGAGAGGTATGCGGGCGAGCCCGATTTATGCCGGTCTTTTTTAACCCGGTATTCAATTTTTTTCCCTTACAACCTGTTACTTTTGCCACTGAGGCTTCCAAAGTCGCGCTGGTTTTGACTCTCCTCTCAGGGCGCGCTGCCCGCTGGGGCTCAACAATAATCCATGTGTTTCCTCATTTCAAGCATTGTCCAGCGAAATGACCCGGGTCTTCGATCGCGCGATAGCAGGTCGCGAAGCCGCCCGCAAACTCGCTAGCCTCCGCCAGGACAATCGATCGGTGTCGGAGTACATGATTGAGTTTCGCACCCTGGCGGCAGAATGCAATTGGAACAGAGAGGCGCAGTGGGACATGTTTCTGCATGGGCTGGCTGACCGTGTTCACAAGGAGATCTACGCCCTCGAACTACCCCGGGACCTTGACGAACTTATGGACTTGGCTCTGCGGGTGGACGCCAGGGTCCAGCTGTATCAGGAGCGTGCACGTCCCAGCCTACCTCAGGGGTTCCCGGAGTTCGTCAGGGAGAACACGGTCAGTCAACAGGACAACCACGAGCCCATGCAGGTGGGACGAGCTCGGCTTTCCCGAGGGGAGAGGGAATACCGTCGTTCGAGGGGCCTCTGTCTTTACTGTGGGGGCGCGGGGCACTTCATTAACAACTGCCTCGTAAAAGACCCAGCCCGGCAGTAGAGCAGAGGTTACTGTCGGGCGGGCTTGGACTTGGTAAAGCCTCATCCTCCACCCTCCTCTCGGGAAGACTGCAGTGGGACCAGGGGACACACGTCTGTCAGGCCTTGGTGGACTCTGGAGCGGAGGGTAATTTTCTTGACTATTCTCTGGCTACCTCACTCAAGATCCCTATTGTTCCCCTCCACCACCCCATCACTGTGCACGCCCTCAATGGACAGAAACTCCCTGACATTACTCATTCCTCGGACACCCTTACCCTGGTGGTGTCTGGTAACCACTCAGAAAGAATCAGATTCCTGCTCACCACCTCCCCCTTGTTCCCCATGGTCCTCGGTCACCCCTGGTTGATCAAGCACAACCCCAGGGTTGACTGGGGATCTAATTCAGTCTCTGCCTGGAGTAATCAGTGCCATGCCTCTTGTCTCATGTCTGCTTGTACGTCTGTGTCTAGTTCTGTGTTACAGGAGGAGTCGGTAGACCTCTCTAACGTGCCCCAGGAGTATCTCGACCTGAAGGAAGTGTTCAGTAAGTCCCGGGCTGCTTCTTTGCCTCCTCACCGTCCCTACGACTGTGCCATAGAATTACTACCAGGTACGTCTCCACCCAAGGGCAAATTATACTCGCTCTCTGCTCCGGAGAGGGAGGCCATGGAGAAATATATTTCTGATTCGCTAGCTTCTGGGTTCATCCGTCCTTCCTCTTCTCCAGCGGGGGCGAGGTTCTTTTTTGTGGGCAAGAAGGATGGATCTCTGCGACCTTGCATTGACTACCGAGGACTGAACAACATCACGGTGAAGAATACCTATCCGTTACCGTTGATGTCTTCAGCCTTCGAGAGGTTGCAGGGAGCATCCGTGTTCTCAAAATTGGATTTGCGTAATGCTTATCATTTGGTCCGCATCAGGAAGGGGGATGAATGGAAAACCGCTTTTAACACTCTCAGGGGACATTTTGAATATTTGGTCATGCCTTTTGGGCTGTCCAACTCCCCGGCGGTCTTCCAGGCACTCGTTAATGACGTGCTCAGAGACATGGTAGATCAGTTCATCTATGTCTACCTTGATGACATATTGATCTTTTCTTCCTCTCTCCAGGAGCATGTCCAGCACGTTAGGCGAGTGCTCCAGAGGTTGCTGGCGAATGGGCTTTTTGTCAAGGCGGAGAAATGCGCATTTCACGCACAGTCTGTTCCTTTTTTGGGGTATATCGTCTCATCCGAGGGAATGCGCATGGATCCCGACAAGATTAAGGCTGTGGTGGATTGGCCAAGCCCAGATTCCCGCAAGGCCCTGCAGAGGTTTCTGGGGTTCGCCAATTTTTACCGATGTTTTATTCGTGGATTCAGCCACCTAGCCGCGCCCCTGACAGCGTTGACCTCCACCCGAACTGCGTTCAGGTGGTCTCAACTCAAGGCAGGCTCGGTGGGCGCTATTTTTCGGACGTTTTGATTTTTCTCTCTCGTACCGCCCGGGCTCTAAAAACATCAAGCCCGATTCTTTATCGCGCATTTTTGACCGCTCTGAACGCCCGTCCACTCCCGAGTGCATTTTTCCTGACAGTCTCATTGTCTCCACACTCGCATGGGAGGTCGAATCTAGGGTTGAATCAGCCCTAGAAGGGGTAACGCCTCCGCCCGGATGCCCACCGAGTCGATTGTTCGTGCCAGAGGGTCACGTTCAGACGTGGTTAAATGGGGTCATTGTTCCAACGTAGCTTGCCATCCAGGGGCTAATCGGACCAACTTTTTGGTTAAGCAACGATTCTGGTGGCCCGGTAAGACTCGGGACATTCGGGAATTTGTTTTGGCCTGCTCAGTTTGCGCCATGGGTAAGATTTCCAATCGTCCCCCAGATGGGTTACTCCAACCGCTGTCTGTCCCTTCGAGGCCCTGCTCCCACATTGCGCTAGATTTTGTTACCGCCCTCCCGCGGCAAGACAGTCGTTTTGACTGTCGTGGACCGGTTCTCAAAGGCGGCTCATTTCATCCCCTTACCTAAATTACCCTCTGCTAAGGAGACAGCGGTGGCTGTCGTTGATCACGTCTTTCGCATACATGGTCTCCCGAGAGACGTGGTTTCCGACAGGGGTCCCCAATTCATATCCAAATTTTGGAGGGAGTTTTGTAGATTACTGGGAGCAACTGTAAGTCTGTCTTCGGGTTTCTAATCCCAGAGCAATGGCCAGACTGAGCGGGCCAACCAGGATCTTGAGAGAATGTTACGATGTCTGGTTTCCAGAAATCCTTCCTCCTGGAGCCAACAGCTCTCTTGGGTTGAGTACGCACATAACTCGTTACCAGTGTCGGCCACGGGTCTTTCGCCATTTGAGTGTAGCATAGGGTTCCAGCCACCTAATTTTCCTAGTCTGCAATCTGAAGTCGCGGTCCCCTCCGCCCACGCCTTTGTCCAGAGGTGCCGTCGCACGTGGAGCAGAGCCCGTGAGACCTTGCTCCAGGTGGGTGCGCGTACCAAGGCCCATGTCGATTGCCACCGGTCTAAGCCACCCGTCTACGTCGTTGGTCAAAAAGTGTGGCTTTCATCCAAGAACATTCCTCTCCGCTCCGTATGTAACAAACTTGCTCCCAAATTTATTGGCCCGTTTCCCGTCACCAAGATCATTAGTCCGGTGACGGTCCGCCTCAAACTTCCTCCTGCGTACGGAAGGATCCATCCTGCGTTTCATGTGTCCAAAACCAAAACTTTTTTTCGGTCTCGCATTAATCCGCCTGCTCCGGTTCCCCCCCCGCCGAGACTCGTAGATGGGGAACCGACTTATTCGGTCAATCGCATTCTGGACTCTAGACGGAGGGGACGTGGATTCCAGTACTTGGTGGACTGGGAAGGTTACGGTCCGGAGGAGAGGAGTTGGGTTCCGGCCAGGGACATACTGGATCACTCTCTGATCGACGAGTTTAATCGACAGGTAGGTCCTCTTGGGAGCGCCAGGAGGCGCTCTTAGGAGGGGGGGTACTGTCACGGTTTAG
The DNA here is from genome assembly GCA_037043235.1 of Rhodeus uyekii. Classification (NCBI taxonomy): domain Eukaryota; kingdom Metazoa; phylum Chordata; class Actinopteri; order Cypriniformes; family Acheilognathidae; genus Rhodeus; species Rhodeus uyekii. The sequence goes on from JAWRVZ010000014.1 coordinate 279,558, forward strand.
GGGTTCATCTACTCCTCCTCCTTGTTGTGTGGTATTGTGGAGGTGTGGTTACTGATTACCTTTCATCCCTTCCAGCTGCACATCATTTCATCTCCCTATTTAACCAGCGTTCACTTACCCCCCCGTTGTCAGTTCGTTTCAGATCACTGTGCCCTCGTCCTCCTGTGACGCCTGTCTCCAGGAGATCGCTACGCTGTCGGTTCCGCAGTGGATTCTGTCCCGTTCCCTGGCCACTGTGGTCCCTGCGTCACTGCAGCCCGTGCTCGCGCTTCCTGTCCTGCCCAGCCGCCTTTGGAACTCTACTCTCCTTCACATTCACTGGATTGTTTATTCTGTTCCAATAAAGTCACTACTCGCACATGGATCTATTGTCTTTTCTAGCAGCGCCTCACACATCCACACTCAAATCAGACCATAGACCATGACAAGGCATAGACACAAGTACAACTATCAAAGTATCAAGTAACTAACTAACTAACTAACTAACTAACTAACTAACTAACTAACTAACTAACTAACAAGTATCAAAGTCAACTGCTGGCGGTCGATCCTTTTCCTATTCAACTCTGGAACAGTCTTCCTATTACAGTTCGGGAAGCAGACACACTCTGTCAGTTTAAATGTAGACTAAAAACACATCTCTACATCTATACATACATTTTTAATCCAAATCATGTAAAATGATTGTTAGGCTGCATAATTTAGGTCAGCCGGAACCGGGAACATTCCCATAACACCTGATGTACTCAATACATCAGAAGAAGAATGGCATCTACGCTGATATTGGTCTCTGTTTATTCCGAGGTTACCTTGGTCAGCCGGATCCGGGCCGTATCCAGATCAGATGAAGGACCTGCACCTGGACACCGCCCTGAAGTGTCTGCGGAGACCGTGACTCTACTAGATCCTCCCCTGTGACGATCATGAACCCATCTCTAACCGGACCAAATTGGACTTCATATTGGACTTAAATTGTTGTCAATATAATAATCATGCAGTATTTGGCTGTTGGCCAGAGGAGAACTGGTCCCCCGACTGAGCCTGGTTTCTCCCAAGGTTTTTTCTCCATTCTGTTCTTCATTCATTACGTCACCTGCCGGAGTTTTGGTTCCTTGCCACTGTTGCCTATGCCTTGCTCAGTTGGGGAAACTTAACACTTAAAATTCATAAATTGTATTAATTCGCCTGCTCTTTTAAGGCTGCTGTTCAGCCAAATAAACTTTGTTTATATTGTTTTTCCTGTGACCACTGTAAAGCTGCTTTGAAAAAATCTACATTGTAAAAAGCGATATATAAATAAAGGTGACGTGACTTGACTTGACTTGACAACTGACAAAGATCAAGGAACACAGGAGGTTATTTATGACAAACACAGGATTGGGAACAGCTGGTGAGACTAACTATTAAGTGATGACATGACAGGTGCAGGGAGTGAAACAATGACATTACAGACAGGAAGTGAAACAATGACAGGACTGACAGGAAGTGACAACGAAGACCCAGACAGACAGGGAAACCAGTGTTACATAACCCCCCCCCCCCCCCTTACGGTAGGCGCGTCCTCGCGCCGATAAGGTAACAACTACGGAGGGTGGGCGGGGGAAAGAACAGGACTCGACAGACATGAAACCAGACAGAACAAGAACCAAGGCAAACAGTCCAAGACTAAGTGAAAATGCTAATAAAAAATAAACAGTCCTCAAAGAAAAATAATAACTCAAAACAGTCCTCAATACCACATGGGGAAAAAAAATATGAATAAATAATTAAACACAGAGTCCAGGGGGAGGGGGAGGGAAAGGGGGGATGAGCCAAGCTGGCTCGGACAGGACAGGGCTACCGGCAGGTGACCAGGGTGGAGCGGGGGGAAGGAGCCCGGTGGGCTCAGGTAAGACCGGCGGGTCAGGCGGCGCCGGGGGGATGAGCCAGGCAGGCTCAGGCAAGGCCGGCGAGTCAGGCGGCTCTGGTTAGAGTTCGTAGGGCTCAGGCAAGAGTTTGTAGGGCTCGGGCACTGGGTCGGCCAGCAGGGCGAGGAGAGCATGGGGCACTGGCAAGGCGAGGAGCGAGTTTATCAATCAGTTTAGTTCAGTCAACTTATTAGGGTTTTCAGTGCAGGAAGAATGCATCCACAAGAGGAGTTGCTACATTATGACTACATAACTTAGTTAAAGTTCATCTGATTTTGTGCAAATATAAGTAGTCATATTGTTTATTTTGAATAGAAATCTGATTTGTCTTGAACAGGATGAGCTGAGTTAATTTTCAGTGAATGGGATGGGAAACAGCTGTCATAATTAACAGGGTAATTAACTAACAAGCCAGGAGGGGAGGGATCTGGAAGACATAGAGAAACCCGGATGTGACAGACCCGACAGGACTGTGACAGTACGCCCCCACCCGCAAGGTGTGACCTCACGCCGAATGAGGAACACCTTGCGGAGAGGAGGGAGGGGGAACAGGAGGAGGACAAGACAGACATGACAAATGAACAGGGTGGGAGGGAGGGCACCCTGGAGAACGGGTATACAGAGTCACAGTCAGGGTGGTCTCCAGGGTGGCGCCGGGGGAACAGGGCACCAGGGTGGTGCAGCAGTCCAGGGTGGCGCCGGGGGAACAGGGCACCAGGGTGGCGCAGCAGTCCAGGACGGCGCCGGGGGAACATTCTACCCTCAAGGTCACATCACTACCCCCCCCCCAAAAAAAAAAAAATGGGAAGAACAAATGACCCGTCGGGAGTCCCAGGTGGTCTTTGGGTGAGGGGCCAGAGTTCAGGGCGAGGATCACCGGGGGCGCTGGCACCGGCGGAGTCTCTGGGAGGTCTGGGGGCTCGGGCCACAGTTGGTCCGGCTGGACCGGCGGCAGAGGCTCTGGCCATAAGGGGTCCGGCAGGACCGGCGGCGGAGGCTCTGGCCAAAAGAGGTCCGGCAGGACTGGCGGAGGCGGTTCGGGCCACGGCAAGTCTGGTGGCTCGGGCCACAGAAAGTCCGGCAGGACCGGCGGCAGAGGCTCTGGCCACGGGAGTTCAATCTCAGTTGCTTGGGGACACAGTTCAATCTCAGCCGCTTGGGGACACAGTTCAATCTCGGCCGCTTGGACTCGGCTCACTCAGTTCACTGGCTGCGGGACTCGGCTCAATCAGTTCACTGGCTGCGGGACTCGGCTCACTCCGTTCACTGGCCGCAGGACTCGGCTCACTCAGTTCACTGGCCGCGGGACTCGGTGTATTCTCGGCCACGGGCTGTTGCTGTCTGGATCGGGACTGGAAGCTCTTCAGACACCTCGTTGCGGTGTCCAGCCAGTGCAAGCCGGAGATGTCTGGAACTTCTCTGGAGAGGTGATGGAAAGCCCCGACCCAGAACAGGGATTTAATATGCTAATTGTCGAGGGGAGCCCGGCAGGCTGTGTACACAAAGTCCAAAGCAAAAGATGGAAAGTCCCAGTGGCTTTGGGCAATCGTACACAGCGCGCATTCATAATCCATCTCGAGCAACGAAGTTCTTTCAGGGGCGACAAACCCGGTCGGTGATTCTTTAATAAGGTTGGTGCTGGTGTATGATGCGGAGAGACGAGGCAGAACGGGAGAAGCTGCTCACGGATTTATTCAAACACGAAATGAAACAAAACACTTTAAATTTAAACATAAAGGGCACACGAGGGTGCAAACTCAGGAGAACTCAGAGAAACATCCACACACACACGAAACGACCGTATAACACTACAATCACCGACAACGACAAGGGGGACACGAGATGAATTTATACACAAGGAAATGGGAAACAGCTGTCATGATTAACAGTGTAATTATCTAACAAGACAGGAGGGGAAGGCACAGAAGAACCCGGATGTGACAGACGTGACAGGACTGGGACATCTGTACAGAGGCTATTTCATTGTATTTATCCATGACAGGTGCAATTGATTTATGTAGTAATGTGTAGTAATAAAGGTCTCATTTGTTCATGAATTAAACAACAGACAGCTATGTTAAAATTACCCTTAATTTCTGTTAACTGTTAACAGATACAACTTTGGATCTTAAAAATGTCTTAGAAAATGTTGAGATTAACATTAACTAAGATTAGTAAATCATTGTTGGCTCATATTAACTATTGTCAACAAAATAAAACCTTACTGTAAAGTGTAAAGCGTTACAATTTGTGTTATAAAGAAAGTTGGCCACAGGAGTGTACATTTAATTTTAAAAGTTACACTTACACTAGTTCAAGCTAATCTACTGCACTATACATGTTTGATTTACATAGTTTTGGACGTTTGCCTGTTTCTGTCTAGTCAATCTCTTGGTGTTGTGGCAGAGCTCTGACACTGCCGTAATGTTTTGTGTTTGGTGTGTGGACTCTTGTCTGTGTAACGTCTTGTTATGATGTCCGATCCCCAGACGGTCTTGTTCGGTCTCAGTTTTATGTCGGGGTTCGGGCATTCGTGACCCGTGTGATCGTCCTTGTCGTGAGCGTGCAAGAACGAGCAACCGCTCTACGTTATGTGAGTGGGCGTGTTTTCAGGCTTTGCTTGTACCACGTGCTCTCGTGTATTTGTGCAGTGTTGTAAGCACACAGTTCGTGTTTACTTCAGCCGCGTGCTTTCATGTTGTGTTTTGGTGTTGCACGCGCAGTTTTGTTGTCATCAGCTGCACGTCGTCTTTGTTTAATGTGAACACGCGGCGATGCACGTCCGTATGGGCTACGTGTTCGTGTCTTATCATTGTAAACCCTTCCCACCTTGTTCCCCTGGTTAACTTTGATTTGTCCCAGCTGTTTCCTTATCATTACCCTCATCATGTGCTCCCTATTTATTCCCTCTGTGTTTGCTGTCCTGTGTCGCATCGTTGTCATACCTGTCCTGTTTTGCTGCCTGTCAGTTCCTCTCCTGCCTGTAGTGATGGCCAAATGAAGCGTTTCGAAGCATTATTGCTTTCTGATACAATTGTGTCGAAAATGGTTCATTACTCGAAGCTTCATTCAGATAGAAATTGCAGCACCATCTCCTGGTGAAGTAAATGTAATGCAGCAAAGCTGACAACCAATTAATGGAAGTCGGCTTATATGTTAACGCCCCGTTTATTATGTGTTTTTCGAGGCGATCAAAGCTGAAACAGTGTTAGTGCTGTGAAACTCTGTTCAAATTATTATTCTTTTTCTGATGACAAATGCTCAGGCTGCCAGGGAAAATGCAAAAGACCACAGAGTCAAATGTGGGCATCAATAAATTACTGCTACATTGCTGATACGCTACATGAATATGGTGAAAGCTCACTAACTGGGAGCAGGGAAGTTTATTTCTCCAGGGCATTGATACACCACTTATTTATACTTAGATTGGGTTGTTAAATATATGCAATGCAATTTGGTTTGAAAACTCAGCACTCCACAGAAACTGCTAATTGTTTTTTCATAGAAACTATTAAACATCTATCAGATAAAGGTAGCGTGGATGGAGCCGTGTTTCTCGATCTAAAAAAAAAAGCTTTTGACACTCTAAACCAGGGGTGGCGAACCTGTTCAGCATGATGAGCCACAAAAAAACCCTCATGACTGAGAAGAGCCACACAACAGATGTTTCTCACAATATTTTTTTATTATTACTATTTATTACAATTAGCAATTACATAACAAACAATAGTTTTTAATCGATTTTTAATGTTTTTTTTAATGTTTGTATCAGTGTGTTACGCCCCCGTCTAGGGAAAAGGGTGCAACATGAAAAACACAGAAAAGTAATATTTTGAAAATAGTACAGTTATTTATCTTAATGTTTGGCCGACTGGGCCAAAACAACAAACAAAATTCCTTATTTTAAAACCTCTTTCTTAAACCCTAACCTCAAAGAAAAGAAAATACAATGTTCAAACCTAACTCCCTAACCAAAAACAAAGATCAAATGGTTTACAATAAATAAAAATGGCATTGGCCTCCCTACTTTCCCAAATAATAAGCATTTACAATATTTACAATCAGGCAACCAAAACTTGAAAGGGCAATCCAAACTCAGCGTCAAACAGGCAAAATGGTCAAGTATAACAAACTCAGTTCCAACAAAGACTACTCATAGTTTAACACTCTTAACACATTCAACACAAACGCAGATTCTACAAAATGCACCAGACAAACGACCTCTCTCCATTCTCTCTTGAGGAAGTGAGCACCAATCAGGACACAGTATCAATCAGCCTGTAGGAACCAATCAGGATGATGTTTCTAGACAGAGTCGAACAGAGATACTCACAGAAAAACAGAGACATAATACACAACTATAGTGTCGTAACACAGTGTACTTGACTAAGTGGGACATCTGGCATTCTTTGGTTTCCACAATCTTTGTGAAGTCTGGCTTGTATTCAGTTGTGGCTACTCGTAGTAACTCTTTCACGTGTGTGTCAGTCAGGACAGAGCGATGCTTTGATTTCACTTGTTTCAGTGTTGAAAAAATTGATTCACAGATGTAAGTTGACCCAAACATTGACAATAGTCTGAGTGCGGCCTGTTTGACATTGGGATATCTCTCAATCGGCACAATCTTCCAGAACTCCACGGTTCCTTCCCTCAGAACACTTAAGTCTGTCATCCTCAGAAAGTTCAATCATTTCAAGCTGAGATGCTGCTTCATCTTCCACTAAAGGGGTTGTTAAACAGTCTGATTGGGTTGAGAAGAAATGTAATCTGTGGTCTTTTTTTGGTGTAGGCTGGAGAATCTGTCCTCAAAACTCTGTTCAAGATTTTCAAGCAGTGCTGCATACCGTGCAGTACTCCCGTTTACAACCTCTGCTGCTTGACCACTTGCCTTCAACAAGGATGGAAAATGTGTGAACTGTCTCCTTTGTAGGTGTGTCTTGAATAGCTTGAGTTTGTTGACAAATGTGAAAACACTCTGCACCAGGTCAGGCACCATCTTTAACTTCCCTTGCAGATCCACATTTAGGCCATTCAGATAATGCAGTATGTCGACCAAAAAAAAGACAAATACGAAATCCACTGTGGATCATCTAGCTCAAGATAGTCCTTGTGTTTCTCTGCAAGGATCAGCTTCACTGGGTTTAAAAGCTCAAAAAAACGAGAAAGCGCATTACCTCTTGAAAGCCATCTTACAGCGCAGTGAAAGAGCAGATCAGATGGAAGATCTTCATCAAGCTCAGCAATGAAATTTCTGAACTGCCTGTGATTAAGAGCATGTGTGCGTATAAAATTGACAATCTCCAGCACAGGTTTCATAATGTGATCCAAATTCAGCTTTTTTGACACCACTTGCTCTTGGTGGATAATACAGTGAAACGTCCAAAACTCAGGAAAACGGTCATCAGCTTTACACAGCCCTACAAGGCCCTTACCAGATCCCAACATGGCTGGAGCTCCATCAGTGGTTATTGCTGTTAGTTTTGATAACCTCAGATCTGCATTCTCAATAACAGCCATCAGTGTCTCTTTCAGATCGATGCCACGGGTTCTGTCTTTCAGTGGCACAATATCAAGTAGCTCTTCCTTAATTGTGCACTCTTCAGACACGAATCGCACAAATATTGCCAACTGTGGCTTATCCTGAACATCACAAGACTCGTCCAAAGCAATGCTGAAATACCGGCGCTTCTGAAGATCTGAGTATAAATGGGCTTCAACGGAGTTGTTAATGTCCGATATTCTCTCTTCAACGGTGTGCCGTGACAGCTGAAGGTCCTTTACCGATCGTTTCAAATGTTCGTTTTCGGGACAAAGAATAGTAACAACGTCACTAAGGCACTTTTTAACGAAGTCCCCTTCAAAGTACGTTTTTTTAGCACGAGCAATGTTCCATGCAAGCTGATATGACGCTAATGTCACAGTCTCTGAATGCTTGGTAAATTTCCGAAAAAGCTGACTTTGCTTGTCCGACTGATGTTTCAATGTGTTTACCTTGTGCTTCCGAAGTTCACTGCCTTTAGGAAATTCCCGCGCCAGCGTCGGATGGACTGAGGTTAAATGCCGTTCAAGATTTGAAGCCTTAAAATGCGACAATGAAGTCTGGCATATCAAGCAAAATGGTTTTCCATTTCGTTCAACAAAGAAATATAAATCCTCCCATTCAGATAGAAATGTCCTGTGCTCATCTTCATATTTTCGTTTAGCTTTAAGCTTTTTGGATTCTGCCTTGATGATTCCTACTAATGTACTTCATCAATCAGAAAGCAGTGCCTGTCAGCCAATTGGCTAGCCACGTTAAATCGTGCGAAAGGTTTAGTTAAAATATTTTTTTAAATAACATGTTTTAAAATTCTAGTTAGGTTAAGAAAATACATTTAAATTCGTTTCTATTTATTTTAAAATTATACATTTTAAAAATAAATTGCAATTGTAAACAGGACATGTGGAGACAGAAGAGCCTCAAAAGATCAGTCAAAGAGCTGCTCGCCACCCCTGCTCTAAACCATGAAATAGTAATAATCAAACTAATGATTAATGTGTATAATATAAATTTTTCTTCTTTTTTTCTGACATAATGTCTGTTTTATAGTAAATTTGTATATTGTTGTTATGAATGAGCTCTGCGCTCCCCTCCATGGCCACCAGAGGGAGCTCACACTTATACTGACACTACACTATACACTACATTTCCCATCATGCAGTACACTGGACTGATTACACGCACCAGCTGAACTCTATGATGTCTCTTTGTTCACGCCAGCTGGTACCCATCTCATGAACTATAAAAGACTCCTTCACCCACAGCTCACGGCGAAGTCTTGTTTAGCCCTGGTTAACATTCTGAGCGTTTATATCCTGTTTTGTTTGCCTGTTACCGTTTCTGCCTGTTACCTAGTGATGGCAAAATGAAGCCCCATGAAGCAGTGAAGCCCTGCAGGGAAATGCTTCACACACACATAGATCAAGATGATTCATTTGCTCGACTACCCCATCATGTGGGCAGAAAAATGTATGACATGCTTGGTGTTTGCAATAAAATGGTGGGATGTGAATCATGCTCTGAATACAAAAATATTATTTGAAGAGTTTTAACATGAATTGTTTTGTGTTACTTTTTTTGTTTGTTTTTGCTTATGTAACAAGTGAAAATGTTAAATAAGGAGGTAAAATAAAGTTTATTCATTTTTATTTAAAAACAATTTTTTTCCACTATGGCTTTCAAAGTCTAAAAAAATATAATTTATTGAATTGAAAAGTATTGAAATGTGATAATAAAGTGCTCAGCCAAGTCAACCTTCTCAGCTAAATTGAATTACATATGTAAGAGTTAAAAAAAACAACTATACAGTAGTAGCAGTAGTAGTAGCCGTAGTGTGGGGCTATGAATATAAATGGAATACCTGAGCCAGGTTCAACCTGGTTGGTTTCCTCGTTGCCATGCAAGACTCTAAAGTGCCTTAGCATAGTTGAGGTGTTATTATTATAACTTAGCTCCTTGGAACACATCAGATGCTTCAGCTACAAGTATTCAGAAAAGTTGTCACATTTTATTTTATTCATTAATGGAATCTATTACATAGTAATTGCAGGTGCCTTACATTCTTAGGTGAGAACAACTCAAAGTGCTCCCAAACAGGGGAAAATCTACTCTTTCTTGCTGGTTCCATCGCAAAAAAAAGAAGCTCGAATCGAATGCCAAAAACAGCGCAATAAAGGGACCCAAAAACACAAAAAGCGAGGGACAATACATAGTGTTTCACTGCCGCTTTTATTTCGAGCTGCACTCAAACCTAGCGAATCCTTTCCTGAAGCAGTCACGTGGTACACCCGCTACGCAGGGCTTCAAACGTCAGCACTTACGTCAGCAACACACGCATCGACCCGCGGTTCATGAACCACTCATCTAGATTACTCGGCACACGCTTCAGGGATTCGAACCGAGAAGCACATCACTACTGTTACCTGTTATTGATCCTGTTCTGCCTGCCCCGACCTGTGCCTGGATATACGCTTGAGATTGTTTTCTGCCTGCCTTGACCACTCGCCTGGATTATTCTGCCTGATACTGTCTGCCTGCCTTTGTGAACCCTGCCTGGATTATTGACTACGTTTGTTCAAGTATGTTGACCAATCCTTACTATATTCCATTGTCTCAGCTGCCTGTAGTGGTAACTCAACAAGAGGTCATCAAAAGCTTGCCAATGTCCAGGGACATTTAATTATAGCCTGTAATGACATATGGCTGTCATTTTACCCTGAGTAGTGAAGCAAAAGAGTACAAAAAATACAAAAGAATAATACAAGAAAGAATAAAGGTCTACTCTAAATTCCAGATCTTCTGGAATCTAATCCAATTAGTACATCAGGAGTGTCTAATGTTTTTAACACGAGTCAGAAGACCTTGAGTTGCAGGCCACCATCTCTGCAGGACAGTGGCCCTCTATGAGCAGATTTGGACATCCCTATAGTAGCTTATATTTCTGTATAATTTTGAAGTATTCATTTATAAACAATCATAGCAGAGAGAGAGAGAGAGAGAAAAAATACCTATGGTGGAATATCTATTACATCCCCTAGAGCAACTTGTAGGTGAAGGAGATTCAACTCATATTGGTGAGAAGGCATTCAGAAAGATCCCCAAAATTTACATGGCTCACCTCTGTGGTAGCAGCCTGTCATTTGTGAGATAACCAGGCTTGTGGATGTCTCTGTTGTAGTCCACGTACTTGGCCTGAACAGAGTATGATGCCAGTAGGACTGCTGTCTCCGGAGGGCAGTAAATCTCATCATTCAAAATTGCTTCCTTTACCTAGGCAGCAAAAATTGCTTAATTAACAAAAAATTATAATCATGATTTATCTGATTTCTTCATATATTGTGTGTTATCTTGATGGAGCGGATATTTTGGATGTTTACCTGTTTCTGTCAGGGTTCTGTCACATTCTGTCTAGTCAATCTCTTGGTGTTGTGGTTGAGCTCTGACACTACCGTAATGTCTTGGGTGTGTGTTTGGTGTGTGGACTCTTGTCTGTGTAACATCTTGTGTGCGGGTTATGATGTCCGTACTGTTATGATGACAGCTCATACTCAAATATGCTCAGGGGCAGGATTATTTAAACAGGTTTAGATCAGCAATGAGGCTGATAACGAAAGTCTGTGTCCACCCACTGCTCCATACTTACTACAGCCGTGGACAAAACTTTTGAGAATGACAAATATTTTAATATTTATGATGACATATATTTAATTTTCACAAAGTCTGCTGTTTCAGTGTTTTTAGATCTTCTTGTTAGATGTTACTCTGGTCTACTGCAATATAATTACAAGCATTTCATAAGTGTCAAAGGACTTTATTGACAAATACAGCTGCAAGCAGCAATGATCAGGGCCAAGCAGAAAGAACACGACAAGTCATGCCAATATGGCTGAGAGCATCAGAAAAATCCATCTATCACTTTCGACCAATAGATGCCGAGTCCAAAGTGATGTATCCAAATTGATGTGGTGTGTTCAGAGTGAGGTGACATTGACATGCAAAGTTTGGTGTTAATTGGCCAAAGTATTGCAAACAAGCAGCAGAAAAGTAATTTTGGAATCTATATCAAGTTTGTTGTTGCTATATACAAAAACGGTTCCCTTTCATGGTCATCTTTCAAAGTGCTAGGGGAAATACCTGACAATAGTCTTCTAAAGTACTATGAAACAAATGCGTGTGAATGCACGTACGGGGCGGTGACGTCATGAACCAGGTCATAAAAGGGGCACCGGAACCCGAAACCGCAGCTTGAGTGTCTTCAGCGTGCTGTGTCACTTGTGTTGTGTTGCTGGTGTGCACATATCTCCCTAGTCTAGTTTAAAAGAAAAGGGACTTCCTCCTTTATATTTGGTGAACAAGGTGTGTTCTGCCTGCGATGAATGTCACGGGTAGTGATACACACAATCTGCGATTTGCTTGTTCAGGAAGCGGAGCACGTTCAGTCAGCGCTCGAGGGGGCTGGCTGTGAGCTTTGCTAAGCCGCTCAGTAATGCGTTCTACTCAGGGATCTGGTCCTGCTGCAGCTGAGATACCAGGGGATCGTATCTGATCAGCAAGAGGCAGATTGATGCTGTAACAGTCCAGCTCTGAGGAGTTGGACGTGCTAGTGTCAAGGCTGGAGAGGAAGTTTCACCATCTCCCTCTCTAGTCTATGAGGCTTGTTCGGGAGTGGAGCGTGCTCAGTCAGCGCTCGAGAACGCTGACTGTGAGCATTGCGAGCAGTGCTCTTTGCGTTCGATCTGCCACACGTTCTTTTACTAGCAACTCAGCGGCAATCTGTACAAATCTGTATTATGGCTGCTTAGACTAGGGAATTAATCCTATAAATACTTGGATTAATTTTCCTCTATGATTCCATCCCAGCGTCAGCAAAATCCCCCGGCGCTACCCACAAAGAAAAAGAAAAAAAAAGCGGGTCATTTTTTTCTGGTGGGCAGAGCAGTTTCTGCGGAACGGCTCAGGGACCTCGACGAGGGCGGAGCTCTCTCTCCGGGTTTCGGAGAAGCTCTTTGGCTTTCCTAGCCATTAAACTAGAGACATAAGTATGTCCTCCTGGGCGCCCCTCTGTCACCAATGGGGCTTTTTCGGCAGCTAGGTCTGAGGATCTGTTGTGGAGAGGTTTTGGAGGCTGTCGCAGCAGGTGTCGTCCAGGAAGCTACCGCCCTCATTATGAGGCTGTGTGCCAGCCACAGCCTCAGAGCTCCTCTCTTAGGGCCGCACACAAGAGTGTTGTCGCTCATTCCCCCCCGAAATAAGTTGGGGGGAGGTAAGGCCTAAATTTTTTGGCTCAGCCTGATCACTCGGACGTATCTGAGGAGCGTCCACTTCGCTGAAAGGGCTTAGAGCAGGGCCTCAAACATGCGGCCCACGAAAGGATATTTTGTGGCCCGCGGGACAATATGAAAGTTTAATGTAAGTGCGGCCCGTGAGATTTGAATACTTTACCGCTTCCTTTATTGCGTGCGGAAGGTTCCTTTTTCGTGCGAGCTGGAGCTGTACAAACCAACCAATCACAGTGGAGTAAATGACTCCCGGGGGCGGGGCATCGGCCGGGCTTGATGCAGACCAAGAAACATTTCACAACTTCCCGTGTAACATCACATTTTTAAAAGCCGTCATATAATTATTACTTAATTTTGTGTTTGAAATTGAGCATTTTTGACTTTGAGCTGGACGAAGTGAATGTTACTGTTATCGGTGTTGGATTTAGCGTCATGCGGATTGTATTTTGTTTTTCCATCATTTAAAAGTTGATGGTGATCTGTCCATGCGAATGATATGTTATCATGACGAATCTGCAAATTAACGACCAACATCTATCTTCCGATGACAATGTCACCGAGGGGAGTGGAGCTGTATATAATATAATATATAATATATTTGTATTTAATAAATAAAGGTCTCCCACAGTCCCAGCTGACAATTAACATCCTGGTAGCATTCGCCTATCTCAGTATTTTCTACCATCTACAAATGTTACAATGTTCATGTCATCAGGAAAGTATTGAAGCCCATTTCCGCCATAGTTGAAAAAAAAAAGGATTATATAAGTCATAATAATGAGAGGGTTTCTCATAATAATGACTTTGTATCTCGAAATAATGAGAAAGTTTCTCATAATAATAACTTAGTATCTGGAATTTATTTTTATTTTTTTTACTTTTTCCTCAACCTTGAACTCCAGTAAGTGCAAGTCCAGGTCTACTTAGTGACAATCATCTTCAAGCTATACTGAGAGTCTCAAATGTTTCCTCTCTCAAGCCAAATGTGGCTCAGCCATGTGAGAGGAAGCACTGCAGGTCTCTGGCAGCAAGAAGTAGGCAAGACAAGTCATATTCAGAAGAACCATTCATGTTCTTCAATATTCTGTTTATGTTCAGGACAGTTGAGGCTCAGAAGAACCCATTGAAGTTAAAGAGCTGTCAATAATGACGTTTGAGAAAATCGTTTTTTTTGTGGAATAGTTGATGCGGCCCTGCCTCATCCAAACTCTGCCTCCTGCGGCCCCCAGCTCATTTGAGTTTGAGACCCCTGGCTTAGAGCTTGAAGGGCTGGTGCTTAGAGCGCCAGACCTCGCAGAGGCGATCTTTCCCAGTTCCTGTCCAGAATGGCACGGTTTTGGTGGAGTCACCCCCTCCGAGGAGGGTTCAAGAACCTTCAACCCAGGCGTTTCCCTAGAATCCAGGCCCTGTGGTTGACGCTCTTCAAGGACCAGAGACCAGCCTTGGGGGTGCTGGTTCCCTTCATGAGTGGCTCCTCCGGGCAGTTTAGTGCTAGTACGGTTCCCCCGTTGCGCCCTTTTGCTTTTTCGGCGGTCAGAGCTTATAATTGGCCAAGCAGCCACTGCTAGCACTCACAGAGTGCTTGTCTCCCAAGGCAGCGGCTCTGGGTGTTGGAAGACTAGAGCAGTGGCTGCTAGAACCATAGGGGTTTGCTATGAGGAGTACCCCATTTCCACACTATCAAGGTCACGGGGCATGCCTACGCACCTTCTATAGTGTGGGGAGTCTGGTTCTAGGACCCGTTTCAGAGCTCCATTTCATGACGGATGCATCCTTTAAGTGCGGCTGATTGTTTCAGACAGACCGTTTTGACTGCTGCACTGCTGTTTTTTCCTGTTTGCTCGAGTGGATTGCATTTGTTTGCGTCGTATAAACTTGTTTTTGTTTTAGATTTTAAACTTGACGTTCGTTTATATTGCTAAATACAATACTAGATTATTTAATAAATTGTAATCGTTAGCTTTAATCGTTAGCGTTTTTTCGCTCGCAACTTTTTTTTTTTTTTTTTCCTAGTTCATCAAACAACTGGTGAGTTGGAACAACACACACAGTGAGTCATGTCATCTCCTATAATTGTTACATGCACTTCCTGCTTCATGCATAGTCTGTCTGTCTCTGTCAGCAGCCAGGGCTTCACATGTAATAAATGTAGGGACATAGTCAGGCTGACAGAGACGATGACCCGCGGATGACCCACGATTGACCCGCGATTATGCCGTCTCACAGTCACCCAGTTAAACTGCTGCACGGGCTCTACATCTGGAACCGAACGATGTACAGGGTTTGCTAAGCTAGTCGCATCCAAAGTAGTATCTAAAGCCCTTGCATTCTTACTATCCTCGATTAAAGTTTGGATACGTGTCTCTAATTCTGAGATCTTCTCTGTCAGCCTGACTATGTCCCTACAGTTATCACACGTGAAGCCCTGATTGCTGACAGAGACAGACAGACTATACATGAAGCAGGCAGTGCATGTAACAATTACAGGAGATGATATGACTTGCCGTGTGTGTTGATTCAACTCACCAGTTGTTTGATGAACTCGGGAAAAAAAGGCGAGAGCGAGAAAACGCTGTATGCACGGACAGTAATTAAGTAAGATAGCACAATGCTAACGCGTTTAGCGACTTAAATTAAAGCTGTTATTTACATGAATGTTGAGTTTAAGAATGTTGAGTTTAAGAACTAAAACAAAAACAAGTTTATACGATGTAAACAAAAGCAATCCACTCGAGCAAACAGGAAACAGCAGCAGTACAGCAGTCAAAACGGTCCGTCTGAAACAATCAGCCACAGTCTCAGTCTCCGCCGCCGGCCGACTGATTAGGGGATCGCCCCTCCCAGACTGTCGCTTTCTGCTACCATTCCTTAACACTGGATAGTTGGGACGACAATCTAAAGCTCAGCCCCTCGGCATGGGTCTGGATCCGATGACTGCCCCCTCTGCTAGTTGGCCACCGAGGTGTCCGACCTCTCTTTGGCGATTCCCCTTCCGTTTTGATGCTTCGGCTTTTGACGGATGCACCCTTACGGTTGGGGAGCTGACCCTGATGTATCACTCTGCCCAACAGTGTTGCTACCTGCTACCATTTGCGAGTAGGCATCCTGTCGAGGCAGGCGCCTAGGGTGTTGGGGCTCCCTCAGTTCTCTGAGGGTTTTTCCTCCTCTCCCAGACCTTCTCCGGCTGGGTTCGAGGTTCGGACGTGGCCGAGGCTACATCTGTATTATTCCCCTTTTGCCCTGCTCCCGGGGAGTTCTGGAGCAGATGCGTTCGGTCCCTGAGGGGTCCTGGCGCATAGTGCTGGTCCTGCAACCGAGGTTGCCAAGACTGCTCTCCTCTCCAGAGGCTCCACCACGAGGAAACCGTGTACCCCTTCGGCTGTTTCCTGCAGGACAGAGTTGCTCAGGGTTCCTTCACACGAGAGGTTTATGTGGCTGCTCTGCTTACCTCACACCTCCGAGGGACTTGCCCTCGGTCCTGGTTTCCTCCGTGGCTCGAGGTTCTGTCCTCTCAACCCCTTGGTGATCATGGCCAGGAATTAAGAACAAGGTCATCCCAGTGTGAGCACTAGGTTCTATGTCCACTCTTGTGTCATGGTTCCAACCAGCTGTTCTTCCAGGATCCTTGAGTGGGTCCTGGCCTCTAACTGGGCAGCTGGATAGCTGAGGCTATTTTTCTCGCCTGGAGTCAGCTGGACTGTCTCTTCTGAGCGTCCAGACCCACTCTACTTGGGGCATGGCTGCTTTCAACGCTTCCTTCTGGGTTTCCTTGGCTAATGTCTGTGATGCGGCTGGCTGGTCCTCGCCGCACACATTCATGAGGGTTTATCATCTTGACCTCTCTCTGCTTCGGGTAACCATGGTTAACAAAGGAAGAACAATGATTTCAAGCACCTCCCTAATTATAAAGCTTCCAGTCTGTTATTCTAACTCAATCAGAACTATGACTAAGTTAACTAATAACTATTATGAAATAAACTTCAGTTGGCTTGAGAAAGCCTAGCCTGAAAGTTTAAATTAGTTGTGAATGCTTCAAGCTTGAAAAGTTTTGAGAGTTTAAACTTTAAAAGATTTAACATGACTTAACATGTCAGCGAGATTTAACATGAATGATCAAGTTTGCTAGGTTAGTTGTTAGGTTTTGTCAGTAATAGATACACAGTGGATGAAGCTTAAATGCCTTATTAGAGTCAATGTAACAAAAGTGTTCACCCCCTAAAGTGGAGAAGTACTGGTAGTTTAACTGGTTCAGATATATTTGTACTGGTGTCTTGGTAAGACCATAGACTCAGTTGAAGCAGAGTGGGGTTTAAAGATGATTCAGTTGAACAGTGAGTGGTCTGAATTATCAAAGGATATCTGAATATTAAATATAAATCTAAAATTAACATTTACATTGCAATACGTTTTTTGCAAATTTCTACGGTTTCCTTACATCCTTGGCTTTTAACAATCAGTTTTTACTAATGTGAATAATACTTTGTTTTATTTCTATTTTAAAGATGTGATTAAACATTTACCCCTTTCAAAAAAGACTTCCGTTACACTGCATGTATATGCAGCCTCTAATATATAATATTAACAAAATAACTTAAATATTAGTATTTTTTATATATATAGTATATATAAAAGGCTACATATACATGCAGTGTAACTGCAGTCTGTTTTGAAAGTGGTTAGCCTATATTAATAATGCTTAATTACATCTTTAAAATAGAAATAAAACAAAGTATTATTCACATTAGTAAAAACTGACCGTTGGGGATCAGTATTAGTAATTGGGGATCAGTATTTCTATATTTTATATAATAGAAAATATATTGTTATATATATATATATATATATATACACACACACAGTGGTACCTCGGTTTACGAGCGACTTACGAGAAATACGGTGTACAAGCACGGAGGGTTGAATCGGTGTACGAGCTTTGTATCGGAGTGCGAGCAAATTTTTCCCTCACCCATGCGCATTTTTGTCCTAACGCTCTGCATCTTCACGGGCATTTGTACTGGAAATATCCTAATGACAGCCTTTCATAACACAGTCAGGCAGTCCCAACCCCTTTATCACCCCTTAAAGCATTCATTCTCTCAGCCTCGCTCTGTCAGCAGTTTAACTTCTCTCATCCTCTATTGTTCACGTAGTGAAATATATATGGGGTTCATGAATTAATTGTCTCCTCACTTCTCTCCACTCTGGAGCTCGCGTTGGTGTCGCGCGAGTCTCCCGGCGCTCGCGTTGGTGTCGCGCGAGTCTCCCGTTCCACGACTTTCACTCTGGATTATCACTTTGTTTGTTTTCTGCACTATTATAATAAATTCACTCATTTGCACTTGAATCCAGGTTTTGTGTTTTCCCCCTTCCTCGTCTGTCTCTCATCTCCTTCATGCCAGCAGATGCTGCTCAAAGTGAGTTACAGTAAATTGTCAAGTATTTTTAGAGTTTAATTGTCTAAAGTTTAATTGTCTGTTTAAAGAGTATTTATATGAGATCTTAATGGTTATAATTTTAACTGTAATTAATAGGGTAAAATAAAAACTAAATATTTAAAATGGGCATTTATGGTCGTGTGGAACAAATTACAGTGGAGTTCGGTTATGTCGATGGCGTTGGGAAAAAGCATAGAGAGAACCGTTTCGCGAGATAACCCATACATCATATATTAACATATATTAACATACAACCCATACATATATATTACCGATTTCCCCACATATAACCCTCAGATGCAGATAATCCGTACACAGTGCTTGTGCGCGAAATTCACTCAATTAGAAAGCAATAAGAAAGTCAGAATCAGAAGAAAAAGAAAGAAAAAACAGTCTCTCGCTCGTCCCTTTAAGAGAAGAGCCCGCCTTCATGGCAGCACAGCCAATCACGCTTTCTTGCATGATTGACAGGTCAGACAGCCAATCAGCGCAGCTGTCAGAGTGACGGAGAGTGATCGTCAGGTGTGCCGCGGAAAATTATTCAATTTCACCGAATTTTTCTAAAAAACACATTTTGAGCGGCTGCAAGCGGCAATGGTGCGCGTCTGTAGTGATGTTACGTCTGACACCGACGCTCCGAAGCTTGCTTCAAACTCGAACAAGCTTTGCAATGAACCACTGCTTCGGAACCTGGAGGTTTTATACAAGTTCGGCGAGTTGTTATTATTAGACTATAATTTTTTTACAACTCTCCGCGCCTCCCCTGGCATGCTCTGGCGCCCCCCAGGGGAGGCGCGCCCCACACTTTGAAAACCAAGGGGTTAGACAAACCATATTTTTATACAAACAACATATTTGCCTCTCCTACAAATAAGCACTGTTTTCATGTTCGTCGGACCTGCAGTATTGGCAAAAGCGCAAGGAGTAAAATGTGACTTCTTACCCCGTGAACGGGGCTCGTTTTAACAGACAGCGGGTTTGTTGTAACACCATGTTATCCAATGCAAGTTTATTCACGTATTTTTATTTGTTTAAAAAAAGTTGCGTCTTGATGATCATAAGTATAACTTATGAATTAAATATATTTTTTTTCCTTTATTTTTTTACATTTGTTGTGTTTTCAAAAATGTAATGACATGAAAAACGTTTTAATAGGTTAATACAATGCAAAATATATGATTATTGATGATTGATTACAACTAACCTGTTGTCACGGTTCTGTCAGGTTTAGTTTCAGTTTCTAATGTTCCTAGTGGACGGAACCGTGGCACTGCTCTTCCTCCCGTGTTTCGTGTGAGGGCGCGTTACGTCATGGGCGCGCCCTTGTGTCCACGTGTCTGTTTGTTGTCATTGTTGCGCAGTGGGTGTGTTCACCCGTTGCGCATGTCAAGCGTGCTTTGTAAACACGCGGCGATGCGCGGTTGCGTTCGCCGCGCGTTTGTCTTGTTAGCGTCTGCCCCGCCTTCTTGTTTCCCGTAATTATTCCCAGCTGTTTCTGATCACTCCTCCCCTCGTGTGCCCTTTAAATATCCCTGTGTGTTGATGTCCTGCGTGGCGTCGTTGTCTTTCTATGTTCCCTGAGTCTTCGTACCGTCTCATCCGGTTGGTTGTGTTTCATGGTTGTCTTAGTTACATGTGTCAGTTAATGTTTTCCCCCTCGTGGGTTTTTTGTTTCCCGTATTATGATTTATGTTTGTTACAATAAATCCTTTACCTTCCCCTGCATTTGAGTCCTCCCCTTGTCGTTCCGTGACATAACGACGCCACCGTACTGGACTCAGCGGGGAAGGAGGTTTAGTCTTGTTTTTCGTTATTATTATTATTTTTTTTTTGCTGTTTCTCTCCGGTCTCATGGGAGGAAAACAGCGTGGTAGGGGGACGGATCCCCGGTCTGAGTCGCCTTCCACGGGTCTTACTTACGACCGCTATGTGAGATTCCGGACTCTCACCGCCCTCCGGCCAGCAGGGGATCGATTTAAGACAGTTCGCGGTCACGTTCTTCAGAGCCGCGGAAGGTCTTAACATCAATGATGCGGCTCTGAAGGACCTTCTCAACTACGCTCTGGATGAGCCCCTCTGCTGGTGGAGGATGAGGGCTATGGACAATTTAAACTTCTGGGGATTTGTGAAGACTGTGTCCACCCCATTCAGGGGCCTTTCCCCCCAGGAGTTCTTGGCAGCGGAGCTCGCCAGAACGTGCGCTGCCGGCCCGGAGGCCACCGTCCCAGAGCCCGCTGCCGACCCGGAGGCGGCCGTCCCAGTGCCGGCTGCCGGCCCGGAGGCCGCCGTCCCTAAGCCCGCTGCCTGCCTTCGCAAGCGGAGGAGGAGGAGAAGGACCTCCTCTGGTCCGCCTGCCCCTATGACTCTCGCTCCACCGGCGCCCCGTGCGCGCCCTGCCCTGCCGGCACCCCGTGCGCGCCTCGCCCTGCCGATTTACATGCTGCCAAAAGAGTTTTTCCTGTGGTTCTCATCCAAACTTAGACGAAATTTCTCGAAAAATGGCCAGAAGACATGTGCAAACAGTGTGATCAAAAGCCCATTAGCGCGTCACATTTATGCCAGTAAAACTATTTAAAAAAATCTCTGTTACTATTTACCCCGCGTTACTTTCTGCCCCACGCTCCCGCAAATTCGTTCTCCCGCGACTCCCGCGAGTTTGTTCGTTCGAGGCTCTCGCGAATTCGTTCTCTCGCGGCTCCCGCGAATTCGTTTATTCGCTGCTCCCATGTTCCACGACTTTAACTCTGGATTATCACTTCGTTTGGTTTCTGCATTATTATAATAAATTCACTCATTTGCTTTCATCCTTGCTTTCCCCTCCTCTCTCTCCTCCAAGCAGGCTGCTCAAACCTGAAGTGCATTACAGTAAATTGTCAAGTATTTTTAGAGTTTAATTGTCAATTATTAATTAGTATTTACATGAGATCTTAATGGTTACAATTTTAACTGCAATTAATAGGGTAAAACCCCAAAAATATTTAAAATGGGCATTTGTGGTCATGTGGAACGAATTAATTGATTTTTAGTGCATTCTTATGGGGAAATTTGTTTTGGTGTACGAGCATTTTGGTTTACGAACTCGCTTTTGGAACGAATTAAACTCGTAAACCGAGGTATTACTGTATATATATATATATATATATATATATATATATATATATATATATATATATATATATATATATATATATATATATAAAAGCCTAGCCTGAAAGTTTAAATTAGTTGTAAAAGCTTCAAGCTTGAAAAGTTTTGAGCGTTTTTCGCTAACAGGATTTATTTGGAGATTACTGATGATTCAGTTGGTCAGTGAGTGGCGCTGTTTCCCACACACAGAAGTAAGCAGCATTTTCTACAGTTATATTTGCAATCTTTGATATGTTTGCCAGTATGTCATAGTTGGTATGTAAAATAGAGAGATTTAATTTACTAATTAAAGTAAAAAATCGATTGTAGACCTGCAAGTCTTTTTTCAGGATTTAAAAAAAAATGCATATCCATTGCAATGGACATTGGGTTCCAATGACTGCTACTCAATGCACATGCTGATTGAAATTTATTATATATCCTCTTGAGTCCCACAAGTTTGCCTGATGTGCATTTTATAATTTTTCTTGCTATTAGAGATATGTAGGACCTAATAAATACAATACCCCCCAAAAAATGTGTACAGGTATTGTACAGATGTCTTCATGTGGTATCATAATGCTATTTGCTGTAATGGCCAATAGGGTAATAATTAGTCAAAATTAAAATCTCATTCTAAAATATGTCAAATTTTAATCCCAGTATTGTACATAAATACACTTGTTTCGTTCATATAATTTGAATATTTTATTCAAGGGAATACCTTGAATAGATTTTTTTACCTGGGTCAATTTTCTTTCAGGATCTGGGGTTTCAGATCTAAAAGTTTTTACTGAAATGTGTATATATATATATATATATATATATATATATATACTGAAAATGTTTTTTTCATAATGACAGGGGTGTAATGTTGTGATGTTACCACAAGATGGGGTGGACACTCTATCCAAAAGTGGCCAACAGCGCAAATATTGACAGAATTGACTATTATTGTGTCAAGACGCAAATATGTAATGTTCTCATATGAGATAAATAATACAGTTATCACAGTAATACATTTTTGAGAAAATGTCATATGTAGAATATACAATTATTTATTTAATGTGATTAGTGCAACGTGCACTACTGCTCTGTGCCACTGGGGAATACCTCGAAAATTACACACAGGAAATGTGTGTGTGTGTAAAGTGACTGCACTGACTCTAATGCATTTTCTATTAGAGGTTTATTTTATTAAATGTGCAATTTGTAAAACAAAAACCTCAAAATTAAAGTTGAAATGTTATATTGTTCAAGTTCTTGACCTTGGGATTTTTTTGTTTATTTTTTTATATTGGTTTATATTAGTTTGATATTCACAGCTGTTTAGACCAAATGTCCACTGCAATGGACAACAAAAATTGCTATGAAGGAGTTATGATTTTTTTTCTTACTCATTAATAGATGCCTAATTTAATGGGATATTCATTTTTTTATTTTTTAGATAATAAATCTAATCTAAATCTAACTTACTAATTAAAGTAAAAAATCGATTGTAGACCTGCAAGTTTTTTTTCAGGATTTAAAAAAAAAATGCATGTCCATTGGAATGGACATGTTCAGACATGCTGTATTAAAATGTATTATATATCAGGTGTAATGTTGTGATGTCACCAACAGATGGGGTGGACGCTCTATCTAAAATTCAGTTTTCACTTCATTAGTGAAAGTCTATGGAGATTTTATGATTTTAATCTTCAGTTTTATCAAAAATCATAAGTCTGATCAGTCTGAAATGATATAGCAACTCAAGTCAGAACAGGTCTGAAGTCTGAGCAGAGTTTAGTGGTTGTAGCTTTAAAGCTCTAGGAGGAGATTCTTTGAGAATTTTAGGTAAGAATAATAATAATAATAACTAGATAGAGGAAGTTTATTATATAAACTTCAGTTGGCTTGAGAAAGCCCAGCCTGAAAGTTTAAATTAGTTGTAAAAACTTCAAGCTTAAAAAGTTTTGAGAGTTTAAACTTTAAAACATGTCACTAACAAGATTTATTTGGAGATTACTGATGATTCAGTTGGTCAGTGAATGGCGCCAATAGACCCAACCCCCATGTCTCTACGACTTTTCCTATATACTTTCAGAGATATAGGTCTGGCTAAACGGTTGCTAGGGTACTTTGTTTGGTTGCTAAGGAGTGGCTAAGCCTCTGCCATTGATGTCACTTCAAAGGCTACTTGACAGTATGAATGATATAAACCAACCACAACGCCTCTACGACATTCAGAACTGAAGATATCTCGCTTTGCATTTGGTTGCTAAGGTGCTCGATAATGGTTGCTAGGGCGTGGCTAGGAAGTGTTGAAAACATTGGTGATTGGCAGTTTGCCAGTTTGAGATGGGTTGCTATGGTGCTCTAAATGGTTGCTTGGGCGTGGCTTAATAGCTTCACTGTGATCCTGAGACACTCATTGGTCGTCTGAGTAAAATGAGCCCTCCCCCTTGTCTCTGTGACGCTGTGCTGCAGAGCTATGTTCAATTCAAAATCCCTATGCATTTTGCCATAGTAGATGGTGTTTCATGGGACAGCCTTCCCCATTCATCTCTATGGGGCAAATTTGGGCAGCTCTAGCACCCCAGGGGTGCAACTTTTACCCCATTGTGTGGTATGTTCTTACAGAGGCTGTCACCCTCTTCAAATGTGGCGAGTTTCATCTTTTTACAAATTCCTCGCTCCGAGTTATTAATCGTCAAAGTTCGTCGCAATGTTAAGTCAATGGGATTTTTCGGCTGCTTTTTCGCCCCTGGGGCGAACATCGTACCCCCGATCCCTTAGAAACGATATAGCAACTCAAGTCAGAACAGGTCTGAAGTCTGAGCAGAGTTTAGTGGTTGTAGCTTTAAAGCTCTAGGAGGAGATTCTTTTAGAATTTTAGGTAAGAAGAAAAATAATAATAAAAATAAGTTTAGATACAATATCAATAAGTTGGCTTTCTCAAGCCAACTTAATAATAATAATAATAATAAGTTTAGATACAATATCACTAAGTTGGCTTTCTGAAGCCAACTTAATAAACCGAGGGGCATTTTTGGGCAGCTCTAGCACCCCAGGGGTGCAACTTTTACCCCATTGTGTGGTATGTTCTTACAGAGCCTGCCAGCCTCTACAAATGTGGCGAGGTTCATCTTTTTACAAATTCCTCACTCTGAGTTATTAATCGTCAAAATTTCATTTCAATGGGACGTCTATGGGGGGTGTTTTTGTTTCGCCCCCTGGGGCGAACATCGTACCCCCGATCGCTTCGAAAAGATATAGCGCACCTCTTCTCAATAGCTCGCACGTTTTGACACCATATTTATGGGTCTAGGACAAATGCTCTCTGAGGAGTAGCGCGCCGAAAATCAGCATCATTATTATTATAGGCTTGGTAAGATAGTAATAGTAGTGCTCGAGGCGAGCACCACTAATAATAAACCGAGGGCGATATTTGGGCAGCTCTAGCACCCCAGGGGTGCAAGTTTTACCCTATTGTGTGGTATGTTCTTACAGAGCCTGCCAGCCTCTACAAATGTGGCGAGGTTCATCTTTTTACAAATTCCTCACTCTGAGTTATTGAGAGTCAACAAATTTTTCAGGGTGTTGTCTATGCGTTTTTTTTTTCCGGTACTTTTTCGCCCCTTGGGTAAACATCGTACCCCGGATCGCTTAGAAAAGATATAGAACACCTCTCCTCAATCGGCCGCACGTTTTGACACCTCATTCATGGGTCTGGGACAAACGCTCTTGGAATAGGAGCGTGCCGAAAATTTGGTGGTATCAGCATCATTATTATAGGCTTGGTAAGATAGTAATAGTAGTGCTTGAGGCGAGCACCACTAACTAGAGAGGATAAAGTTCGTCGAGACAAACTTTAGAAGTTGGCTGAGAAGGTCACACCAGAAGCGTTAATTTCGCACGTTGGTAGCAAAATGTAACATTAAATACAAAGTATGTTACGAAACCAGAAATTAACAGGTTGCTAAGGTCTTCTGGGTGGTTCCTAAGGTGTTGCTTGGCAGTTTCTAGGGTATCCGGGGTGGTTGCTAAGGTGTTTGCCTGGGTAACCAGGGTGGTTGATAGGGTGTTTCTAGGTGGTTGCTAGGGTATCCGGGGTGGTTGCTAGGGTAACCAGAGTGGTTGCTAGGGTGTTGCTAAGCGGTTGCTAGGGTATCCGGGGTGGTTGCTAGGGTGTTGCTAGGGTAACAGGGTTGGTTGCTATGGTGTTTCTAGGTGATTGCTAGGGTAACAAAAGTGGTTGCTAGAGTGTTGCTAGGTGGTTGCTAGGGAAACCGGGGAGGTTGGTAGGGTAACCAGAGTGGTTGCTAGGGTGTTGCTAGGTGGTTGCTAGGGTATCCTGGGTAGTTGCTATGGTATTTTGGGTGGTTGCTAGGGTGTTGCTAGGCGGTTGCTAGGGTAACCAGAGTGGTTGCTAGGTTGTTGCTAGGTGGTTGCTAGGGTATCCTGGGTAGTTGCTATGGTATTTGGGGTGGTTGCAAGCGTGTTAAGAGGCGGTTGCTAGGGTAACCGGGGTGGTTGCTAGGGTAACCAGAGTGGTCGCTAGGGTGTTGCTAGGCGGTTGCTAGGGTATTTTGGGTGGTTGCTAGGGTAACCAGAGTGGTTGCTAGGGTGTTGCTAGGGTATCCTGGGTAGTTGCTATGGTATTTTGGGTGGTTGTTAGGGTGTTGCTAGGCGTTTGCTAGGGTAACTGGGTGGTTGCTAGGGTATCCTGGGTAGTTGCTATGGTATTTGGGGTGGTTGCTAGGGTAACCAGAGTGGTTGCTAGGGTGTTGCTAGGCGGTTCCTAGGGTAACCGGGGTGGTTGCTAGGCAGTTGCTAGGGTATTTTGGGTGGTTGCTAGGCAGTTGCTAGGGTATTTGGGGTGGTTGCTAGAGTATTTCTAGGTGGTTGCTAGGGTAACCAGAGTGGTTGCTAGGGTGTTGCTAGGTGGTTGCTAGGGTAACCGGGGTGGTTGCTAGGCAGTTGCTAGGGTATTTGGGGTGGTTGCTAGAGTATTTCTAGGTGGTTGCTAGGGTAACCAGAGTGGTTGCTAGGGTGTTGCTAGGTGGTTGCTAGGGTAACCAGGGTGGTTGCTAGGCAGTTGCTAGGGTATTTTGGGTGGTTGCTAGGCAGTTGCTAGGGTATCCAGGGTAGTTGCTAGGATAATACTAGGTAGTTGTGAGGTCTTCTGGGTAGATACTATGGCATTCCTAGCACAATTTAACACTTAGCTAACCACTATTAGCATGTAGCTATTTACTGCTAGCATATGTAGCATGTTGGAAGTCCTGTTTGCTAGCATGAGTCAATAGACCCAACCCCCATGTCTCTATGACACTCAGAAGCAGAGATATAGGTCTGGCTAAATGGTTGCTAGGGTTCTCTTTTTGGTTGCTAAGGAGTGGCTTCACAGCTACAGTGATGTTACTCCAAAGGCTGATTGTCAAATATACCCAACCCCCATGTCTCTATGACACTCAGAAGCAGAGATATAGGTCTGGCTAAATGGTTGCTAGGGTACTCTGTTTGGTTGCTAAGGAGTGGATAAGCCTCTGCCATTGATGTCACTTCAAAGGCTCCTTGTGAGTATGAACGATATAAACCAACCACTATGCGTCTACGACATTCAGAACTGAAGATATCTCACTTTGTATTTGGTTGCTAAGGTGCTCCATAATGGTTGCTAGGGCGTGGCTAGGAAGTGTTGAAGAAGTTGATGATTGACAGTTTGCTAGCCCGAGTCATACGAGCCCACCCTCATATTTCAATGACTTTTCTATCCAGAGATAGAAGTTGATCATTTTGAATGGAAGTCCATGGGATGGGTTGCTAAGGTGCTCTAAATGGTTGCTAGGGCGTGGCTTAATAGCTTCACTGTGATCCTTCACTGTGGGCGTTGCTAGGGTAACCAGAGTGGTTGTTAGGGTGTTGCTAGGGTATCTTGGTGGTTGCTATGGTGTTGCTAGGCAGTTGTTAGGGTAACGTATAAACTTCTTTTTGTTTTAGATTTTAAACTTGACGTTCGTTCATATTGCTAAATATAATACTAGATTATTAATATATTGTAATCGTTAGCTTTAATCTAAGTCGCTAAACGCGTTAGCATTGTGCTATCTTACTGTCCGTGCATACAGCGTTTTTCTCGCTCGCGCCTTTTTCCCGACTTCATCAAACAACTGGTCAACAAGTTGGATCAACACACGCGGTGAGTCATGTCATCTTCTCTCAAAATTGTCACTTGCACTGCCTGCTTCATCCATAGTCTGTCTGTCTCTGTCAGCTGTGAAGGCTTCACATGTCATAAATGTAGGGACATAATTAGGCTGACAGAGAAGATTTCAGAATTAGAGACACGCATCCAAACATTAATTGAGGATAGTAAGAATGCAACGGCTTTAGATACTACTTTGGATGCGACTAGCTTAGCAAACCCTGTACATTGTTCGGTTCCGGCTGTAGAGCCCGTGCAGCAGGGCAACTGGGTGACTGTGAGACGGCATAATCGCGGGTCAAAAAACCACTGTTCCATTCCGATCAGAACATCAGACAGGTTCTCCCCACTCAGTGACGCACCCACTGAGAAACCTGTTGAAAGTGCCCTAGTGATTGGCGATTCTATTACTCGGAATGTGAAAATAGAGACTCCAGCCACCATAGTCACATGTTTGCCGGGAGCCAGAGCGCCTGACGTCAAAGCAAATTTAAAAGTGCTGGCTAAGGCTAATCGTAAATATTCTAAGATTGTTATTCACGTCGGCGCTAATGATGTCCGACTTTGTCAGTCGGAGATCACTAAAACTAATATTAAAGAGGTGTGTGAACTCGCAAGTACGATGTCAGGCACCGTAATTTGCTCTGGCCCTCTTCCTATGCTCAGGAGTGATGAGATGCTTAGCAGATTATCCTCACTCAATGGCTGGATGTCTAAGTGGTGCCCGCGGAATAACGTCTAGGTTACTATTGTAACCCCCGTTCCCTGAAGGAGGGAATGGAGACGTTACGTCGGACTGACGTCATGGGGTCTCGCTTGGGAGCCCAATCACCTCCCAATATAACTAAACGCGCCAATGAACATTGGCTAGTGAGATTTGCATGCCGAGTCCCGCCCCGCCCGGCTTCCGGGTATAAATAGGACCGGCATCGCTCACTTCATTCATATTTTGCTGAGGAGCCGAGAGTGTATCCCGGTCTCAGCGGTGGCTCAGGCCTGTGGCCGGGGGACGTAACGTCTCCGTTCCCTCCTTCAGGGAACGGGGGTTACAATAGTAACCTAGACGTTCCCTATCAGTCAGTCACGTTCGACGTTACGTCGGACTGACGTCATGGGGTCCCTATGGAAAGCGCCACAGGCACTAAGCCGTGTTATGAGAATCGGAGATGCACATGTTGGCAAGCAGTGGCGTGCCAAGACAATTGCCTCCGAGGACGTAACCTACCCAGTGCCCCGCGTAAGCCGACTTAGGCCTCCACACCGGTCAGGACGGAGGAAAAAGGCCAACGTGAGGAAGGTCTAAGCTGCTGTTCCTACGTGAGCCTCACAGGGAAGAGAGCTTCGGATCTCAATTCCGCTTAGTTATCAACGCTGGGGGAGCGTACAGACGCTACGGAGACCACACACTGCCCAAGGGGGAGGTATTGTGCGGTAGGACACATATGGACTGACCCGAGGGGTAGTATGACATATGTAAGTCCCCATGGTAGGTCCTACCCCAGGGAGGAACGCGTACCAAAGAGACTGGCAGAACAGAACTGCCAAGGGAAAGACACGGGTTTACCCAGAGGGAAACCGTACCGTGGAGCGTACACATATGGGATTACCAAGAGGGAATCTCGTCATATGGGCATCTAGTCCAGTACAAGGGCTGACCACTGGGGCATGCACTCGAGTACTGGGCCTGGCATCAGACGCCTCCGCCGCGTCCGCGACCGAAGGATGCAGGAGGAACTCGAATCAGGGTTCGCCATACGGGGAACTCACCTGAGGAGTAGATAAGCGCTAGTATCCCCTTATTAAAGGGCATGGCGCCGCAAGCAGGACACCGAGCCGGTCACCTGTTTGTTCCCAGCACACAGGAAGAAACTGGCTCCACTCGGAGATTGTAGAATCTCGCGAATGTATTAGGTGTCGCCCAGCCCGCAGCTTTGCAGATGTCTGTCAGAGAGGCGCCACGCACCAACGCCCAGGAGGAAGCAACACCCCGTGTGGAGTGCGCCCTCACCCCCAGGGGGCATGGCTCGCCCAGAGCCTGATATGCCAGGGCGATGGCATCCACTATCCAGTGGGCCAACCTCTGTTTGGAGACAGCCTTTCCCTTCTGCTGTCCCCCAAAACAGACAAAGAGCTGCTCGGAGCTCCTGAAGCTCTGCGTGCGGTCCACATAGACACGTAGTGCACGGACGGGACACAGTAACGCGAGGGCTGGGTCTGCCTCCTCCCGGGGCAGTGCTTGCAGGTTCACCACCTGATCCCGAAAGGGAGTGGTGGGAACCTTGGGCACATATCCAGGCCGGGGCCTCAGGACAACGTGAGACCAGGCCGGCCCGAATTCAAGGCACGTTTCACTGACCGAAAATGCCTGCAGGTCCCCTACCCTCTTAAAGGAAGCGAGTGCAGTCAGGAGCACTGTCTTGAGAGACAAGATCTTGAGCTCCACTGACTCGAGGGGCTCGAAGGGAGCTCTCTGTAGGCCTGAGAGAACGACAGAGAGGTCCCAGGAGGGAAAGAGGGGCGGCCTAGGAGGATTTAACCTCCTGGCCCCTCTCAGGAACCTGATGACCAGGTCGTGCTTTCCAAGAGACCTGCCATTGACGGGAACATGATGAGCTGCAATGGCGGCGACGTATACCTTCAAGGTAGAGGGGGACAGCCGCCGCTCCAACCCACCTTGAAGGAAGGAAAGCACAGAGCTGATCGGGCAAGTCCGGGGGTCTTCCCGCCGGGAAGAACACCACTCAGAGAATAGACTCCACTTCAAGGCATATGCCAGCCTCGTGGAGGGGGCTCTAGCCGAAGTGATAGTGTCTACCACCGCCGGTGGTAGGGCACTTAAGTCTTCCGCATCCCGTCCAGGGACCACACATGGAGGTTCCAAAGATCTGGACGCGGGTGCCAAATGGTGCCCTGTCCCTGAGAAAGCAGGTCCTTCCTCAAGGGAATGCGCCAGGGAGGGGCTGTCGCGAGGAGTGAGAGTTCTGGAAACCAGATCCGGTTTGGCCAGTATGGCGCAACTAACAAGACCTGCTCCTCGTCCTCCCTGACCTTGCACAGGGTCTGTGCAAGAAGGCTCACTGGGGGGAACGCATATTTGCGTAGGCCCCGGGGCCAGCTGTGTGCCAGTGCATCCGTGCCGAGGGTCCCGTCGGTCAGGGAAAAAAACAACTGGCAGTGGGAGGATTCCCGGGAAGCAAACAGGTCTACCTGCGCTTCCCCGAATCGACTCCAGATCAGCTGGACCACCTGGGGGTGGAGTCTCCATTCTCCCGGGAACGTGAGCTGTCGTGAGATCGCGTCGGCTGCACGATTGAGCTCGCCCGGAATGTAAACGGCACGCAGCGACCTGAGCCGATGCTGACTCCAAAGGAGGAGGTGGCGGGCAAGTTGCGACATGCGACGGGAGCGTAGACCACCCTGATGGTTGATGTACGCCACGGTCGATGTGTTGTCCGTGCGGACCAGTACATGCTTGCCCTGCAGCAACGTTCGTTGGTGAGACGTGCTGACATGGAGACCGAGTCCAACTCCAAACCGAGAAAAGAGATGCTCTGCGCAGGGGAGAGCTTGCTCTTCTCCCAGTTGACCCGAAGCCCCAAATGGTTGAGGTGTCTGAGCACCAAGTCCCTGTGCTCGCACACCCGATCCCGCGACTGTGCCAAAATGAGCCAGTCATCGAGATAATTCAGGATGCGGACTCCCATCTCCCTGAGGGGGGAAAGGGCAGCCTCCGCGACCTTGGTGAAGACGCGGGGAGACAGGGACAAACCAAAGGGGAGGACCTTGTACTGGTATGCCCGACCCTCGAACGCAAAGCGAAGAAACGGTCTGTGACGAGGGAGAATCGAGACATGAAAGTACGCGTCCTTCAGGTCGATTGCTGCAAACCAGTCCTGGGAGCGGACGCACGTGAGGATGCGTCTCTGCGTTAACATTTTGAACGGAAGCCTGTGTAGGGTCCGATTCAAGACACGCAGGTCCAGGATAGGCCGTAACCCCCCACCTTTCTTGGGAACGATGAAGTAGGGGCTGTAAAACCCCGACTCCATCTCGGCTGGAGGGACAGGCTCGATCGCGCCCTTCACCAGGAGGACAGCGATCTCTTCCCGAAGTACAGGGGCGTCCTTGCCTTCCACTGAGGTAGTCAGAACACCGCTGAACCTGGGGGGCCGCCTGGCGAACTGAATCGCATAGCCGAGTCTGATTGTCCGAATGAGCCAACGAGACGGAGTGGGAAGCGCTAACCAGGCACCCAAACTCTGTTCGAGAGGCACCAAGGGGACGACCGACGAACCCGCGGGGGGGCAGCAGGGAGCTCTGAGGCCCAACCCAGGAGGCATGGCGTCCTGGAGTCATGGCAGTGCGTGTGGTGCACTTACCTGGCTCCATAGTCCCCGTGAGGGGCCTGGAAGGGAGGGGCAAGGAGGCAGCGCGTCCTGGGACTGCCCGCTCCCTGTCCGTGGCGAAAGAGAGGTCGGCTGAGAGCGGGGAAGCAGTGCGTCGCCCACTGTCAGCTTGGACCGAGTATGACCCAGAGATGGAGGAAACTGCTCTTTTATTGAAAATGTGGGTACCACTGGCCCTGGGGCCAGTGGCGGAACAGAAAGAAACAAAAGATTCTCCACCCGGCCCTCCTCCGGGGGAAGGAGTGGTGCCCTCACCAGCTCCTGGGAACGAGCAGGTCCTACCATCTCTGGGTCGCCCGTCTCAGGGCCGCTTCGATTTTTTCTTGGAGGGTTTAGCGGTCTGGACGGGCTGCGTCGCCTTCCTGCGGGGGAGAGGGGCCAGACGGGAGGTCTCCGGTCTGGCCGGACCCTTTGCAGCCGCAGGGGGGCGCCCTCGGCGGCGAGCAGGCTGAGGGACAGCCCGCGGCGGTTTGGCAGAATCCCGCCGGGGCAAGATGTGGCTTATCGCCTCAGTCTGCTTCTGCACCGTCGAGAACTGCTGAGCGAAGTCCACGATGGTGTCGCCGAAGAGTTCAGCCTGGGAGACGGGGGCGTCGAGAAAGCGAACTTTGTCGGCGTCCCTCATCTCAGCCAGGTCCAGCCAGAGATGGCGCTCCTGGACCACAAGTGTGGACATCGTCTGGCCGAGGGCCCGCGCCGTGACCTTATTCGCCCGGAGGGCGAAGTCAGTCGCCGTGCGCAGTTCCTGCATCAACCCCGGCTCAGAGCTACCCTCGTGCAGCTCTTTAAGAGCTTTTGCCTGATGGACCTGCAGGATGGCCATGGCATGCAAGGCAGAAGCTGCCTATCCAGCGGCGCTGTAAGCCTTGGCAGCCAGGGCTGCCGTCGTCTTACCCGCCTTGGACGGGAGGCGCGGACGATTGCGCCAGGTGGCAGCATTTTGGGGGACCTGGCGGCTCATTTGGCAGCTCGACGGCACACGGTGTGCAAGAGGAGTGGGAGGTTCGTAGGGGCTGGCCCGACGAGGTAGCTCCCACTGTAACCATCAGGTCTCCCAGAGTGCTAACCAACCCCTCAGCTCTACCATGAGAAGCAGAGGGGATATGGGTAGCAGCAGAGGGCACTCGAACCTCTGTATCACAGAGGGTGAGCCGCGACCGCAACACCGACATGGTCATGCCCCCGCAATGAGAGCATGAACCATCCACAAGCGCTCTCTCAGCGTGCTGTCTGCCCAGACACGAGAAACAGCGCTCATGGCCGTCAGATGAGGTCAGGAAACGACCGCATCCAGAAACACACGGACGAAAAGGCATCTTGAAACAGACGCTGATCGTCCGCGTTTTGCTCTTTTAGAGGAACTGCTCTTCCAACCGAGGCACACAGGGGGGAACACGTTGCTGGGAAGACGCGCACCACCGCTGTCGCCTGTCCAGGCGGAAAAGAACGCGCTCTTTGAAGGTGATCAGAATGAACTGAACGGCTGCTTACAACCGCTCGGCTCCGAAGCAAAAGTATGAATGAAGTGAGCGATGCCGGTCCTATTTATACCCGGAAGCCGGGTGGGGCGGGACTCGGCATGCAAATCTCACTAGCCAATGTTCATTGGTGCGTTTAGTTATATTGGGAGGTGATTTGGCTCCCAAGCGAGACCCCATGACGTCAGTCCGACGTAACGTCGAACGTGATTGACTGATAGGGAACATAGGGTTCATAGACAATTGGAAAAGTTTTTGGGGCAGACCTGACCTGTTGAAAAGAGATGGTATTCATCCCACCTGGGATGGTGCCACTCTTCTCTCTAGTAATTTGGCATATAGTCTTAGAGCTAAACCTTGACTAACTGGGGTCCAGGTCAGGAAGCAGACAAACTGGCTAAACCGACCATCTGCTAGCTGTCTCACGTCACAGAGGTCAGATAAATTCCAACACATAGAGACTCTTTCACCTAGATATCATCCTATAGAGATTGTGTCTGTTCCCCGAATTAGCAAATACAAAAATCTCTCAAAACCGTTTAAGAGTAAAAATTTAATTGATTTACAAACAACTAAGAACGGATATAACATAAATGAACAAATGATAAAGCTTGGGTTACTGAATATATGATCCCTTTCCTCAAAAGCACTTATTGTAAATTATATGATTACAGATCATAAACTAGATGTGCTGTGTTTGACAGAAACTTGGCTAAAACCAGACGATTATATCACTTTAAATGAGTCCACCCCTCAAGATTACTGTTATAAACATGAGCCTCGTCTGAAAGGTAAAGGAGGAGGTGTTGCTGTAATTTATAGTAACACGATCAGTACTGCTCAAAGGTCTAATTTGAAATATAATGCTTTTGAAGTGATGGTCCTCAATGTAAAATTATCTAGTGCCAGT
The DNA here is from genome assembly GCA_037043235.1 of Rhodeus uyekii. Classification (NCBI taxonomy): domain Eukaryota; kingdom Metazoa; phylum Chordata; class Actinopteri; order Cypriniformes; family Acheilognathidae; genus Rhodeus; species Rhodeus uyekii. The sequence goes on from JAWRVZ010000014.1 coordinate 313,828, forward strand.
AATAATTCCTGTTTAACTTTTGTGCTGGCTATTCTATATAGGCCACCAGGGCACCATACAGACTTTATCAAAGAATTTGCTGATTTTCTCTCAGAATTAGTAATGTCCTCAGATAAAGTCATAATTGTCGGTGATTTTAATATCCATGTAGATAATGAAAAAGACGCATTGGGATTGGCATTTAGAGACATTTTAAACTCTATTGGAGTTACACAACATGTATCAGGACCCACTCATTCCCGTAATCATACTTTAGATCTAATATTGTCATATGGGATCAATGTTGATACTGTTCAAATTCTGCAGCAGAGCGATGACATCTCAGATCATTACTTAGTTGCGTGTAGATTACCTTTAGCCAAAGTCGAAAAACTAACTCCCTGTTATAAATATAGTAGAACTATCACTTCTAACACAAAAGATAGCTTTATAAATAATCTTCCTGATCAATTTCATCTACTTAACATCCCAGATAGCCTAGAAGAACTTGATGTTGCAACGGAAACTATAAACTCTCTCTTTTCCAGCACTTTAGACACTGTTGCTCCGTTACGCTTAAAGAAGATTAAAGAAAATAGTCCAACACCGTGGTACAACGAGCACACCCGGGCCCTCAAGAGAGCAGCCAGAAAAATGGAGCGCAGCTGGAAAAAAACTAAGCTAGAGGTTTTTCGCATTTCATGGAAAGACAGCTCTATTGCATTCAGAAAGGCCTTAAGATCAGCTAGATCTACTTACTTTTCTACCCTCTTAGAAGAAAACAAATACAACCCTAGGTATTTATTTGATACAGTGACTAAATTAACAAGAAATAAAGCCTCAACCCCAGATGCTTTAAATCAGCACAGCACTAATGACTTCATGGACTTCTTTACTTGCAAAATTCATAATATTAGAGAGAAAATTATAACCATGCAACCGTCTACTTCAATATCACAAAATACAGTAAATTTTAGTGTCCCTGAAGAAAAATTCCACTCCTTCATTGCTATTGGGGAGGAAGAATTGTCTAAACTCGTTAAATCATCAAAATCAACAACATGTATGCTAGACCCAATACCAACTAAGCTACTGAAAGAGATGCTTCCAGAAATCATAGATCCTATTCTTAATATAATTAATTCTTCTTTGTCATTAGGATACGTACCAAAAACCTTTAAGCTGGCTGTAATTAAACCGCTTATTAAAAAACCACAACTTGATCCTACAGAATTAGTTAATTACAGGCCGATATCGAATCTACCTTTCTTGTCAAAGATTCTAGAAAAGGCAATATCTTCACAACTATGTTCCTTTCTAGAAAGAAACAGCATCTACGAGGATTACCAGTCAGGATTTAGACCATATCATAGTACTGAGACTGCTCTCATTAGAGTTACAAATGATTTGCTCTTATCATCCGATCGTGGTTGTATCTCTCTGTTAGTGTTACTGGACCTTAGTGCTGCATTCGATACAATTGACCACAAAATCCTTCTGAATAGACTTGAAAATTATGTTGGCATAAGTGGAGTTGCATTAGCCTGGTTCAAGTCATACTTATCTGACCGTTATCAGTTTGTAGCAGTAAATGAGGAGATGTCATATCGGTCACGGGTTCAGTATGGAGTTCCTCAAGGTTCAGTACTAGGACCATTGCTTTTCACCCTGTACATGCTTCCTTTGGGTGCAGTTATTAGGAAGCATGGCATTAGCTTTCATTGTTACGCTGATGATACTCAGCTCTATATTTCTTCTCATCCTGATGAAACGAACAAATTCACTAAATTAACAGAATGCATAACTGATATAAAAAATTGGATGACTAATAACTTTCTACTGCTTAATTCTGAAAAAACAGAGATTCTAATTATTAGACCAAAAAGTTCAGCACATAATAATCTAGACTACTGCCTAACACTCGATGGCTGCTCTGTCAAGTCTTCGTCGTCAGTTAGAAACCTGGGTGTGCTCTTTGATACCAATCTTTCATTTGAAAGCCATGTTTCTAGCATCTGTAAAACGGCGTTCTTCCATCTTAAAAATATATCTAAATTGCGACATATGCTATCTAAGACAAATGCGGAAAAGTTAGTTCATGTGTTCATGAGTTCAAGGCTAGATTATTGTAATGCTTTACTAGGTGGTTGCCCTGCACGCTTAATAAACAAATTCCAGCTGGTCCAAAATGCAGCAGCTCGAGTTCTTACTAGAACCAGGAAGTATGAGCATATTAGCCCAGTTCTGTCAAACCTGCACTGGCTTCCTATTAAACACCGAATACATTTTAAAATCTTGCTAATTACTTACAAAGCATTAAATGGTTTAGCTCCACAGTACTTGAACGATCTCTTAACACATTATAGTCCTTCACGTCTATTGCGATCCCAAAATACTGACCAGCTTATAATACCTAGAATATCAAAGTCAACTGCTGGCGGTCGATCCTTTTCCTATTTAGCTCCTAAACTCTGGAACAGTCTTCCTATTACAGTTCGGGAAGCAGACACACTCTGTCAGTTTAAATGTAGACTAAAAACACATCTCTTCAACCTGGCATACACATAACACATTATACATACATTTTTAATCCAAATCATGTAAAATGATTGTTAGGCTGCATAATTTAGATAAGCCGGAACCGGGAACATTCCCATAACACCTGATGTACTCGATACATCAGAAGAAGAATGGCATCTACGCTGATATTGGTTTCTGTTTATTCCGAGGTTATCGTGGTCAGCTGGATCCGGGCCATATCCAGATCAGATGAAGGACCTGGACACGAGCACAGCACTGCCCTGAAGTGTCTGCGGAGATCGTGACTCTACTAGACCCTCCCCTTTGACGATCATGAACCCATCTCTAACCGGACCAAATTGGACTTCATATTGGACTTGAATTGTTGTATAATAATCATGCACTGTTTGGCTGTTGGCCAGAGGAGAACTGGTCCCCCGACTGAGCCTGGTTTCTCCCAAGGTTTTTTCTCCATTCTATTCTCTCTATTCTATTCCAGTCACCTGCCGGAGTTTTGGTTCCTTGCCGCTGTCGCCTATGGCTTGCTCAGTTGGGGAAACTTAACACTTAAAATTCATCAATTGTATTGATTCAGCTGCTCTTTTGGGGCTTCTGTTCAGCCAAACAAACTTTGTTTATATTGTTTTTCCTGTAAAGCTGCTTTGAAACAATCTACATTGTAAAAAGCGCTATATAAATAAAGGTGACTTGACTTGTTCTGGGTAGTTTCTATGGCATTCTTAGCATAATCTAACACTTAGCTAATCACTATTAGCATGTAGCTATTCCCTGCTAGCATGTGTAGCATGTTGACAGTCCTGTTTGCTAGCATGAGTCAATAGAGCCAAACCCCCATGTCTCTACGACACTCAGAAGCAGAGATATAGGTCTGGCTAAACGGTTGCTAGGGTACTCTGTTTGGTTGCTAAGGAGTGGCTACGCCTCTGCCATTGATGTCACTTCAAAGGCTGCTTGTCAGTATGAACGATATAAACCAACCATAACACCTCTACGACATTCAGAAATGAAGATATCTTGCTTTGCATTTGGTTGCTAAGGTGCTTGATAATGGTTGCTAGGGCATGGCTAGGAAGTGTTGAAGACATTGGTGATTGGCAGTTTGCTGTCTAGAGTCATAAGAGCCCGCCCTCAAATTTCTATGACTTCTCTATCCAGAGATAGAAGTCGATCTATTTGAATGGAAGTCTATGGGATGGGTTGCTAAGGTGCTCTAAATGGTTGCTAGGGCGTGGCTTAATAGCTTTACTGTGATCCTGAGACACTCATTGGTCGCCTGAGTAAAATGAGTTCTCCCCCTTGTCTCTGTGACGCTGTGATGCAGAGCTATGTTCAATTCAAAATCCCTATGCAATTTGCCATAGTAGTTGGTGTTTCATGGGACGGCCTTCCCCATTCATCTCTATGGGGCAAATTTTTGGCAGCTCTAGCACCCAAGGGGTACAACTTTCACCCCCTTGTGTGGTATGATTTTACAGAGGCTGTCACCCTCTTCAAATGTGGCGATTCACATGTTTCTACAATATCCTTTCTCAAGCCAACTTAATAAGTTTATGTACAATATCACTAAGTTGGCTTTCTCAAGCCAACTTAATGAGAGTAATCTCCAGCCATGCCAAATTGCCATCACAAAAACTGAGGCACCAGACTTTGTGAAAATTAATATTTGTGTCATTCTCAATTTTTTTGGTCACGGCTGTACTTGTTTTTCGTCTAAAGAATTGTGCCCACATAACCATGCATATTATAAATATAAGATATAAAGGCACGTACATACAATAGATAAGCACACAACCATCTATCGCTTAAGAGTAGTTTAATAATAATATAAAGAATAGAAGTATCATCTAAATCACTGTTTCTCAACCAGTGGGTCGCGACCCACTAGTGGGTCGCGGAACATTCCAGAGGGGGTCGCGAGACTTTTACTGTGTTCTCATATTTTCGAACGTCGTATGCTTAATCATTATTGTCCTACTTTCTAATGCTATTTCTAAACCGTCCTATCACAATAATGTATCACTGCAGCGAACGGCTCTTATTGGACAAGGTCCTACTCTCTTTACGTAAGCGGTTTACTCCGTTTCTTGGTAACGACGGCGCAATTGCCGCGAATAACGCCGCGAATCACGCGGATTCGTGATCCTTTTTCAGTAGACCCAAGTGATGTGAATGTTGTGCTCCCCATTAATTTGCAAACACAGTTAGTGGAACTTGCATCTGACGGCAGCCTGCAACTTGCTTTTCGCAAGACAGACCTGAACTCTTTCTGGATTCAAACCAGACACGAATACCCAGAACTCGCAGATCGTGCAACGAAGTTTCTTCTGCCATTTAGCACTACCTATCTTTGCGAGTCGGGATTTTCGACAGTGACTGCAACGAAAACAAAAAGCAGGAATAGACTGACAACTTCTAGTTTGAGTGCGACACTACGAGTGGCCCTTTCCCCAATTCCACCGCGTCTGGATATCATCGTTTCAGAGCGGCAGTCTCAAATGTCACATTAACGTGTGTGAACGTGAGTGAAAATAAATAAATCAGTTTGTTTCATAGTCTGCCTAATTTTTGAAAAAGTGTTTTGTGAAATTAATTATGAGCACACACGGAATTATTTCATTATTTTTCATTTATTATTTACTATTTTTATTTATTTATTTCTAGCCTTAGTGGGTCTTAGGACTGTCATACAAAAAAAAGTGGTTCGCGATAGGCAAAAGGTTGAGAAACCCTGATCTAAATGATGATATAATTTTAAGAAAATATGATATTGGTTCATCACTAAAATTGAGGTAAAAATATTCATCTAGCATTGTTCTGTGAGAACTTATGCATGCGACTCTGATTTACTCTCAATACAATACCGGTCTAAACTTCAAATCAGATATTAATCTAAATTTTAAAGGTAGAATTATTTCTAAATAATTAAATGATAAATAATAAAAATGACAACCACATGTTTTTGGTTCAACCCCATCCATCATAACACATAATTTTAGACATTTTCTGAAATTAATATATGCCCCTAGTCAGAATTATTGGCCCCTTTTTAACTGTCATTCAAAATGTTCAATGAAGAAACAACATTTTAATAAAGCCACATTTTAAATTGGGGGGGGGGGAGAGGTAATCTTATTATGTAATAAATGTTTTTCACCAATACAACACATTCAACACATTTTGCAGTCTCCTGGGCACATACACACTGCAGCTAAATTCAGTTGTCAATTAACCTTTTAGTGCTTACCGTACTCCTGTTCTGTACACATACAGTTCAGTATTTTACAGGACTGCATTCTTCAACCAAGTTGACTCCCAAAAGTACACGTAGTGACAACTACATTTACAAACATTCTATGCAGTGTACTAAATAAACTGAGCAACTCGACAGATGACACACGAGAGATGCATCTCTAATGTATGTCTGTACGTGCAATGCAAGAAATCACAGGGAAAGCGGTATGAGCCTGACTCATGTTGTCAGATCTTGCAAGCAATTTAGAGAATAAGAACAAGGCCATAAAAAATTAAATAAATGGAAAATAAAGCAGAAATGTCGTGACCTCATTTTAATAACCCCATGAACTCAATTGCTGTCTTTTTGGGTCTTTAGCCCCCCTAAATTCCCACCCAGCCCCCTAAAAGATGCGATTAACTGTAATATGTACAGTAATTCGATCACCTCAAAGGTAGCAGGCTTCAGCTGTTCAGCTGTCTGTGTTATTCAGCATGTTCTTCAATCCATATCAGTGCAGTGAACAAAAGCAGAGGACAACGTTTGTATATGAGTCGATAGATTGTTATGATATCCGCAGTGTAGTTCTTTGTCATAAATACAGTTTACATAATTTGATGCAGGAGGAATTCAATATGGTTGTGGATCCACTTTTAAATCTGGGCTTAGTTATTTGCTTATGAAATTCCTTTCATCTCAATAGCATGAGACTCTTCCTACTCTTGCTATACTTCATACTGCAGTGCAATATATTTGCTAAAATTCGTTATAATATATATATTTTTTTAATAAATCCGAAAACAAAACATGGGAAAATAACTATAAAAGGGAGTGTAAATGCAAATGTGGTCCTCTGCAGCTATCTGCTGGTTATAGTGGTGATTTCATGTCAATTTCATATTAAAAGATCAGGGGCCTTATTTATAAAACTTTACGTAGGATTTGCGTCAGAAGTGGCGTACGGATGAAACATAGGATGTGCGTCCGCACAGAAATATTCGGATTTATAAAACCATGCGCACGCACATCCTACGCGGGTTTACCTTTTTAAATCACAATCAATTCTAAATGTAGCGCAGCTTTTGCGGCTTCATGTCACACACATTGTTGCCCATAAATAGTCCATGAAACGCCCACAAATTAATATTCATGGCATGAGAAATCATGGCAAACAGAGAGGAAATAAAAAAAAAACATAACTTCACTCAATGTGAAGTAGAAGTTCTCGTTGGCAAGGTGGAAAAGAGGAAAACAATTTTGTTTGGAGGGCACAGTGTGGGGTATGGAAGCCCATTTTCGCACATAAGAAAAAATAATTGCGCATGAAAACTCGTAATTATGACATAGCCTCATTAAATCGAAATTATGACATACTACGTCATAATCATGAGATTTGAAAAATCTTGTACACGACACAGCTAAACTGTGAACATAATAAGGAATACTTTAATCGTAGTTTTACTAATGATAAAATAAGAACTTCTAATCTCTGGCCAATGTCAAGGTTATAGATGGATGCACCAAAAAATTATATTGTAACTGATAGGGGAAACGGTGCGATCGTTTGATCGAACTCGAGTTATGCACTCATGCTGCTGTAACAAAGCATTTGCGCTCTGTGATATCGCATTAGAGCTTTCTCATTGCAATGCTTACACAATCAACATGCATATGTCATATTTCATTTAAATGCATTGTGCATTGAAAATGAGCATGAACTGAGGTAAATGAGCATGAACTGAGGTTTTGTTTCATTGCAATGGATCATTACACTTCTGTTGCACAATTTAGATGTGAAGGGGTTTATTTGAAACTGAGGAAGCGTGTGTATCATAGCCGTGGTCCTAACTTTTTGGATCCATCTATAACTATGATATTGGCCAGAGGTTTAAAGTAGCTGTTCAATGAAAGCTGCCACCGCGGCAACGTCCATTTCTTATTTCTGCGCCAAATCGTTTCAAGACATTTGTTCAGCACTATTCCATGTCGCGTTCCACAAATAATACAATAATTTCATCATTGGTAAAACCACGATTAAAGTACTCCTTAATATGTTCACAGTTCACTCTGTGTCGTTTGGATCAATGTGCTCGCAAGACAGAAACTCATCATTTCGATTTAGTAGGTCATAATTTTGATTTAAGTAAGTCATCATAATCTAAATCTAATTGCATCTACAGGGAGTGCAGAATTATTAGGCAAGTTGTATTTTTGAGGATTAATTTTATTATTGAACAACAACCATGTTCTCACTGAACACAAAAAAGTCATTAATATCAAAGCTGAATATTTTTGTATCAATATTTTAAGTAGTTTTTAGTTTTAGCTATTTTAGGGGGATATCTGTGTGTGCAGGTGACTATTACTGTGCATAATTATTAGGCAACTTAACAAAAAACAAATTTATACCCATTTCAATTATTTATTTTTACCAGTGAAACCAATATAACATCTCAACATTCACAAATATACATTTCTGACATTCAAAAACCAAACAAAAACAAATCAGTGACCAATATAGCCACCTTTCTTTGCAAGGACACTCAAAAGCCTGCCATCCATGGATTCAGTCAGTGTTTTGATCTGTTCACCATCAACATTGCGTGCAGCAGCAACCACAGCCTCCCAGACACTGTTCAGAGAGGTGTACTGTTTTCCCTCCTTGTAAATCGCACATTTGATGATGGACCACAGGTTCTCGATGGGGTTCAGATCAGGTGAACAAGGAGGCCATATCATTAGATTTTCTTCTTTTATACCCTTTATTGCCAGCCACGCTGTGGAGTACTTGGACGCGTGTGATGAAGCATTGTCCTGCATGAAAATCATGTTTTTCTTGAAGGATGCAGACTTCTTCCTGTACCACTGCTTGAAGAAGGTGTCTTCCAGAAACTGGCAGTAGGACTGGGAGTTGAGCTTGACTCCATCCTCAACCCGAAAAAGCCCCACAAGCTCATCTTTGATGATACCAGCCCAAACCAGTACTCCACCTCCACCTTGCTGGCGTCTGAGTCGGACTGGAGCTCTCTGCCCTTTACCAATCCAGCCACGGGCCCATCCATCTGGCCCATCAAGACTCACTCTCATTTCATCAGTCCATAAAACCTTAGAAAAATCAGTCTTGAGATATTTCTTGGCCCAGTCTTGACGTTTCAGCTTGTGTGTCTTGTTCAGTGGTGGTCGACTTTCTGCCTTTCTTACCTTGGCCATGTCTCTGAGTATTGCACACCTTGTGCTTTTGGGCACTCCAGTGATGTTGCAGCTCTGAAATATGGCCAAACTGGTGGCAAGTGGCATCTTGGCAGCTGCACGCTTGACTTTTCTCAGTTCACGGGCAGTTATTTTGCGCCTTGGTTTTTCCGCACGCTTCTTGCGACCCTGTTGACTATTCTGTTGACTATTTTGAATGAAACGCTTGATTGTTTGATGATCACACTTCAGAAGCTTGGCTATTTTAAGACTGCTGCATCCCTCTGCAATATATCTCACTATTTTTGACTTTTCTGAGCCTGTCAAGTCCTTCTTTTGACCCATTTTGCCAAAGGAAAGGAAGTTGTCTAATAATTATGCACACCTGATATAGGGTGTTGATGTCATTAGACCACACCCCTTCTCATTACAGAGATGCACATCACCTAATATGCTTAATTGGTAGTAGACTTTCCAGCCTATACAGCTTGGAGTAAGACAACATGCATAACGAGGATGATGTGGTCAAAATACTCATTTGCCTAATATTTCTGCACTCCCTGTATATCTGCTCCGCCAGACAATAATAATAGCTACTTATGTAAATTGACATTTACCTTTCAAGGGAACTCGCGCTGCGTCAAACGCTTTGGGGAATACTTGGATGCTGTCTCGCAAAGCACAATATTTAAACTTCCGTCGACCGAGTGTGAGTGACGGTCACAGGTCGGTGACGTCACGAACCAGGTCATAAAGGAGCGCCAAAACCCGGAAGCGCACTCACTATGTGTGTGCGTGGAAGCAGAGCATGCTCGGACAGTGTGTGAGCGCGCTGACTGTAATCACTGCAGCCAGCTACCGCTGCAGGTACTCCGCTCCCGCCTGGCGGTCTTTGATACTGAGTCCACCCAGACTCGCGCTCCCCAGGGCTCAGATCCCGCTGTCGTCGAGGCTCTGCGGTGATCTGGGTCCTGGGGTTCTCGAATGGATCAGACGGCGGGGTGTGAGACGAGCGCTGCTTTATCTCAGCCCTTTCTCGGCAGATGCAGTGCCCGTGCATGCCCGAGGGCTGTTAGATCTTATTAAACAGAGGCACATACACTGCAACAATCTATCTCTGAGGAGTTTGACGTTGTCAGCATTTAATGCTGAGAGAATATTCACCATTTTTCTCTCCAGTAGAGTTTGTCGAGGAAGTGACTCGCGCCATGTTGACTATTTATTGCCGGCAAAGGAGCGTTCGTCCTAAGAAAATAAATAATTAGATGAACGCGTCCTGTTAGCGCGAGTCATCCCCCCGTGATGTATAAAAGGATCGATACTGAGTCTGAGGAGGCTCTTGCGAGCTACCTCTCTCAATTAGTATTGATGCAAAAAAAACTAAAAAAAAACTAAACTGCTTTATAAACCAGTGAGGATTATTTCCATTCTCGTGGGCAGTCAAGCATATAAGATTCAAGAGTTGTATTTGTCACATACACAGTTATATACAGGATACACAGCTGACAGAGAAATGTAAACAGGAAAGCAGGGTTATTGGGGGACCTCGATGAGAGCATAAAATATACATACATTTTAATATTATATAAATCTATCTATCTATCTATATACGTGTGCATAATTATTAGGCAAGTTGTATTTTTGAGGATTACTTTTGTTATTGTACAAATACAGTGCTCTTGGTCAATCCAAAATGTCAACAAACCCTCAAATGTTAACATTTAAGTAGTAAAAGTGAAGTTTTGGCTTTCTTAAGAGAATATCTAGATGCACACCATTATTAGGCAACTTTTAGTTTGCAGAATTATTATGCAACTAGATGAAAAACAAAGATTTTCCCATCTCACTTGTTTATTTTCACATGTTAAAAGTAAGAATGATACACAAACTCAATTTACAAATAAACGCTTCTGAAATATCCACACACACAAAAAAACCTCACCCTTCTTTTCGGTAACAGTCATAACCCTTCCATTCAGACAATCAGTCAGTTTCTTGATCTGGTCAGAATCAGCTTTTTGTGCAGCCGCAATCACAGCCGGCAGTGATCCAACCACTGGCCCATCCATCTGGTCCGTCAAGAGTCGCTATTTCTTGGCCCATTCTTGACGTCTCAACTTATTTGTCTTGTTCAGAGGTGGTCAGGTTTCAGCCTTTCTTCTCGTACTTCTTGACACTCCAGGTTGGTTGCAGTTGTGGAAAATGGCAGCACTGGAGGATAATGGGTTTTTTGTAGCTTCACGTTTGATTCTTCTCAAATCTTTGGCGGTTAATTTGCCTATTTTCTTCTTGACATGTTTCTTGCAACCCTGTTGTCTATTTGCAACAAAATGTTTGATAGTTCTGTGTTCATTCCCCAAAATCTTAGGTATTTCAAGAGTGCTGCATCCTTCTGAAAGACTTTTTACAATTTTTGACTTTTCAGAGTCAGTTAAATCTCTTTTTTGGCCCATTTTTTCTGAAGAGAAGAATCTGCCTAATAATTATGCACACCTTGATACAGGGTGTTGATCTCCTTAGGCCACACCCTCACTTGTTATGCATTATATACAATAAGCATTCAAGTTTATACAGCTTGGAGTTGGAAATTGTGGATAAAATGATGATATGGTCAAAATAATCACTTGCCTAATAATTGTGCACACAGTGTATAAATATTTATAAAATAGCCATCTGTGGTTCAAACTTTAAAGATAAGGAAATAAGTTCCTACTGGACGCCCCTCTCTCGTCTTCTGGGCTTTTTTGGCGACACTGTTGAGACGATCGTCGATAAGTTCTAGGATGCTGCTAGCAGCAGGTGGCATTCAGTGTGCTGCTGCCTTGTTGCTCTCAAATTAGGGGCTGTGAGCCAGCCACAGCCCCAGAGCTCCTCACAATGGGCCACTCTGAGGCAGAGTGTCGCAACCCGCTAACCCCTCCAGAAACCCGAGGGATCGGGCCGGCACTCCCAGCCTCAACCCTCTGGCAGGAGGACGGATCTGAGGACCGTCATCCTCGCCAACAAGGCTACATCAAAGAGGTCCTGGCGGTAAGGTGCCAGGCCTCGCACAGGCGTCCCTCCTCAGCTGCCGCCCGTGAGTCTGGTTGCTCTGAGGAGATCGCCCCCTCCAAGGAGGGTTCTAGAGCATTCACTCCAAGCGTACCCCTGAAAACCGGGCCCTGGAACGTCTGCCACTCAAGCACCAACCTTGAGAGGTTGGTTCCCTCATTAGAATTTCTGGTTGCATCTCATGCCTACTAGAAGTTTCTCATTGGGTCCTGAAATATATATATATATATATATATATATATAACTCTGTTGAGGGAAGGGGCCATAAAATATGTACTCCCCTCGGACAGAAAGTCAGGCTTACAGTCGTTACTTCATCGTTCCCAGGAAGGATGGAGGGTTGCGGCCCATCCTAAATTTGTGCCTTCTAAATCACTCGTCATCAATATTGACTTTGAACTAGATCATGACACATCAGGTCCGAGGACTGGTCTGTCAAATCGACCTGAGGGATGCATATTTTCATTCCATCCTTCCGCAACACAGGAAGTACGTCAGGTTCGCTTTTGGGGGGAAGGCTTACCAATATCGAATGCTTCTGTTTGGCCTGGCTATTTCACCTCGCACATTCATCATAAGCATGGTTGCAGCGCTAACCCCGCTGCGCCTCCAATGAATCAGAGTTCTCAATTATATCGACAACTGGCTTTTCTACCCAGTCGCTACAGCTAGCAGTTCAACATTGAGATGTTGTTCCCGTGCTCTTTAATGTGTTGGGGTTGAGGCTAAATGTAAAGAAGAGTGTGCTCTCTGTTCTCCAGAGGACCACCTTCCTCGGCGTTGTTGGGTTTCGGTTATGATGTCTGCACAGTTTTCCCCCGTGCGCATCGATTCCGTCCTGTTAGCCGTCAAAGAGTTTAACTAGGCCAGCCACTCACTGTAAAGCACTTCCAGTGAGTGCTGGGTCTCAGGCAGCAGCTTCCTGCGTTACCCTACTCGGGCTGCTGCACAAGGTCGCTACAGTGGTGGCTCAGAACCAGAGGGTTTTTCCCCGAGGGGCAACCCTTTCCGCACTATCAAGGTCACGCAGCGAGGCTTACGTGCCTTGGATATGTGGAAGAAATCCTGGTTTCTGTCTCATGGACCCGTATTAATGCTATCGACGGATGTATCCCTTACGGGCTTGGGGAGCAGTCTTGAGAGACCGCTCCGCCCAAGGTCATGAGCACCAGTTAACCTGGCACATAAACCTGCTAGAGATTATGGCTGCTTGGAGGGCGCTTCAGGCGTTCCTCCCAGACCTCAGGGGCCACCATGTGGTTGCTCAGACCGACAGCACCACTGTGGTCTCCTGTAAAAATCATCAGGGGGGTTTATGCTCATGACCATTATACAAACTGGTGCGGCGGATCCTCCTTTGGTCCTAAGGTTTGACTTCTCCATCTATGGGAAGTTCACATCCCTAGGACCTAGAATGTTCGAGCAGAATTCCTGTCGAGGCAGGGGCCGAGGCCCGGGGATTGGAAGCTCCACCCCGAGGTGGTGGAGCAAATTTGGTTGAGATTCGGCCGAGCACAAGTAGACCTGTTCGCATCCGAGGAATCGACTCATTGCCCTCTGTGGTTTTCACTCTTGCACCCAGCCCTGCTCGGGCTGGAAGCCATGGTTCAGACATTGCCGTTGCTATGTCTGTACGCCTTTCCCCAGATTGCTATGCTCCTGGGAGTTCTGGAGAGAGTTTGCCGAGACAAGGTCCGTCTCACACTAATTGCTCCATGTTAGGAGTGTCTCCATGTCCAGAGTGTGTTTTGCGGATCTTGTGTCCCTTCTGGACTGAGTCCCCTGGGAGACCTTCTGTCCCAGGCAGCGGGCTTGATGCGTCACCCCTGCCCAGAACTGTGGAAACTGTGGGCTTGGCCTCTGAGGAGGCCCAGCTCATAGATTCTGGTCTCTCAACTGAGGTTGTTGAGACCATCCTCCACTCCAGAGCTCCCTCCACGAGGAAGCTGTATGCCCTGAAGTGGAGACTCTTCACTTGTTGGTGTAGTGAAAAGCAGGTGAACCTAGTTACTTGTCACATTGGCAAAGAGCTAGAGTTCCTGCAGGACAAATTCACTGCAGGGCTGTCCCCGTCCACCCTGAAGGTCTACGTGACTGCTTACCACGTACCTCTGGGTGGCATGTCCATTGGCAGGGACCCCCTTGTCACACGCTTCCTCCGTGGTACTATTAGGCTGAGGCCTGCAGTACAGACCAAGGTTCCTACCTGGGACTTATCCCTGGTACTCCAGGGGTTGTCCCAAGCACCTTTTTAACCTTTGGATGAAGTTCCTCACTTTAAAGACATTATTCTTATTAGCTACAACATCGCTCAAAAGAGTTGGGGATCTACAGGTGCTCTCTGTAGCTCCCTCTTAACTTGAGTTTGCGCCTAGGATGGTGAAAGCTTTCCTCCATCCCAGGCCAGGCTATGTGCCCACTCATGTGGTCAGGTCTATTGTACTGCAGGCCTTCTGCCCTCCCCCCTTCGGTGACCAGGAATTTAAAAACAAGGTCTGTCTAATGCAAGCACTGGACAATTACGTCCACAGGTCTGCCCTTGGTATAAGTCAGACCAGTTGTTTGTTTGTTTTGGGACCCCCAATGGGGCCCCAGCATCCAAACCTACTTTAAGCAGGTGGATAGTCAAGGCTATTACCCTGGCTTATGAGTCGACTGGATCCCTTTCGCCTCTAAGGCTCCGCGCCCACTCCTCTAGGAGCATGGCTGCCTCTAAGGCCCTTATATCAGGTGTTTCTTAATCTGATGTTTTTGATGCGGCGGGGTGGTCTTCCCCACATACATTTCTGAGGTTTTACAAGCTTGACCTCAACTCCGCTCCGGGAACACGGGTCCTCTCGTAGTGAGCGATGAGACACTCGTGAGGTGGCGTTGGTATATCGTTCCCCAAAGCATTCGACGCAGCGCAAGTTCACTTGCAAGTTCACAGGGAATGTCTCAGGTTATGTAACCATAGTTCCCTGAGAGGGAACGAGATGCTGCGTCTTTGGCCTCAGCTCCTTGCACCTTCCGGGCTTGCTCAGACACCTCTAAGCTGCTGCTTCCGGGTTCTGGCGCTCCTTTATGACATGGTTCGTGATGTCACTCACACTCGGTCGACGGAAGTTTACATATTGTGCTTCGCGAGACAGCGTCCAAGTATTCCCCAAAGCGTTCGACGCAGCGTCTCATTCCCTCTCAGGGAACTATGGTTACATATGTAACCTGAGACGTTTTGTACATTATTTTGTTCTATTTACCATATTATTTATGAGTATGAATTGCATAACATGCCAATATTATTGCAGAACATATTTCATATATTTTTGCAAATATGTTTTAATTTGCGTTTCTGTCATAATTTCGTTTGATTTAGTTTGCTTTACACTACAGATCGATCAAACGGGTATGTGTGTAGGCTGTTAATTGGAAGACTTGCTTTGTGAAGTCTTCATGTTATTTATGAGAGGCAGTATTGCCATTTCTTTCACGTATTTATTTTACGCAACAGTCTACAGCACTGTTTTTCAACCACTGTGCCGTGGAACACTAGTATGCCGTGAAAAATTATTAAATTTCAACAAATTATTCTGAAAACTTTTTTTTAAACAAATTCATCCTAAAATACTTTATATTCTTTGTTTTTATTTGATTTCCATTCCATAAACTTTGATAAGAATAATTATATATTGTTAATATAGGCTACAGAGTTTCATTTTTTTATATTATTTTTGGTTGGTGGTTTGGGTCAGGGGTTGGTGGAGGGGAGGAGGGTTGGTTGGTCCAGGTGTGTGCGAGCTCCCTCTCTGCAATGTCGCTGGGGGCCTCAAAGCAGGTGTAGAAAGTGTTAAGCTCGTCCGGCAGGCTGTCTGTTTAGGCGATGATGTTGGTGGTGATCCTGTAGTCTGTGATGTGCAGGCCTTGCCACATCCCCCCTGAATCAGAAGTAGAATAGAAGCTGTCCAGCTTCTCTCTGTACTGCCTCTTGGCTACTGTGATGGCTTTTCTCAGCCCATACTTTGCAGCTTTGTACTCGTTCTCATTGCCTGATCTAAATACAAGAGAGCGGACACGTAGCACATACCTGACTGTTTATCCAGGGCTTCTGGTTGGGAAACTTCTCGATTTGTATGGTGGGCACGATGTTATCAACACAAGTGCTGATGTACCCAGTCACATACTCAACATAAACATGTACGCTGACAGAAGAGTCCTCCACAGTGGCTGCAGCTTTAAACACATCCCAGTCTGTCAGAGCAAAACAGTCCTGCAGGGCGTTCTCGCTTTCCGGGGTCCAGAATTTAATATGTTTGAGGGTGTGCTTGTTTCAGTCTTTGTCTGTAAGCAGGGTACAGGAACAGAGAGATGTGGTCTGAGTGTCCAAAGTGAGGGCGGGGTGCAGCCCTGTATGCACCACGTATGTTACTGTAGACATGGTCAAGAGTGTTCTTATCACGGAGGGGAATGTCCACATGCTGGTGGTATTTGGGGAATACAGTCTGTAAACTACACTAAAGGGGCCCCAGCATCCAAACCAACCTTAAGCAGATGAATAGTTGAGGCTATCTTTGGCTGATGAGTTGGCCGGATTCCCGTCTCCTCTGAGGGTCTGTTCCCACTCCACTAAGAATGCAGCTGCCTCTAATGCTCTTTTATCAGGTGTTTCCCTGTCTGATGTCCCCCTGCAGACATTCTTGAGGTTTTATCAGCTTGACCTCAACTCTGCTCCGGGAACACGGGTCCTCTCGTAGTGAGCTACGAGACACAAGTCGACCTTCATCACTGAGGTGGTGTTGGTATATCGTTCCCCTAGGTCTTTTGACGCAGCGCAAGTTCCCTTGAAAGAGAACGTCTCAGGTTACGTATGCAACCATAGTTCCCTGAAGAGGAAACAAGACGCTGCATCTTTAGCCTCAACTGATTGCGCCTTCCAGGCTTAGGAAACTCCTCTAAGCTGTCGTCACCGGTTTCCGGCGCACCTTTATCACTCTGGTTTGTGACGTCACCAGCTTGAAGCTGACACTCACACTCAGTCGATCGTTCAATTTTTTAAATAGTCCTTCACGAGACTATCGCCAAGGTATTCCCCTAGCGCTTTTGACGCAGTGTCTTGTTCCCTATTCAGGGAACTATGGTTACATACCTAACCTGAGACGTTTTTTACTTGCTAATGGATATACAATTTACACATCACATATAATTTTCTATAAAGAAACAACTTAACCATCTTTTAAAACATAAACCAGGAAAGGAACAAGATGGCGCCGCGGATGGCAGCCTCGGTTTTGAGCTCTACAGTGATTATGTGCACTGGAAGCTTCAATACCAAGACAAATTCCTTGTGTGTGCAAGCACACTTGGCAATAAAGCTCTTTCTGATTCTGATTCTGATTTCCATTTGAAAATGTATCGTCTTCATATGACGATAAATATGAAGATGATTCAAGTTCTGAAGTATCGTCCGACTTGGATATCCAACCTGTAAACGTAACTAGTTGAGAACTAAAGTGACAGCAGCCTAATATGGGCCTGTATCTTTGTTATTAAACAAAGAAAGACAGAAAATCACTCTCTGTTCTTGATTGAATAAGTTTTGTAACTTTAATTGTAAGGATTAACCTGTTTACATTTTTTATGATTTCTGTATATTTATATAAGAGATGCACCAAAATGAAAATTCTGGGCCAAAACTGAGAATTCTGCATGCACAAAATTGTTGTGCTCACTTATTTTTATATCAAATATACTAGCTATTGTTGGACCTATCCGGACATCTAAAAGTACTGATAATTAAGTTGGCTTGAGAAAGCCAACTTAGTGATATTGTATCTAAACTTATTATTATTATTATTATTATTATTATTATTATTATTATTATTATTATTATTATTATTATTATTATTATTATTATTATTATTATTATTATTATTATTCTTACCTAAAATTCTAAAAGCATCTCCTCCTAGAGCTTTAAAGCTACAACCACTAAACTCTGCTCAGACTTCAGACCTGTTCTGACTTGAGTTGCTATCCCTTTTCAGACTGATCAGACTTATGATTTTTGATAAAACTGAAGATTAAAATCATAAAATCGCCATAGACTTTCACTAATGAAGTGAAAACTGAATTTTAGATAGAGCGTCCACCCCATCTATTGGTGACATAACAACATTACACCTGATATATAATACATTTCAATACAGTATGTGTGAACATGTCCATTCCAATAGGCATGCATTTTTTTTTTTAATCCTGAAAAAAAACTTGCAGGTCTACAATCGATTTTTTACTTTAATTAGTAAGTTAAATCTCTCTATTTTACATACATGATATCACAAAATTGCACCCCTGTCAGTGAGAACACTGAAGTTTGAACGAATCAGAGCGCTGTAATTCAAAGCCTCAAAGCTTTTCAAAGATGCCATTACTGCTGGAGAGAGAGATCATAATCTCCTAAAATAGATTTATGTGAGAGAGTTTATGATCAAACGGAAATTGTTTCCGATTATCAAGTAACCGCTGTGTTTGCTTGAAGTGTTTGCTTGAAGATTTATGTACTTATATGGCCAAAATCTGACTCTCATTCGTCTTTACGTGGCGACGGCTTTTCACTGTTGAGCACTATGATACTATAGGGAAGGTAAGTGAAGTTTAAACGCGCGTCCTCCTGGACTCGCGGCAACGCATTACCGTCTAAGCGCCTAAGTTTATTCATAGCGCTCATTTATGTACTTTATTGCCGAATTCTGACTCTCGCTCGTGTTTGCATGGGGAAGACACATGTAAAAGGCTTCCCTGAGCAGCGCGCGCTGACTCTCTTCAAATGCAGCGCCTAACAGTCAAAGTTATTTATAACTAATTCTTGAGTATATAGTTACATTGTGTTAATTCTTTTATCTGCTTTTAATTAAAGTCTGACTCCTGTTCTCGAGTTCAAACGCGCTTCCTGAGCAGATTCGCTGATAGATCGATGTTTTGTGAACACTTAAACAGTAAATGAAATAAGGTTTTTAGGCTTTTTCCCCGCTGAGTAGATTACTATGGGAAAGGCAACTCTCAATGAAGTTCAAACGCGCGTCCTCGCGCAGTCGCTTCACAGCGCATAACCGTCAAAGCGCCTAAGTTTATTTATAACTTATGCCTGAGTAAATATTACATTGCGTTGATTCCTTTATCTGCTATAATTGCCGTGTTGAACTGAAGTCTGACATGGCAGATCGATTCAATCTGAAAACTGCTTGAGATTAGAAAAAACTGCATTACTTTCCCCATTGTACTTGGCAGGAATGATTTAAAAAATACTAATATTTAAGTTATTTTATTTCACAGGAAGAAACACTTTATATATACATATATCTCCTTCAGACCAGAATTAGGTTCCAGGTTTCTGAAAAAAAAAAAAAATCAATATCCCATTAAATTAGGCATCTATTAATGAGTAAGAAAAAAAAATCATAACTCCTTCATAGCAATTTTTGTTGTCAATTGCAGTGGACATTTGGTCTTAACAGCTGTGAATATCAAACTAATATAAACCAATATAAAAAAAAATTAAACATAAAAAAATCCCAAGGTCAAGAACTTGAACAATATAACATTTCAACTTTAATTTTGAGGTTTTTGTTTTACAAATTGCACATTTAATAAAATAAACCTCTAATAGAAAATGCATTAGAGTCAGTGCAGTCACTTTACACACAAACACATTTCCTGTGTGTATCTTTCAAGGTATTCCCCAGTGGCACAGAGCAGTAGTGCACTTTGCACTAATCACATTAAATAAATAATTGTATATTCTGCATATGACATTTTCTCAAAAATGTATTATTACTGTGATAACTGTAGTATTTATCTCAAATGAGAACATTACATATTTGCGTCTTGACACAATAATAGTCAATTCTGTCAATATTTGCGCTGTTGGCCACTTTTGGATAGTGTCCACCCCATCTTGTGGTGACATCACAACATTACACCCCTGTCATTATGAAAAAAATATTTTCAATGTATATATTTATACATTTCAGTAAAAACTTTTAGATCTGAAACCCCAGATCCTGAAAGAAAATTGACCCAGGTAAAAAATCTATTCAAGGTATTCCCTCGAATAAAATATTCAAATTATATGAACGAAACAAGTGTATTTATGTACAATACTGGGATTAAAATTTGACATATTTTAGAATGAGATTTGAATTTTGACTAATTATTACCCTACTGGCCATAACAGCAAATAGCATTATGATACCACATGAAGACATCTGTACAATACCTGTACACATTTTTTTTTTTGGGGGGGGGGGGGGGGGGGGGTATTGTATTTATTAGGTCCTACATATCTCAAATAGCAAGAAAAATTACAAAATGCACATCAGGCAAACTTGTGGGACTCAAGAGGATATATAATAAATTTCAATCAGCATGTGCATTGAGTAGCAGTCATTGGAACCCAATGTCCATTGCAATGGATATGCATTTTTTTTTAAATTAGTAAGTTTGTTTTACTTTAATTAGTAAGTTAAATCTCTCTATTTTACATACTAACTATGAAATACTGGCAAACATATCAAAGATTGCAAATATGACTGTAGAAAATGCTGCTTACTTCTGTGTGTGGGAAACAGTGCCACTCACTGACCAACTGAATCATCAGTAATCTCCAAATAAATCTTGTTAGCAACAAACTCTCAAAACTTTTCAAGCTTGAAGCTTTTACAACTAATTTAAACTTTCAGGCTAGGCTTTCTCAAGCCAACTGAAGTTTATATCATAAACTTCCTCCATCTAGTTTAATTTGTATCTTTATGTACATTCAAATTATTACTGACTTTCTATAAAATAAGTGATACACCAAGCTTCCTTGTTCTGCGTATAAGCTACAGTAATACCTCGAGATTCAAGCGTCCCTACATACGAGTATTACAAGGTACAAGCAAGCCTTTGGGCATATTTTTGCTTCTAAATAAATATTTAGTAATATAGTAATATAGTAATTCATATAAAATATAGTAATTCATAAGTAATACATATATAATTTTTACTTTATATTGGTATACTGTGGTCAATATAATATTCAGGCTATTTTTGTGACTTTAAGTAATATTTACTGAGTAAATATTCGAGATACAAGCACGGGTACTGACTGTCTACTGTGTGTACAAACTAATAATTAAACCACATTTTTATTTGATATTGCACGAATCCTTATACTGTATACATGTACTGTAATTTTGTGTGTGTGTGTCTATACCAGGGGTGGGCAAACTTTTTGACTCGCGGGCCACAATGGTTTCTAAAATTTGACAGAGGGGCCAGAATAGAAGTGTGTTTGTGTGAACTAATTCATGAACTTTGTGTGAACTTTCATTACATGAAAATACAGTAGAACCCCGACTTACGAAACGCTCTACGTACGAAAAGTTCGACATACGATAAAAGATTTTGGGTTTTTTTCCGCCCGAGTTACGACAAAATGATCGAGATGCGAAAAAGGAAATCTCGGCGAGTCGACGATTTCCGAGTTTTGCTTTGATATTCGCGCTGATTTTGGTTCGGGTTGGATGAAGACTACAGTTTATCCGGTCAGAACAATGATGTCTCACTTAGGGAATGATCCAAAACTGGTATTTATTAAAGGTGCATAGATCGCTAAAACCTCAACGATTGGCACTAATTCCTTGTATTTCACTCAATAAACTATATACAATCTTCAGCCGATCTCTGTCAGTCACTTCCTGAACTCCGAGGGAAAGTTTAGAATAGTCCATTTCGCACTGAATGACGGCTGGGCTAGTCAAAGGGAAGAAGAGGGTGCTTTTCATTGAGTTGAAAAGGGAAATTATTGAGAAGTATGAAGCTGGGTTGCGCTTTGTCCCATGCTGAATATTGTGTTTTTGTAGGGCTTGGAACGGATTAGGCAATTAACATGTAAAAGCCTGACCGACATACGAAAAGTTCGACATACGAAACCAACCTCGGAACGGATTAATTTCGTAAGTCGGGGTTCTACTGTATTTGGCCTTTAACCAAATGTGCAAGGTTCATTGTAAAAATTGTTTTCCAAATGTATTAATTTAATAACATATAATATTAATTTTGCAAGTGCATCAAAGTCTGGAGTTAGTATTGTTGAGGTAATTCTCAGGATAGATCCGAACTCCTCCCCTTCACATTGTTTCTGAAACCTTATGGGATAACGTCAGTTGACAACTTGCCAATTGCCGCGCGTTGCAGCTCTATAAACAGTATAAAGTATAAACAGCATAAGCACGGTAATTGCATCAGAATCACGACTGAACGCTGCACAGTTGGTCAAGCGCGAACACAGCAGTTAATGAAACCTCTTGTTCCTGTCTCTCAGGGAAACAAGGTTACAATAGTAACCGGAGACATTCCCTTTTGAGAGCGGGAAAGAGACATTGGATTGAAAAGCATTTGGGAGCAGTGGTTGAGCCAAACAATGTCAGCGTCTTCTGTGCTGAGACTTTAAATTAGCCATCAATCTCTGAGCAGTAGCTGCCCGTTCTTGTGTAAAGTGTTTACTAGCGTAGTTTGCATGTATTGTGGCAAAATGATGGCTGATGTTGTATTCTTTAAAAACTGCTACAGTTTATTGGCATATCAGACATACAGCCCTTGATCGGACTTCAGCGAAAAAATATTTTGTTGTCCATTTTTTATTAAACACTTGGCACTCACCGTCTACTTTTCTATACTTCGGTCCGCTCATTTTTACTGAAGGACAAAAAAGTGAAGTAGATTAAATACACATCACATTCAAACAAAGGTCAATGTCTTTGGAGTGCAGAGTGCGTCTGTTGGGGAAACACGGACATTACAGGGAAAGGTAAAATGAACGAGGTTTAATTATAGTACAATTTAACAATTGTTCGGCAGGCCATATTAAATAACCCAACGGGCCGTGGTTTGCCAACCCCTGGTCTATACCAATAAAAAACTGGAATGTTTTTTCCATTGTTACAGAACAGATTAATTTGTTTTCTATTATTTCTTATGGGAAAACATGATTCCAGATATGAGCAATTCGAGTTACGAGCTCATCCTGGAATATGTGTGTGCTTGTATCTCGAGGTATTACAGTATTACCAAAATGACCCCACCACTGTTATGGGTGAGGCTCTCTCTCCGCCTCCTCCTGATCACCAGAGGGAGCTCTCACCAGAATACTAATGCCTTGGACTAAAATTCCCACTGACACTTGCGCCTGAGACTGATTGCGAGCACACTGCAGCTCGTCATACACTCTATATAAACACACCACACTCACACCACCTTGTGAAGTCTTGATTTGCTGTTGTGATCATTTAGTTCCTTGACTGTTATTCTGATTCTGATCTTGGACTGTACCTAGTGGTGGGCAGAGCGAGGCTTCATGAAACACTGAAACTGTTGAAGCAAATGTGCCGTATTGTGTCGAGGCTTTGAAACTCTATACCAACACCCGTCTCCACGGTGACACCTAGTGGTCAATTGCACATTATCTCATCTGAAACAACTTTGACAAGCCAATTTAAAAAAAAAAAAAAATTTTGTTAATGTGGTGAGTTTTTAACACCCTCACTATATAACTAAGATATATAATCATAATAACTAGTTATATTGGTCATGAAAAGTGAAAATAAATAAAAAAAATCTATCCACAATGGTCTTGGCAATTGGTTTTTACAGATTTTTATTCAAAACTTAATTGCTCTGCTGTGTAAGGAATCTATATATGTGTAAATGCGAGATCACAGCAAACATGTCACGTTCTGTAAAACAGCTGAATTAGTTAAAGTCAGACTAATATATAAAATGCAATCTATAGTAACATCGATTACAAATTATCAGTATATTTTCCACACTTTTCCATGCGCATAGGAAGGTATGGAAATGGAACAGAAGCAGGGCGGTTACCATGATATCGAAGAGCTGGTGAAAACTGGTGCATGAAAAATGCACGATTTAACAATCGGATTAACGCTGGATTAACGACTTCATAAAATGCATGGGTTCATGTGTTAATATTAATGTGAATTTCGCGGATGCTCTTTGATGTGCAGGTTCATTATAAAGAGTCACTATAATACAATACAATACTTTACAATACTATAATACAACAGTCTAAAATTTCTGTTTAAAATCCATGGATTCATCACTGTGCTGAATTTGTTCATACACAAAAATACAAATGAATAAAATACAATATACTATGGAATCCCTCTTATACTGATGATTTATCAGAATCAGAATCAGAAAAAGCTTTATTGCCAAGTGTGCTTGCACACACAAGGAATTTGTCTTGGTGTTAAAGCTTCCAGTGCACATATACAACACAACATGAGTTTACATAGCAAACAACAATACATAAACATACACAGTACATGTGGTTACATACTGGGATTTTTTTGTATGGAGTGGGAGAGGGGATAGATAAGGACAGACTGTCAGCCATAACATCCGTCTAGTTCGTTTATGGTGAAAACGATCGGAAAAGAATGAACAAACAAACAAAGACAAAACCATCACTGAAGAGCTAAAAACCGAGGCTGCCATCCGCGGCGCCATCTTGTTGTTTATCATTCATGCTCTTTAATTATAATCTTGATTAATACACTGACTTTAACAGCTGTTTTACAGAACGTGCCATGTTTGCTGTGATCTCGCATTTACACGCTTTGACCATGCGGAGAAACACGAAAAGTTAAGTCTTTATTTCGAGAAAGTTTCTCGTTATTTCGAGATACTAAGTCATTATTTTGACTTAAATAATATTTTTTTCTCAACTGTGTTGCGGAAACGGGCTTCCATAAGGTGAAGTTGCATTAACTCCTTTTTTTAAACTTTTTGGAAGTTGAGACAGATGTGCGATGGTGTGGTTTATTCCTGTCAATCCAATGCAGACTCAGCAAGCACCACCTGTCCAAACACTTGTGAAATGCGCAGAAGCTTCGTTTAGCCATAGTCACGTGACATGGGTGTTTTGAATCACAGTTTCGGTTCAGTGTTTCGAAACATCTACGCTTCGGGATCTCGACACTGTGTCGAAATGCAAGTTTCGCGTCAGCCATCCCTAACTGTACCCTGTTATTTGAACCTTGCCTTTTGCCCTGACCATTGGCTGTCTATCTGGATTGTATTTGTTTGCTGCCTGCCTTGAGCTAAGCATATCCCTGTTTCTGACTATGCCTGTACCTTCTTGTATGCTCACTGTTTTCTGTAATAATTTGCAGATGGATCCTCAATCGGTTGACTCCGTGTTACAACCACAAATACATGAAGTGAGCAAACATTTTTAAATAACACTTACATGACCAATGAAAACGTACACTTTCTATTTTCTGAAGATCAACAATGCTACACAAGCTGCACAGTGTTTCTATATTGTTTTGGTTTTACCCGTTCTGGTGTATTAAGGGCTTTTGTGTTGCCTGTGATATCTTGGCTGGATATTTTTATGTTCAAAGTTACCCTGTTTTGCTAAAAAAATAAAAGTTAATATGAATGGGAGTATACTTCAAAGATTTTTTGCAAGCAATGCTAAAATTTGACCAACGTCCATTGGAAAAAAAACATTTATTTCATAATTTAATATTTCCCCCACTATCAAACATTTTACTTAAATAAAAAGTAGATTTTTGTGATTTTTCTTTTAATTAAACATCAAAAGTATAAAAAAAATTTCACAACCTTCTTTGCTTATATGTACCATGGATCCCAATAATTCTGACCAGGACTCTAAATTCTTTTGTTGGCAATACCTAGTATGCACAGTATCTTAGACCAAGTTCCCTAGTACCTGTAGGAAAAATAGACGCTGTGTGATCTCTTGGATTAGCTCTTCAGAAACTTCTTCAGGAAAAAACTTTGCCCGGAACTTGAACTGCAGAGGGTTTTCCTTTCTAACATCCTGCTGAGTTACCTGCCAAAAGTTTTCACAGAAACACATTAACCCTTTCATTTTCAACCCTAAAAATAGTTTTAAAAAAAATGAATAAATAAAAAATCTCATGATTGGACATAAAAAAATTACATCAAGAAGTTGTCAAAAAAAAACAATTGGGATCTAAAATATATAAAACTCTATCATAAGGTTGAAGTCTCTTTTTATGGTAAATCTATCTTTAAAAGTGCATCACTAAATTATGGTCTTTTCTGAATAATAAACATACCTGTAAGTATTTCTTAAGTACCCTTTCATAATTTTCAGGGTCCACATGAATTTATTCAAAGAGGGTATTTAGAAATATAGTAATTCATAAGTAATACATATATAATTTTTACTTTATATTGGTATACTGTGGTCAATATAATATTCAGGCTATTTTTGTGACTTTAATATTTTTGAGAAATTCAACAAATTTAAGAGCTTGCTTAAGAGCTCAATCATCTTCAAATGTAAACTAAACAAGCAAATGCTCACTGGCGCAGTCCGCTCCGAAAAGCAGGTATATAAGGAAGAGCGCACATTAACCTTTTTGACTTTGGAGACGAGAGTTGTTATTTTGTAATCAACAAAGAGTGTGCTTACAAGTTGGGGAAGCTCTTCATTGGTGTGTCAGGGGTGATTGCGATCTTCAATTCTTGCTTTCTAAAACAGCAATTTTTGCAAACTGCAGGCACAGTTTTGTAAGATGTGCTGTATTTTCCCTGTGCACTTCAGCAATTCAATAAGCATTTTCCTAAAACAGCAAACAGGTGTGACGTTGCGTCTTTTTAAAGATGGCATTCCACCCCTGTGTTTCTGAATGCAGTCGTTTCCTGGCTCCATCTGACTGTGAAAATTATATATTTTACAACTAAGACCAATGCTCAAGTGTTGAATCTTGTTAAATGCATAATAATGCAAGGCAGATCTACTGGGGTGCCACAGGGTGGCAACTGCGATCGTTAGAAAACGCATTGTGGAACCCATATGCCACTCTATATTTATCTGCGTATGAAAATAAATCCAGAGCCGTTTCTGTGCTATGGAATTTACGAAAGCCAGATTGTAAGGGCTCAAAGAGATTGTTTTCAGTTAAATGAGAAATTAACTAAGTAGCAACAACTCGCTCCAGTAATTTGGCAAGAAAAGGAAGGTTAGATATAGGATGGAAATTAGCAAGGTTCTCATGGTCAACGTTTGTCTTCTTGGGTACTGGGGTAATTGCAGCCGTTTTAAAAGTAGTTGGGATAACCCCAGTACATAGGAAGTCATTTATAATGCTCAAAACAACAATACATAATGAAGCAAAGCACAACTGAAACAAAACGGTTGGCATGGGATCTAGAAAAGAAGTGGTTGCTTTCATTTGTGAAACCTCTGCTAAGACAGAATGCGTCTCAGGTGTACAAAAATATGTGAACATGGAACCAGAATAACCAGGGATAAAAACGGCAGAAGAAGAATATGAAGTAGAAGCATGTAAACCTCTACGATCATTTTCAACCTAAGAGCCAAAGAAATCCAGGAAGTTATCAAAGAGATGATCAGAGGCAGTAACATGAGAGACAGTTTTACAATTCAGCAGTTTTTTAATGGAATTAAAAAGTTGCCTTGAGTTTCCTTGACTGTCATTTATCATTTTTGAGAAATAATCAGATCTGGCAGAAACCATACAAGCCCTGTAATCCTGTAAGCAGTCTTTCCATATTTGATGATGAACAGTCAGTCCTGAACAACGCCACCTACGCTCCATTTTATGGTATGATGTCTTCATCGTATGCAAATCTTCATTATACCATGGAGCAGGACGTGCAAATGAAACAGAGCGTGACTTCTAAGGAGCAAATAAATCCAGGCCAGATGAAAGAACAGAATTCAACATAGAAACCTTTGTCAATAGCGGATCAGATGAAGAGAAACTGCTTAATGAAGAATTAATAAAAACAGAAAAGTCAGAAGAGTCAATTGATATCCATTTCCTGTAAGTCAGGATACGAGATGAGGCAGTGTTGGCAACAGGTATGTGCATATCAAAAAAGATAGCCAGACAACCCTAACTCAATAGTAGTCAACTTAGACACAAAAGATCCATTCGATATCACAAGATCTAAAATACAGTGGTACCTCGGTTTACGAGTGACTTGGTATACGAGAAAATCGGTGTACGAGCATGGAGGGTTGAATCGGTGTACGAGCTTTGTATCGGAGTGCGAGCAAATTTTTCACCCACGCGCATTTTTGTCCTAACGCTCTGCATCTTCACGGGCATTTGTACTGGAAATATCCTAATGACAGCCTCTCATAACACAGTCAGGCAGTCCCAACCCCTTTATCACCCCTTAAAGCATTCATTCTCTCAGCCTCGCTCTGTCAGCAGTTTAACTTCTCTCAGCCTTTATTGTTCACGTAGTGAAATATATATGGGGTTCATGAATTAATTGTCTCCTCACTTCTCTCCACTCTGGAGCTCGCGGCGGTGTCGCGCGAATCTCCCGTTCCACGACTTTCACTCTGGATTATCACTTTGTTTGTTTTCTGCACTATTATAATAAATTCACTCATTTGCACTTGAATCCAGGTTTTGTGTTTTCCCCCTCCCTCGTCTGTCTCTCATCTCCTTCATGCCAGCAGATGCTGCTCAAAGTGAGTCACAGTAAATTGTCAAGTATTTTTAGAGTTTAATTGTCTAAAGTTTAATTGTCTGTTTAAAGATTATTTATATGAGATCTTAATGGTTATAATTTTAACTGTAATTAATAGGGTAAAATAAAAACTAAATATTTAAAATGGGCATTTATGGTCGTGTGGAACGAATTAATTGATTTTTAATGCATTCTTATGGGGGAAATTGTTTTGGTGTACGAGCATTTTGGGATACGAGCTCGCTCTTGGAACGAATTAAACACGTAAACCGAGGTATTACTGTATGTCCTTTGTTATGTGTAGCAGGGGCGTAGCCAGAAATTTATTTTTGAGGGGGCCCAGCTTAAAATGAGGGGGCCTGAGCATAACATAGTTGGCTGGATTCGAACCTGCGCAGGGAGACACCATTGGATTTCTAGTCCATCGCCTTAACCTTTCAGCCAAGACTGGTTGTGGTGTGATGTGTAGTACAGTCAACAGATTGTATCAATCCAAAGCACTCCAGCAAAGACCCAAAAATCCTTTGTTATAGCAGAATCTTTTTTGTCCATCTGGATGTTAAAATCCCCCCCAACCCCCAAAAATAAACAGTGGAGTTCACTTATCTCGAGTCACGGATAACTTGCAAAATACTATTATGTCGACGTTTTAGAAGTGGAACTGCCAAACTCCCTATTTGTTGTATTACTTACTTGTGGGTTATGTAGATTCTGTTATGTTGTCAAAATCTAATATCTCGAGTACAAAAAAGTGACAAAATCGTCACTTTACATGGTTATTTTGTGACTAATTTGTGTACCTAGTTTGCCTTGCATGTGGATCGCGGTCCGCTCACGGTTCACTCCCAGTCGTTGATCTTGTCTGAGGCATAACACGCTGTAGCATCCCGCATGTTTTTTTTGTGATTTTGTGAGCAATCTTTGGGTTTGCATTGCTGGAGAATATAATTAAAGGTTTGTATCAAGAATCGAAGGTGTTTTTTTTTATTGTGGTGGTTTTACATATGCCTTTTGTTGTTAGCAAACATACACTATATTGTGTATATGTACATGTAACGGAGTTCGTTGTTCAGGGTGCAAGGAGGCGGGAATCGGCGAACATTTAAAGAATTTAATGGCAAAATAAAACATAAATACAAAACACAACATAAAGTCCAGGCCTGGTCCTCTCTCGTCCTTCACTATCGTTGCTCCTCCTTTTATTCCTCCGCTCCTCCGTGAGACGACAGCTCATTTCCAATCACGCCACCGGCTCTCGTGACGCTCTCATGGTCCCTCAACCCCGCCCTGCTTGCCACATACCCCTAACGCCCTTCGCAGGCCGGGGGTACCCACGAGACTGTGCTCTACTTCCCCCCCCCCCCCTCCTCTGGGGGGGCCCGATCACAGCGGCCACGGCACCTGGGGGTAAGGACATACGAGACGAGGGAAAAGGAAATGGAGGCAAGAGGAGCAACAGAGACGAGAAAGGGTAGAAAAAAAAATCTTGGTCCGTTTCCCCGACACGCTGACTCTCGGTCCTCGACCAACCGAGAGACTTCCTCACGGTGGAGTGCGATTGCACTGGACGCTGTTCTCTGGACGGGCTGGCGCTCCTCCGCCTCCTGGCGACGACGACTCCTTGCGAAGGCAATCGGCAGCGAGCCCCCCGTTCCCTGCTCCTCCCCGTTCTTCGGCAGACGGCAGCAGGCTCTGGCGCGCTGGCGAACGGGGTGACTCCTCCGTTCCCTCATGGACAGCAGCCTCCCACCTCGTCCCAGGAGCACGGCAGGGCTCCTTGTCCCACATGAACCTCTATCGCTCCAGCACCACTGCCGCGATCCCTCCTGGCAGCGAGGGCTCTCTTACAGCTTGTCCCTCCAACCTCCCGGGTTTCCCGGGAGCTCATTGTTCAGGGAGGAAGGAGGCGGGAACCGGCAAATTTTGTCACTTTAATGACAAAATGAAACATAAATACAAAATAAACATAATGGCGGCAGTCCCTCACGGACGACTGCCACCCACACAAAACACAACATAAAGTCCAGGTCTGGTCCTCTCTCGTCCTTCACTGTCGTCGCTCCTCCTTTTATGCCTCCGCTCCTCTGTGAGATGAGAGACCGGTGGCTCATAGGTGGCGCTCATTACCAATCATGCCGCCGGCTCTCGTGACACTCTCAAAGTTGAGGCTAATCTTCTTTAGCCTAGTGAGGTTAGTGTGGGTTTTCCTAATACAGATTTCCTTTAAGCACTCACAGAGATGCGATCGTCAAACAAAACAAGATTTATTGATCACAATCTTCCGGTTTACTTCCAAAACAAAATATCAAAATTAAATCTCCAACAATGCGTACTCTGATTAAAGAAACTGTTGCTTTCCACACTCTAACCTGTCTAACAAACAAACTCAAACTCAATTTAACACTTGCACTTTCGCGCCGTAGTGACGCGTCCAGGAGGAGGAGCAAGTCAATTCAGGTGATGATGATGATTAGTCTAAGCATCAGACTTTAAACCCAATTTCCTTATTTACATACACATTTATCACATTGTTTCTAAATAAAACAAAAACAAACTTCAAGTTAATCTACATATGGCTCCTACACTCACGGTCCCTCGACCCCGCCCTGCTTGCCACAGAACATTTTTTTTAGATGAATGCCGATCGCTTCATCAAACAAATCGTGGCAACACTGTTGTGTAAAAAGACACCAAGAACACGAGCATGTACATTCTCATTTAATAACTCACATCATGTACATCAATAAATGTTCCTTTTTCGTTCTTGCGAGGGTTATCTTTGGCACATGCAATATCACTCTGACAGCTGCACTTCCACCATCACTCTGACAGCTGCGCTGATAGGTTGTCTGACCTGTCAATCAAGCAAGAAGACATGATTGGATGTGCTGCCATGAGGGCGGGCTCTTCTCGTCTCTTGCTCGTCTCATCCGATGGTAAATACAACACTCTTAAAGGGATAAGCACAGCGGGAGAGACTGTTTTTCTGTTCTGATTCTGACTTGCGTTTGTTTTTTTACTGTACCGAGCCTGAACAGTTATGGATAATTGAAGTCATGCGAGCAACATTTGAAATGTGATCTTACACAAAAAAAATCATCAATCTATGGGTCTGGGTTATGCCAACAATTTTTTACACAAAACCCAAAATCCGCTGGCTATATGAGCGTGCGAATAATCTGTTTCTGCGGGTTAAGACATGTTAATAAATGTAATATATTAGATAACAGTTTAGTGAGATAACCCCTATCTCGATGCTTTTTTGCAACTCCCGAGGCCGTCGACATAACCGAACTCCACTGTATATATATTTTTTTTTTCATGCATCATGAAAAAAATGGCAAGATAATATCTTTCTATATAGAAATTTGTGGGCTCTACAGATTAATATATGACCGAATTAAGACATACATCATTGCAAAATGGTGAGGAATGACATCAACTCAGATGGACACCAACTGCAGTCATATGACTCAACCCAATGCTATGCTGACCTTTAAAGAAGGTGCAGACAGGAAAAGGTTGTATTATTTTGCCTGCATCCATTGCAAATCTGTTTTTTTCTTTCTGATTCTGTTTTTGCGAATCTTGCAAAAGTCCAAAATCGGTTTCATTTTTGGCCTATGCTTTTCTGGTTCAGTACATCTACCTTTGGTTGTTTTGCCAGGTGTATAGTGTAAATACAGATATTGGATATGGGTTACTTAAAAAAACAACAACAAAAAAACGTTTAACGGTAAAAATGTAATTGATATACAAACAACTAAGAACGGACATAACACAAATGAACAAATGATAAAGCTTGGGTTACTGAATATACGATCCCTTTCCTGCTGCGTTTTACAGAAACCTGGTTAAAACCAGACGATTACATTACTTTAAATGAGTCCACCCCTCACGATTACTGTTATAAACACGAGCCTCGTCTGAAAGGTAAAAGAGGGGGTGTTGCTGTAATTTATAGTAACATGATCAGTACTACTCAAAGGTCTAATTAGAATTTTTTTTATTATTTAATTTGAATTATTTTGAAGTGATGTTCCTTAATGTAAAATTATTTAGTGCAAGTAATAATTCCTGTTTAACTTATTGTATACAGGCCACCAGGGCACCATACAGACTTTATCAAAGAAGTTGCTGATTTTCTATCAGAATTAGTAATGGCTGCAGATGAAGTCATAATTGTCGGTGATTTTAATATTCATGTAGATAATGAAAAAGACGCATTGGCATTGGCATTTAGTGACATTTTAAACTCTATTGGAGTTACACAACATGTATCAGGACCCACTCATTCTCGTAATCATACTTTAGATCTAATATTGTCGCATGGGATCAATGTTGATACTGTTCAAATTCTGCAGCAGAGCGATGACGTCTCAGAACATAACCAAAAACGAACTCCCTGTTACAAATATAGTAGAACTATCACTCCTAACATAAAATATAGCTTTATAAATAATCTTCCTGATCAGTTTCATGTACTCAACATCTCTGATGTTGCAACAGAAACTATTAACTCTCTTTTCCAGCACTTTAGACACTGTTGCTCCGTTGCAGTTAAAGAAGATTAAAGAAAATAGTCCAACACCATGGTACAACGAGCACACCCGGCCCTCAAAAGAGCAGCCAGAAAAATGGAGCGGAGCTGGAAAAAAAAAAACTTAGCTAGAGGTTTTTTGCATTTCATGGAAAGACCACTCTAATGCATTCAGAAAGGCCTTAAAATCAGCTAGATCTGCTTATTTTTCTACCCTCTTAGAAAACAAATACAACCCAAGGTATTTATTTGATACAGTGACTAAATGAACAAGAAATAAAGCCTCAACCCCAGATGCTTTAAAACAGCACAGCAGTAATGACTTCATGGACTTCTTTACTTGCAAAATTCATAATATTAGAAAGAAAATTATTGCCATGCAACCGTCTACTACAATGTCACAAAATTTTGTCAAATATTCTAGAAAAGGCAATATCTCCACAACTATGTTCCTTTCTAGAATGGCATTAGCTTTCACTGTTACACTGACGATACTCAGCTCTATATTTCTTATCATCCTGATGAAACATACCAATTTATTAAATTAACAGAATGTATAACTAATATAAAAAAAAAAATATTGGATGACTAATAACTTTCTACTGCTTAATTCTGAAAAAAAAAAACCAGAGATTCTAATTATTAGACCAAAAGTTCCAAGCGTAATAATCTAGACTACTGCCTAACAGTCGATGGCTACTCTGTTAAGTCTTCGTCGTCAGTTAGAAACCTTCCAGGTGTGCTCTTTGATAGCACTCTTTCATTTGAAAGCCACGTTTCTAGCATCTGTAAAACAGCATTCTTCCATCTTAAAAGTATATCTAAATTACGACATATGCTCTCAAAGACAAATGCGGAAAAGTTAATTAATGCATTCATGACTTCAAGGCTGGATTGTTATAATGCTCTATTGGGTGGTTGCCCTGCATGCTTAATAAACAAATTCCAACTGGTACAAAATGCAACCGCTCAAGTTCTTACTAGTAGCAGGAAATATGAGCATATTAGCCCAGTTCTGTCAAACCTGCACTGGCTTCCTATTAAACACCGAATACATTTTAAAATCTTGCTAATTACTTACAGAGCAATAAATGGTTTAGCTTCCTAGTACTTGAGCGATCTCTTAACACATTATAGTCCTTCACGTCTATTGCGATCCCAAAATACTGACCAGCTTATAATACCTAGAATATCAAAGTCAACTGCTGGCGGTCAATCTTTTTCCCATTTAGCTCCTAAACTCTGGAACAGTCTTCCTAATACAGTTCGGGAAGCAGACACAATCTGTCAGTTTAAATCTAGACTAAAAACACATCTCTTCAACCTGGCATACACATAACACATTATACATACATGTTTAATCCAAATCATGTAAAATGATTGTTAGGCTGCATAATTTAGGTCAGCCAGAACCGGGAACATTCCCATAACTTCTGATGTACTCGATACATCAGAAGAAGAATGGCATCTACGCCAATATTACTGTATTTTTCGCCGCATAAGACGCACTTTTTCTTCCCCGGAACTGGGGGGGGGGGGGGGGGGGGGGAGTTGATGTGTCCTTTCTGATGAATATAAAGAATCTGCGGAGCGCGGCCATGGTGGACTTTACAGTGATGACTGTGGCGAGGGGGGGCGTGGTTCAGAGAGGTTTGCAGAGGGAGAGAGACGAGCGCTCACCACGGACGCAGAGAACGCGAGGCGTTTGAAACTGAGAGAAAGAGGCGAGACTCACAGAAAGTGAAGCGTGAGCGCAGAATGCGCATGCTTCTTTCTCCCTCCTTCTTCCAGGTTTCGGCAGCAGTGTGGTAATGTTCTTTTGTCACAGGGAAAGAAGGAGGCAGGGTCAGCCTGCTGAGAATTTGCTCTTTTATTTCCTCAGACTTGATCAAAAACAATAACCAAAACATGCGCGTTCGGCGCTCACACTTCACTCTCTGTGAGTCACGCCTCTTTCTCTCGGTTTAGTTTCACTTATCTCAGTAAGTGTTACCAGATTGGGCGGGTTGCCGCCCAATATGGCTCTTTTTGGTCACGTCCGGACGGAAAAAAGTGCATTGGGCTGGTTGATAAAAATTTGGCTGGTTTTTGATGAAAAACCTGCCCAAATTTCATATATAAATGCATATAAATTCCATTAAAACAAGCTTAGATAATTTTTTCTACTTTCACTGTTTACTGACTGTTAATGAGAGTAAAGATAGTTCTTAATATCTTACATGGTTGGCATAAAAATTTTCTTATACTGCTGTTAACTTTATACAGTTGATATAAAATATTTTACTACAGTATTTGGTTCAGAATCTTTCGGCTTTGCCGCTGCTGCTTTGGCGCTGAGGAGGTGTGTTCAATCTTGCGTGTGACTCATCATCCATCTCGTGCACCTCTGGCTCTTTGGAGAACTGGGGCATATTCTTCGTACCTCGCTAAGTCACTTAGCAGGATTAGATTGTTGACGATTTCGCATGATCTTGGATTGTT
This sequence comes from Rhodeus uyekii, assembly GCA_037043235.1. NCBI lineage: Eukaryota > Metazoa > Chordata > Actinopteri > Cypriniformes > Acheilognathidae > Rhodeus > Rhodeus uyekii. The sequence continues at coordinate 349,389 of JAWRVZ010000014.1, forward strand.
CGGTTCTTCGACGCTCATCCGGGACTTGTTGTCATAGTAACAGGTCCGCTGAAGTGAACCTGCTCGGAGCAGGCTTACTTCAAGTTAGCAGGATTAGTTCACGCAAGCGGAGGTGAAATGGGAAGTTTGTCGCAACATGTCCTGTCCGTTTTTACGAGAGAAACCTGTTGCTGAAGGTGCAATATAATATATTTAATATAATTATAATAATTATAATATATATATTAAAAAAAAAAAAAAAATATATATATATATATATGTATATATATATATATATATATATATATATATATATATATATATGTATATTATATTTCGTTTTTCACGTGAGGGTATAATGTATCTAGTTAATTTAGATACAATTAGTCGTAGTCGGGCGTTAGCTACAGCTCAAACTGTGTGTATTGCCTTGCGCTACTTTGCGAGCGGCACGTTCATTTACACTGTTGGGATGCGGAGAACATTGTGAAAGTGCTGTCTGTCGTGCCATTCGCAAAGTTACCAGCACTCAAGCAGTCATTTTTGAAAAAAGGGAACTTTGCACAGAGTTAGTTTACAGTTTATTTTATTTATTTAAAAAAATCCAGCTGATCATCTCTTGCCTGTGGAATGAAATAAATAAATCATGCAAGGTCCTCAATAGTACAGTGTGTTTATTCGTGTATTTTATTAACTTTGAAGTTCCTCTTGAAGCAATTCAATCTCAAGTCTGACATTTTGCTTTATTAGTTTTTGCAATTCTATTTCATTAATTGACTCTTTTTTTTTGCAGCACAGCGCAAGGAGTAAAGATACTATTTTGCAGAATATTTTTGCATTTTACTTTTACTTGTTCCCAAGTTCTAGTGGGTCCTGTGGTGGCTCTAATATAAAAGATGATTATGAAATACAGTACAATTAATATGAGTCAATATAATTACACACACGATCACTAGGCTTCTCACAAATTTAATTTGTCGGCAACTTTTTGCCAGTCCTCTCTCCTGCATTTGCAGCTTTAAAGTGTTTCCTTGTGTTTTAATTAAACACTGAAATTCAGCGACGTGCGCGCAGAGAAATACTGTGCGCGCTCTTTCAGCATGCTCACTGACCAATCAAAATGTTGCTGATCAGTGTTTCTACTATCGATACATATCCCCTTTTAAGCCAGCACATGAACGCGCAATGATCTCAGATAACTCAATCCAGCTATACTAATCGTCAACAACAGGTGCGTTCAAAGAACCGAATAATCCAGCTCATAGTTAGCGCGATTATCTCATCCCGGATGTGTCAACTGATCTTGGATGTAGTAAGCGACGTACGAAGAATATGCCCCAGGTCCCCTACTGAGCCTGTTTTCTCCCAAGGTTTTATTCTCCATTCTGTTCTTCATTCATTCCGTCACCAGCTGGAGTTTTGGTTCCTTGCCGCTGTCGCCACTGGCTTGCTTAGTTGGGGACACTGAACACTTAATATTCATCAATTTTATTGATTTTCAGCTCTTTTAGAGCTACTGTTCAGTCAAACTTTGTTTATATTGTTTTCCTGTGACCACTATAAAGCTGCATTAAAACAATCTGTATTGTAAAAAGCGCTATATAAATAAAGGTTATGTCACACTTGGTCCTGTCTTTCTGTGTCTTTGTCACTTCCCTGTCACTGAGGTCATGGGGTCACTACCTGTTGTCACTCCCTGTCTATCGTGATATCACTTCCTGTTCACTTCCAGGGCTTTCTAGAACCTTCCACACCTTTCTAGTTTCAATTACCTCGTCAGTGTCTCCAGGTGTTTCCCATGTCTGTCTCTATTTATACCCTCTTGTGTGTCCTGGTCTTTGTCAGTTGTTGATCCTGTTAATGTGACTTTGTTCCATGTTCCTGGTGCTGTAAGTTTTGTGTGTGGATGCTATCTCCTTGTTTCTCCTCGTTTCTCCAAGTGTTTTCTGGTCTCTTAGTTTTGCACAACAAGTGCCGTTTTCTGTTTATATTTAAAGTGGTTTTGTTTCTCCGAGTTTGAATAAAAGTGAGCTTCCGTTTGGAACCTGTTGCTCCTCGTCATTCCTCTCCGCATCGCACACGTTCCTGCTCTCCCTTGTTGTAACAGGTTACTTGACATATGATTATTCAATTTCTGTTCTAATTCTTACTTGAATGTTATTTTAATAGCTTTTTTGAATATTTTTTTAACTAATGAACACCTATGTTAAAAAAAAATTTGCCTAAAAGCTTAAAGCACTGTTTATTATATTTTCATATTTTACTGTATTGGTTTTTTTTTGGTAAAAAAAACTTTGAAATTAGCTAGAGAAAGCCTAGCCTGAAAGTTTAAAGTACAGTGGAGTTTACTTATCTCGACCTCGGTTAACTCACCAACCCTATTATGCTGACGTTTTTGAAGTGGAACCGCCAAACTCCCTATTTGTCTTAGCATTTTCTTTTCGGTTATGTCGATTCTTTTATATCACCGAACCCTAGTATCTTGAGGACCAAAGAGGGACAAATTCGCCACTTCACATGGTTATCTTGTGACTAATGATCGTACCTAGTTCACTGTGCATGCGCTGAGTTTGCTTTAAACGTGTGTACGAGAAGTAAGAAAAAAGCTTGACTGGCTGAGCACAAAGATGTCGACGATGCAGTGTTTCAGTGGTTCACAAATGCACAAGCAACAGACCTTCTCGTCAATGGTCCCTTGCTGATGGAGAAGGTGGACATTCTTGCTGCAAAGCTTGGACACCCTGACTTTAAAGCAAATCCTGGGTGGCTGAATCGTTTCAAAAAGAGGCGCAACATTGTCTTCAAAGTGATTTGTGGAGAGAGCGCTGTGTAAACAGGAATAAGTGGATTCGTGGCTTAAGACTCAAATGCGCACAGTTCTGGATGAGACATTTCAGCCGATCGTTTCATCAAACAAATCGCGGCAACACTGTTGTGTAAAAAGACACCAAAAACACGAGCATGCACATTCTATTTTAATAACTCCCATCATGTACATCAATACATTTTAATTTTTCTTTCTTGAGGGTTGTTATCTTTGGGCTCTGACAGCTGACAGCTGGCTGCGCTTCCACCATCATTCTGACAGCTGCGCTGATAGGCTGTCTGACCTGTCAATCATGCAAGAAAACGTTATTGGCTGTGCTGCCATGAGGGCGGGCTCTTCTCTTAAAGGGACGAGCACTGCGCAGCGCAGAGAGGAGGGAGGGAGAGACTACTTTGGAGAGAGAGATGACTGCTTTATCTTTTTGTTCTGATTCTGACTTGTGTTTGTTTTCTTATTGTGTGAATTTCGCGCACAAACACTGTGTACGGATTATCTGCATCTGAGGGTTATATGTGGGGAAATTGGTAATATATTATATGGGTTGTATGTTAATATATGTAATATGGGTTATCTCGATACTTTTTCCCGACCCCCGAGGCCGTCGACATAACCAAACTCCACTGTATATATACGCCTGGTACCATTTGATCCACGGACCGGTACCGGTTTCTATGGCATTTTTAGCATTATTTAACACTGAATTCCTAAGAAATCCCTGAAATCCCTATGAAAAACACACACAGAGGGGCACATTTGTGAAGAAAATTTAAAGTGGTTTATGCAAGTTACCTCTTTAAATGGAAAAATTACAGGCTTTCAGATACTTTTACAACAGATCCTTTTCCCCAACATTTTCTGCCGTTGAACAGAAAGTCAGGTAAACTGCACATCTGATGTGTAGTGAAAGCGTGGCCCAATAAGAAAGTACCAAATTGGAAAAGTGGGATGGAATGTCTCACCTTTTTATTCAGTTTCAGCCATGTTGTATAGGCTTTACTGTCCACATACTGCAGCCCAAAAAACCAGACTTCACGCAGACCAACTGTCTTCACCACCTGCAGGATGACCACAAAGTGAATCTTATTCAATAACATAAACCTAAAATAGCTGTTTAAATAACACAATATAAGAATCCTTTCTTTTTCTTTTTTTACTATTATTAGTTTTATGTGAAAATTAAAATTAAAATTGGTGATGTGAATCAAAATCTTAGAAACCTAAGAACTCAAATAAGAAAAATAATATTGTGATATATATTTGTCACAGTCATGTCAGGTCATCACTTTCCTCCAGTGTGATCCTTTTGTGTTCCCGTCAGACACTCCCCAATGTTATTAGTGTCAGGTGTGTGCCATTATTCCTATGTGTATTTTACAATATTGTTACAATATTGTTTTTGTGAAATAAAATTGCTCATATTGTGACATAAGATTTTGTCCATATTGCCTACCCTACTCTTTCTCCAAGGGTGACATGCCTTTTTGTTCGCTTTTCTCTTTCTGACATATGTAAGGCATATTCTGAGTTTTGTGCTGGTTTGTAAAATAGACATTAAATTCCTTTCATTAGAAATAAATATAATTTGGATTAATAAGGTCCAACTCAAATTGTCCAGATGTCCAAAAACAATGTTGTGGGTTGTTGTTTAAAATATTCTGTAACTGATGATCTTAAATGTATCAAAGACCCCATTGTCCCCAATTAGACATTACAAATCTCTGGCAGTAAAGTGATGCACACAAACCGCTCGTGCTGTGACTGTCATTGTTTTTCTAGATGTGGAAATTTTTATAGCCATCCTTCTCTGATATATCCATTACAGCAAGTTTTTTTTTTAACAGGACAAACCATCAGAAATTGAGCACAAACAAAATGGCATGGGGTGAAGAGTGGGATTTTTCGTTAACAAGGGGTAGTAGTTAAGAGAGTTTCTTTTAACGGCACAAATCAAGCACAAAGAAATGGCACCGATAAGAATTTAGGCCAAAAGAGGTGAGGAGTTCCATAACTGTTACAAAACATTAAAAAAAGGCTATGAGGGGAGTGGGATGGTGGGGGGTAAGAGAAGAGTCTGTGAGGGGAGTGGGATGGTGGTGGGGGGGGGGGGAGTCTATGAGGGGAGTGGGATGGTGGGGGATAAGAGGAGAGTCTGTGAGGGGAGTGGGATGGTGGGGGGTAAGAGGAGAGTCTGTGAGGGGAGTGGGATGGTTGGGGGTAAGAGGAGAGTAGTCTATGAGGGGAGTGGGGTCAGCAAGGGTTAGATTTCAGTAAAGAGATAGCTCTGGGGAAGAAACTGTTCTTTATTCTGCTGGTTCTGGTCCGGAGACACCTGAAACGCCTGCCGGAGGGGAGGAGGGAGAACAGTCTAACAATCCTATTAACTTAGTCGGGATGATAGTGTTGAATGCTGAGCTGAAGTCAACAAACAGCAGCCGTGCATAAGTGTTCTTATTGTCCAGGTGTCTGAGCACATAGTGCAGGTTGAAGATGTCTGTAAAAAAACTTTTGTAGTCACTGATGGCCTGGATGCCTTGCCACATGCGTTGAGGGTCAGAGTTGGAAAAGTGTCCCTCTATCTTCAGCTTGTAGCAGTGCTTGGCCTTTTTGATGCCCCTCTTCAGGTTTGCTCTGGATGTGTTGTAGGCTTGTGCATCTCCTGATCTGAAGGCAGTATTGCGTGTCTTCAACAGGAGTCGCACTTCCTTGTTCATCCATGGCTTCTGATTTGGGTAAGTGCAGTGTCTTCCCCCGCAGGCCACACCTTGATGGTCTTCACTGATGGCTTCACACAGTTGATGAGGGGTGAATATTTGGGGGTGAGGAACAGAGAGATGTGGTCTGATTGTCCCAGGTGGGGGAGAGGTGTCGCCACGTAAGCTCCAGCCATGTTTGTGTAGACATGGTCTAAGGTTTTGTTTCCTCTGGTGTGACAGGAAACATTCTAATGAAATTTGGGTAGCACAGTCTTTAAGTTAGAGTGATTAAAATGTAATGTGTCTATATATGGTTTTCAGAAAGTAGAAACTTCACAAAATGCTGATTTACATACATTGACTGACATAAGCTGACATAACAGATCAGATGACGTGTGGTGTTAAACATCCACACAAAATTAGTATAATTTGATAGATCTTCTCATTCTGAACATCTTTGTAAGATGTCTATACATTGTGTGCACAAACTAGAAACTTCACAGAACTGTGCACATTAGGAGAACTAGTCAAATTGACAAAAAAACGTCATAACCGCTCAGATGGTTTTGCTACGTTTGAACCCCGGTGATTGCTGCTTGCAGCTATATTTCTATTTGTAATTATTTACTTGAATAAATCTCAACTGCATATAGATAACAGTTATGACTTGTGGCTTTAAACCTTTATAAAGTGGTATAAATAAATGTACAGTGGTACCTCGGTTTACGAGTTTAATTCGTTCCAAGAGCGAGCTCGTAAACCAAAATGCTCGTACACCAAAACAAATTTCCCCATAAGAATGCACTAAAAATCAATTAATTCGTTCCACATGACCACAAATTTAAAATATTTTTTTTGGTTTTACCCTATTAATTGCAGTTAAAATTGTAACCATTAAGATCTCATATAAATACTAATTAATAATTGACAATTAAACTCTAGAAATACTTGACAATTTACTGTAATGCACGTCAGGTTTGAGCAGCCTGCTTGGAGGAGAGAGAGGAGGGAGGAGAGGGGAGCGGGGAAAGCAAGGATGAAAGCAAATGAGTGAATTTATTATAATAGTGCAGAAAACAAAGAGTGATAATCCAGAGTTAAAGTCGTGGAACATGGGAGCCGCAAAAGAACGAATTCGCGGGAGCCGCAAACGAACGAATTCGCGGGAGCCGCGAGAGAACGAATTCGCGGGAGCCGCGAAGGAACGAATTCGCGGGAGCCGCGAAGGAACGAATTCGCGGGAGCCGCGAAGGAACGAATTCGCGGGAGCCGCGAAGGAACGAATTCGCGGGAGCCGCGAAGGAACGAATTCGCGGGAGCCGTGAGAGAACTAGGGGAGCGCGGGGCACAAAGTAACGCGGAGTAAATAGTAACAGCGATTTTTTTAGATAGTTGCAGGGGCATAAATGTGACGTGCTAAAGGGCTTTTCATCAGACTGTTTGCAGACGTCTTCTGGACATTTTTCGAGAAATTTCATAGAAGTTTGGATGAGAACCACAGGAAAAACTCTTTTGGCAGCATGTAAATATTTTTTGTTATAGTAGTTGTTTTTCGATTTTCAAAGAATGTGTGAAAGATTGTTAGTCTAATCTTATATTGTTATGATTACCATCTTCTTGGCTAAAAGATGGTACCATTTTGAAAGACGTGAAAAACACATAGTGGCTGCTATCCGGTCCTGAAGTAAACAAGACAGTGCGGGGTTAGTTGTAACACTAAGCGGCATTGAACAAGTTGCATCAATAATCATATATTTTGCATTGTATTAACCTATTAAAACGTTTTTCATGTAAAAAAAAATAAAGGAAAAAAGTTATGCTTATGATCATCAAGACGCAACTTTTTTAAACAAATAAAAATACGTGAATGAACTTGTATTGGATAACATGGTGTTACAACTAACCCGCTGTCTGTTAAAACGAGCCCCGCTCACGGGGTAAGAAGTCACATTTTACTCTTGCGCTTTTGCCGATACTGCAGAGAAACGGCAGGTCCGACGAACATGAAAACAGTGCTCATTTGTAGGAGAGGCTTATATGTTGTTTGTATAAAAATATGGTTTGTCTAACCCTATTACTTTGTTTATTATTTGGCTAAAACCGTGTATATTTCACTACGTGAACAATGGTGATCACAATTAATTAATGTTTAGAATATGAGGTAAAAACTTCTGTAAATCACTTATAAAAATATCACTGTGGTGAATGATGCAGCCAATTAATGAGTTAAGGGGTTATAAAAGGGGTTGAAACCTCCTGACTGTGTTATGAGAGGCTGTCATTAGGATATTTAATGTAAAAATGCGCACAAGGATGCTGAGCGTTAGGACTTTTTCCACACAGAACTGCGCATGGGTGAGGGAAAAATTTGCTCGCACTCCGATACAAAGCTCGTACACCGATTCAACCCTCCATGCTCGTACACCGATTTTCTCGTATACCAAGTCGCTCGTAAACCGAGGTACCACTGTAATGTGACTTGACAGTATAGAGCCAAATTACAGAGCTCATGCAATTTATCCACATCACTGATCTTATGCTTCTTTAACAGTTATTTTCTCGCTGATGTTATTATTATTTTTTTGTATGTTTATTTTGTACTGAGTATAAAGCATGCAGTACATATTTGCTTATTTCTAAATAAAGCTCTCAAAAGTGTAAACGGCGTCAGGATGGGGTATTTTAAACTTATTTCATGTGGAAAAAAAGCAAATTCCTGGCATATAAATCCATATTATACTCAATACATTGGAATTTAAATTTAGACACCTACCTGATCAAACAACTGTTTGCCAGTGGTGCTGGGTTGGATGGCAAATTCCAGCTCTGCATCCATAGTAGTCACACGCACATTAATCTGTAAAACAGGAATATAAAAAAATATAGATTTATATTTAAAAAATAAATATTAATGCCAAATTATCGTGATTGTCCATTTTCAGTTGAGTTGAAACCGATTACCATCTCCTTCTCTAAAAATTAACGTCCAAAAATATATGATAAATAGATTCCGTAGTTTGCCAGATACGACTATGTAACAACTTCAACCAGACTCGCAAGGTATACGTACAGTATTGTTCAAAATAATAGCAGTACAATGTGACTAACCAGAATAATCCAGGTTTTTAGTATATTTTTTATTGCTACGTGGCAAACAAGTTACCAGTAGTTGCAGTAGATTCTCAGAAAACAAACAAGACCCAGCATTCATGATATGCACGCTATTAAGTTAGTTGAAAGGAGTGTGTTAAAAAAAGTGTCTGCCGTTGACTGTACAAACTCAAAACTATTTTTTACAAACATTTTTGTTTCTAGGATTTAGCAATATCCTGTGAATCACTAAACTAATATTTAGTTGTATGACCACAGTTTTTTTAAAACTGCTTCACATCTGTGGCATGGAGTCAACTTGTGGCACCTTTCAGCTGTTAATCCACCCCATGATTCTTTAACAACATTCCACAATTCATTTACATTTCTTGGTTTTGCTTCAGAAACAGCATTTTTGATATCACCCCACAAGTTCGCAATTGGACTATGGTAATAAAATTAATTTTGTTGGTTTGGAATGAAGACTTTGCTTGTTTACTAGTGTGTTTGGGGTCATTGTCTTGTTAAAACAACCATTTCAAGGGCATTTCCTCTTCAGCATAAGACAACATGACAAGTATTTTGACTTAGGCAAACTGATCCATGATCCCTGGTATGCAATAAATAGGCCACCATAGTAGGAGAAACATGCCCATATCCTGATGCTTGCACCACCATGCTTCACTATCTTCACTGTGTACTGTGGCTTGAATTCAGAGTTTGGAGGTTATCTCACAAACTGTCTGTGGCCCTTGGACACAAAAAGAACAATTGTACTCTCATCAGTGAACAAAATGTTCCTCCATTTCTCTTTAGGCCAGTTGGTGTCAAATTGTAACCTCTGCTGCACATGTCTTTTTTAACAGAGGGACTTTACGGGGAATTCTTGAAAATAGATTATGTTCACACAGATGTCTTCTAACTGTCACAGTACTTACAGGTAACTCCAGACTGTCTTTGATCATCCTGGACGTAATCATTGACTGAGCCTTTGCCATTCTGGTTATTCTTCGATTCTTCGCGCCAGAAACCGGACACGGTAGCCTAGAGGAGTGTCTGAAGCAAGCCCGGAAGGCGTGAGGAGCTGAGGCCAAAGACGTAGCATCTCGTTCCTTCTTCAGGGAACTACGGTTACGTACGTAACCTGAGATGTTCCCTTTCAAGGGAACTCATGCTGCGTAGTGAAACGTATACCACGAATACCACTGAGGTGGCATTGGTATACGTTTCATTACGCAGCATGAGTTCCCTTGAAAGGCTCACTACGAGAGGATCCATGTTCCCAGAGCGGAGTTGAGGTCGAGCTGATAAAACCTCAAGAATGTGTGCGGATAGGACCAGCCTGCCGCAATCACAGACATCAGACAAGGAAACACCTGATAGAATAGCCTTAGAGGCCGCCATGCTCCTAGTTGAGTAGGCACAGACCCTCAGAGGAGGCCGGGATCTGTCTCTGTGACAGAAACCAGGCAGTGAGTCGATAACACAATAGCAGTCGAAATGGCAAACTACTCCAAGGGATAATCCAGAAACAGAGATCAGAATAAACAGGCAATGGGTCAATAACGAGGCAATAGTTAGTGAACAGATAAACGCTTGGTAAGGCAGTGAAACTGGCAATACTTCGCAATACTTCTGCCCACGCTTAATATGGCTGCTGGACAGGAAGCAGTTGTAGAGGGAGTGGTACCAGTCAGAACTTGGGTGAGGGCTCCCTCGGTTGGCGTGGTGTTACAGAACCCCCCCCTTCTAGGAGCGCCTCCTAGCGCTCTACGTGGACGTCCCCCGTGGTCGTGGCGCTGGTTGATCGGGTCTGGCTCGATGAAATTCCTCAATGAGGGACGGATCCAGGATGTCGTGGGCGGCTACCCACGACCTCTCCTCAGGCCCATAGCCCTCCCAGTCTACCAAGTATTTGAGTTGACCCCTTCTGCGCCTTGAATCCAGCAACTCATGGACTTTGTATGCTGGTGATCCGTCTACATCCAACAGTAGGGGTGGCTCTTGGCTCTCGGCATTGGGGTCAACACCCGGGTGGGCCGGTTTGAGGAGCGAGACATGGAAGGAGGGAGAAACACGATAGTTAGTAGGAAGCTCCAACTGGTACGTGACATCATTAATTTGCCTGAGAATCTTGAATGGGCCAACATTTCTGGGGCTGAGCTTCCTGCTTGGTAGCCGCAGCTTGAGGTCCCTCGTGGAGAGCCAGACCCGCTGTCCAGGTTGGTAATGAGGGTGTGGGCGACGACGTCAGTTGGCCTGGAACTCTTGGGCTCTAATGGCTCTCTGTAACCGGACATGGGCGCTATCCCACACCCTCTCACTCCGCTTGATCCAGTCGTTGACTGCTGGGACTGATGAGGGTTCTCCTGACCACGCGAACAAGGGCGGTTGGTATCCCAAGACACATTGGAATGGTGTCATGCCAGTGGAAGAGTGAGTGAGGGAGTTTTGGGCATACTCAGCCCATGGGAGGAATTCTGTCCATCGATGTTGCTCGCGACTGCTGTAGCTTCTCAAGTACCTGCTGATTTCTTAATTCAGCCGTTCCACTTAGTCCATTAGACTGTGGGTGATACCCTGAGGTAAGATTGACGTTGACATCCAGGTGTCTGCAAAAGGCTCTCCAAACCTGGGATGTGAACTGAGTTCCTCTGTCGGTGACAATGTCCTCAGGGATACCATAGACCCGAAAGACATGTTGGAAGAGGGCTTGTGCGGTCTCCATGGCTGTAGGAAGGCCTTTTAACGGAACTAGGCGACAGGATTTAGAGAATTAATCGATGATGACTAGGATAGTTGTGAAGCCATTTGAGGGGGGAAGATCCGTGACAAAGTCTATAGACAAGTGTGACCAAGGGCGGTGAGGGATTGGAAGGGGCTGGCGAAGACCCGAGGGTAACTGCTTGGGGGTCTTGGACTGAGCACAAACATGACATGACTTGACATATATTGCAACCTGCTTAGTCATTCATGGCCATCAAAAGGAGTTTTGTAGGAGACGGAGGGTACGAGAAATTCCAGGGTGACCTGAGCCTAGAGACGTGTGGACCCACTGCATGACCCGTTGGCGAAGAGTTTGTGGTACATAATGTTTGTTTGGAGGACAGTTGGCTGGTGGTGGTTCTTGTTGGTGGGCTTGTTGACTCTCCTCCATTAGGTCCCAAGAGACTGGAACTAAAATGACTGTTGGAGGGAGAATAGGTTCAGGTGATATATTCTCTGCTGGAGGATCATGGCGTCTGGATAGAGCATCAGCTTTTTCAGTGGTAAATTTGTTCTTGAGTTTACTGAAAGCCCGGTCAGCTTCATCTGACCATTTGAGCTTAGCAGGTTTACCTCTTAAGAGCGATGTCAGTGGAGAAGCAACTTGACTGTAGTTTCTAATGAAACGCCTGTAAAAGTTTGCGAAGCCTAGGAACCTCTGCAATTCTTTTATGGTGGTAGGTTGAGGCCATTCGGTGACAGCTTGGACCTTGGTTTCGTCTATCTTGACACCTTGAGGGCTGATGTTGTACCCCAAGAAGGTTGTTTGTTTGACATGGAATTCACATTTTTCAGCTTTCACATACAACCGATTTTCCAGTAGCCGGGTGAGTACAGTCTTGACATGATTAATGTGATCAGCTTCAGACTTTGAATATATTAGGATGTCATCGATGTAGGCCACAACATAGAGGTTCAAAAGATCTCGTTGATGAAGAACTGGAAAACTGCTGGAGCATTAGCAAGTCCATAGGGCATGAAGAGATATTCATAGTGTCCTCTAGCTGTGAGGAAAGCCGTCTTCCATTCATCCCCTTCACGAATCCGGATTAAATTGTACGCACTTCTAAGATCAAGTTTTGTGTAGATCTTGGCTTCGCGTAGTTGTTCTAGGGCTGCAGGAACTAGTGGAAGGGGATAACGGAACTTAACTGTGATGTTGTTCAATCCTCTGTAATCAATACACGGACGTAAGCCCCCACCCTTCTTCTCCACAAAGAAAAACCCTGCAGTAGCTGGGGAAGTGGAAGGATGGATAAACCCAGAATTCAAAGCCTCTTCAATATACTCCTCCATGGCTTGGGTTTCATTACGGGACAGAGAATACACTTTACTTTTGGGTGGCATGGTGCCAGACAACAGATCAATGGTGCAGTCCCAAGGTCGGTACGGGGGGAGTTGCGTGGCTTTAGTTTTACTAAAAACTTCGGCAAGGTCCTTATAACAGTCTGGAATCTTTGTAATTTGTTTGGTGTCTGGACTTTCAATGCTTGTGGTAAGACAGGGCTGGACTATGTTCAGGTGCATACAATGACTCAGACCTCAGGCAGAATTCAGACCAATGAGTTATCTTGCCAGAGTGCCAGGAGAGAACTGGGTCATGGGTAAACAGCCAGGGAAAACCAAGGATGACATCATATGTAGGCGAGTCAACGACATAGAAGGAGATAGTCTCTTGGTGGAATAATCCAACATAAAGTTGCAGGGGTTGTGTCTGCTTAGTAATTCCACTTCCAATGGGTGCGTCGTTGATAGCGCTGATCTTGATAGGTGGTTTACAAGGTTGCGTAGGAATGTTGAATTTAGTGATGAGGTCCTTGTGAATGAGGTTCAGGGCCGCTCCAGAGTCGATCAGTGCTATTAAATCAACAGAGGTACTTTCAGTAGTTAACCGAACAGGAAAAGTCAATGACTTATTGGGGAGAAGAAAGAGTTGGTCAATATTTACCCGGGTGGCAGTCGTGGTTATTCTCCGGGTCTTGTGAGGGCATCCCATGCTTATGTGTCCTGCCTCACCACAGTAAAAGCACAGGTTGAATTGCCGCCCACGAATTCTCTCCTCCTCAGAGAGTCTGGAGAGCCCTTGCTCCATATGTCCTTGACTGGGTAATGATTCAAGTGTTGAGGGAAGCAGTGGAACATGGCATGGCTGACGTGTGGTAGGAAAGCTTGACCATGAACATTGGTTAGAACCTTTCTTGAGTGCATTCTTCATTAAATTGTCAATTTTAATGGCAAGCGTGACATAATCAGAGAATGAAGAGCTCTTACCCTTGCAGCTCGGTTTGCAGACCTTCATTTAAACCTTGTTGAAACACTGCTTTTAGTGAAACATCATTCCATCCACTCTGCGCTGCAAGCGTTCTGAACTCGATGGCATACTCAGCAGCAGTACGATTGCCTTGAGCCATTTGAAGCAGTTGCATTGATATGTTTTTTCCCCCAGCAGGATATTCAAACACATCTTGTAACTGTTGAATGAAGTAATCATAGGAGGTTCTGAACCTCAGATCAGCCTCCCAAACAACCGCAGCCCAATCGATCGCTTTACCTGAGAGAAGTGTCATCAGGAAGGCACACTTTTTCTCATAAGAATTAGTTTTCCTTCTGGTTGTCAAAATAAATCGCCACCTGACGAATAAACCCTCTACATTGTTCAGCAGAACCATCAAACTTATCAGGCAAAGCGAAACTTACTGTTAGGAGCACAGGTGGAGGAAAGGATAGAATATAGTGGATCAGATATTAATTGGCTGCTTGAAGCTTGTTGAACTGTTCCATGGATCCTTGAAGCACTTGACTTTGGTAAGTGAAGGTTGCTTGAAGCTCTGAAACTTCTGCTGGATTCATGGTAGGCGAAGTATTCTGTAATGATGAGGCTGAAGCCGTGTCAGAATCCATGTGCAGAGTTTTATTAGGGCAATCCAGATCAGAGACAGAAACCAGGCAGTGAGTCGATAACACAATAGCAGTCAAAATGGCAAACTACTCCAAGGGATAATCCAGAAACAGAGATCAGAATAAACAGGCAATGGGTCAATAACGAGGCAATAGTTAGTGAACAGATAAACGCTTGGTAAGGCAGTGAAACTGGCAATACTTCGCAATGTATGTTTGTTGCCCACGCTTAATATGGCTGCTGGACAGGAAGCAGTTGCAGAGGGAGTGGTACCAGTCAGAACTCGGGTGAGGGCTCCTTCTGCTGGCGTGGTATTACATCCCCTAGCGTTCGACGCAGCTTGAAAGGGAACTGTATTATTCTGGTAAGTCACATTGTACTGCTATTAGTTTGAACAACACTGTATAACTCTACTAATTACTAATAAATAATTATTTATGGGCCTTGTGCCACTTTTAGTGAAACTAACGTGCTGTTGCTACTAATGTAGCCTCAGATAGCTAAAAGGACATGCAGTCAGGCGCCGGGCCTGGGCAATTAGTTACCGGCTGCATACCGGACAAATATTACATTACGCTAAAACTCTGTTTTATTGTTCTGCTCAAATTATCTTTACTTAAAATTGTCATATACTGAGCTTGTTCTTTTCCTGTCATCTATTGGAATATCTAAAATGCAGGTTTTCCTAAAATATATCATTATGAGAACACATTGTACACATGAACAAAATCAAATCTTTAGTCAATACTTGACTCTTTTACTTGGCCTTATGAAAAAGTAACATAGTTCTAGTAATTGTTTAACTATAGCATTTGTTACAATAACAATGTAATTACAGGTAAGATGACTAATAGTTCCTCATTACCACGCTTAGGCTAATGTTCACTTTTTCCTTATTTTATTATCTATAGCATTTACTACGAAAAAAAGCAACAATAGTTACAATGTGGCAGTTGTAATATAAATCTTTAGTAAAATATATTTTCCCTTAACATTTTATCTACTATAAATTCTAGTTGATCAAAATTAACCACAATAAATACAATAGAATGTGATAAGTTTTAGTAAAAGTGAATCTAATTCTTCTTTTTTTTGGTGTGGGTGAAAAAAGGTACGAGAAAGGGCGAGAAGGAATGTTACAGATTAAAATATAGAAGTCTTATAGCACCGTGGCCCAGTGACCTACAATGTTTATATCCAACATAATTCACCTTTTGACTTTCTAGAAATCTCGAAGAGCTTGATTAGTGTAATGGATGGTACTCACAGGCAGAAATCCAAATGCGTGTCTTTTAATAAGAGTAGTCATACAGACAGGGTTAATCAGGACAGCCAGAGAACATACATAAACAATATTTTAAACAAGATTTAAGTGTGTTTGTTTAGGTTTGGATCTAAACGCTACAAGAGTTTGTTTGTTTGTTCATTGACTACTATTAGTATTAATGTATTTATCTCCAACAAAAGTTTAAATATTGAGCCACCCAACCACAAGATCCCATGATATTAATAAGTGACAATATTTCCTGTTGAGGTGAAAAGCTGTCTTGTGATATTAGATAGATAGATAGATAGATAGATAGATAGATAGATAGATAGATAGATAGATAGATAGATAGATAGATAATTTATTGTCATTTCACATGTACAAGTACAGTGTAACGAAATTAAACTTGGAGTCAAGTCTCCTAGCCGCTGCGTGTGCACGCGCCGCCATACTTTTTCCAGAAATTACAGAATGCAGATTAGCAAGCGTTACATACATTACACATAGGAAACATAGTAATGCAATTTTTACACACACAGTCCACGAGGTCACGTGTAGGAATTTTTTGGAGTTTTGGGGGCGGAATAGATAAGAACAGATAGGCAGGACACTCAGACGGTTGAGAGGGAGAGAGTTAGTTAGTCACAGCAACAGATGTTATGAGAACAGCTCTGTGGCTTTGTCCCTGAAGGAAGATAAGGGCGACCAGGCTGACGTCATCATGCTGGATTCCCAACAGAGAAATAGAGGCAGAAAAGTCTTAAAGTCCCTTTTTTTAATAATCCATTTTCGATCTTCGGTAATTTGTCCGGATCATAATCAGTTCAGTCAAGTTCAGTTCTGGTCCTCAGCACCGTGTCCAACCTTATAGCCAGACCAGATACCATCCGTGAAAGATCACCAAACTGTCTCGCTGTCCCGACTGTGTTGTTGCGGTACAGTTCACATAGGTTACGAGTCAGTTCCTCAATCTTAACCACTCGCAGATCTAATTCCTTCACACGGTCAGACACGGCCTCGAGGCAATTCTTCATATCCACAGACAGCGGCTCGGTGAATTTGCTCGCAGCTGTCTTCCCAATCTTCCGATAAGTCAGGAAAATTCCGAAGCCAAAGAATAGGAATCCCGCTATCAGTAATCCAATCATATATAAATCTTCTGCATCTTCAATCGATAGTGCCTCTAGGCACAGGACCTGCCAGTTGTTCCATGGGTCCATTGCATACCCAGCAGCAACCGTCCCATCCGGGCAGGTGGGCTCTCCCGGAGCTGCCTTTCTTTGTGAAAAAATCTTGTCGATCGCGCTGATTGACCAGTTGATCAATTCCATTTCAATATTGTCAGGAGTCCAGTAGCAGTGGGTCAGAGAAAAAAACAGACAGAATGCTGCGCAAGGGCAAAGCAGGTCAGAGCAGGAGCTTAGGAAAACACGTCTGAAGTGTCTGGAGTCAGGAAGAGGACAGAACAATATAATTAGTTTTACAGTGCTTACATTATATTGTTCTGTCTTTTAGTAGATATGATTATTCATACACAAAGTAAAACTGAAGTGACATTCATTACAATATGGCCATCACAATTCTTTGATTACGTTTAAGTCTTCAATAATAAAATAAAAAAATAGCTTGTGTCTTGAGACTTTACATGGTGTTTTTGCTACCGAGTTGCTGTTGTTCCTAAAGGCTTCCACTTTCCAATACTATTTACAGCTCACCATAGGATATCTAGCAGGAATGAAATTTCGCAAACTGGCATCCTATCACAGTGCCATGCTTGAATGAACTGAGGTTAATTTCAACTGAATATATACTTAACTGGAAATACTTCCGAATGACCCATTTAAAAAAAATAAAATCCCGAAAATATTGTAAATGCAGACTGCATGGCTAGGTGCATGATTTTATACACTTTGAGGCAATGGGTCTCACTGACAATTGTATTTGATAATTAAGAGATATCTCCCAATACTTTTGTCCATATTGTATTTTTTGTCTATATTCACCATTGTATTTCTAAATTCCAAACTGACAATAATGATCCATCTAACGTTCTCTGTAATTTATACAAACATGCAGAAAAGGGAAAGGTGATCCAGTGAGCCGTCCTGCTGGGATTGAGTTACAACAGAGTTTTCAATGGCCCTGTGTGCAATATACCACAGCTTGACTTTCTTTCTCCTCTCTCTTCCTCGCGGTCATTAATTTCTAATGAAAGTTCTAGGATACATAACACACTATCCCATTAATACAGACATAGTTTCTCAACCGTCTCTGTCTGATACTCTAATCAACCATGGAACAACAAAATTGCATATTAACATTTTTCTGCTGTCTTCCAAGCTGGCTCAAATTTTCTCTATTCATTCTTCTTTCTGGAGCTTTAACCATATATTTCTACACGTTAACAGGCTGTTTGAGTAGTAGTCAATCTTGCATTGCCAATGTGCTAGATTAAATGC
Organism: Rhodeus uyekii; assembly: GCA_037043235.1. NCBI lineage: Eukaryota > Metazoa > Chordata > Actinopteri > Cypriniformes > Acheilognathidae > Rhodeus > Rhodeus uyekii. The sequence continues at coordinate 367,369 of JAWRVZ010000014.1, forward strand.
ATCGCGTTTTAGCAGATATAGGCCTTTTTATGTATACCAAACACTATTTTTCACAAGATACTCATACCAACTGTTAAGTGGAGCTGGGTTGTATGATGAGATATATATATATCACAGAGCTGCACGAGTAATTGTTAAAAAAGATTTTGTATAGGTATTAAGTAAAAAGAGATGAAGAGGTATCATTTATAGGCATGAAACCTCATGCTCATGCGTCACATGCAGTCTGTTACTGTACTGGGATATAGGTTTACAGTTCAGATATAAACACTGATGTCTATGGTAGCGATCAAATAGAGGAAAATATATTTTGAACACAACTTGAAACAACGACTGTATCAATTACATCGTTACATCAGTAGGTGACGAAAAGTGACTGTTAATTTTTTTTTTGTCAATGAATCATTCATTCAAGAGATTCGTTAAGAAAAGCTGATTTATCCAGTAATGAAATAAGTATTTATGAGTGAATCATTGAATTATACATTCATACATTTTTTTTAATTATTCAAGTTAATAAACAGGGTATATACAGAACTTCTTAAGTTGAATTTAATACATTTTGCAACCTTTTTAATACCCTCAAAATATTTTTTAATACCAGCGTGACTGCAACTATCTTGACCTGACACAACCATCCTCCCAAAAAATAATGTAAATGTGCATATGTTTTTTACATTTTTTGAAGGATTGGTTGAGGCTCTCATTGAACATTAGGATGAACAGCCCTGCTTTGTTTATGGTCTCCACCAGTTTTCTTCTTAAAATATGGCACAATACCACATTTCATAAGGTAAATAAAATTGTTTCTGCACGTCTCTCCTAACATCTCGTGTCTGTGATTAATATTGTTTCGCTCAGCTCCAGAAGGATTATTATACGGCAGTTTGACATGATGAGTTGTTATACAACACTATTCCGTCTCCTACTTTAAAATTCTCTCACACATTGCTCGTCTTTCGCTGGTCAAATTTTAAACCCGCCGCAACTGGCAGAAACAAAACGCATGCGATCTACAGTAAATATTTAGTTTCTGCTTAGATTTTCTAAGTTAATGTTTTATGAAGATAAGTTAATGGCCCTTTTGCACGTTAGTTTATAAATTTTTTGCTGATCCACAGCGTGAGTTTTATAGGTTTCCTCTTGTTGTTTCCATGGCGATGTGTCATGCTTGTCACTCACAAGACGTAGAGGGTGCAAGAACAAGCGAACACCTGTTCCCGTGCGCTCACAAAGGACAAACACACGGGTCATGAATGTCTGAACCCCAACACAAAACCAAAACTGAACCAGACCAGTCTGGGGATCGGACATCATTAGATTAGATTAGATTAGATTCAACTTTATTGTCATTACACAAGTACATGTACAAAGCAACGAAATGCAGTTTAGGTCTAACAGGAAGTGCAATAGCAGCAAGTGCAGGATATATACAATGGTTGCATAAGTGCAGGATATGGAGATGTACAGGATTTACAGGTTATATGTACAATGAATATAAATATACAGATGGTTATTACTACAACAGGTGAATATGTACTATAAATGTAAATGTATATACAGATGTCACTAACTATAAATTGAATTTTACAGGTAAATTTATACAATTGTATGATAGCTTAAGGTAAGCAGTAGATTTAAGGTAGTGCAATGAGCATGGACAGTGCAAATAAGTGAGATGTGAAATGTAAACAGTTGGTACTGTATGAACAGTTGGTAGTGCGAATGAGCATGTTCCAGCTAAAGTACAGGGGAGTAGGGGGGTAAGAGGAGAGTCTGTGAGGGGAGTGGGATGGTGGGGGGTAAGAAGAGTCTATGAGGGGAGTGGGATGGTGGAGGGTAAGAGGAGGGTCTGTGAGGGGAGTGGGATGGTGGGGGTAAGAGGAGAGTCTGTGAGGGGAGTGGGATGGAGGGGGGGAGGAGTCTGTGAGGGGAGTGGGATGGTGGGGGGTAAGAAGAGTCTATGAGGGGAGTGGGATGGTGGAGGGTAAGAGGAGGGTCTGTGAGGGGAGTGGGATGGTGGGGGTAAGAGGAGAGTCTGTGAGGGGAGTGGGATGGAGGGGGGGGAGAGGAGTCTATGAGGGGAGTGGGATGGTGGGGGGTAAGAGGAGAGTCTGTGAGGGTAGTGGGACGGTGGGGGGTGAGAGGAGAGTCTGGGGGGAGTGGGATGGTGGTGGGGGGGAGAGGAGTCTATGAGGGGAGTGGAATGGTGGGGGGTAAGAGAGTCTGTGAGGGGAGTGGGATGGTGGGGGGTAAGATGAGGGTCTGTGAGGGGAGTGGGATGGTGGGGGTAAGAGGAGAGTCTGTGAGGGGAGTGGGATGGAGGGGGGGGGGAGTCTATGAGGGGAGTGGGATGGTGGGGGGTGAGAGGAGAGTCTGGGGGGAGTGGGATGGTGGTGGGGGGGAGAGGAGTCTATGAGGGGAGTGGGATGGTGGTGGGGGGGAGAGGAGTCTATGAGGGGAGTGGAATGGTGGGGGGTAAGAGAGTCTGTGAGGGGAGTGGGATGGTGGGGGGTAAGAGGAGTCTATGAGGGGAGTGGGATGGTGGGGGGGTAAGAGGAGTCTATGAGGGGAGTGGGATGGTGGGGGGGTAAGAGGAGTCTATGAGGGGAGTGGGATGGTGGGGGGGTAAGAGGAGTCTATGAGGGGAGTGGGATGGTGGGGGGAGATGAGTCTATGAGGGGAGTGGGATGGTGGGGGGTAAGAAGAGTCTATGAGGGGAGTGGGATGGTGGGGGGTAAGAAGAGTCTATGAGGGGAGTGGGATGGTGGGGGGTAAGAGGAGTCTATGAGGGGATTGGGATGGTGGGGGGGAGAGGAGTCTATGAGGGGAGTGGGATGGTGGGGGGGAGAGGAGTCTATGAGGGGAGTGGGATGGTGGGGGGGAGAGGAGTCTATGAGAGGAGTGGGATGGTGGGGGGTAAGAGGAGAGTCTGTGAGGGGAGTGGGATGGTGGGGGGTAAGAGGAGTTTATGAGGGTAGTAGGATGGTGGTATGGGGGGGGGAGAGGAGTCTATGAGGGGAGTGGAATGGTGGTGGGGGGAGAGGAGTCTGTGAAGGGAGTGGGATGGTGGGGGGTAAGAGGAGAGTCTGTGAGGGGAGTGGGATGGTGGGGGGTAAGAAGAGTCTATGAGGGGAGTGGGATGGTGGGGGGTGAGAGGAGAGTCTGGGGGAGTGGGATGGTGGGGGTGAGAGGAGAGTCTGGGGGGAGTGGGATGGTGGTGGGGGGGAGAGGAGTCTATGAGGGGAGTGGGATGGTGGGGGTGAGAGAGGAGTGGGGTCAGCGAGGGTTAGAGTTCAGTAAAGAGACAGCTCTGGGGAAGAATCTGTTCTTTAGTCTGCTGGTTCTGGTCCGGAGGCACCTGAAACGCCTGCCAGAGGGGAGGAGGGAGAACAGTCTGTGGGCTGGGTGAGAGGAGTCCTTAAGGATGCTGCGAGCTTGGCGCAGACAGCGTTTCCTCCGGATGTGCTAGATGGCAGGAAGTGGAGTCCCTGTGATGCGTTGGGCAGTTTTCACCACCCGCTGCAGTGCCTTGCGCTCCGCGACAGAACAGCACCCATACCACACTGTGACACAGTTTGTCAGGATGCTTTCTATTGCGCAGCGGTAGAAGTTCACCAGGATAGCCGAGATGTGGATCCCCAGGAACTTGAAGCTGGAGACACGCTCAACGTCCATTCCATTGATGTGGATGGTGTCGTGTGTGCCTCTTGACTCTTTCCTGAAGTCCACGATGAGCTCCTTTGTTTTGGTGGTGTTGAGGTTGTAGCAGTGCTTGGCCTTTTTGATGCCCCTCTTCAGGTTTGCTCTGGATGTGCTGTAGGCTTGTGTATCTCCTGATCTGAAGGCAGTATTGCGTGTCATAACCCGCACACAAAATGATACACAGACAAGAGCGCGTGACACGAACCCTCAAAGCCGCGCGCACACACACCAAACACGACACATTGCGGTAGTTTCAGTGCTGTTTGTTTTTCAATAAAACACTGTCCTCCCTGCAATTGAGTCCTCGCTCTCAACCCCAACCCTGACAAGAATAGAGTGAACTTTATAGTTACCAATGCAATATGTATCTGATATAGTGCAGCTTGAAATAAAGCAGATTGTCAGTTTATAATTGAAAAATACACACTGTCTATAAAAGAAGACATATAAATCCGTTCGAACTATAAATGTATTGTTTTACCAGTACTTATGAGTGTTTACATGTCTGAAAATAAAAGTATGTGGTTGAAAGCACTGAATAGCTGTGATATATGACAAACACTGAGCGTGTGCGAGCTCAGGGCCAGCCAACGCGCGAAAAACACGTTCGAATCACAGCAGTGTGGTCGTACGCGTCAAAGGGTTAAATTAAATATTAAAACGTAATTTGAACTATAAAGTCTTGTGTGTTTGTGTGTGTGTGTGGGGGGGGGGGGGGGGTTCCTCGTGTAGTCAAGACTAGTGTTTTTGGTGTTGTCGAGTCGCAGCTGTACCGCCGCACATCCCTACTAAACACCACAGAGCCTCGGCGTGCAGTGTAGCGGAGCAATGTAATGGTCGTGATATCGCTCAGGTCCTACTGTCAAGATATAGATAAATCCACGCTAAAAGAAAGGCCTGCACTTAACACAAATTGAAAATGTATCCCCCAAAAAATTAGGCTTGAAAATGTAATCCCTCCTCAGATGACGTTTATTACTCTTTAATACTTTTTAATGGACTTGCTTTTGGCTAATTTCATTTACTACCTTTCACAACCCTGCGGACACCCTGATAAAAAGCGATTCACATTTTGTCAGAACCTCTAGTAAATTACTTATTTTATTTAGTTGTCTGACCAGAACTGTGGGTAAATCATGATTAAAAAAAAATTATATGATAAACTAAATAATGATAAACTAAACTACATGGAGTGTTTAGTTGCAGCTTTTGCAACTAACTGGGAAGTCAGTTTATTCAATTAGGTGCTTCAGCCATAGACTTTCACATGTTACAAGGCAAAACAAAGCATTTTCATGAGTAGCAGTCAACCTTGTCTTCCATTGGGTTAGATTTGAATGGTAGGAAGCAGAGAATAAGAAAAAACATGATAAATTAAAAAATTTACTACTTATTAACTTCTTTGTATACCTTTGTTATTTAGAACAAATTCAAGTAGAATAGTACATTTCAAGACTATGATCCTGTGTTTACATTTTACTGTAAGCTTCATATTTTAGATTTTTTACACATTTAAGAGATGTGCAGTATTCTTTGTTTAACTGAATCAGGTCTATTCCTGCCGCCATGAAATAAAAGCAATAGAAAAAGCACTCCCACTGTGCCAAGGCACAGCAGTGATTTTTCGTCCTGAGGTTTGCAAATAGACCTGTCAGAGGGGATGGAGATGGGCCTGGCCTTCTCTCTGCCCTCACCTGGCAGGTCCGATATCCTCTTCCGGGATCTGGAAGCATCTCTTCAGGGAACTAGGGTTAGATCCTTTACTTAAGACATTTCCTAATACATGATTACTCAGAAAAGCAAAACATTTTATTGGGTGCTGACAATACTGTCAATTTATAGTGTACACCAATCAGCAAACAGTAACTCTTAAATTGAACGTGTGTTTTTTTGTTGTTGTTAAAATAGCCAAGTTTGCATAAATTAAATAAGTAATAATAAATAATAAGTAAAGTTTAATACATAAATTAAACATCATTTTCACAAAACACCTTTTCTTTTAGGTCAGTACAGTCTGTAAGTAAAATGGGGCCAATAAAATAAAACAAGAAGAGTAAACTGAAAGTGTGCTCTCTCTTCACTTTGTTTTCCAGCAAATTAGTATTCAGTGGTACACTAGTAAATTTCACACACATCTCCGAGATAATACTAGAGAGGAATATAACTGCAGTTCATAAAAATGAGTGCTTAGTGTGATGTATAATCTACAATTTTATCTGCATGCACCATCTCAGTGGCTTGAGCAAGATTTGGGACCTCGATTTCATAAGCATCAAACTCAAGACTATAACCCACTGTATTATAAACCTGACATTCAAAGCAATACAATGAAGAATTTGCAATGTATATGCTCTTTATGATGCCAAATATAGGAACGCCTTCATTTACATCGATTATAATCACTGACTTCTGGCAGAAATACTTGTTGCTACTTTGTTCAAGCTATTTTACAGATACCAGATGATGCACCTTTTGTACACCTAAAAAAAGAATCTCTCATTTTATGCAGTACATACAGTAATACCTCGGTTTACGAGTGAATTAGTATTCGAGCAAATCGGTGTACAAGCATGGAAAGTCAAATCGGTGTACGAGCATTGTATCGGAGTGCGAGAAATTGTTTCCCTCAACCATGCGCATTTTTGGTCGAAAAGTCCTAATGCTTAGCATCTTCGCACGCATTTTTACTGGAAATATTCTAACGACAGAACAACTGCCTATCCCAGTGAACTTCCAGAACTCCCGGGAGCAGAGTGATCGGGGAAAAGCATACAGGGGTAGCCTCGGCCACCCCTGAGACATAGCATCCAGTCCGCAAGGAGCTGGATGAGACAGGGAGAACCGGAGTGGAGAGTGTGAAGTCTCTCAAGACGTGAACAGATCCACTTTGAGCCTGGCCAAATATCTCCCATATCTGCTCCACCACCTTGGGGTGGAGCCTCCATTTCCTGGGCCTAGGCCCCTGCCTTGACAGGATGTCTGCTTCCAGATTGTGTCCCAGGGATGTGAACCACCCTTAGTGACAGCAACTTCCCTTGGGACCACACCGTGTGCTGAGCGACCATCTAGGATCACTACGAATGCATCCTAGCATTCGTTGTTAGCACTCGGCGACAACAAGGAGCTCCCAACACGGGACATGACATAGCTGCATGCCTTGATCATGTGAGATGGGTTGCCCCTTGGGGAAACCCCCTGGTCTTGAGCAACCACTGTTGAGGTCTCATGTACAGCTGGCCAAAAGGTGGGCCGTTGGACGCTACGGTCACCAGACCCAACAGTTTCTGAAACTGCATCACAGTGACTGACTGGCCTCGAAATATGTTTGGCAGAAGTCCCCATGCTGCCAAAAAAAAACTACCAAGGGAACCAGCCCCTCGGGACTGGCCTCTGGTGTTGTTCGAGCGGTCAGCTCGGTGCCCTGAAGCGGCGAACCGGCAGGGAACAACTGAACTGATGGCTCTAGGACCCTCCTCGGAGGGAGAGAGCATCCCAGTGCCGCAACGTTTCCAGGCGTACACTGGGAACATGCTTGCTGGGGGCCGCTGCGCCCTGAAGCACACGAGGTGGCAGGGTTAGCGAGACGACCCCCCCCGAGGGGCATCGAGGAAGGACGGGCAACATAGGCAGAGGTGAACACCGCCTGGCATCGATGGGGCCAGAAAAATCTACCAAGGAAACGAGTTTCTCGAGACTAGTCTCTGGTATTTCCTGAGCAACCAGCTCGGTGCCCTGAAGTGGCGAACCGGCAGGGAACAACAGAACTGATGGCTCTAGGACCCTACTCAGAGGGAGCGAGCATCCTGGTGTTGCAACATTTCAGGGCGGACACTGGGAACATGCTTGCTGGGGGCCGCTGCGCCCTGAAGCACACGAGGTGGCAGGGTTAGCGAGACGACCCCCCCGAGGGGCATCGAGGAAGGACGGGCACCGTAGGCAGAGGTAAACACCGCCTGGCATCGATGGGGCCAGAAAAATCTACCAAGGGAACGAGTTTCTCGAGACTAGTCTCTGGTATTTCCTGAGCAACCAGCTCGGTGCCCTGAAGCGGCGAACCGGCAGGGAACAACTGAACTGATGGCTCTAGGACCCTCCTCGGAGGGAGAGAGCATCCCAGTGCCGCAACGTTTCCAGGCGTACACTGGGAACATGCTTGCTGGGGGCCGCTGCGCCCTGAAGCACACGAGGTGGCAGGGTTAGCGAGACGACCCCCCCCGAGGGGCATCGAGGAAGGACGGGCAACATAGGCAGAGGTGAACACCGCCTGGCATCGATGGGGCCAGAAAAATCTACCAAGGAAACGAGTTTCTCGAGACTAGTCTCTGGTATTTCCTGAGCAACCAGCTCGGTGCCCTGAAGTGGCGAACCGGCAGGGAACAACAGAACTGATGGCTCTAGGACCCTACTCAGAGGGAGCGAGCATCCTGGTGTTGCAACATTTCAGGGCGGACACTGGGAACATGCTTGCTGGGGGCCGCTGCGCCCTGAAGCACACGAGGTGGCAGGGTTAGCGAGACGACCCCCCCGAGGGGCATCGAGGAAGGACGGGCACCGTAGGCAGAGGTAAACACCGCCTGGCATCGATGGGGCCAGAAAAATCTACCAAGGGAACGAGTTTCTCGAGACTAGTCTCTGGTATTTCCTGAGCAACCAGCTCGGTGCCCTGAAGTGGCGAACCGGCAGGGAACAACAGAACTGATGGCTCTAGGACCCTACTCAGAGGGAGCGAGCATCCTGGTGTTGCAACATTTCAGGGCGGACACTGGGAACATGCTTGCTGTGGGCCGCTGCGCCCTGAAGCACACGAGGTGGCAGGGTTAGCGAGACGGCCCCCCGAGGGGCATCGAGGAAGGACGGGCACCATAAGCAGAGGTGAATACCGCCTGGCATCGATGGGGACAGCCCCTACATGTTTGTGAGCAGGACCTACTGAGAATATTCAGCAGAAGTATCACACGCTGCCAGAAAATCTACCAAGGGAACCAGTCTCTTGAAACTAGTCTCTGGTGTTTTCAGAGCAACCAGCTCAGTGCCCTGAAGCGGCAAACCAGCAGGGCACAACGGAACTGGTAACTCTAGGACCCTCCTAGGAGGGAGCGAGCATCCTAGTGCCGCAACGTTTCCGGGCGGACACTGGGAACAAAGCTCTCTGGGGGCTGCCCGAGGGCATTGAGGGAGGACGGGCACCGTAAGCAGAGGTGAACACCGCTTGGCCTTGATGGGGACAGCCCTCAGCGGCCCGAAGCTCCTGGCGTCAGAACTGCTAGACCTAATGGAAAGACCCGAATTGGTGTACCTTTCCATAAAAAGCAGACCTCGGGGCCTTCCTGGATGTATGGTCACTGCAGATCAGTCCTCAGACCTGAAGTCCTCAGACCTGAGATCTGAAATGACTGACCTAACTTTCGAACCTACGCTTCAGACGAGGAATTCAGCAGAAGGAGGTTCAAAGCCATCCTAGTATAGAACAGAAAAGTAACAGCTTTAGAAGCCTGATTCTCTGTCTGGGAGGGGAAATAACTAATGCCTCTTACCCCAGCAGATTTATACTCCCTGTTCCATAACAAGAGCCTGCTCGGGGGTCACTACTGTGGGTAGAACCCCCGTTGTGAGCAGGACCTACTGAGAATATTCAGCAGAAGTATCACACACTGCCAGAAATTCTACTAAGGGAACCAGTCTCTCAAGACTAGTCTCTGGTGTTTCCTGAGCAACCAGCTCGGTGCCCTGAAGCGGCGAACCGGCAGGGTACAACAGAACCGATGGCTCTAGGACGCATTCACGCAGAGGCGTTCCCACAGCGCTTGACGCAGCGCAAGTTCCCTTGAAAGGGAACTGTATTTTCATCATCATTACTCCAGTCTTCAGTCTTACATGATCCTTAACAAATCATTCTGATATGAAGATCAACAAACATTTATGATTAATATAGTTGCAAACAGTTGTGTGATCTAACTGTATCTGATGCTGCAAAGCCCTGTAGAACATTAAGCCCAGGACACACCAAGCCGTATTGTGTTGTAGCATCTCGTTGAATGTGTCTTGGCAAAAAAGCCAGCAGGGGCATATTCTTTGTACCTCGCTTACTACATCCAAGATCATATGACACATCCGAGATGAGATAATCGTGCTAACTATGATCTGGAAAATTCAGTTATTCGAACGCACCTGTTGTTGATGATTAGAGCCACTGACTTGAGAACCTTCTGTGCGGCTGATTGTTCCAGACGGACCGTTTTTGACTGCTGCTGTTTCCTGTTTACCCTTAAACGGTTTCCTGTTTTCCTGCGTCATATAAACTTGTTTTTGTTTTAGATCTTAAACTCGACGTTCATTCATATTGCTAAATAAAATTACTAGATTATTTAATAAATTGTAATCATCAGCTTTAATCGAAGTCGCTAAATGCATTAGCATTGTGCTATCTACAGCGTTTTCTCGCTCGCACCTTTTTTTCTGAGTTCATCAAACAACTGGTGAGATGGATCAACACACACGGTGAGTCATGTCATCTCCTGTAATTGTTACATGTACTGCCTGCTTCATGTATAGTTTGTCTGTGTCTGTCAGCATTAAGGGCTTCACATGTGACAAATGTAGGGACATAGTCAGGCTGACAGAGAAGATCTCAGAATTAGAGACACGCATCCAAACTTAAATCGAGGATAGTATTCTTACTATCCTCGATTAAAGTTTGGATGCGTGTCTCTATAACACTCAGATGCAAGGGCTTTAGATACTACTTTGGATGCGACTGTCTATTTCTCCTAGATATCCTATAGAGACTGTGTCTGTTCCCCGAATTAGCAAATACAAAAAACTCTCAAAACCGTTTAAGGGTAAAAATTGAATTGATTTACAAACAACTAAGAACAGATATAACACAAATGAACAAATGATAAAGCTTGGGTAACTGAATATACGATCCCTTTCCTCAAAAGCACTTTTTGTAAATGATATGATTACAGATCATAAACTAGATGTGCTGTGTTTAACAGAAACCTGGCTAAAACCAGACGATTACATTACTTTAAATGAGTCCATCCCTCAACAACACTGCCCTGAAGTGTCTGTGGAGACCCCGACTCTACTAATCCCTCCCCTGTGAAGATAATGAACCCATCTCCAATCGGACCAAATTGGACTTAATATTGGACTTGAATTGTCAGAATCAGAATCAGTTAAAGTTTAAAATAAAACAACAATCAAGACTAAAATAAAAAAATATCAGTTAAAAGCTACCCTAAAAAAAATTGTTTTAAGCTTAGACTTAAAAATGCTAAGAGATTTTGCTTGTTTTATCTCGATCGGTAGCGAGTTCCACAGTTTTGGAGCAAGTGTAGAGAAAGCTCTAGCTCCCATTGATCTTAAACGCAGTACTGGAACAGTTAAAAGCCTTGTATCAGAAGACTGAAGGTGACGGATAGGAGTATAGGGAATTAAAAGCTCAGTCAGGTATTGAGGTGCCAACCCATGTAATGCCTTATAGGTAAGCAGCAGAATTTTAAAATCAACTCTAAACTTTACAGGTAGCCAATGCAGAGACTCCAAAACAGGTGTGATGTGATCTCTTACATTAGTTCTCGTGAGGATTCTGGCAGCCGAATATCGTGAGGATTCTGGCAGCCGATTGCACTACCTGCAATTTGTTTAGGGTAGCTTTTGACACCCCAGCCAACAAAGCGTTATAATAATCAAAAAGAGTAAAGACAAAAGTATTAACCTGTCTCTCAGCAACAGGAAATGACAGCATTGGACGCAGTCTGGCAATGTTTCTGAGGTGAAAGAAGGAAGTCTTAACAGTATTTTTTATAAGAGGCTCAAACGTTATGTTGGCGTCGAAAATTACTTAGTTTAGTTTATTATAATTTAGTTTGAAGTTCTACCTTTAAGCCATCAATGTTAACTCGACTGGCCCAGCATTGCGAAGTTGGTGGGGTGTACCAACGAGCATAATCTCAGTCTTTTCGCTGTTAAGACAAAGACAATTTTCTTGCAACTATTCTTTCATCTTACAGATACAATCAGAAATAAAATCAATGGGCACATTATCATTACGCTTAAGATTAATATAGATCTGAGTGTCATCTGCATAAAAATGACATTTTAGACCCATTGATCGCAGAAGCTGGCCAAGAGGGAAAACATAAATATTAAAAAGCAGAGGGCCCATAATTGAACCCTGTGGAACACCAGATTGAACAGCATTAACCTCGGATCTAAAACCACCCATGGCAACAAACTGCTTCCGATCATTAAAATAGGACCTAAACCAATTCAGAACAGTAGCAGAGACACCAAAAACAGTTTTGAGACGAGTAATTAAAACTGAATGATCAACAGTGTCAAAAGTGGCACTGAGATCAAGGAGGATCAAAACTGAAAGGCAGCCTGAATCTGAAGCCAGTAGTAAGTCGTTGGTAACCCTAACCAGAGCCGTTATTGTGCTATGGAATTTACGAAAGCCAGATTGTAAGGGCTCAAAGAGATTGTTTTCAGTTAAATGAGAAAATGAGTTATGTATAGATAGTATAAACATTGAACAGCAACATTTTGATTGGTCAGTGAGCATGGCAAAAGAGCACGCATTGTTTCTTGGCGGCCTGTCGCTGAATTTCAGTGTTTAATTAAAACACAAGGCAACACATCAAAGGCTGCAAAAGCCAGGAGAGAGGGCTGGCAAAAACACCTACATTTCCTGTTGGTAACCTTTAGGTTACAAGTCTGACTCTCTAACCATTTGACCACAACTGTCCCAAAATAAATGTCATACATAAAATTGGATAGATATAATTATCGCCTTGACATCAAAGGCATCAGCCATCATGATATCAGAATCTTAAAGGCAATCTCACAGCCTCACTTATAGCTTAAGTAACACACACACATCAAATAATGCATTGTCTAATACTTACTGGTTTCGGCATCTTGTCTCTTCTCCTCCCTTCCCACGTAACCAAGAAAAGAAGAAAAAAATTGTCCTCTATCACAGACCCCTAACATGGAGGGAATACAAGAATATGAACATTGCTATGTTGGGCAGTAAAAATAATCACGATTATTTTGGGTCAATACTGAAATCTTGTTTGATACTGAAAATATACTGAAATACTGAAAACTCAATTGTTGGTCTTTTTATAAATTTTAAATGCCATTTAAATTTCACAATTATCAATGCTTCAGCAAAAACGAATACTAGATTCACTAATACTAGGGTTTAATATCACTGCATATAACACTGCATAGTCTTACTGTCAGGGCTTAATAACAGGGAAAAACAATTCAATCCGTTCACTCAGAGCAAAATCAGTATTTTTTAAGTTAAAAAGTAACATTAACATTACAATGTAACAATGTTACAGTTCTGTAACATTACATTTCCAAAAAACGCTTTGATCAGGGAAAAGAATACCGCATTTTTAACGCATAATAACGCAATTAAACTATTATTGTACTTTATACCAGAACTTGAATAGAACTTTATACTGAAGCTTGTAACTAGGGATGTGCGAGTCGAAAACACTATAGTCGACTACACAAGGAAAAAAAACCCCACAAGATTTTATTGTTCAAATGACGTTTTAATCTTACATGTAACCCTCTGACGCCCGCAATAACACGCGGGATTAGAACGTTGCGTGCATCTTGTGATCAATTGCTAAATTCAAACATGTTTTTGCGCATTGGCTGGCGCTGCGGTCGTCTTACTGTCTTAGTGTCATCTGCATAAAAATGACATTTTAGACCCATTGATCGCAGAAGCTGGCCAAGAGGGAAAACATAAATATTAAAAAGCAGAGGGCCCATAATTGAACCCTGTGGAACACCAGATTGAACAGCATTAACCTCGGACTTAAGACTTACTAGTCTTACTGTCAGGGCTTAATAACGGGGAAAAACAATTCAATCCGTTCACTCAGAGCAAAATCAGTATTTTTTAAGTTAAAAAGTAACATTAACATTACAATGTAACAATGTTACAGTTCTGTAACATTACATTTCCAAAAAACGCTTTGATCAGGGAAAAGAATACCGCATTTATAACGCATAATAACGCAATTAAACTATTATTGTACTTTATACCAGAACTTGAATAGAACTTTATACTGAAGCTTGTAACTAGGGATGTGCGAGTCGAAAACACTATAGTCGACTACACAAGGAAAAAAAAACCCACAAGATTTTATTGTTCAAATGACGTTTTAATCTTACATGTAACCCTCTGACGCCCGCAATAACACGCGGGATTAGAACGTTGCGTGCATCTTGTGATCAATTGCTAAATTCAAACATGTTTTTGCGCATTGGCTGGCGCTGCGGTCGCGATGGAAGCGATCAGTGTATGTCATATATCACAGCTATTCAACCACGTACCTTTATTTTAGGTTTCAGACGTTTAAATACGCATAAGTACTGGCAAAAAAATAAATTTATAGTTCAATATAAATATAGAAAATCAATCCGTTCAATAATAAACTGACAAGGTGTTTTATTCATATCAGATACACATTGCATAGGTAACTATAAACTTCTCCCACTTCGCTGGACACTTACTGTCATGTATTTCAAGAGAAGGGACTGAATTTACGTGTTGTAAATCCAACGGATCAGATTCTTTGAACTGCGTCGCGCATCAGCTGACAAGATCATTATAAAGGCTTTTAAGCGACAAAACGCATTCACTTCCACATATTTGAGAATTGGAATAACAGGTAATTGATAGTTCACAAGAGTGTGAATATTTTGAATAAATGAGCAAAACTAAATAAATGAGATACGTCTGTCATCCGAGCAGAAACTAAATCTTTACCCCAGATCTTCCATGCGTTTTGTTTATATCAGTCGCGGCGAGTTTAATAATGACCACTGAAAGACGAGCGCGGTGTTGGGAATATTTTAAAGTAGGAGGAGAAAGAAAAGTGTTTTATAAACTGTTATGTCAAACTGACATATAATGATTCCACTGGATCCGAGCATAACCATATTAATCACAGACACATAAATGTTTGGAGAGATGAGCCTAAACAGCCAAATCATCGCGTCATTTACTACAACTGCCAACCAGCCAATCGCGGGCTCACAAATCCTCATATCAGGCCTCACAGAAGGAGAGTGTTGCAACCCGTTTACCTCCCCCTAACAAAGGGAGGTCAGGCCGGCACTCTCAGGTCCAGCCCTCTGGGAAAAGGATGGATCTGAGGACCAAGAAGGCTACCAGGAAGTGTCCCTGACACCAGAGGCAAGCCGCAACAAGGCAGCTCTTTCCGTGTGCGGCTTCCGAGGGAGTCCGCCACTGGAAAACTGCCCCCTCCAAGGAGGGTCCTAAGGCATTCAACCCGAGTGGTCTCCAGAAACCCCGGCCCTGTGGTGTCACTGCTCCTACCAGAGATCAGTCTCGAGAGACTGGTTCCCCAAGTAGAGTTCCAGGCCGCGTGGTCGCATCTGCCGGGCATCTCACCAGGTAGACCTGTTTGCCTCCGTCGAGAATTCTCATTGCCCTCTGTGGTTCTTCCTAACGCATCCAGCGCCCCTGGGGCAGGATGCCATGGTGTATGCGTGGCTGAGGCTACGCCTGTACGCTTTTCCCCCGATTGTTCTGCTCCCAGGAGTTCTGGCCAAGGTTCGTCGGGACGGGGTCCGTCTTACGCTGGTGGCCCCCTTTTGGCCCAGCAGGATTTGGTTTTTGGACCTGATATCTCTCCTAGACGGAGTCCCCTGGGAGATTCCGGTCAGGAGGGACCTTCTGTCCCAGGCGGAGGGTTGCGTTCTCCACCCCCGCCCAGAACTGTTGAAGTTGAAGGTCTGGCCCCTGAGGGGGCCCAGCTCCTCGACTCTGGTCTCTCAGCCGAGGTTGTAGACACCATTCTCCATTCCAGAGCACCCTCCACGAGGAAACTTTACGCCTTGAAGTGGAGACTTTTCACCTCCTGGTGTAGCGAAAGGCAGGTGAACCCAGTTACCTGTCAAGTTGACAAAGTGCTGGAGTTCCTGCAGGAAAAATTTGCGGCAGGGTTGTCCCCCTCTACCTTAAAGGTTTATGTGGCTGCCATAGCGGCTCACCACGTACGTCTGGGTGGGGCATCCATGGGCAGGGACCCCCTAGTCTCTCGATTCCTTCGTGGCACTCTAAGGCTGAGACCTGTGGCACAGACCAGGGTTCCTGCCTGGGACTTGTCTTTGGTAGTCCAAGGCTTGACCCAGGCACCCTTTGAACCAATAGAGGAGCTTCCTATTAAGCGCCTCTCTCTAAAGACCCTTCTTTTGCTGGCTATCACCTCGCTTAAGAGGATCGGGGATCTTCAAGCCCTCTTGGTGGCTCATACCTGCCTCGAGTTCGCACCCGTGATGGGTGCAACCTACTTGTTACCCGTCATCTTCAGTCTACCTCAGTTAAGCCTATCTCGAACTGTTTTCAACTATTCATCCTGTGCACTTTCCCAGTCTCACTGTCCTTCTGCCTGCTTCAAATAAAGCCTGTTTCCACTTATGTCTGTGTCCGCCTTTTCCATTATGACATAATGTTCATGTATTTGAAGACCAGAGAAGAGTGTTAGTCTGGTATTTTCCCTCATAGCCATCACAGCCTGAGCACAGCACTTCAACTTGTATAACATGATTTTGACCAAATGTATTAAATAACAGGAAAGACTGAGCACCCACATAGCTACAATAAACTTTGCAACTTATAAACGTAATGCCGGATGAGACCATAAATGACTGACAAAACACAAATCTCTGACACTCTCTGATGAAAAATCTCATTTGAGCTTGATTTTGAGAAACTACTAATACAATGACCAAAGCTAGGGGAATGTACGCTCCACCCCGAGGTGGTGGAGCAGATTTGTGAGAAATTTGGCCAAGCACAAGTAAACCTGTTTGCATCCTTAGAAACGACTTACTGTCCAATCTGGTTCTCCCTTACTCATCCGGCCCCGCACAGGCTGGTCCCCCCCTTATTTAAAAAAAAACATTTTTACAATTACAGTGGAGTTCACCTATCTCGACTCACGGTTAACTCGCGAATCCTATTATGTCAACGTTTTTGAAGTGGAACCGCCACACTCCCTATTTGTCTTAGCATTTTCTTGTGGGTTATGTCGATTATTTTATGTTGCCGAAATCGTCTCGGGTTACGTATATAACCCTGGTTCCCTGAAGGGGAACGAGACGCTGCGTCAAAAGCGCTAGGGGAAATGCCTGACGATACTCTTCTGAAGGACTATGAAACAAATGCGTGTGAATGCACATGCGGGTCGGTGACGTCATGAACCAGGTCATAAAAAGGGGCACCGGAACCCGGAACAACAGCTTGATTGTCTGAAGTGGGCCCGGAGGCGCAAGGAGCTGAGGCTGAGACGCAGCGTCTCGTTCCCCTTCAGGGAACCAGGGTTACATACGTAACCCGAGACGTTCCCTTTCATGGGAACTCGAGCTGCGTCAAAAGCGTTAGGGGAACGATATGCCCACGCCACCTCAGTGACGCCGGCCGTAGGAGTGTCGCAGCTCGCTACGAGTACCCTCGTTCCGAAAGCGGAGAGAGGTCAAAATGATAAACCCTCATGAATGTGTGCGGCGAGGACCAGCCAGCCGCATCACAGACATCAGCCAAAGAAACTCAGAAGGAAGCCTTGGAAGCAGCCACGCCCAGAGTGGAGTGGGTCTGGACGCTCAGAAGAGACAGTTCAGCCGGAGGATCCTGGTGGACATAGAACCCAGTGCTCACACTGGTATGACCTTGTTCTAAATTCCTGAACATGATCACCAAAGGAGGAGAGGACAGAACCTCTAGCAACAGAGGAAACCGGGACCAAGGGCCACATACACCTCTCGGGCGAAGAAGCCCTGAGCAACGCTGTTCCGCAGGAAACAGCCGAAGGGATAAACGGTTTCCTTGTGGTGGAGCCTTTGGAGGGGAGAGCAGTCTTGGCAACCTCGGTTGCGAGACCAGCACTATGTGCCAAGCCCCCTCAGGGACCGAACTTATCTGCTCCAGAACTCCCGGGAGCAGGGCGAAAGGGGAAAAATACAGATGTAGCCTCGGCGACGTCTGAACCTTGAAACCAGCTGGAGCAGGTCTGGAAGAGGAAGAGAAACCCTCAGAGAACTGAGGGAGCCCCATTACCCTAGGTGCCTGCCTCGACAGGACGCCTACTCCCAACTGACAGGTGACCTCTGCAATGTTGCCGGATTAAGGACAACAAGCAGATGGACAAGTTGTGAGCTCTTTTTTTGTTTTTTGTTTTTACCCAAAGGGAAACCTCAGGTAAGCGTAGATACACTATCCGAGACTCGCCAAAGGGAGATAACCTCCTGATGCTAGAGAAGCAGAAAGGGCGGTTCTCAGATCCAGCCCTGTGCCGGAGGCTTAGGAATGTCGGCCCTACCATCCGGTGTTAAGGGACAGCCTGGGAGGGGCGACCCCCTAAACGGTCCGCCGGTGGCGGAGACCGAGGGGAATCGCCAAAGTGAGGTCGGACACCTCGGTGTCAGGACCTCCGCTCATAGCCAACTAGCAGAGGGGGCGGTCCTCAGATCCAGCCCCACACCCAGGGGCTGAGCTTTAGAGTGTCGTCCCGACCATCCGGTGTTAAGGGATGGTAGAGGGTAGCGACAGTCTGGGAGGGGCGACCCCATAGCGGTCCGCCTGAGGCGGAGACCGAGGGGAATTGCCAGCTTGAGAGCGTCGGCCCGAACCTCGGTTTTTAGGGAAGGATAGCGGGTAAGTCCCGCCCATAAAGGATGCATCCGTCATGACACGGAGCTCCGATACAGGTCCTAGAACCAGAGTCCCCACACTATAGAAGGTGCGTAGGCATGCCCCGTGACCTTAATAGTGTGAATATGGGGTACTCCTCGGAGTAAACCCCTATGGTTCTAGCAGCCACTGCTCTAGTCTCAGATACAGTACTCCAGATGACTTCCAACAGCCAGATCCGCTGTCTAGGGAGAGAAGCACTCTGTGAGTGCTAGCAGTGGGTGCTTGGCCTATTATAAGCTCTGATGGCTGAAGAACAGCAAAAATGCGCCACGGGGGAACCGTGCTAGCACTAAACTGCCCGGAGGAGCCACTCCTTCATGCTCAGCCTCAACCCCCAACCTTGCTAGGCCGAGAGGAAACTCCAGACAGGTATGCCTCCCCCCCAGAGGTGAACCTGCGGAGCTTCGTGGATGGAGAGCTGTGGGAGAGCATGTCTTCCGGAGAAGACGCTAACTCCCAGGGCCACACCAGCTCTCATCCGTATGGAACAAAGAAGAGACGGTTGTACAGCCGGAACCTCTAACCGAGAGGGGAACATTCCCATGCCCCATACTTCAGGTTTCTTGGAGTGCTTCCTGTTCCATGACCAGAGCCTGCTAGGGGTCTACCACAGTGAGTAGGCCCCTGAGCGTATCCATGTTTTTCTTTGATGATACTATGCGCAGGACCCCGTGAGCGATATCTGGCGGCGCTACGCGGTGAGAACTCATGAAGGGAACCAGCACCCCCAAGGCTGGTCTCTGATCCTTGAAGAGCGTCCACCACAGGGCCCGGATTCTAGGGGAACGCCTGGGTTGAAGGCTCTTGAACCCTCCTCGGAGGGGGCGACTCCACTAGAACCGCGCCGTTCTGGATGGAAACTGGGAAAGATCTGACTGCGCTGACTGCGCAGATTGTGTGTATCACTAAGCGTGACATTCATTGCGGGCAGCTCTCTTGGTTTTTTTAGTTTTTTTTTTTAGAAAACACACAGCTTGTTCGCCAAATATAAGGAAGTCCCTTTTCTTTTAAACTAGACTAGGGAGATATGTGCACACCAGCAACACGACACAGCACACTGAAGACGATCAAGCTGTTGTTCCGGGTTCCGGTGCCCCCTTTTATGACCTGGTTCATGACGTCACCGACACGCATTTGTTTCATAGTACTTCAGAAGACTATCGTCAGGCATTTCCCCTAGCGCTTTTGACGCAGCTCGAATTCCCATGAAAGGGAACTAATATCTCAAGCACAAAAGAGGGACAAATTTGCCACTTCACATGGTTATTTCATGACTAATTTGCATACCTAGTTCACTGTGCATGCGCTGAGTTTGCCTTGCACGTGGATCGCGGTCCGCTCACTCCAGTGACGGTTCACTCCCTGTCGTTGATCTCCTCTGAGGGATAACACGCTGTAGCCTCCCACACATTTTTTTGTGATTTTGTGAGCAATCGTTGTGTTTGCATTGTTGGAGAATACCAACAACACCTTCGATTCTTGATACAAACCTTTAATTATATTCTCCAACATTACAAACACAATTTTGCTGTTTACAACGTAAACAGTCATAACATATTTGAGAGGTCATCACGCTGTACTAGACTGCATACTTTCTTGCGTTCTGCCTGTCTAATGTGCTTTCTCAACAAATTCGGCTTCGTTCCAACTTTTAACAAACTTCAATCCGTTCTTCAATCCGTAGCGGCGCTGAGCAGAGTGCGCGTCAGAACAAACTATGAGGCTTAGATAAACACACCTGCTTTTGTTCTGATGGGCGCTCTGCTCAGCGCGTAAGAACGATACGTGCTTTCACTTCAGAGAGTGTTGCGCGGTGCTGAGAGAGAAGCGTCACTGACAGAGCGACGTGTGCGGCGCTGAGAGAGAAGCATCACTGACCGAGCTACGTGCAACGCAAACTCAGCGCATGCACAGTGAACTAGGTACGCTCATGAGACACGACATAACCATGTGAAGTGGCAAATTTGTTCCTCTTTTGTGCTCGAGATATTAGTGCTCAGCGACATTAAAGAATCGACATTACCGAAAAGAAAATGCTAAGACAAATAGGGAGTTTTGCGGTTCCACTTCAAAAACGTCCACATAATAGGATTGGCGAGTTAACCGTTAGTCGAGATAAGTGAACTCCATTGTATATATATATATTCGCCATCGAAGAGAAGAGAGAACGAAAATACGAAGCTGGTGTTGTTGTAGCGATACTGTAGAAAAAGAGTATTGGAACCGTTTCAGATATTTCAGTATCAACGTATCAAAATATCAATATTTTTGACAAAACTAATTTCTATTAAGTTGTAGCGTTACACGGTGTACCGTATGGTAGTATCGCAACACTAAAGGTTACTGCCGATGCCATTGTTTCTTTGGTTTTCTTAATATTCATATCGTCAATACTGTAGTACTAAATGTTATGTGTGTCAAGGACAACATCTAAAATATTAATTTGAACATGCATGCCTGAAAAAACTTTACAAGAGAGGTATTTTTGAGTGCTGGTGCCTTTTTGATGTCCCCTGTGTAGTAAATGCTGTGTATAATTAGTGCCTTTTTAAGTGTTTCCGGATGCTTCAGTTAATTTTGCAATGAGATAAAGTTGCATGTCGTTGTTCGCTCAGTTTGTCAGGAGAAGAGATTGAAATATTTTTTTAAAAAGCAGCTCAACCCCCTTCTGGTGTAAATGTTTGTTTCCAGAAACATCTTTGCAAAGAGGATTAAAAAAATGCAAATAAAAATAGCGTCTTTGCACTTGGTTCTTATAAATATTATAATGTGATTTTAACATTATATGGGAATTATGTTTTAAAATACATATTGTTCTACAATCAATGTTGGAAATTTTAAGATATGCTGGCAAACTATCCTCCTAATAGTTAGACAATGTGCTTGCAAGAGTGCCGTTTTTGTTTCCTTTCTGAATAAGGTGTAATGATGCATTGTTATATCAAGATATAGAGTTAGTTTTATCCAAGGCTCAACAGGTATAATCAGTGTTGAGTCACATTACAAGTAACTTAAGTATTGCAATCAGATTACTGTTTACAGTAACTGATGGCTGAAAGAATGTATTATGCTTTGTATGCCTATAACAACAAAAAGTGCATTAACAAGCACTTTGAAGAAAGTGCAAAATTTTAGGTCATGATAACAATATCATATATAGGCTAGTTATTTTACCTTTGTTAGGCCTATATATATATATATATATATATATATATATATATACATTGGGTACAGAAAGTATTCAGACCCCCTTACATTGTTCACTCTTTGTTATATTGCAGCCATTTGCTAAAATCATTTAAGTTCATTTTTTTCCTCATTAATGTACACACATTAATTATTAATTATTGGCAGTAAAGCACAGAATTGTTGACATTTTTGCAAATTTATAAAAGAAAAACTGAAATATCACATGGTCCTAAGTATTCAGACCCTTTGCTGTAGCACTCATATATTTAACTCAGGTGCTGTCCATTTCTTCTGATCATTCTTGAGATAGTTCTACACCTTCATTTGAGTCCAGCTGTATTTGATTATACTGATTGGACTTAATTATGAAAGCCACACACCTGTCTATATAAGACCATTTAATTACAGTTCACAGTGCCTGAGCAAATGAGAATCATGAGGTCAAAGTAAGCGCCTGAAGAGCTCAGAGATGCATGTGCTGAGTTCGTGTTGCATGTCCATCTCGGTCTTCACGACGCTTTAGCAAACATATACAGTGTATGTATATTTTTGTAGCATGCCGATCGCTTCATCAAACAAATCGCCTTGTTGGCTCTTGGTTTTCTCGATCCTCAGTTATCTCAACACTTTTTTGCAACCCCCTAGGCCTAGGCGATCGACATAACCGGGCTCTACTGTATAGGACAAATACGAAAAAATACAAAGTAAATAAACTACGTTTCTCAGGTACAGTGGGTTTAGCATGTAAGCATGTATAATTTTAACATCTTTTGTTGTTCTAATTAACAGTAATGACCGAATGCTTGGATTTACTGGTAATATCCCGATACATATCTGTTTTTCACAGAGTTAACGTTAATTTAAGCCATAACCGATTGTATTTACGTGAGATACTCCATGTGATGGGCATTTTGAGAACCATGTCTGTATTTGAGTTTTCAGGCATAAAGAGAACTGAATTTGTGATTGCACACAAATTATCTTAGTGTCAAAGAGAGCGCTTCTGGTATGTCATTCTCCATGATACATTTTCTTTTTTCTCAACATACTGTGCATAAAAACTTGATAAACTATTTTTAGGATCCTTCTTGATATCTTTACATCAGGTTTGATCTCTGCACCGCACGCTTTTTTGGGGTGTATTTATTTTAAATGATAAATTAAACTTGTAGTGCTATAATTTTTGCAGATACACCCCCTCTAAAGAATTCAACAGAACAGTGTCTGTAAACTGCCATTTTTGCGTCTTTTTCAAACATTTTGAAATGCTTCCACACTGCCGACATGTTAGATGCATTATAAAGCGTGAGTGCTTCTATTCAGCCGAATAATTTTGGTTTTTGAACATTAGGTACATCTTTAGAATCCGTGCTTTTGAACATATCAACCGCATCATTAAAGCAGTCACATTTGTGTCATTCTTGAATGAATCAGCTGTTTAAAATGAATGTTTGAAGAATTCAGTGACATCATTAACACTTTCTGAGTTTTTATTATTATTATTATTATTATTATTAGTGTTGTTGTAAATGAGAACTGCTGATATCTAGTTTCTATCTTAGCACTATAATTGGAACCATATGTAAAAACGTTATTTAACGTTAAACAGTATTGTAAAATAGTATTTAAAAAAAAACTGTAATAAAACAAGACCAAAAAAATTGCAAACAACAACACAAAATGAAATATTGGAGAGTTTGGGAGAGTTAGCGCTGATTTCGCAATGGAAATATGTAGAGGAGGCAACAGAACAGAGTTTTAAGATCTTCCATTATTTGACCATCGGATTTCAAGCTTAATTGCGCCCTTTTACTATTGCTGTATACACTCTTCTCTTCACTTTTTATGATAAGACAGGCTATCTGCAGTCGTGAACGAATTTACGCAATGTTACTAACCACACGCTCTCATTCACTCAATATGATGAGGAATTTGCGCAGCGAAGTCTGATAGCATACATGAATGCTCTTCTTCGCTGCTTAAGTGTACATACAGATTACAGGGCCTGTTGGTAACAACAGGAGTCAATAAACAGACGGCGATTATTTTGCAATGTCGCATAAATTGTGGAGGACACTGCATACAGACCAGCTAAAACAGTTTTGCATTCTGTGGAGTCTGTATCCATGAGAAGGCTTAAAAATATGACAGATATTACAAAAATGAACCATATCAGAATATGCTGTAAACAATATAATCCGAAAACAAAAAAATATAAGATAACACAAAATAAACCGAGAAACTTACCTCTGAAAAAGCACTGCGTTTACAAAAATAATGAAATTTGCCACACTCCAGGAATTATTTCTACGTCACGATCATCATATCCAGTGGCACACTGTTATAGCGGTTATGATTACAGTCCGAAGCACTAAAGCACACAGAAAGGAGATTAGCTGAAATCGTCAATATGGCCGGTGTTACGTTGGAGCACGAGGCGTGGTTGGATGAGAAGGGGGAGACGTGTTCCATTCCTTATTAGTTTGAATATAGAGGTAGAATATAGAAGCATAAACCCACCAACAATATTTAGCAATATTAACATGTGCCACGTTTATTGATTTCCCAAAGATATTTACTGAACTTCATGAACACATTTACAAATAAAAGAAGCTTTTGTTTATTTGTTTTATTTGTTTTACACGTATCTACCTGTCAACTTCGGAGTAAAGGCACGGAAATAACAGATGTAAATCAGTTTATGAAACAATACTTTTAGCAATACTTTTATTACTTTTTATGTCCAAGTTGCTGTTCATACAAAGCGCTTCACCTTTAATGTAGTTGAGTGGTTTTTGGTTGTTTGTTTTTAGGGCCCGAGTCTCTCCCGCTCTTGCTGACAAGGATAAATAAATAATTAAATGGATCAATATAATATTACTTACATTACTTAATAGGTCTATGTAAGCAAATAATAACTGTTTTAATACATCCGAAGTTTAAGAACAAGTTAAGGAATGAAATATGTGAATTGTTTCTAAAATAGTACCTATTAAAAAAGTGGCTTTTTAGTGCCATCTAGTGAAAAATAATTATTATGCACTTTAGAACACAGAGAAATGTTGTCATCTGTTATATGCTAAACAACATTATAATATTATTTAGGGTAATTACTTATAATTTATATAAGTAATTATTAGGGGCCAAGCACTGAAGGTGCGAAGGCACCTATTGTTTCTGTTCCCGTTCTTATTAGGGGCCAAGCACCGAAGGTGCGAAGGCACCTATTGTTTCTGTTCCCGTTCTTATTAGGGGCCAAGCACCGAAGGTGCGAAGGCACCTATTGTAATTGTTCCGGTTCTTCTTCTTCTTCTTCTTCTTCTTCTTCTTCTTCTTCTTCTTCTTCTTCTTCTTCTTCTTCTTCTTCTTCTTCTTCTTCTTCTTCTTCTTCTTCTTCTTCTTCTTCTTCTTCTTCTTCTTCTTCTTCTTCTTCTTCTTCTTCTTCTTCTTCTTCTTCTCTTCTTCTTCTTCTTCTTCTTCTTCTTCTTCTGCCATGGAAGTCTATGGCAGGCCATAGAACCGTTTGCGGGAAAATTATGAAATTTGGCACACTGATAGAGGACAAGCCAATAATTGACCATAGCAAATTTGAAGTCTCTAACTCAATGTCTCTAGCGCCACCAACTGTCCAAATTTGCACTCACATTTACATAAATAACTTTTGAACCGTATGTCCTAGAAACAAAATTCTTTCATCCACTGATTCCTTGGCTCAAGACGATTCGATTGAGGTCCTATGAGGTCCTAGGCCGTCCGTCCGATTTTCACGAAAATTGAACCACATCATCTCCAGACCATGCTGACAAAAAGTTATTAAAAGAAAGTTGATTCGTCAAACCGTTTACGAATAACTCGTGAAAGAATCCGACGTAATGGTCGGAAAAATGAAATTGAGGCTTTATATCTCTGCAATACATTAGTGTTTACTGACCAAACTAGTTGTGTGTTATGTCAATCATGGTCTGAGGCTACCTGCAAAGTTTTGGCGCTGTGCCCCCCTAGTGGTCAGGAGAGATGAAAAAGTGACATTTTTGCTTATAACTCCTGAACGCTTTTTGCCAAAAATCAGAAATCTAAAATCGTTAGATTCAGTGCATCATGCTAAGTCGTGCGATACCACATTTTCCAAGAAAGCAAGAACAGGTTCAGTGTGTTCCTTGAATGAAATGTAAGTCGTTTTGGATAAAAGCGTCTGCCTAAATGTAAATGTACTGTATATGTTTTAAATGGTATTATATTTCTATGTCAATTTCCTAATGTTGGTTCTTTTAAACAAACAATCATGAAAAGTAATACATTATCTCCATAAATATTACTTAACCCTTTCATGCATAGTCTCTACAATGGATAGCTATGTAAAAAGCAATTTTTGCATATGCATGAGTTTTGACACTTGTGCATCATGCTATACAGTATGCCATCATCCTATACAGAACTTATATTAAGTTCTTCGTCTGATTGTAGAATGGGAACCAAATGATTTGTGTTTGCAATATTTTGCATTTACTGTATATATTTATAGTTTTCACATAATTTTATTAATTGTTTAAAAAAAATACAATATTGCTGTATCATGCTTAATACATGACTGAGGTTGTCATAAATCATGTATTAAAGGGTTAATTTTGCTTTTGTGTTCTTTTTGACAATACTAATATCCTGAGTAGAAAAATGAAGATTCAAAGAAATCCAAGACAAGTGTCATTTTATTACTACAATAATAGATTCAGCATAACTGCCTAGACTTTATTCTTCACAGCCAAATTTTTTCTTCTTCTTCTTCTTCTTCTTCTTCTCTTCTTCTTCTTCTTCTTTCTTCTTCTTCTTCTTTCTTCTTCTTCTTCTTCTTCTTCTTCTTCTTCTTCCTTCTTCTTCTTCTTCTTCTTCTTCTTCTTCTTCTTCTTCTTCTTCTTCTTCTTCTTCTTCTTCTTCTTCTTCTTCTTCTTCTTCTTCTTCTTCTTCTTCTTCTTCTTCTTCTTCTTCTTCTTCTTCTTCTTCTTCTTCTGCCATGGAAGTCTATGGCAGGCCATAGAACCGTTTGCGGGAAAAATTATGAAATTTGGCAACACTGATAGAGGACAAGCCAATAATTGACCATAGCAAATTTGAAGTCTCTAACTCAATGTCTCTAGCGCCACCAACTGTCCAAATTTGCACTCACATTTACATAAATAACTTTTGAACCGTATGTCCTAGAAACAAAATTCTTTCATCCACTGATTCCTTGGCTCAAGACGATTCGATTGAGGTCCTATGAGGTCCTAGGCCGTCCGTCCGATTTTCACGAAAATTGAACCACATCATCTCCAGACCATGCTGACAAAAAGTTATTAAAAGAAAGTTGATTCGTCAAACCGTTTACGAATAACTCGTGAAAGAATCCGACGTAATGGTCGGAAAAATGAAATTGAGGCTTTATCTCTGCAATACATTAGTGTTTTCTGACCAAACTAGTTGTGTGTTATGTCAATCATGGTCTGAGGCTACCTGCAAAGTTTTGGCGCTGTGCCCCCTAGTGGTCAGGAGAGATGAAAAAGTGACATTTTTGCTTATAACTCCTGAACGCTTTTGCCAAAAATCAGAAATCTAAAATCGTTAGATTCAGTGCATCATGCTAAGTCGTGCGATACCACATTTTCCAAGAAAGCAAGAACAGGTTCAGTGTGTTCCTTGAATGAAATGTAAGTCGTTTTGGATAAAAGCGTCTGCCTAAATGTAAATGTACTGTATATGTTTTAAATGGTATTATATTTCTATGTCAATTTCCTAATGTTGGTTCTTTTAAACAAACAATCATGAAAAGTAATACATTATCTCCATAAATATTACTTAACCCTTTCATGCATAGTCTCTACAATGGATAGCTATGTAAAAAGCAATTTTTGCATATGCATGAGTTTTGACACTTGTGCATCATGCTATACAGTATGCATCATCCTATACAGAACTTATATTAAGTTCTTCGTCTGATTGTAGAATGGGAACCAAATGATTTGTGTTTGCAATATTTTGCATTTACTGTATATATTTATAGTTTTCACATAATTTTATTAATTGTTTAAAAAAATACAATATTGCTGTATCATGCTTAATACATGACTGAGGTTGTCATAAATCATGTATTAAAGGGTTAATTTTGCTTTTGTGTTCTTTTTGACAATACTAATATCCTGAGTAGAAAATGAAGATTCAAAGAAATCCAAGACAAGTGTCATTTTATTACTACAATAATAGATTCAGCATAACTGCCTAGACTTTATTCTTCACAGCCAAATTTTTTCTTCTTCTTCTTCTTCTTCTTCTTCTTCTTCTTCTTCTTCTTCTTCTTCTTCTTCTTCTTCTTCTTCTTCTTCTTCTTCTTCTTCTTCTTCTTCTTCTTCTTCTTCTTCTTCTTCTTCTTCTTCTTCTTCTTCTTCTTCTTCTTCTTCTTCTTCTTCTTCTTCTTCTTCTTCTTCTTCTTCTTCTTCTTCTTCTTCTTCTGCCATGGAAGTCTATGGCAGGCCATAGAACCGTTTGCGGGAAAATTATGAAATTTGGCACACTGATAGAGGACAAGCCAATAATTGACCATAGCAAATTTGAAGTCTCTAACTCAATGTCTCTAGCGCCACCAACTGTCCAAATTTGCACTCACATTTACATAAATAACTTTTGAACCGTATGTCCTAGAAACAAAATTCTTTCATCCACTGATTCCTTGGCTCAAGACGATTCGATTGAGGTCCTATGAGGTCCTAGGCCGTCCGTCCGATTTTCACGAAAATTGAACCACATCATCTCCAGACCATGCTGACAAAAAGTTATTAAAAGAAAGTTGATTCGTCAAACCGTTTACGAATAACTCGTGAAAGAATCCGACGTAATGGTCGGAAAAATGAAATTGAGGCTTTATCTCTGCAATACATTAGTGTTTTTCTGACCAAACTAGTTGTGTGTTATGTCAATCATGGTCTGAGGCTACCTGCAAAGTTTTGGCGCTGTGCCCCCTAGTGGTCAGGAAAGATGAAAAAGTGACATTTTTTGCTTATAACTCCTGAACGCTTTTGCCAAAAATCAGAAATCTAAAATCGTTAGATTCAGTGCATCATGCTAAGTCGTGCGATACCACATTTTCCAAGAAAGCAAGAACAGGTTCAGTGTGTTCCTTGAATGAAATGTAAGTCGTTTTGGATAAAAGCGTGGCAATGGTGCTGCCTGAAATGGTAGATATGTAAGCTGGTAGGTAATGTTATAAATGGTATTATATTTCTATGTCGAATGTTGCCTATTATTTGTATGGTTCTTTTAGAACATACAATCTATGAATATGTAATATTATGCTATAATTATTACTTTTCTCATTTAATATTATTGTATTACTTAACCCTTTCATGCATAGTCTCTCTACAATGGATAGCTAATGTAAAAAGCAATTTTTGCATATGCATGAGTTGGTTTGACACTTGTGCATCATGCTATACAGTATGCATCATCCTATACAGAACTTATATTAAGTTCTTCGTCTGATTGTAGAATGGGAACCAAATGATTTGTGTTTGCAATATTTTGCATTTACTGTATATATTTATAGTTTTCACATAATTTTATTAATTGTTTAAAAAAATACAATATTGCTGTATCATGCTTAATACATGACTGAGGTTGTCATAAATCATGTATTAAAGGGTTAATTTTGCTTTTGTGTTCTTTTTGACAATACTAATATCCTGAGTAGAAAATGAAGATTCAAAGAAATCCAAGACAAGTGTCATTTTATTACTACAATAATAGATTCAGCATAACTGCCTAGACTTTATTCTTCACAGCCAAATTTCTTCTTCTTCTTCTTCTTCTTCTTCTTCTTCTTCTTCTTCTTCTTCTTCTTCTTCTTCTTCTTCTTCTTCTTCTTCTTCTTCTTCTTCTTCTTCTTCTTCTTCTTCTTCTTCTTCTTCTTCTTCTTCTTCTTCTTCTTCTTCTTCTTCTTCTTCTTCTTCTTCTTCTTCTTCTTCTTCTTCTTCTTCTTCTTCTTCTTCTTCTTCTTCTTCTTCTTCTGCCATAGAACCGTTTGCGGGAAAATTATGAAATTTGGCACACTGATAGAGGACAAGC
The DNA here is from genome assembly GCA_037043235.1 of Rhodeus uyekii. Taxonomy (NCBI): domain Eukaryota; kingdom Metazoa; phylum Chordata; class Actinopteri; order Cypriniformes; family Acheilognathidae; genus Rhodeus; species Rhodeus uyekii. The sequence continues at coordinate 397,112 of JAWRVZ010000014.1, forward strand.
CAATAATTGACCATAGCAAATTTGAAGTCTCTAACTCAATGTCTCTAGCGCCACCAACTGTCCAAATTTGCACTCACATTTACATAAATAACTTTTGAACCGTATGTCCTAGAAACAAAATTCTTTCATCCACTGATTCCTTGGCTCAAGACGATTCGATTGAGGTCCTATGAGGTCCTAGGCCGTCCGTCCGTCCGATTTTCACGAAAATTGAACCACATCATCTCCAGACCATGCTGACAAAAAGTTATTAAAAGAAAGTTGATTCGTCAAACCGTTTACGAATAACTCGTGAAAGAATCCGACGTAATGGTCGGAAAAATGAAATTGAGGCTTTATCTCTGCAATACATTAGTGTTTTCTGACCAAACTAGTTGTGTGTTATGTCAATCATGGTCTGAGGCTACCTGCAAAGTTTTGGCGCTGTGCCCCCTAGTGGTCAGGAGAGATGAAAAAGTGACATTTTTGCTTATAACTCCTGAACGCTTTTGCCAAAAATCAGAAATCTAAAATCGTTAGATTCAGTGCATCATGCTAAGTCGTGCGATACCACATTTTCCAAGAAAGCAAGAACAGGTTCAGTGTGTTCCTTGAATGAAATGTAAGTCGTTTTGGATAAAAGCGTCTGCCTAAATGTAAATGTACTGTATATGTTTTTAAATGGTATTATATTTCTATGTCAATTTCCTAATGTTGGTTCTTTTAAACAAACAATCATGAAAAGTAATACATTATCTCCATAAATATTACTTAACCCTTTCATGCATAGTCTCTACAATGGATAGCTATGTAAAAAGCAATTTTTGCATATGCATGAGTTTTGACACTTGTGCATCATGCTATACAGTATGCATCATCCTATACAGAACTTATATTAAGTTCTTCGTCTGATTGTAGAATGGGAACCAAATGATTTGTGTTTGCAATATTTTGCATTTACTGTATATATTTATAGTTTTCACATAATTTTATTAATTGTTTAAAAAAATACAATATTGCTGTATCATGCTTAATACATGACTGAGGTTGTCATAAATCATGTATTAAAGGGTTAATTTTGCTTTTGTGTTCTTTTTGACAATACTAATATCCTGAGTAGAAAATGAAGATTCAAAGAAATCCAAGACAAGTGTCATTTTATTACTACAATAATAGATTCAGCATAACTGCCTAGACTTTATTCTTCACAGCCAAATTTTTTTTTTCTTCTTCTTCTTCTTCTTCTTCTTCTTCTTCTTCTTCTTCTTCTTCTTCTTCTTCTTCTTCTTCTTCTTCTTCTTCTTCTTCTTCTTCTTCTTCTTCTTCTTCTTCTTCTTCTTCTTCTTCTTCTTCTTCTTCTTCTTCTTCTTCTTCTTCTTCTTCTTCTTCTTCTTCTTCTTCTTCTTCTTCTTCTTCTTCTTCTGCCATGGAAGTCTATGGCAGGCCATAGAACCGTTTGCGGGAAAATTATGAAATTTGGCACACTGATAGAGGACAAGCCAATAATTGACCATAGCAAATTTGAAGTCTCTAACTCAATGTCTCTAGCGCCACCAACTGTCCAAATTTGCACTCACATTTACATAAATAACTTTTGAACCGTATGTCCTAGAAACAAAATTCTTTCATCCACTGATTCCTTGGCTCAAGACGATTCGATTGAGGTCCTATGAGGTCCTAGGCCGTCCGTCCGATTTTCACGAAAATTGAACCACATCATCTCCAGACCATGCTGACAAAAAGTTATTAAAAGAAAGTTGATTCGTCAAACCGTTTACGAATAACTCGTGAAAGAATCCGACGTAATGGTCGGAAAAATGAAATTGAGGCTTTATCTCTGCAATACATTAGTGTTTTCTGACCAAACTAGTTGTGTGTTATGTCAATCATGGTCTGAGGCTACCTGCAAAGTTTTGGCGCTGTGCCCCCTAGTGGTCAGGAGAGATGAAAAAGTGACATTTTTGCTTATAACTCCTGAACGCTTTTGCCAAAAATCAGAAATCTAAAATCGTTAGATTCAGTGCATCATGCTAAGTCGTGCGATACCACATTTTCCAAGAAAGCAAGAACAGGTTCAGTGTGTTCCTTGAATGAAATGTAAGTCGTTTTGGATAAAAGTGTCTGCCTAAATGTAAATGTACTGTATATGTTTTAAATGGTATTATATTTCTATGTCAATTTCCTAATGTTGGTTCTTTTAAACAAACAATCATGAAAAGTAATACATTATCTCCATAAATATTACTTAACCCTTTCATGCATAGTCTCTACAATGGATAGCTATGTAAAAAGCAATTTTTGCATATGCATGAGTTTTGACACTTGTGCATCATGCTATACAGTATGCATCATCCTATACAGAACTTATATTAAGTTCTTCGTCTGATTGTAGAATGGGAACCAAATGATTTGTGTTTGCAATATTTTGCATTTACTGTATATATTTATAGTTTTCACATAATTTTATTAATTGTTTAAAAAAATACAATATTGCTGTATCATGCTTAATACATGACTGAGGTTGTCATAAATCATGTATTAAAGGGTTAATTTTGCTTTTGTGTTCTTTTTGACAATACTAATATCCTGAGTAGAAAATGAAGATTCAAAGAAATCCAAGACAAGTGTCATTTTATTACTACAATAATAGATTCAGCATAACTGCCTAGACTTTATTCTTCACAGCCAAATTTTTCTGCAGAGATCTTATGAGGTTCAGGTCTGATTCTGCTAAGAGCTAGAATCATTGGGCTTTCATATGAATAGTATTCTGGACCAATAAACACTTTCACACCATCAGCATCGCAGAGGCCTGCATCAATATTAGGGAAGGGAATAGGTCTCTCATTTTTAACAACCCTGGGTGTGGCCGCAAGATCAACTTCATACATCTTTTGACCTGAGGAAGAAAATCAGACAATTGTTATGTTGGGAACTCAGAGACATGCAGGATCATTCAGTTACTTACGTAACTGAATAACAGAATAACTTCTCTGATAACAGAAGTGAGCTATTCATTATGGGAATCCTGGAAGCACCAATTTCACCATGTCTGTAAGCTGACAGACCAACCACAACAGTACAGGTGTTCTGCCTCCCCAATTCATTCTCAGCATATCTCTTCTTCATGTAACCACAAGGAGGGAAGTCTGGTGAGATGCCTCACTTTTGATATCAGAGAGATGAGAAAAACTTAAACATGAGACATGTCGGATTGACTCAGACAGGCCATGATCCTTTAGTCATGACAGGGATCTTGGGAAAGTCAGAGATGGCAGAGAATGCAAGGAACGCTGAAAACTTCTGAGGTCTCTGAGGTCCCTATATTGACTTTAAGTTTGCTTCTTGTTCCTGTTTCCCTTTGTCATCTCCTGATGAACTCTTTTCACATTTTTGGGGTTCTCAGAAGCAGAAGATGTTGGGTAATACTTCTTCAGTGGTGAATGGGAGACAACAGCAAATTTTTATATTCCCATTTGCTCCCATATAAAAATAAAAATCCATGACATCATTTCCATAGCTTTTTTAAAAGAGGGAAAAATAATATAATGATATATAAGATAATATATAAGATAATAATATAATAAGATAATGATTACAGCAGTCAGAAGAAATAATGATGTGAAAGTTGCCAACACTTGTTCACCACTTCACAGCTTAACTAAAATGTAACTAATGTGTAATATTATCTGCAGAAACACATCATCACAGTCTATGAAACAATACTTAAAATAATTTTACATTATTTTAATTATAGAAATTGATCATGCTCTATATGTATGGCAGGCTAAAGAGATGTGTTTTTTAGTCTAAATTTAAACTGACAGAGAGTGAATGCATAGAAAGATTGCTCCAGAGTTTGATGTTTAATAGGAACCTATTTTGTGTCGAGAGAACCTGGCTAAATAATGACACTATAACCCACACTTTTTTGGCTTGTGAGCTACTTATAAAATGACAAGGTGAAAATGATATTTATGAATATATTGAGAATTCTTTATATGCACAACATATGTTGGTGTAGCTTGCACAACTACATGAACCCATATTACACAATACAACTACAAGACACAAAATCAAAATGGACACTAAATCTAATAAATGCATCGGGATGAACATCATCTGCGTGATTCCATCCCAGCGTTTGATGTAAATCCCTGGCACTGCCCACCAAGTCATGCGGGTCACTTTACAGAGCTAATTCCGCTCCAACCTGGCAGTGGTAGGCTTAAGCACCTTACTTCTACTGTAGGCTTTACAAGCGGAGTTGCCCAGGGACCTTGATGAAGGCAAGGGAGTCGGCTTCTTAGAGAAGTTGGCCACTCCAAGAATATGGCTCTGACAACTATGGAGAGGTTTAAAAAAAAAAGAAGATTCTGATGTCCCTCTGTCACCTTTGAGCCTTTTTGGCAACTTGGTCTGAGGATCTGTCGTCGAGAGGTTTCAGGAGCAGGCTCATGGAACAAGAAGTATACTCTGCTGAGGCAAGGGGCAATAGAGCATGCACCCCTCTCGTTCAGAGGGTCCGGCTGTACAGCCGTCTCTTCTTTGTTCCAAGTGGATGGGGTCTTTTTCAATTGCACAGTAATGCAAGATCGTGTCTAAAACCAGTTCTGAGGACTTGTTTATCACCTTCTAACTGAAGATGCTCATTCTCACATCTCTATCCACGAAGCTCCGCAGGTTCACCTCTGGGGGGGAAGGCATATCTCTTTTGGAGGATTCTTCTTTGGCCTAGCTAAAGTTAAACTGAAATTTTGTATTTACTTACTAGTATTACATCTTTCATTCGTCTTGTCTTCACAACATCTACTGTATCTATTGTATATATAAATGCTGATGATCTGATGAAAACCACATATTGTTCCTACCTTGTATAAAGTGTACAGTCTGCTGTTCTGGACATAAAAATGCTGCATCCACAGGACCATTGATGCCTAGTTCTTCCTTTAGAGGTTTAGGGTAGTCCTCTATGAGAGTATAATGGGCTGACTTGTAGATATAGACTTGATCACCCTATTCATGCAAAACAAAAACAAAAAAATTGGTGCCTTGTCAAGCGTGTGGAAGGGATGAGGTGAGAACTCATGTGCAGAAGAGATAATTAATAATAAAAAGAATAATAATAAAAATTATTAATAATGAGATTATCTTTTTTTAAGAAAAACTACCCCGAGGGGGGAAAACATAACAAACAAACTATCAACTTAACTGACTTTACTTGACAAGGACAGGGCTTAACTATATTATTAACAGGACTGTAACACATTGTGTAATACACGATCCAACGACATTCATAAACAACGAAGCAGCCCAGGATAGCGCACACACGAGGGGAATAAATACACAAGATGGGTAGATGTGGGAGGAAAGGTGGGGCAAATAAAACAATAACAAGGGAACAAGGGTTTTCACAATTGACAGGACAAAACATGACATGTCACACGGCCAACGAGAACACTCATACGCCGCATATCCACATAAAACAAGACAGCGCGCAACCAGTGAAATGTTGTGTGCAACACAAGACACATGAAAGCACGTGGCCAATGTAAACGAATCACGTGATACACTTCACTACAATACACGCGGACAAGAGAGCGACGTAAGAGCACACAACAATGAGCAAACGTTCGTCCCATGCCCTCACAACAGGGACAAATACACGGGCCGTGAATGTCCTAATCCCAACTCAAAACCAAAAGTTAACGAGACCAAAGTGTTGGGGTCGAACATCATGCCCTGCTCACAAGACGCTTCACAGACAAGAGAACATTTGTTATTCTAGACACTAAAACGTGCGCTCCCACAAGGATACGAAAATATGGTAGTGCCAGAGCTCTGCCACGAAACATGAGAAAACTAGACCGACGTGGCAGAACCCTGACACCCGCTCTTTGAAATTGGAAAAGACTGAAATATCAGGCTAAAATAATACCAATGGAAATCAATTTAATCTTTTAATCTTTTTAGATTATTTTAGATATTGATTTTACCTGGATGATGTACATATTATCACCATAAGAAAAAACAGCATCCATTCCACCAGAGATTTCCTTCCATAACCTTGAAATGGGGAAATGGTGACTACCATCTCGGTGTGTGTCCAAACGCAAGTACATTGCATCTGTAAGTATAGTGTAGTTGAAGTTGTGACGTACAAGTTTAGCATATTAATATGAAAAAATAGATTGAAATTATACTGTATTTAATAAAAGTGGAATTACTATGGAATGCATATGATCTCCCTTTATCATCTGTGGTGACTGCATTCAGCTTGATCTCACTGCAGCGTAGCCTTCTTTCACCACCTCCATGACCTAAGGAATAATTTCAACTAGATATTCAGTTAAAAATTCAAGATAAAATAAAAAATTTAAGAACATATAGCAGAACATATAATAGAGATATACTTTGTGTGGAGCAGGAAAGCTCAGAATGGACATGAATTAAGTGACTTACCAAATCCTTCACCGCACCTCATGAAGTAATTTCGAGCATCCTTAGGATATGTTCCAGTCACCTCTCCAGAAATAGGATTGAATCTAGTGAAGTTGTAACCATGGAAACAGTAATAGTGCTCTAGCCAGCGAAAGGCAGATGTACAGTTTGGCAAGTGTGTCCACATCTTCTTCTTAACTGTCTTTGTTTTGATGTCAAAGCTGTAAGTTTCATTTCCTGAAGAGGTTTATTGTGTTATATGTTAATGCACCTAATGTTATATATTAATCACATAATGTTGCTATATACTATATAAGCAAGGTAATAAATTATGAGCTCACAATGCTAAACTGTAACCATAATAAAAGTATACCAAATATGTAATAGATTTATAAAGCCACCCAATCTTTAAATAATTCAATTAATTTATGAAGTGAATGTAGAGCATTTATGATTTAATAACCTTTAAAGAACAGGATTGAATCAGTGATGCATTCTCCTTTGGGACACTCAACAGCAGCATCTACGTGGCTGGGGACACCGGGAAACTCCTTCTGTATCTCCACAGGATAGCCATTTTCAAGGGTGTAGTTGTAAAAACTAAACACTTTGTCATCCTTAATAGAAAATCGAAAATACTCATCAGCTTAGAACTACATGTCTATTACTGTTGTATTATAGACTGTAGGCTTGGGTTTGCAGAGTGTGAACAAATATTTGAAAAGTTCTTAGTGCAAAGAAAATTTTAAGTTGATTTCAAATTGTTGTGATAAAAGTACTTTCTGTATAGAAGCAGTCATGAGACAGCTAGTAAGGTAATAGATGTAAGTCATGAAAAGCACCAGAAACAAGTAGATGTGGTCATGAACAGTGGTATCATCTTGATGGTGCATGCGGAAGGCCGCATCAACATGACCCAGATGATGATAGTCATTCAGTTCTGTGAATATGCTGTTTGAGCGCTGAGCTGATCCAGAGAAACCTTTCCATAAATGGTCTCCTGAATATGAAAAATCAGAATCAAGAATGCAAAAGAACTATATTAACTTTAACTTGACCTAGTAAGGCTATGTAAGGACATTTCTAAATATGGTGAGGAAGAAAAAAATTAAAAAAGGAGACCTTTGAAAAAAAAAGTGTTTCCATTTTCATCGGGAGTGATGGCATCAAACTCAGTGCCTTTACACCGGTCAGGATTGGCATCTTGGTGGTCTTCTCCTTTAGGATGTGAATGTCTCTCAGGGGCATCTATGATGATATAATTACATGAATTTATCATTTTTTACATCTAGAGCCTGCAGAGTAGTATACTGCTATTGAATCCAGTTTATAGTCCAACATATATCACATTTAACCGTACAATTAACATACTATTAGTGAGAAGAATTTTACAATTTTAAAAAAAATCAATGTCAGAAAATCTGCAAAACTGCAGTGATAGATGTTCATGCTTACCTTTTATCATGTCATCATGGTGGCTGAAATAAAGAAAGTGTTACTGCTATGAAACTATAGGTTATATGACTGTATTTAAACAATAATAAAACAAACATGAATTAAGCAAGGATAATATGTGGCTAAATTGCATGCTTTAGCAAAACGACTGCCTGTTGATCAGTGTGCGTTGGACTGCGGGGAAGTAACAAATAAAAATGCTGATATGGACTTTAATCAGTTAGTATCTGTGTTATTGATTGTTTTATGTAGTGTTCTAGAAAAAAATAAACAAAGATAGCCCACATTTAAACGTACAAACAGAGAAATATAAAGGAATATATATAAATCTATATTATTATATATATATATATATATATATATATATATATATATATATATATATATATATATATACATACATATATATATATATATATATATATATATATATATATATACATATATATATATATATATATATATATATATATATATATATACATATGCATATATATATACATATATATATATATACATATATATATATACATATGCATATATATACATATATATATATATATATATATATATATATATATATATATATATATATATATATATATACATATGCATATATATACATATATATATACATATATATATATATATATATATATATATATATATATATATATATATATATATATATATATATATATATGCCAAATGCATAAATGTAAATGTATATATAATTATATATATATTAACTAAAATATTTTTTCATAATACTTTCTGAAAGCAAAGTATTTGCAAGTGTTGTAAAAGTTTTGTAGAAGATATAAAGCTAAGTACAGAGTCCAAACTTGCTGTGATTAAACTAATACATATTTGTTCCAATACATTTGAGGATCTTTTGAAAACAAAATGCTGTTTAGGACCTACTTGCAGTCTTTTCTAGATAGAATGTGATATTGTATCAGATACTCACGCTGGAGCTCCGTTGCTCAGAGCTAGAGCCAAGCATACACACAGAGAATAAAACACTGCAGTCATAATGAGCTGTTCACTTGATCCAGGTTAGCTGAAAAGGTATGAAAGTCAAAAGCACTAAAGCACGGAGCGCAACTGGGCTTTATAGTGGTGTTCTCAGTGGGTGGATGCAACAAATGTTGGAGTGTGAGCTGTAATCCTTTAGTAAACATTACCAAATTTACTGACAGAGCTGGCCAGAACAGGGGAGAAGATTCCATTATTACAAAATCCCTATCCCTATAAATCATTAACCCTATTAAGCAATAAAATAAATACAAATATGGCATGTTTCCCCCATGACTAAGAATCTTACGGTGGTCTTTGCACTAGTAACCCAAATTATTACTCAATATAATCTGAAAATAAGGGTTTTGAATAAAAAAACTTGACCAATTGTCTGACAATATCTGTCTATATACCCTTTGGAAAGATCTGTCCCATGCAAAAATAAATTGTTTTTATGTCTTTAGTTTTTGTATTTAAATACTCTCATATGCGTAATGGTTTTTATACTGTAAACTTTGTTTTTTTTTAATGTTTTTTTATCACCCTTCACTAATCTTACCCCTAAACCTAACCATCACAGAACATTTTTTGCCATTAAAAAAAAACAAAAAAAAAAACGTTTGTTTCTTTAAGGCATTTGGCTTACGAAGACACAGGAGGTGTCACCATAAACCATGTTTACACTGTAATACGCATATACACATTTGTGTCCTCATAAACCACACTGTCACATTGTTATGAATGAGCTCCGCGCTCCCCTCCATGGCCACCAGAGGGAGCTCACACTTAGACTGACACTACACTACACACTACATTTCCCATCATACAGTACACTGGACTGATTACACGCACCAGCTGAACTCTATGATGTCTGTTTGTTCACGCCAGCTGGTACCCATCTCATGAACTATAAAAGACTCCTTCACTCCTTCACCCCCTTGTTTGCCTGTTGCTGTTTCTGCCTGTTACCCGTTATTTGATTCTGTTCTGCCTGCCCTGACCTGTGCTTGGATTAACGTTGATGATTGATAACTGCCTGTCTCGACTACCGCCTGTACCACGATTCTGATTCTGTCTGCCCGCCTTTGTGACCCCTGCCTGGATTACTGTTTATGTTTGATCTCTGTTTGCCCTGACCTTCTGCCCGTACGACCACTCTTAATAAAGATGCAAGCAATTGGATCCCTGCCTGTGAGTCCTCTGTTACACACATTCACTCTCATCCACTATTATTTTGTCTCTTTTTGGTCACATGTTGTTTTTGTTCCAGAACTTTCCAGCACTCATCAGTTATCTTAATCACTAATCATCACAGATGTTTGTCTTTTGTTAATCACTGTCAGTATATTAAGTTCTCATTGTTCACTCCTCAGTTGTCAGTTGTTGTTTGTGCAATTCACATGTTTGTGTTATACACTTGTTTGGATGCACTACTGTTACGTTCCTCAGCATTTATAATCAAAGTTCCATTGGATTTATATCTTCGTCTTCATCTCGTGACACACACATACCTGAAAACACACACACATTTATTTTTTTTAATTTTTTGGGGTCTTTGAAACTTTCGGTATCATGTCACTATAAACTACTAAGGATAAATATTGAGAAACACTAATATGTTCAGAACATTCCTGTAAAAGTGTCAAACTGATTTAAGTGAAGTCAGCATGAAGGCTGACTCAGTGTCTTGCATAATATAAAGAATTATGGCAATAACTGAAAATTAATCACAATGGTTTTGAATAATGTGTTTTGTTTCATTAAATCTAAAAGATTAATGCACAAAGCACAACCAAGAAAAAATTAAAATAAAACACAAATGTGACTAAATAGATGTAAGTTTAAGTACAATATTCTGAATAATCACTTGCCTTTATTAGAGAAATGTGTAATGCTTCTTATTACAGCTCAGAAAGTATTTACAGGATAACTTTAGGTAATTATATTCTAAGTAATAACCAATAAAGTAAGAGGGAACAATATGTAAAGTTTGGGGAATAACAGGTTACAACCAGGAAAATTAACAAATTATTTTTAATGAAAGTATTTTAGAACTGAAGGATACTATGCTATGTTTGGAGAAATTTAGCAAGAACATACACTTTCTATCACGAAACATTAACGGGAGGACTCAAAATGCAGGTGAAGGGGTATTTATTAGCAATAAATAGACAGACATAAGAAACACACTTGACAGAACAGCCTTCGAGTGTTTAGATTATTACGTGCAGAACTTTTTGGTCTAATAATTAGAATCTCTGTTTTTTCAGAATTAAGCAGTAGAAAGTTATTAGTCGTCCAATTTTTTATATCAGTTATGCATTCTGTTAATTTAGTGAATTAGTACGTTTCATCAGGATGAGAAGAAATATAGAGCTGAGTATCATCACGTAACAGTGAAAGCTAATGCCATAATTCCTAATAATTGTACCCAAAGGAAGCATGTACAGGGTGAAAAGCAATGGTCCTAGTACTGAACCTTGATGAACTCCATACTGAACCCATGATCGATATGACATCTCCTCATTTACTGCTACAAACTGATAACGGTCAGATATACTTTGAACCAGGCTCATGCAATTCCACTAATGCCAACATAGTTTTCAAGTCTATTTAGAAGGATTTTGTGGTTGATTGTATTAAATGCAAAACTAAGGTCCAGTAACACTAACAGAGAGATACAACCATGATCGGATGATAGGAAATCATTTGTAACTCTAATGAGAGCATTCTCAGTACTATGATATGGTCTAAATCCTGACTGGAAATCCTCGTAGATGATAGAGAGAGACACTGAAGACAACGACGCGACTGCAGACAACAAACACTGAAGGATATATAGGACACATGAGGGAAGATAGTGATGAGAGACAGCCGTTTGTTAACAAAAGTGCACTGATTCAGTTTGTTCCTCCATGTTTTAAGGCAAGTAAAACTAAAAGTATTGCAAATTGTGTTTTAAATACTAAGGAAATATCTTGTTCCATGTAGTAACAAGGTATTAAAGGAATTAAACTCGTAAACCGAGGTATTAGCATTCTTCTTTTTGAGCTTCAAGCATAGCAGAATTCAAACCTTGGTTAATTTTGTCCACTTCTACACTTTGCCATTCCTTAGCTGTTGGAGTTCCTGCTCATTCTGCGATAGGTCAAATAGTGCTTTTGTTATCCAGCTAGGAAAGGAGCTAAGAGACTTGGAGGAGACCTGGAAAGATGGAACTGGAAAGCCGCACAGGGGCTCTGGGCACTGGTTGAGAAACAGTTGCTGGAAAAGGTCTCCTGTGGAAGTATGACCCAAGCAGCATCATTCTAAAGCTGGGAAGTATTCTAAATACCTGTTGGTAAATTAACAAAAAAACATGGCGAGTGCAATTAAACTCTTGTGACCAAATACCACAAACATATACAGCTAACACATAACCTTTTTTAATCCTCTGATAACAATACAAAAATAAATACTGGTTATTGTATGCCTTTGTTGTTTCACTTTGTAATATAGTCCTCTGTAGAGTCATTTTAGAATAACATTAGCCTTCTGTTGAGTCACACACATTTCACTGATAACCACTGAGAGTAACTGAGAACTGGTGCAGTCTCACAAAAGCCTTTAGCCTCCTGAGTTTGACAACTGATACCACTGATACTTTGTGTGTTTATGGCTTTCTCTAGTGTCTATGCAATATAAATACATGACATGTGGTTAAAATGTACATATAGTTATCTAAATAGTTATGGAATCTCACCCATTACTTGTTATATTAACCTAGAATAGATATATTATATAAACAAATGAAATCCTCAATGAGACATACTCTGAATCAGGTCACATTCAACATCAATTAACAATTACAAAAAATAAACACCAGTGCAATTCAAGATTCAAATCCTCCACTTGGGCACTATCATATTCTTTCACATTAAAGATGAATGAGAACTCAGGTTGCTAACCTACTTAATCTCTTGCATTGCATTAGTGACCCGAAATAAAATAAACATTTGTTGATAATATAAATCAGATTATATAAATCCAAAACAAATTAGAATTTGATGAGTGAATAATTGCTTTAAATGAAACAATAGTTTAGAGAAAATACAATATTGAATACATTTTCAAATTAGACTAGCTTTTGCTTGTCTATTTAAAAGTTATTTTGAAAAAGGATTTACAACATTATAACTATACATCATATACCTTTACATGTTCTTAATCCAAAATAGAAAAAAAACCTTGAAGTAATAAAATACGCACTATATTTATTTTCAGTAATAACAGGCTAAATAGACATATTTAACATAGCCTTAATATAACTTATTAGAAGCCACATACATTTTTTCTTAAATTATTATTATTTTAAATGAAAGACACAGAAAAAAGAAAGAAAAAAGAAAGAAAGAAACAGGGATAACCATCCTACCTCAGTACAGGTGTCTCGTATTCTGTGTTTACACAGAGAGCCCCTCCTTCATACTGTAACACGTGTTCCTGTCTGGGTCTTGATACTGTTTCACTTCCTGTGTCCCTTCTGTGTTCCCGTCCTCTGTTAGGTCAGCCACTACCCCTTGTTTTAAAGTCAGGTGATTCTCGTTGTTCTGTCTATTTAACCTCCCATGTTCTCCCTAGTCCTTGTCTCTTGTTGATCTCGTACGGTGTCAATGTGTGGATGCCTTCCCTGTTTATTAAAGGATTCTCTCCTGCTGAATTCTCTGTTGTGGTTCTCCGCATTGCACACCAGCACCCACCCATTCGTCACACATACACTCTCCACCCACATTTCTATGAAGATTTCTCATCATGTATACTTGACAGGGGAGTTTCCTTCAAGAAAGGGGTTCTTTCTCAAAAAAAGGAAAAACAAAACAAATAAAAAGCAAATATTTATATATTTGACGGTACAAAATATTTTATTTCTAAAGTCACTGACACTGTCAGTTATCCAACAATTCCCTATCAGTCAGTCATGTTCGATGTTACGTTGGACTGACGTCATGGGGTCTCGCTTGGGAGCCCAAACACCTCCCAATATAACTAAACACGCCAATGGCTAGTGAGATTTGCATGCCGAGTTCCGCCCTACCCGGCTTCCGGGTATAAATAGGACCGGCATCGCTCACTTCATTCATACTTTTGCTTCGGAGCCGAGCGGTTGTAATCAGCCGCTCCTTTCGGATCACCTTTCAAAAAAGAACTTCTCTCTTTGGCTGGAAGTACGGTGCTTCAGCGGTGGTGCGTGTGTTCCCAGCTGTAACGTGTCACCCCCTGTGCCTCGGTCGGAAAGAGCAGTTTCCTCTAAAAAGCAAAACGCGGACGATGTCTTTTTCAAGATGTCTTTTCATCCGTGTGTTTCTGGATGCGGTCATTTTCTGACCTCATCTGACGGCCATGAGCACTGTTTCTCATGTCTGGGCAGACAGCATGCTGAGAAAGCACTTGTCGATAGTTCATGCCCTCATTGCGGGAGCATGACCATGTTGGTTTTGCGGTCGCGGCTCTCTCTCTTTGATAAAGAGGTTTGAGCCCCCTCTGCTGCTGCCCATATTTCCTCTGCTTCTCATGGTAAAGCTGAGGGGTTGGTTGGCACTCTGGGAGACCTGAGGGTTACAGTGCGAGCTACGTCGTCGGGCCAGCCCCCACGAACCTCCCTCTCCTCTTGCACACTGTGTGCCGTCAAGTTGCCAGGCGAGCCACCATGTCCTTCACGTGAGGTACCTCGGGTCTCGTTTGGCCCTCCGGATGAGGATCGGATGTGGACCGCTGCATCGGAGAGTGGGCTGTCATCCTCGAGTGAGGAAGCCGAGCAGCCCCCTTCAGGGGTCGCTGCTCACGTGCAATCAGATCGGGAGATGATGGCCATGCTTTTCCGTGTTGCCGCGGGTATCGGGCTCGAGTGGAACGAGTGGGCTCAATGTCGCCTGAGCGCTCGCGGCTGGACGATTGAATTCTTGGTAGAGAGCATGGTTCACAGCCTCGCTCCGACCCGGTGCCTTTCTTCCCGGAAGTGCATGAGGAGGTCAGTAAGTCGTGGAAGGCACCTTTTACTGCCCAAAGCTGCTCTCTAGCCTCCTCCGCTCTCATTACCCTTGGTGGTGGGGCTGCCAAGGGTTACGTGGGCATTCCCCAGGTGGAGCATGCAGTGCGGTGCACTTGTGCCCGCAAAGTGCTGCCACCTGACGCAATCGTCCACGCCTCCCGTCCATTGCGGGTAAGACGATGGCACCCCTGGCTGCCAAGGCTTACAGCGCCGCTGGACAGGCAGCTTCCATCCTCCATGCCATGGCCATCCTGCAGATCTATCAGGCAAAAGCTCTTAAAGAGCTGCACGAGGGTATGTCTGAGCCGGGGTTGATGCAGGAACTGTGCACGGCGACTGACTTCGCCCTCTGGGTGACTAAGGTCATGGCGCAGGCCTTCAGCCAGACGATGTCCACACTTGTGGTCCAGGAGCGCCATCTCTGGCTGGACCTGGCTGAGATGAAGGACGCAGACAAAGTTTGCTTTCTTGACGCCCCCATCTCCCAGGCTGGCCTCTTCCTCACTGTCGTGGACTTCACTCAGCAGTTCTCAACAGTGCAGAAGCAGACTGAGGCGATAAGCCCCATTTTGCCCTGGCGGGATTCTACCAAACTGCAGCAGGCTTTCCCTCAGCCTGCTCGTTGCCGAGGGCGTCTCCCTGCGGCTGCAAAGGGTCCGGCCGGACCGGAGACCTACCGTTTGACCCCTCCCCCCCACAGGAAGGCGACGCAGCCCGTCCAGACTGCTAAGTCCTCCAAATATCTAAGCGGCCCTGAGACGGGCGACCCAGAGGTGGCAGGAACTGCTCGTTACCAGGAACTGGTGAGGGCACCACTCCTTCCCCCGGAGGAGGCCCAGGCGGAGAATCTTTTGTTTCCTTTTGTTCCTTTTGTTCCCACATTTTCAATAAAAGAGCAGTTCCCTCCATTTCCCCGGAGGCTGCCCTTTCCCCCCTCAGGGAGGTAGGCGTCCGCATCCTGAATTATCTTGATGACTGGCTTTTTTGGCACAGTCAGGTGTCAGGTGTCAAGTCAAGTCACCTTTACTTATATAGCGCTTTTTACAATACAGATTGTTTCAAAGCAGCTTTACAGTGGTCACAGGAAAACGTTATAAACAAAGTTTGTTTGGCTGAACAGCAGCCTTAAAAGAGCAGGAGAATTAATACAATTGATGAATATTAAGTGTTAAGTTTTGATTATTGATTGATTTGATTGATTGATAGTTTGATTATTATATTGACAACAATTGAAGTCCAATATTAAGTCCAATTTGGTCCGATTGGAGATGGGTTCATGATCTTCACAGGGGAGGGTTTAGTAGAGTCACGGCCTCCGCAGACACTTCAGGGCAGTGCTGTGCTCATTTCCAGGTGCAGGTCCTTCATCTGATCTGGATAAGGCCCGGATCCGGCTGACCATGGTAACCTCAGGATAAAGAGAAACTAATATCAGAGTAGATGCCATTCATCTTCTTATGTATTTAGTACATCAGATGTTTTTGGAGTGTTCCCGGTTCCGGCTGACCTAAATTATGCAGCCTAACAATCATTTTACATGATTTGTATGTATAATGTATGTATGTATGAAGTATGTATAACGTATGTATGTATGAAGTATGTATAATGTATTATGTGTATGCCAGGTTGAAGAGATGTGTTTTTAGTCTAGATTTAAACTGACAGAGTGTATCTTCGGTGGCGGACGTGGCGGAGGTGTCTGACACCAGGCCCAGTACTTGTGTGCATGCCCCAGTGGTCAGCCCTTGTACTGGACTAGATGCCCTTATGACGAGATTCTCTCTTGGTAATCCCATATGTGTACGCTCCATGGTACGGTTTCCCTCTTGGTAAACCTGTGTCTTTCCCTTGGCAGTTTTGCTCTGCCAGTCTCTTTTGTACGTGTTCCTCCCTGGGGGTAGGACCTACCATAGGGCCATATGTTGTACTGCCCCTCGGTTCAGTCCATATGTGTAATACTGCACATTACCTCCCCCTTGCGCAGGGTGTTGCCTCCGTAGCGTCGGTACACTCCCCCAGCGTAGACAACTAAGCGGGTCGAGCTGATCTGTGGAATTGAGATCCAAAGCTCTCTTCCCCGTGAAGGTCATGTAGGAACAGCAGCTTAGACCTTCCTCACGTTGGCCTTACCCTCCATCCTGATGGGCATGGAGGCCTAAGTCAGCTTACGCGGGGAGCTGGGTGGGTTACATCCGCAGAGGCAGTTGTCTTTGGCACGCTTTTTGCTTGCCAACATCTGCATCTCCGATTCTCGTAACACAGCCAGTCCTGTGGCGCTTTCCAAAGGGACCCCATGACGTCAGTCCGACGTAACGTCAAACATGACTGACTGATAGAGAATGTCTAGGTTACTATTGTAACCCCCGTTCCCAAAAGGAGGGAACGGACACGTTACGTTCCCCGGCCATCAGGTGTAGGAAATCAATTACATTTTTACCCTGAAACGGTTTTGAGAGTTTTTTGTATTTGCTAATTCAGGGAACGGACACAGTCTCTATAGGATGATATCTAGGTGAGAGAGTCTCTATGTGTTGGAATTTATCTGACCTCTGTGACGTTAGACAGCTAGCAGACGGTCGGTTTAGCCAGTTTGTCTGCTTCCTGACCTGGACCCCAGTTAGTCAAGGTTTAGCTCTAAGACTATATGCCAAATTACTAGAGAGAAGAGCGGCACAATCCCAGGTGGGATGAATACCATCTCTTTTCAATAGGTCAGGTCTGCCCCAAAAACCAATTGTCTATAAACCCTATGTTATTCTGCAGAAACCACTTAGACATCCAGCCATTGAGTGAAGACAATCTGCTAAGCATCTCATCACTCCTGCGCATAGGAAGAGGGCCAGAGCAAATTACAGAGTTCCTGACATCGTACTTGCAAGTTCACACACCTCTTTAATATTAGTTTTAGTGATCTCCGACTGGCGAAGTCGGACATTATTAGCGCCGACGTGAATAACAATCTTAGAATATTTACGATTAGCCTTAGCCAGCACTTTTAAATTTGCTTTGACGTCAGGCGCTCTGGCTCCCGGCAAACATGTGACTATGGTGGCTGGAGTCTCTATTTTCACATTCCGAGTAATAGAATCGCCAATCACTGGGGCACTTTCAACAGGTTTCTCTGTGGGTGCATCACTGAGTGGGGAGAACCTGTTTGATGTTCTGATCGGAATGGAACAGTGGTTTTTCGACCCGCAATTATGCCGTCTCACAGTCACCCAGTTGCCCTGCTGCATGGGCTCTACAGCAGGAACCGAACAATGTACAGGGTTTGCTAAGCTAGTTGCATCCAAAGTAGTATCTAAAGCCCTTGCATTCTTACTATCCTCGATTAACGTTTGGATGCGTGTCTCTAATTCTGAAATCTTCTCTGTCAGCCTGACTATGTCCTTACATTTATCACATGTGAAGCCTTCACAGCTGACAGAGACAGACAGAGTATGCATGAAGCAGGCAGTGCAAGTAACAATTATGAGAGAAGATGACATGACTCACCGCGTGTGTTGATCCAACTTATTGACCAGTTGTTTGATGAAGTCGGGAAAAAAGGCGCAAGCGAGAAAACGCTGTATGCACGGACAGTAAGATAGCACAATGCTAACGTGTTTAGTGACTTAGATAAAAGCTAATGATTACAATGTATTAAATAATCTAATATTGTATTTAGCAATATATACAAACGTAGAGTTTAAGATCTAAAACAAAAAACAAGTTTATACAACGCTAGAAACGCAATTCACTCGAGCACACAGGAAACAGCAGTGCAGCAGTCAAAAACGGTCCGACTTGTTCCTTTGCCGCTCTTTCAAGTGATCTTCTAGATGGGAATGTACTTTTTTTGGAAGATGAAATTTCGGTGCATTTGCTCATGACACCAGTACAATTAAAACATTTAACATTAAGATTAAAAAGATTTCAACAGTCTGACAGCCATGGGAAAAAAATCTATTGCAGAACCTGCTTGACCTGCATCGAATGGTGCAAAGCCTTTTTCCAGAGGTCAGCAGCAAGAACAGGCCATGTGATAAGTCTTTGATGAAATTCCTAACCTGGGACAGATACCACTTTGGGGGAATGTCCTGAACAACAGGGAGGGAGCAGGTAGCTCTTCATGAGCATGCATAAGGTTGAAGTTGTTTCCCCCTGCAGGTGTGTTTTATAATCAGGCAGCTCCCTTATGTTACATGAATTTGTAGCTATCTTGCTTAGTTCAGGGCTTTAAGTAGGTGGTCTGTTTCCCCAATTTGCACAAGCTTTGGGAAGCCCATCGTAAGGCTGTTAGAATGAGTGCACATTCTCCATTTGGGTTCTAAGTGAGGTACTTGTCACAGCTTCTGAGTGCTCACAATGTCCTAGCTAAAGTAACTGATGTTGAGCATGTAGCCCCCTTGCTGTTATTTGGGCAGACCACCTCCAGGTTTTAGCAGTTCCCTTTCTCTAGTATGGTTTAAGTTCAAATTCCTAGATGCCGCTCCATTTCAAATATTTTATCAGAAGAAGTCAAGAAGTCAACTCCCTTTTACTAATAAGTTGTAGATACCTCCCCCATGACTGAGGTTCCTTAAGCAGAGAGCTCTTTAATTGATCCAAAGAGCTCAGCATGACAAGACACACTTATTTCTATATAGTTCCTATATGGGCCATTCTACAGAATTGGTGACATTTGGTGTCCCCCATCCAAAAAACACATTTGACAAGCATTTAAATATTCAAATCTTAGATGTTTACTAAGATCCTTAAATTATTTATTGAAACACAAAATAATATTTAAAATATTTAAAAGCTTTATATTTATAATATCATCATGTATTGGGTACTTTCAATTAGGAGGTGGCTGTCCCAAACCCTTACATGTAAATTTCAACTTGTGAAAATTATATTTAAATATCTTTTGCAATTTTTTTCCATTCTTGTTTTTAAACGCATCTTTTTGTTTTGTTTTAAAAAATAAAGTTAAATTTTTTTTTAGATTTTTTATTTTATTTTTAAATCATGAATCTTTATGTAAAAAAACATGTCCCGTATTTTCATGTCACTACCAAAACACTGAATGTTTTAGTCCATTGGGTGAGACTGATTTTATCCACAGCCCTACATTTTTGATCAGGAAATATTCCTATGTCCCTCTCTCTCATATGCTATATGGTGAGTAAATTGATAGTAAATGTGTTCTAAAGTTCAAGTTCAAGTTCAGTTTATTTGTAAAGCACATTTAAAAATGGCCAAAGGTCAACCAAAGTGCTGTACAACAGGATGAAAGAAAACAAAACAAAATAAGAAATAAAAAGTAAAATAGAAAACAAAACAAAAATAGAAACAGCCAAAAGCAAAAACTGAGAGGCAGAGGCAAAGAGACATAGTCAAACCGTACACATATCCACAGAAAAACATATGTATACACATATATACATGCATAAACAACTGTATATACACAAAACCCCCAAATAATTACATATTAAACATCAACAAACGCAAGGGAGAAAAGATGGGTTTTAAGGCAAGATTTAAACTCAGATAAACTGGAAGCCATTCTAACAGGGTCAGGAAGATTGTTCCATAGTGTGGGGCCGGCCACTTCAAAAGCTCGATATCCCCTTGACTTTAGGCGGGTTCTGGGGATCTTTAAGAGGAGTTTATCCTCCGATCTCAGTTCTCTCACGGGAGTGTAAGGGTGAAGAAGATCGGTCAGGTAGGAGGGAGCCAGATTATTTAGAGATTTGTAGACAAGTAGTATAATTTTGTATTGAATTCTAAACTGGGTAGGCAGCCAGTGAAGAGATCTCAGGAGGGGTGTAATGTGATCGAATTTATTACGCCTCTTAAGAAATCTAGCTGCCGCATTTTGGACTATTTGTAACCTAGAAATTTGCGCCTTTGAGATCCCGTAATAAAGAGAATTGCAGTAGTCCAGTTGCGATGTAATGAAGGCATGGATAGCTGTCTCTAAAGAACCCTCGGAAAGGAAGGATTTAATTTTAGAGAGAGAGCGAAGATGGAAGAAACTAGAACCAACAACAGTGCTAATTTGCTTATCGAATTTTAAACAGTTGTCAAAGACCACTCCCAGATTCCTCACTTTGGGAGAGATAAATGAGCTTAATGACTCAAGATCAATAGGATTTTGTGTTCTGGAGTCAGAAGGGTTGAATACAATGACTTCTGTTTTGTCTGAGTTTATGGATAGAAAGTTATTGGAAAGCCAAGATTTAACATCGTCTAGACATGCTAATAGAGTATGGAGAGTAGATTTTCCTTTTCTGGTTATAGGCAGATAGATTTGCATGTCGTCAGCGTAGCAGTGGAAGGAAATGTTATGTTTGCTAAAGATAGAGCCCAAAGGAAGCAAGTAAAGAGAGAAAAGGGTAGGAGCTAGAATGGAGCCCTGAGGAACACCGCAGCATAGATTGCTTGGATTGGAAGTGAAGTTACCAACTTTAACTGAGAAACTTCGATTGGTTAAAAAAGATTTGAACCAGCTTAAGACCTCCCCCTGTAGCGCAATGCAGGATTCCAGGCGAGCGACAAGAATCTCGTGATCAACAGTGTCAAAGGCTGAGGACAGATCAAGCATAACTAAAATGACAGAATCGCCTGAATCAGTAGCCATTAGGATGTCATTAAGGACTCTGATAAGGGCAGTTTTGGTACTGTGCATAGTTTTGAAACCGGACTGAAATTTCTTGTAGATGTGATTATTTGCTAAAAAGGATTGGAGCTATAAAAACACAATTTTTTCCATTACCTTAGAAATAAAAGGTAAAACAGATATGGGCCGGAAATTTGATAAGACAGAAACATCCAGTGAGGGTTTCTTTAGAACTGGAGTTACCATGGCCATTTTTAAGCTGTCTGGGACAGACCCTGAATGCAGACATTTGTTTAACAGGGACACCAGTCCTGATCCAATAATGTCAATCAATTGTTTCAAATAACGAGGGTGTATAGTATCAAAGGGACAAAGGGTAGGTTTAAGTTTTACAATAACTTCCTTGAGTGATTGTAGAGAGACAGAGTTAAACGTAGTCCAAAAGGCAGGTGGGTTTCCAGGTGTCAAGATTTCGTGATCAGCTGCTTGTATCTGGGCCCTCAGACTCATCGCTTTGTCACTGAAATGTCTCAAGAAATCTTCACAAAGTGTAGAAGTGGGATTTTGAAAAGTACTTACTGGGGGATTTAGCACTGAGTTTATAACCGAAAAGAGAATTTTAGGAGTGTGGTGGTGTTTATCAATCAAATTTGAGAAGTAGAGAGACTTAGCGCTCTTTACAGCACACCGATACAGAGTCAAACTGTTTTTCAGAATATCGAATGAGATTGTTAGTTTGTCCTTTTTCCATTTTCGTTCAGCTTGCCTACAGGATTGTCTTAGAGAGCGAATATTTTGATCTACCCATGGTTCAGATTTAGGTTTAGGCTTAAAGGACTTAAAAGGAGCAGCCACATTCAATACATCAAGCCATACAGTGTTCAAAGCTTGATAATGATTTTCAGCATCAAGTTCAGCTGATGAGGTTTCAAGTGACATGGAAAAGCCAGCTTCATTATAATGCTTAGTAAAATCCTCACAGAACAGTGGTGAGTAAACACGGGTCAGTTTAGTGTCAGACACTGCTTTATAGGAGATGGCAGGGAGAGAGATTTTAAATATGATAGGGAAGTGATCAGATATGAGAGATTCAATCACTTCATTGTCAGTAATCAACAGGCCAAAAGATAAAATTAAGTCCAGAGTGTGACCTTGGTTGTGTGTAGGAAGTGTAACCCATTGTCTTAGATTGAAAGAGTCAATGATGTTCAAGAACTCTGCCGGTAGTTGTTTCGATGGGCAGCACACATGGACATTAAAATCACCAAGTAGAATGATACGATCGTAGTTAGTGATGAGATCCCCTATAAGCTCTGTGAGTTCTGCTATAAAGCCTTTAGTTGAATGCGGTGGCCGATATATCAGCGCTAAAACAATGGGATCATACCAGTCAAGTAGAAATAGCTGGACTTCAAAGCTCTTGAAATTTGGGGACGGTAACGTCCGACACCGGGAACTAAAGTTTTTCTTAGTGATTATCGCGAGTCCTCCGCCTCTTCCAACAGGACGGGGAGAGTTATAGAAACAGTAGTCAGTAGGAACAAGTTCTGAAAAAGGACTCAAATCCCCTACCTTCACCCAAGTTTCGGTGATAAATAGGAAGTCCAGGTCGCGAGAGGAGATAAAATCATTGAGGATGAAAGTCTTGTTCACCAGGGATTGCGCGTTAATCAGCGCCATTTTAGGAGTGTGTAGCATTTGAGTGCGGTGCGAGGACGGGGCTTTGCTCAGAAAGCGAAGATTTGCAGTGTTTACTCCCTTCGGACGAGGTCGAATGACAATACGAGAAGTATAGTCCTGAAGAAGTCCAGCTGGAGACGTGGGAGGAGCAGGATAGTTAGCTGGAATGGATGTGAGACACCGAGATTACAGGGTCGGTGAGTACCAGGCCGCAAGCGGCTCAGATCCTGATTGAGGCTGAGTGGAAGGCCAGCGCGCAGGTGGATCTTTAATCTGACGACCACTCCGCCGCGTTTCCCACGCCGTCTCCGGCGTTTCCTCGGGATAATATCCACCGGCTGGCGACGAAGAAAATCCGGAATATCGCGTAAAATACTTTCTTGTGAGTAATCGGCGAAAGTTTCTATTTTCGCTTTAAATATATCCAAGTAGCTGTTGCAGATGCCAAGAAGGGATTGGCGATCATAGACGAGAGATACAGCGTAATTAGACGGTAAGAGAGAGCAAATTAACAACCACATACAGAAAATAACAGAGAGCGACAGACGGCATGCCATATTCACAGGCGCCATCTTGGAAGCAGCTCAAAATCTGAAAGTCTGAAAATCTGTGTGTAACTTTAAGGAATGTCACTACCAAACACATTTTTTTTCTGCTATTAAGAAAACTTTTTGGGATGTTATTCCATAAAATGTAGTTCCCTGTCAAGGGAACTCGCACTGCGTCGAGACGCGATTGGGAACCCTTCAGTGTATATGTCTCTTGAAGCACAATCAAACTCAGGTGCGGGAGTGTACGTCGCCGTGATGACGTCATCACGTCATGACCCGGGAGTATAAAAGCACGCCACGACCCGGAAGCGGGTTAGCTTTCAGTGTCTTCACAGCGCTCTAAGCTCAACGTGTGTGTGTATTTGCCGTTTGTGTGAGCCCCAGTCTAGTTTAAAAGAAAAGGGATTCACCGTGTGTTTGTTGAGTTTTGAGAGAATATGGCGGAGCAAGTTTTCAGGCGCTGTGTTACCCCTTGTCCCCGTTTTCTTTCGGGAAGGGATACACACGCTTTATGTGTTACTTGCTTGGGTGAGGAGCATGCACGATCAGCGCTCAAGGGCACTGATTGTGCAGATTGTTTGCAAATGAACATGCGAACGCTCCGATCCCGCCTGGCGGTTTTCGAGGAAACCGCCCAGGCTAGCGGCCCCCGTGGTTCCGGTCCTGCTGCGGCTGAGGCCCAGCGGCGGCTGCGATCATGGGGGTCGCAGATGGACTTGTCAGAGGGGTCGGAGACGGGCCTGGCCTTTTCTCCACCCTTACCTTGCAGGTCTGGCCTCGTTCAGGAACCGGAAGCACGCCCTGTGGCGGTTTCTTCCGATCCTGACGAGACGATACTGCAGCTATCCAGTTCCGAGGAACTGGACATTGTTAGTATCGACGCTGATGAGGAGGCCCCGCCAGCCCCCTCACCAGCGTCAGATGAGTTGCTGGAGGTGGTGACTCGCGCCACCGCTAGGCTGGGCCTCGAGTGGCCGGCTGAGCGGAGGGATGCTCGTCCAAAGAGCAGACTGGACGAGCGCTTTTTGCCATCCAGAGCACCACCTCAGCGCCGGTGTCTGCCTTTTTTCCCCGACCTCCACACTGAGGTGTCGAGGTCCTGGAATAGGCCCGCCTCCCACAGGGTGCATAACAGCGAGACCGCTGTTTATACCTCCCTAGTGGGAGCTAAAGAACGCGGATATGGGGCAATGCCTAGAGTAGAGGAGTCCTTGGCCAATCATTTGGCTCCTCACTCACCGCAGCCCCTAAAGGCACCGGTGCTCCCCACCAAACCACTCAGAGTTACGTCATCACTGGTGGGGTGAGCATACTCATCGGGTGGTCAGGCTGCAGCATGCCTCCACACCTCTTCCATGCTGCAGGCCTACCAGGCGGAGCTCCTCTCAGATCTTGACGAGGGCGGAGGTATTGGGCCAGAAGCAGTAGCAGAACTGCGGAGGGCAATGGATCTTTCTCTCTGGGCTGCTAGGGAGACGGCCGCCTCTATTGGCCGATCTATGGCAGCCCTAGTAGCCACGAAGAGACATTTATGGCTGAACTTAACAACGCTCAGCCAGAAGGATAAGAACATCCTTTTGGACGCCCCTCTGACGCCTCCTGGCCTCTTCGGCGACGCGGTTAAGTTAGCGGTCGAGAGGTTTCAGGAGGCTACCAAGCAAGAGGCGCCGTTCAGAAAGATCGTTCCACGCCGCCCCCAGGTTTCGTAAACCGCGTTCCATCCGCAGCCCAGTACCTCCTCTTACCGCACTGGGCAGAAGTTGAGTGTTGCGACTCGTCAGCCTCCCCAACGAAAGAAAGGGAGGGCTTCGGGTCAGCAACCTCAGCCTCAGCCTTCTGGCCGGCGGACAGACCGGAGGGTCGTTCTGCAGGGCAAGAAGGCTAAAAGCAAGAGGCCCTGACAATTACGGTGTCAGGCCTCGCAGGGAGCCCCCTGTTGGTTTACCAGCGGCCTGGAGTGGAAACCCAAACAGAGACTAGTCTCGAGAGACTGGTACCCCTCAAAGAGTTCCTGGCGGCGTGGGCGCGTCTGCCAGGAATTTCTCAGTGGGTCCTGCGCATTATTCATGTGGGTTACACTATCCAGTTTCGGTCGAACCCTCCCAAGTTCGCGGGGGTTCTTCTGACGGAAGTAGACCCCGAGCAGGCTCTGGTTTTGGAACAAGAAGTCGAATCATTACTGAGGAAAGAGGCCATAGAGTATGTACCTCTCTCAGCCACAGATTTGGGCTTTTACAGCCGCTACTTCATAGTTCCGAAGAAGGATGGAGGTATGCGTCCTATTCTAGACCTTCGCCTATTGAACAAGACTGTCAGGCGCCTGAAGTTCAGAATGTTGACATTGAAACAGATCGTATCCCAAATCAAGTCCGAGGATTGGTTTGTGACGATAGATCTCAAGGACGCATATTTCCATATCTCCATCCTTCCCCAACATCGGAAGTTTCTCAGGTTCGCCTTTGGGGGCAAGGCTTATCAATATCGAGTACTTCCGTTCGGCCTAGCTCTATCCCCTCGCACCTTCACCAAATGTATGGACGCAGCGCTCGCCCCGCTGCGGTCCACTGGTATCCGTGTACTGAACTACATCGACGATTGGTTAATTTTGGCTCAGACACGAGAATTAGCGGTTCGGCATCGAGATGTCGTCCTCGCGCATATGAAGGAGCTGGGGCTGAGACTCAATGCCAAGAAGAGTATCCTCTCTCCTGTGCAGAGGACAACCTTCCTAGGCGTTGTTTGGGACTCGGTGTCAATGTCTGCACGGCTATCCCCCGTGCGCATTGCCGCTGTTCTGTCTGTAGTCCAGGATATCAAGCTAGGCCAGCTGCTCACTGTCAAGCACTTCCAGAGAGTGCTGGGGCTCATGGCGGCAGCGTCCAGTGTTATCCCACTAGGCCTGCTCCACATGAGACCCTTGCAGTGGTGGCTGAAGACCAGAGGGTTTCCCCCGAGGGGCAACCCCTTCCGTTTGATCAAGGTTTCAAGGTTTCAAGGTTCCTGAGGGACCGCTCGGCCAGGGACGGGGACTATGGGACGGGCACCACCTCTCCTGGCATATCAACGCCTTGGAGATGATGGCTGTCTGGATGGCGCTACGGGCGTTTCTCCCCGACCTCAGAGGCCATCATGTAGTAGTCCGAACCGACAATACGTCAGTGGTCTCCTACATAAATCACCAGGGAGGTCTCCGTTCTCGTCGACTTTCCAAGTTGGCGATCAGGATCCTCCTCTGGACCCAAAGGGAACTGCTCTCTCTTCGAGCGATATATATCCCGGGGGCCCAGAACCTGGGGGCAGACTTCCTGTCGAGGCTGGGGCCGAGGCCCGGGGAGTGGCGACTCCACACTCAGGTGGTGGAGCAGATTTGGGAGAGATTCGGCCAGGCTCAAGTGGATCTGTTTGCGTCTCAAGAAACGACTCACTGCCCACTCTGGTTCTCCCTTTATCTTCCAGCGCCTCTCGGCCTGGACGCCATGAGGCAGGGGTGGCCAAATCTACCCCTGTATGCCTTTCCCCCGTAGCTCTGCTCCCAGGGGTTCTGGAGAAAGTTCGCCGGGAGAGGGTCCGTCTCACTCTAGTTGCCCCGCGCTGGCCGGGCAGGGTGTGGTTTTCGGACCTGGTATCCCTCCTAGACAGCACTCCGTGGGAGATTCTGGTCAGGAGGGCTCTCCTGTCCCAGGTTCAGGGGAGGATTTTCCATCCTCACCCAGAGCTGTGGAAACTATGGGTCTGGCCCCTGAGGGGGCCCAGCTCATAGAGTCTGGTCTCTCAGCCGAGGTTGTGGAGACCATTCTCCACTCCAGAGCCCCGTCCACGAGGAAACTTTATGCTCAGAAGTGGAAGATATTCACTTCTTGGTGCAGCGAAAAGCGGCTGGACCCAGTTACCTGCCAGGTTGGCACCGTGCTGGAGTTCCTGCAAGAAAAGTTTGCGGCAGGGTTGTCCCCCTCCACACTAAAGGTTTACGTGGCTGCCATAGCTGCTTACCACGTACCTTTGAGTGGTGCCTCTTTGGGCAGGGACCCCCTCATGGTTCATTTCCTTCGTGGCACTCAGAGGCTGAGGCCTGTGGTACGTTCAAGGGTGCCTCCTTGGGACCTGTCCCTGGTGCTCCAGGCCTTGTCCCAGGCTCCCTTTGAACCGCTGGGCGAAATTTCAGATAAGCACCTTACCCTCAAAACTCTCTTTCTGCTCGCCATTTCTTCCCTTAAAAGGATTGGCAACATTCAGGCCCTCTCCGTGGCCCCTTCATGTTTAGAGTTTTCACCCGGTCTGGCTAAAGCATTCCTTTTCCCCAGGCCGGGTTATGTACCTAAAGTGCTTTCTAGTCCTATGCACCACATAGTACTACAGGCCCTTTGTCCTCCTCCATTTAGTGATCATGACCAGGAGTTAAAGAACAAAGTTTTTCCAGTGCGAGCACTGGACGCCTACGTCCACAGAACTGCCACGTGGCATAGGTCAGATCAAATCTTTGTCTGTTTCGGGGCCCCCAGAGGTTCCCCTGCTTCTAAGCCTACCATGAGCAGATGGATATCTGAGTCTATTTCCTTAGCTTATGAGCTTGCAGGACAGCAGTGCCCGCTATCTGTCCGAGCTCATTCTACTCGGAGCATGGCTGCCTCGAAAACCTTTTTCGCAGGGGCTTCCCTCGCGGACATTTGTGATGCGGCTGGCTGGTCCTCACCGCATACCTTTATTAGGTTCTACCAGTTAGACTGAGTGAATGCACGTGGGGGACGTGATGAGCCAGGAGTATAAAAGCATGCTAAAAAAGCATGTTCCCATAGCGCTTTGCGACGCAGCGTCTCGTTCCCTCTCAGGGAACTATGGTTACATATGGTTACAAAAGCAAAAATAGAAATCAATCTTAACAGTTATGTCCATGTAAACAGTTATGTTCATGATTGTAAACTCCTATCAATTGTTTAGGAGTCTGATAGCAGAGGGGAAGAAAGAGTTCCTCAGCTTTGAGTCTGTACTGAGGATAGAAGTGTGAACAGCCCATGCTGGGGGTGGGAGGGGTCTTTGAGGATGGAAGCTGCTCTCCTGTGGACCAGCGGTGGTAAATGCTCTGCGATGCATCCTATCACTGCGGTGTCATCCATGAACTTCAGGATGATGTTGTCCTTGTGGGAAGTGAAACAGTCGTAGGTGAACAGAGTGTAGAAGATGGGGCTGAGTATACAGCCCTGTGGAGTGCCAAAGTTTGTGATGATGCTGGCTGAAGTCCAATTACAAATCCTTAAAGACTGAGACCTGCCAGGATATTTAGGAGCCAGTCACAGAGGGTGGGGTCATACCAAGTGTGGATGGTTTGTGGGGGATGACCGTGTTGAAGGCAGAGCTGTAGTCTATGAATAGTATCCTTAGGTATGAGTCCTTTTTCCAGATGACAGAGGGAATAGTGGATGGCATTAGCGATGGCATCCGAGGTGGACCTATTGGGCCGGTGGGCACACTGCAGAGGGTTGATGGTGTGTGGTATGCTGCTCTGAATGTCGGCCAGCACCACAATCTCAAAACACTTCATGATGTTTTATTAACAAAGTTCGGGAGGAGCACGTTCAAAGGATTAACGCAATCAACACGTCATTAGCAATTACACATCATAATATCAGCATGAGAGGAAGCATTTGATGTGTCTCACGGCCCACCCCGCCCTCCTCATTCAAGCACAGAACACTGAGAAGAGAACCGCTCTCTTTCTCTCTGTCACCCTCTCTGTCTTTTCCGTTAATGTTTAGGGTTTCTCCTGCTTCAGGTTTGTTTTTTATTTTGGTTTGTTTATAGTACTCACTTATTAACCAGTAGATTTCTGGTAAGCTTGCTTGTCACGGTTCTGTCAGCTTCAGTCTCTGTTTCAAGTGTTTTTAGTGTTCTAGTGGACGGAACCGTGGCACTACTCTCTCTCTTGCTTGTCTCGTTAGTGTCTGCCCCGCCTCCTTGTTTCCTGTAATCATTCCCAGCTGTCTCTAATCACTACCTTCCCTCATGTGCCCTATTTATATCCCTCAGTGTTTGCTGTCCGCGTCGCGTCGTTGTCTTTCATGGTTGTTCCTGCTGTTCCCTCGTCTGGTCTGTACCCTGTCTCCTAGTTAAGTTGAATTGAGAAAGTTGGCTTATTTTTCTTCTTACCTAAAATTCTCAAAGAATCTCCTCCTAGAGCTTTAAAGCTACAACCACTAAACTCTGCTCAGACTTCAGACCTGTTCTGACTTGAGTTGCTATATCATTTCTAAGGGATCGGGGGTACGATGTTCGCCCCAGGGGCGAAAAAGCAGCCGAAACATCCCATTGACTTAACATTGCGACGAACTTTGACGATTAATAACTCGGAGCGAGGAATTTGTAAAAAGATGAAACTCGCCACATTTGAAGAGGGTGACAGCCTCTGTAAGAACATACCACACAATGGGGTGAAAGTTGCACCCCTGGGGTGCTAGAGCTGCCCAAATTTGCCCCACAGAGATGAATGGGGAAGGCCGTCCCATGAAACACCATCTACTATGGCAAAATGTATAGGGATTTTGAATTGAACTTAGCTCTGCAGCACAGCGTCACAGAGACAAGTGGGAGGGCTCATTTTACTCAGGCAACCAACGAGTGTCTCAGGATCACAGTGAAGCTATTAAGCCACGCCCTAGAAACCATTTAGAGCACCTTAGCAACCCATCCCAAACTGGCAAACTGCCAATCACCAATGTTTTCAACACTTCCTAGCCACGCCCTAGCAACCATTATCGAGCACCTTAGCAACCAAATGCAAGCGAGATATCTTCAGTTCTGAATCTCGTAGAGGCGTTGTGGTTGGTTTATATCGTTCATACTGACAAGCAGCCTTTGAAGTGACATCAATGGCAGAGGCTTAGCCACTCCTTAGCAACCAAACAAAGTACCCTAGCAACTGTTTAGCCAGACCTATATCTCTGCATCAGAAAGTCGTAGAGACATGGGGGTTGGGTCTATTGACTCATGCTAGCAAAATGGACTTCCAACATGCTACACATGCTAGCAGTGAATAGCTACATGCTAATAGTGATTAGCTAAGTGTAAAATTGTGCTAAGAATGACATAGAAACTACCCATAACACCTCACAACTACCTAGTAACATCCTAGCCACAACTCTGGATACCCTAGCATCTGCCTAGCAACCACCTAGCAACACCCTAGTGACCACCACGGTTACCCTAGCAACCGCCTAGCAACACCCTGACGACCAACCAGGATACCCTAGCAACTGATTAGCAACCTCCTAGCAACCACTCTGGTTACCCTAGCAACCGCCTAGCAACCACTCTGGTTACCCTAGCAACTGCCTAGCAACACTCTAGCAACCACCCTGGATTCCCAAGCAACACCCTAGCAACCCCCTAGCAACCACTCTGGTTACCCTAGCAACAACCTAGCAAAATAATATATATAGAAATACTAATCCCGAATTACTAATACTGATCCCCAATGGTCAG
Organism: Rhodeus uyekii; assembly: GCA_037043235.1. Taxonomy (NCBI): domain Eukaryota; kingdom Metazoa; phylum Chordata; class Actinopteri; order Cypriniformes; family Acheilognathidae; genus Rhodeus; species Rhodeus uyekii. Next base: position 428,325 of record JAWRVZ010000014.1, read on the forward strand.
TTTTCACTAATGTGAATAATACTTTTTATTCTTAATAATACTTTTTAGTATATCCATATTGCAATGGATATACATTTTTGAAAAAATCCTGAAAAAAGACTTGCAGGTCTACAATCGATTTTTTACTTTAATTAGTAAGTTGAATCCCTCTATTTTACATACCAACTATGAAATACTGGCAAACATATCAAAGCATTGCAAAAATAACTGTAGAAAATGCTGCTTACTTCTGTGTGTTGGAAACAGCGCCATTCACTGACCAACTGAATCATCAGTAATCTCCAAATAAATCTTGTTAGCGAAATGTTTTAAAGTTTAAACTCTCAAAACTCTCAAAGCTGTTACAACTAATTTAAACTTTCAGGCTAGGCTTTCTAAAGCCAACTGAAGTTTATAAAATAAACTTCCTCTATCTAGTTCCTTGTATCATGCTTTATGTTCAGTTTTCTAGTTATGTTTTCCCCCTTGTGGATTGTAGGGGATTTACAGTTAAGACCCGAGGACCAGATATGTTGAATGAAGACCAGGAGTCAGAAGTGCAGTCAATAGAAGAAATTTTAGTGAAGTTTAGTTTGCAGTTTCATCAGCAGAAGCCAGCTTCAGGTCTCACAAGGAGTTCGTAGGCCGCCCCCCTTACAATAACATTGTTACAGCAATTATACTCTAACAGAGGGTGCTTACTACGTCAATGATGACGTTTAAATGATTCTGATTGGCTAAGAAAGAAAGAAAGAAAGAAAAACAAAACTAGTAATTTTCCACTCGAGAGCAGACAGTCTGAAGCATATCTTCGTTGATCACATGGTTGACGGGTTCGTGACGTGGCTTGTCGAGAACAACAAGTTTTATGGTGCCAGCTAATCACCTCACCAATACTGACCATATTAACGCACACACAGATTCACAGCTTCTCCAAGGCTGAACTCGGCTCAGGCTCCAACAATCAACAGAACCTTCCCAAAACATTCTGATAACACCATTGAGAACTGTTGAGCCGTGCAGACAATATTCATCCTTACACGATGGAAAACTACAGAAAAGTAAAGAAAGGATATAACTAATAGAAATCCCTAACTTGATTATAAATCACTCTTTACAACTACATTGAAATAAGAAAGGGAAAAGAACATATGAAAAATAAAACAAAGAAACATGAAAATTAAGACAAAGAAAAGAATATAGGTACAAATAAGAAAAATGAAAGAATATATATACAAGCGGCAATGGATTTCCGAATAGTATCTTTCAGGATGTTTTTGGTTTATGTTTGTTTTATTTGTAACGTAATAAATGTTCATTTCCTGCATCCTTGAGTCCTCCCTTTCTGATCCGTGACAGAACGGCGCGACCATTTAAGGACTCAGCAGAGAAGTGGATTATTTTTTGTTTTGGCGAGTTACTGGGAAAGGACTTTGCAGTATGGGCATTTATCTGTTCCCATCTGCTCCCTTGGGACCCTCCGTCTGCCAGCGAATGATGCAGCACACTAACCGGGTTTATTTCCGCCAGCTGGGGACTGAGGTGAGGGTTTTTGCTCGCAGTGGCACCATGAACCTGACTTCATCTCTTCCACTTCAGACAGGGGATCCCCGAATTTAGTGAATCAGGCAGTTAGGGACTAAAGCGTTAGTTAGTTATAAAATAATAAATGAAAAAAATATAGGGCTAACTTGTTTGCCAGGGATGCATCTGGAACGATTCCTGCAAAAGTAAATTTTACGAGAAAATTTTGTGACCCGAATTGGTTTGGACCAGGATATGTGACTTGGTGTTTTTGTAGTATACTTTGTGGTTTCATCACGCAGAAGCCACAGCTGTGTTATTCAAAGATGGCCGACTCCATCTCTTCCTACCGTGACTTCAGGTGAGTAACCATTAACTTTGACTAAAATATGGCAAACAATAACTGAGTAGTCTGATTATTACTGATTAGTTAAGTAAGCAGAAGAGAAAATGCTGTAAACAGCTTTGCTTCTCAAAGTGAATTTTCAGAGCTCAGTAGGAAAATGGTCAGTCTGTGTTTTTAATTCTTAGTGTAAAAAAAAGGTTGGAAGTCATGCTAAAATAATGAAACAGAGAAGAGATTAAATGCTGTAAACAGCTCTGCTTCTCAAAGTAAATTTGGTCAGTCTGTGTTTTTAATTCTGATTGTAAAAATAAGGTTGGAAGACATGATAAAATAACGAAACGGAGAAGAGAAGATATTAAAGGCTCTGCTCTTCAAAAGCAAAATTTCAGAGCTCAGTAAGAAAATGCTCCTAGTTTTAATTTGATTGGAAAGTTGTGAGCAAAGAAAGAGCCTGAACGATATAAATGTCTGCTAGATCTGATAAAGTGACATACATTTCTGGTGTTAAGATTTGAAAAGAAGATCAGCGTCTAATATACCAACATTTACGTTTTCGTCTGGAAAAGAACAAAAATAAGATTAAAGTCTTAAGGAATTCTTTTGAAAGAAAGATTTGTGATGAGAAGTTTTATATTGAATGGATAAGGATAAATTGCGTCAAATTACAGACAATGACTCCAAAAGATGGGAGTTTCAGTAATATGTAATTCGCAAAAAGACAACTATAAAAACCAGAGAGGATAAAGTTCGTCGAGACAAACTTTAGAAGTTGGCTGAGAACGTCGCACCAGAAAACTTTATTTCCGTATGTTGGTAGCACAAGTATGTTATGAAACCAGAAATTAACAAGTTGCTAAGGTGTTCTGGGTGGTTGCTAGGGTGGTGCTAAGCAGTTGCTAGGGTATCCTGGGTAGTTGCTAGGCGGTTAATAGGGAAACTAGAGTGGTTGCTAGGGTAACTGGGGTGGTTGCTAGGCAGTTGATAGGGTATCCAAGGTGGTTGCTAGGGTGTTGCTAAGCAATTGCTAGGGTTTCCTGGGTGGTTGCTAGGCAGTTGCTAGGGTATTCAGGGTGGTCACTAGGGTGTTGCTAAATAGTTGCTAGGGTATTTGAGGTGGTTGCTAGGGTGTTGCTAGGCAGTTGCTAGGGTATTCGGGGTGGTTGCTAGGTTGTTTCTAGGTGGTTGCTAGGGTATCCTGGATGGTTGCTAGGCGGTTGCTAGGGTAACCAGAGTGGTTGCTCGGGTGTTGATAGGCGGTTGCTAGGGTAACCGGGGTGGTTGCTAGGCAGTTGCTAGGGTATCCAGGGTGGTTGCTAGGGTGTTACTAGGTAGTTCTGAGGTCTTCTGGGTAGTTACTATGGCATTCCTAGCACAATTTAACACTTAGCTAACCACTATTAGCATGTAGCTATTCACTGCTAGCATATGTATCATGTTGGAAGTCCTGTTTGCTAGCATGAGTCAATTGACCCAACCCCCATGTCTCTACGACACTCAGAAGCAGAGATATAGGTCTGTCTAAATGGTTGCTTGGGTTATCTGTTTGGTTGCTAAGGAGTGGCTTCACAGCTACAGTGATGTTACTCCAAAGGCTCCTTGTGAGTATGAACGATATAAACCAACCAGGATGCCTCTACGACATTCAGAACTGAAGATATCTCACTTTGTATTTGGTTGCTAAGGTGCTCCATAATGGTTGCTAGGGCTTGGCTAGGAAGTGTTGAAGAAGTTGATGATTGACAGTTTGCTAGCCCGAGTCATACGAGCCCATCCTCAAATGTCTATGACTTTTCTATCCAGAGATAGAAGTCGATCAATTTGAATGGAAGTCTATGGGATGGGTTGCTAAGGTGCTCTAAATGGTTGCTAGGGCGTGGCTTAATAGCTTCACTGTGATCCTGAGACACTCATTGGTCGCCTGAGTAAAATGAGCCCTCCCTCTTGTCTTTGTGATGCTGTGATGCAGAGCTAAGTTCAATTCAAAATCCCTATGCAATTTGCCATAGTAGTTGGTGTTTGGCCTTCCCCATTCATCTCTATGGGGCAAATTTGGGGAGCTCTAGCACCCCTGGGGTACAACTTTCACCCCATTGTGTGGTATGATTTTACAGAGGCTGTCACCCTCTTCAAATGTGGTGAATTTCATCTTTTTACAAATTCCTCGCTCTGAGTTATTAATCGTCAAAGTTCGTCGCAATGTTAAGTCAAAGGGATTTTTCGGCTGCTTTTTCGCCCCTGGGGCGAACATCGTACTCCCGATCCCTTAGAAAAGATAAAGCAACTCGGCACTGTAGCACTAAAGCTGTAGGAGGAGATAGCGTTTAAATTTTTGTACAGAAGAATAATAATAACTAGAGAGGAGAAAGTTCGTCGAGATAAACTTTAGAAGTTGGCTGAGAAAGTTGCACCGGAACCTTTAATTTTGCATGTTGGTAGCACAATTTAACATTAACTATGAAAAACGTTGCGAAACCAGAAATGAACAGGTTGCTAAGGTGTTCTGGGTGGTTGCTAGGGTATCCGGGGTAGTTGCTATGGTATCCTGGGTGGTTTCTAAGGTAACCAGAGTGGTTGCTAGGAACCAGACTCTTACTATTGCATGCAGTGAGAGATCTGAACCTAGGCGTGTACCTCAAATACCGGCTGGACGGATCACTGTTCGACCTCCGTCGCTTGGCCGCCAAAACAAAAACGCTCGAAAGACTAATCCTCGAAGCTCTCTTCGCTGACGACTGCGCCCTCATGTCCCACCAGGAGAATCATCTGCAAACCATTGTGGACAGGTTCTCCACTGCAACAAAGCTGTTTGGACTGATGATCAGCCTCAGTAAGACAGAAGTATTGTTCCAGCCGGCACTGGGTTCTACATTCAACCAGCCGTGCATCACCATTGACGTCACACAGCTTGCCAACATCAGCACCTTCAAGTACTTGGGCAGCACCATCTCAAGTGACGGAACTCTGGACCAGGAAATCAATGCCAGTATCCAGAAGGCTAGCCAGGCACTTGGAAGACTTCGATCTAAAGTTTTACAGCACAGCAGTGTCACTCTTGCCACCAAGCTCAAAGTCTACAGAGCAGTGGTTCTCACCTCCCTCCTGTATGGCTGTGAAACGTGGACACTGTACCGGAAGCACATGAAGCAGTTGGAACAATTCCATCAACGCTCCCTCCGGTCCATCATGAGGATCCATTGGCAGGACAGGGTGTCTAACCAGGAAGTCCTCGATAAAGCGAACCTCACCAGCATCGAAAGCACGATCCTCAGATCCCAACTGCGTTGGTCCGGCCATGTCATTTGCATGAATTCCCAGCGAATACCAAGGCAGGTGTTCTACGGCGAGCTGGCCTCTGGAACCAGGAAACAAGGCCGCCCAAAGAAGCGCTACAAGCACCAGCTTAAAGCCAATCTCAAATGGACTGGCCTGAAACCAAAAGAGCTGGAGCCTGCCGCCACTGACAGAACTACTTGGAGAGCGCTCACTGAACAAGCTGCCACTTCTTTCGAAGACGACCGCCGCCGCCGCCAAGCAGCTGCACGCGAGCGTCGACACAGAGCTGCTGCTGCCCCATCTTCAACCCTTGCCCCTGCTGCAACAGACTTTGCGCTTCGGACTTCGGGCTACGGAGTCACATGAGAGCACACCCATAGATGATTGCACAAAGACAATGTCATCCTCGGAAACCGAGAGACTACCAAGAGTGTTCCAGTCCTTGAATCCAGTCCAGAGTTTCTCTCTCTCATTCAAAGTCAGCTGTTATCTGAGTCTGTGTCATCAGTGATAAACAATTAACAGGAAGTGTTTCAGTGAAAATCATAGACACAGAGACGTTAAAAGAAATCATGCTACAGGCAGTTCAAAACTTTTAAAAGTTCCACATTTATGATTGTGCACATTACATTTGTTGTTAAAAGTTTCAACAACTCAATGCCTTTAAAGAGGAGTTTTAAAATAAATTTAAATAAGTGTTAAATAAAAATGAAGTTTGATTAAATTGTTATGACCAGTAATTTGTGTTTTGTCTCATCTTAGTCTCCACCATGGTACAAGGCTGATGGAGTAGACAATGGTGATAGCGATTCTGAGATTAAATACAGATAATAAGCTATGCTACTGTTTTGAATATGTTAATAGTTTTTACTGATAACATACTGCTGTTATTAACCAGTCTCCCTGTTTTGAACACTATCAGGCAGTTGAAATGACTAAGGTGGTTCTTGAATGCACCTTCCCTAAGCTCCAGAGAATACCTGAATAAAACTCAAAGATCTGCAAAGGGAATGAATGGTGTACAGTGAGCACGAGGCGAATGCCCAATGACAGGTAAGATCCTCTAATGGCCACATAGGGGACAACCTAAGCCAGGGGTTCGCCGCCGCTCCTGGGCATCTACCCAAAAACAGGGGAAGGGAGATATTTTATGTGACAACTGGATGAGAGTTGAGAGGATGTCTGTGGTTGGCTAGTAGCATCCTTCAGAGGGGGGATTTGTAGAAGTCTGCCCCAAAACTGAGTTCCTCCATACCAGGTCACTGCAACCGCATTCCTTGACAAGTTTCCCCAACTTGTAGAAGATGCCAGGGGGAGACCCTGAAAAGGTTGTTTATAAAGAGATAATGGGAATGTGCTTTCAAGAGCTGGCTGAGAACATGATGTGATTGACCTTCAGTTGTTGAGGAGACCATAACAAAACTTTATAACATCAAGAACATTTTTTTTTTGGCTTATGGGAAAGAGACAATGCACGTGGAATGCTGTCTGGGTAAATAGATCCAGAAGTGGTTCTTTAAAAACTTCCCTCCTGAACAAACTACAAAATGTAAGAAAGTCGCAGCAGCTATCACAGGGGTCAAGGATATGCCCATTCCATGGGAACTTTGCAATTCGTCTTTTGTTAAACCCGATTATACCTGGGCTAGTCTTATGGATGTTTTGTGTCAATATAATTTTGCTTTGATTATGGCAAACAAAACCATCTTCGAAATGGAACAGTTGCATGACCATCTTGAAACTAAATGTAATAGCGCCACATCCCTAGCCTACAATGTTACTGCTTGGATGCATATTAACATGTTTTACTTGTTTTTGGAAATAGCAGTCAGTAGAGAGGAAATCTCTCGCATACCAGTGACAATTGATGATTTGGCTTGGAGGTATTTTCGACCGTTTCAGGTGTTTATGTGGTCTCAGAGGTCAGATGTAGCGTTAGGAGATGGTTCGATAAGGAAAATTAATTTCGTCAGTTTTTACGACAGATTCCACCAGTACAAGAGATTAGAGATCTTTCTTCCAAACCAAATTCCAGCGATTGTGCCAACCATAAGCTGGTACATTCTTTGGGACCTTCATGGTACCCGGCCAAAACGTGCAAACATGGTACTTGTGCTGAATTAGGGTTGTGTTTTGCTAAAATGAAGCGTAAAACCAAGTATTATCCAAAATTGAAGTCTGACCGCGTGAATTACATTGAGAAGTTCCTAAAACAAATGAAAGGAACTGAAACGTTCGCAGGCTATGAGTATCTAAATTCAGTGTGGCTTAGATCAGATGGGACTCCATTTGTCACAGAACCTGACGGGCCTACCAGCATGTCTGTAGCTTTTATGGTCGTGTTCTGCGTAGGGTCCATGTTCACTGATGTTACAGAAACCGTTGGAGAGTTTGTTGCGTCACCAGAGGACTTGGCCATGGGCATAGTTAAATATCTAGTTTATGCCTTTGGTGCATGTATTGGATTGGGGATGCTATGTCTGTGTGTATGGATGTGTATCCGTTTTTGTTTTTGTTTGTATGTCTTTAAATCTGCCTGCAGGACTATTAATCCTGTGGAGGAGGAGATGAGGCTGTTGCAACTGACCAACCGCTTGAACAACAACTGACAAGAGAGAAGCTCAACACCCTGTTGTGAGTGGAAGGTTGGAGAGCCCCTGCCATGGGGACCGGAATTTTTAGTATCCGGCTTGTCCAAGATGGGGTGAAGAGACAACTGTGACCCGTCAGGGAAGCATGCGTCACCACTCCGGCCTTCCGTAGCGACCTCACTGGATAGACCAGACGTGGTGGTATTGGACCCCACATTGGTCTAAAAGAGGGGACTGAAGGCAGATACTCAAAATCTCTTGTCTCTTCTATTTACATTATATATATATTATTTTCTTTTTATTTTCCTTCTCTTATTTCTCTTAGAATGATTGACATATTTGACTATAACCTTGATCAATATCTTGAATACTTATTTTTATTATTAAATGATTCTAAATGATTTACATTTATAAACAACCATATTATTGTGTAATTGCTCTAATATTCTTCTGATGTCCGCATTGTATTTGCCTATGCTAGGGTCTTAGAGGTCATCACGACCCATAGAATGCATGATGGTCCTTCAATTTTAGAAGGAGAACGAGTTATCAGAATGTTTTGGTTTATAGTTGGAGCCTGAGCCGAGTTCAGCCTTGGAGAAGCTGTGTACGTGTGTGTGTGTTAATATGGTCTGTATTGGTGAGGTGATTAGCTGGCACCATAAAACTTGTTGTTCTCGACGAGCCACGTCACGAACCCATCAACCATGTGATCAACAAAGATATGCTTCAGACTGTCTGCTCTTGTGTGGAAAATAACTAGTTTTGTTTATCCTTCTTTCTTTCTTAGCCAATCAGAATCATTTAAACGTCATCAATGACGTGGTTAGCACCCTCTGTTAGAGTATAATTGCTGTAACAATGTTATTGTATGTGGGGCGGCCTACAAACTCCTTGTGAGACCTGAAGCTGGCTTCTGCTGATGAAACTGCAAACTAAACCTCACTAAAATTTCTTCTGTTGACTGCACTTCTGACTCCTGGTCTTCATTCAACATATCTGGTCCTCAGGTCTTAACTGTAAATTCCCCTACAGAGGAAAAATTGTCGAAACTCGTTAAATCATCCCTTTAATAAATATTGTCTATATCAGAGGAGAACTGGTCCCCTGACTGAGCATGTTTCATCCTAGGTTTTTTCTCCATTATTTTCTTAATTCTGTCACCTGCTGGTTTTTAGGTTCCTTGTCACTGTAACCTCTGGCTTGCTTAGTTGGGGATACTTAACATTATTGATTTGCCTGCTGTTCTAAAGCTGCTGTACATCCAAAACAAATCTCTATTGCAGGGGTCGGGAATCTATGGCTCGCGAGTCATATATGACTCTTTTGATGACTGCATATGGCTCTTTTGACGCCGCCGCCCCCCGTCGACAGATCGATCACTCCTCTACTTATGCGTTTGGAGGACAGGCAGATTGCGCCGCCACTTCCGCGTTCGGAGGACAGGTAGATCACACCGGCGCCCAACCCCCAACTACTGGTCACTACATCACTACTGGTTTGTCTTTGGACTGCTACTGTGTTATCGACTCATTGCCTGGTTTCTGTCTCTGATCTGAATTGCCCTAATAAAACACTGCACATGGATTCTAACATGGCTTCAGCTCATTCCTTACAGAATACTTCGCCTCCAGTGAACCAAGCAGAAGTTTCTGAGCTCCAAGGAGAAGTAAAGTGATTAAAGAATACCAGGAACAGCTTGACAAGCTTCAATCTGCCAATGAATACCTGACCCACTACATTCGATCCCTTCCTCCACCCATGCCAGCAACAGTAAGTTTTGCCATACCTGATGAGTTTGATGGTTCAGCTGAACAGTGTTGAGGGTTTGTTCGACAAGTGGAGATTTATTTTGAAAACCAGGAAGACCAGTTTAATTCTGATGGGAAGAAATGTGCTTTCCTAATGACACTTTTCTCTGGTAAAGTGATTGATTGGGCCACGGCAGTTTGGGAAACTGATTTGAGGTTTCGATCTTCATATGATTACTTCATTCATCAGCTTGTATTCGAGAGGTGTTCGAATATCCTGTTGGGGGCAAAGTATATCTGACTATGTATATCTACCCAACTGCTTCAAATGTCTCAGGGCAATTGTACTGCAGCGGAGTATGCCATTGAGTTCAGGACACTTGCAGCGCAGAGCGGATGGAAGGATGTTTTACTGAAGGCTGTGTTTCAACAAAGTCTAAATACTGATCTTCAAACCGAACTGGCCTGCAAGGGTGATAATTCTTCTTTCTCTGACTATGTAACACTTGCTATCAAAATTGACAACCTCATGAGAAATACTCCCAAGAAGAGATCTCCTCGATGGTCGCGGTTAAGCTCCCCGGCCACACATCTGTTACCCCATGTTCCTCAGTTTACCACAAAACCTGAATCCAGGCCCAGCCTAGAACCCAAGCAGCAGGGGCTCTCCAGTTTCCATTTCTCCCAAATAAGTCATTTATAAATCACTCAAATAAGTCAATCCCTTCCCTGTCCAGTTAACTACTGAAAGTAGTTCTGTTGAATTGACAGCGCTGATTGACTCAGGAGCAGCCCTGAACCTTATTCACGAGGAACTCATTACCAAGCTCAACATTCCTACTCAACCCTGTAAACCACCCATAAAGATCAGTGCTATCAACGCGCCCATTGGAAGTGGTATTACTAAACAGACACAGCCCCTGCATCTCCTTTTACGTCGTTAACTCGCCCAGCCATGATGTCATCCTTGGCTTTCCCTGGCTATTTACCCAGTTATCTCCTGGCATTCTGGTGAGCTGACTCATTGGTCAGAATTCTGTTTTGCAGAATGCAAATGCACTGTATGCATTTGAACGTAGCCCAGCCCTGTTTCACTACGAGTGTTGAAAGCCCAGATACCAAACAAACCACAAAAATTCCAGACTGTTATAATGACCTAGCCGAAGTGTTTAGTAAAACCAAGGCCACTCAACTTCCCCCGCATCGACCTTGGGACTGCGCTATTGACCTTTTGTCTGGAGTTGACCATACTTCGCAAGAGTAAAGTGTATTCCCTATCCTGTAACAAAACTCAGGCCATGGAGGAGTACATAGACGAAGCCTTGAACTCTGGGTTTATACATCCTTATACTTCACCAGCTGCCACAGGGTTTTTCTTTGTGGAGAAAAAGAGGAGAGGCTTGCGGTCATGTATAGATTACAGGGGATTAAATAATTTCTCTGTTAGGTTTCGTTCTCCCCTCCCAATGGTTCCTGCAGCCCTAGAGCAGTTATGTGAAGCCACAATCTACACGAAACTTGATCTCAGAAGTACGTATAATTTGATCCGAATTTGTGAAGGGGATGAATGGAAGACGGCTTTCCTCACCACTAGAGGGTACTATGAATACCTCGTTATGCCCTATGGCCTTCCTAATGCCCCTGCAGTTTTCCAGTCCTTTATCAATGAGATCTTTCGAGACCTCCTGAACAAATATGTTGTGGCCTACATCGATGACATTTTTGTATATTCCAAGTCTGAAGCCGATCATGTTAGTCATGTCAAGACCGTACTCACCCGCCTACTAGAGAACCAACTGTATGTTAAGACTGAAAAGTGTGAATTTCATGTGAAGCACACTACCTTCCTGGGTTACGATATTAGCCCTCAAGGCGTGAAGATTGATGAGTCCAAGGTCCAAGAATGGCCCCAAGCTCACAGCTCACAGAATGGCCCCAAGCTCACAGAATGGCCCCAACCCACTACGATAAAAGAACTGCAGAGATTCCTAGGTTTCACAAAACTTCACAGACGCTTCATTAGGAACTACAGTGAGGTTGCGTCTCCTCTGACATCACTCTTAAAAGGCAAATCTGCAAAACTCAAATGGTCTGATAAAGCCAACCAGGCTTTTAAGCAACTCAAGAACAAGTTTACCACTGCTTCCATTCTTAAACATCCTAATCCCAATCTTCCCTTTATAGTGGAGGTAGATGCTTCAGGGGGTGTATGGGGTGTGCAGGGAGGGGTAGTACCTCTGGCATGGGGGTTTTGTCGTGCTCTTCTAGGGCAGCTCGCCAGCCTTTGGTCCCCACCTGCCACCCAGCTCTCACTTGTGGCTCCCCGTAGCTGTTTACATGCGACAGCGGCCACACCCCGGGCAACGACTTCGACAGGTCGGCTAAACCGAGTGAGGGTAACCGTCAGGTCATAGACCCTCGGTGATTAGGGCTTTGCTCACTCAGCATGTGAAGACTGCTTCGGTGGATCAGGCGGAAGAAACCTATAGTATGGTTCAACGGCTGAGAAGGCGTTGCAGCAAGGCACTGTGGAGTGCTGAGGGCGTGTTAGAGCACAAGGAACAACACGGCCATCCAATGCAGCTGAGGAAGACTCCAGGTGTAACGACTCTTCGTGCCACTGGGTTCAGGCTTCCAAGGCCGAGAGAGTGGGACTGTCTACGTGCACAGGCCTTTCCACTTTAATCTCCTTCACGCACAGGTTTCTTTATGCACACTCATCAAAGTCCTACGGCGATGGGGGAGTGGCGAAGCGACAGGTGGAGGTGACCACTGGCAGTCGTAGCCACAATCCTGCACGTAGGCGGCCCGTGGACCAGTGGTCGTTTCTCTTTGTACCTGGGGCAGCAGAGAGATCCGGCAGCATCCTGGGCGTCTGAGCAGTCCTCTTTAGGACAGCACTGCTCACCCTAATTAAGGGAGGGGACTAGAAAAGGTGTCCTAAACATTGCCTGCCCTATACGCACCTGGTCAGCAAGCCGCAGCTGACAGGTCATCCTACTCAGCGGTCGAAACCAAATCAAAACAAAGAAAAAGAAACTCCTTCTGGGAGCATGGAACGTCAGAACACTCTTGGACAGGGACAACACGCAAAGACCTGAGAGAAGATCAGCTTTAGTCGCGAAAGAATTGGCGCGATATAACATAGACATCGCAGCCCTGAGTGAAACTCGTCTCTATGAAGAAGGATCACTCACAGAACCTGCCAGTGGCTACACCTTCTTTTGGAAAGGTAGAGCCCAGAACGAAGACCGGATACATGGCGTCGGTCTAGCCATCAAGACAAGTCTGCTGAAACAGTTGCCAGACCTGCCTGTCGGCATCAGCGAGAGACTCATGAAGATCCGCCTGCCTCTCAGCAAAGACCGGCATGCCACAATCATCAGCGCTTATGCACCCACACTGACAAGCGCCGAAGAGACCATCGAGCAGTTCTACTCCGACCTAAGTGCCGTCCTGCACTCTGTGCCTGCCAACGACAAGCTGATACTGCTTGGGGATTTTAACGCCCGCGTTGGCCAGGACCACGCCAGATGGGAAGGAGTGCTCGGCAAGCACGGCGTGGGCAAGATGAATAACAACGGCCTGTTGCTGCTCAGTAAGTGCGCAGAGTTCGAACTCACCATCACGAACACCAACTTTAGACTTGCAAACAAGTACAAGACGACGTGGATGCACCCCCGATCAAAACAGTGGCATCTCATAGACTACGTCATTGTGCGCCAGAGAGACATCCAGGATGTACTGATCACACGAGCGATGAGAGGAGCCGAGTGCTGGACAGATCACCGCCTGGTCAGAGCGACGCTTCATATGCGCATCGCGCCCCACCACCAAAAGCGCCCCAGGACAGTCCGCACAGCCTTCAACACCAGCCGCCTACAACAGCAATCCTACCTACAGTCGTTCCAGTCTCGCCTGGATGACAAGCTGTCTGCCAATGGACCATTGACTGGAAGCCCAACCGAGAAATGGAACCAGTTCAAAGAAGTGGTGACAGAGGCAGCAATGACAGTCCTAGGCTCCAAGCATCGAAAAAACCAAGACTGGTTCGATGAGAACAACAGCGCCATTGAAGAACTTCTGAACAAAAAGAATAAGGCTTTCGTAGAATGGCAAAATGACCCTAAGTCTGCTTCAAAGAAAGACAGATTTAAGTCCCTCCAAGCTACGGCACAGCGGGAAATCAGGATGATGCAGGACCAATGGTGGAACAGAAAGGCAGAGGAGGTCCAGCGCTATGCTGATACCAATGACTCAAAGCAGTTTTTTGGTGCCCTAAAGACCATCTACGGCCCGTTAAAATCTGGTATAACCCCTCTACTCTCCTCTGATGGTGTCACCCTTATCAAGGATAAGCAAGGCATCAACGAGAGGTGGAAAGATCACTTCAGCCAGCTTCTCAACTTACCATCGTCAGTTGACCAGGCAGCCCTTGACCTAATCCCCCAAAACCCCATCCTCAACCATTTGGGTGACCTTCCCTCCTTGGAAGAAATCCAGAAGGCCACCAAGCAGATGAGCGCAGGCAAAGCAGCCGGGAAGGACGGAATTCCAGCCGAGCTGTTCAAAGCCTTGAGCGGAGAGGCCCTGCAAACATTCCAATCAGTTCTGTCAAGTATCTGGGAAGAGGAAGACATGCCAGCAGAACTCCGAGACGCCTCCATTGTTGCCCTGTATAAGAACAAAGGCAGCCGATCAGTATGCGGCAACTACAGAGGCATATCGCTTCTCTCAATTGCCGGAAAGATTCTTGCCCGCGTCATGCTCAACAGACTCCTAACATCTGTCTCTGAGCAGAACCTCCCTGAGTCTCAGTGCGGCTTCCGCCCGGACCGCAGCACCATTGACATGGTCTTCACGGTGAGACAGATACAAGAGAAGTGCCTTGAGCAGAACCTGCATCTCTACACCATCTTCATAGACCTGACGAAGGCATTCGACACGGTGAACAGAGAAGCCTTGTGGATCATCCTCGGCAAGCTCGGCTGTCCAGCAAAATTTGTGAAACTGATCCAACTATTTCACAACAACATGACAGGAGAGGTCCTATCGGGAGGAGAGTCTTCGGACCGCTTCAACATCTCTAACGGCGTCAAACAAGGCTGCGTCCTCGCCCCAGTGCTGTTCAACCTCTTCTTCACCCAGGTACTATTACATGCAGTGAGAGATCTGAACCTAGGTGTACCTCAAATACCGCCTGGACGGATCACTGTTCGACCTCCGTCGCTTGGCCGCCAAAACAAAAACGCTTGAAAGACTAATCCTTGAAGCTCTCTTCGCTGACGACTGCGCCCTCATGGCCCACCAGGAGAATCATCTGCAAACCATCGTGGACAGGTTCTCCACTGCAACAAAGCTGTTTGGACTGACGATCAGCCTCAGTAAGACAGAAGTATTGTTCCAGCCGGCACCGGGTTCTACATTCAACCAGCCGTGCATCACCATTGACGGCACGCAGCTTGCCAACGTCAGCACCTTCAAGTACTTGGGCAGCACCATCTCAAGTGACGGAACTCTGGACCAGGAAATCAATGCCAGGATCCAGAAGGCTAGCCAGGCACTTGGAAGACTGCGATCTAAAGTTTTACAGCACAGCGGTGTCACTCTTGCCACCAAGCTCAAAGTCTACAGAGCAGTGGTTCTCACCTCCCTCCTGTATGGCTGTGAAACGTGGACACTGTACCGGAAGCACATGAAGCAGTTGGAACAATTCCATCAACGCTCCCTCCGGTCCATCATGAGGATCCGTTGGCAGGACAGGGTGTCTAACCAGGAAGTCCTCGATAAAGCGAACCTCACCAGCATCGAAACCACGATCCTCAGATCCCAACTGCGTTGGTCCGGCCATGTCATTCGCATGAACTCCCAGCGAATACCAAGGCAGGTGTTCTACGGCGAGCTGGCCTCTGGAACCAGGAAACAAGGCCGCCCAAAGAAGCGCTACAAGGACCAACTTAAAGCCAATCTCAAATGGACTGGCCTGAAACCAAAAGAGCTGGAGCCTGCCGCCACTGACAGAACTACTTGGAGAGCGCTCACCGAACAAGCTGCCACTTCTTTCGAAGATGACCGCCGCCGCCGCCAAGCAGCTGCACGCGAGCGGCGACACAGAGCTGCTGCTGCCCCATCTTCAACCACTGGCGTCCCTTGCCCCTGCTGCAACAGACTTTGCGCTTCGGACTTCGGGCTACGGAGCCACTTGAGAGCACACCGTAGATGATTGCACAAAGAAAATGTCATCCTCGGAAACCGAGAGACTACCAAGATGAGATGCTTCAGACTGTGGAATAGGAGCCGTTCTCTCTCAACGTCATGGCCAGCCAGGTAAACTCCACCCTTGTGCATTCTTCTCGAGAAAACTGAATTCTGCTGAACAAAAATATTATGTGGGGAATAAGGAGCTGTTATCTATGAAGGCAGCTATTTTTGTGACAGGATTTTTTGTTTTTGATTTGTTTTCCTTTAATGTTTGTCTTGTAATATTTTATGTGTGAAATTTTGTATGCTGCCTTTTGGGCCCGGACTCCCTGGTTGAAGAGATTTGTATCTCAATGGGATTATTCCTGGTAAAATATGGGTAAAATAAAATAAAAATTGAGGAGTGGAGGCATTGGTTAGAGGGGCCACTCACCCCTTTCAGGTGATCACAAAAATCTTGAATACATAAAGAGTGCTAAACACCTGAATCCCCACCAAGCTTGCTGGTCTCTATTTTTTACTCACTTCCAGTTTACAGTCACATACAGACCAGGCAGTAAGAATAGTAATGCTGATGCCCTATCCAGACGCCATGACCTTCCGGTGGAAAATATCTCACCTGAGCCCATCCTTCCTCCAGCAGTCATTATAGCCCCAGTCTCTTGGGACCTCATGGAAGAGATTCAACGAGCTCAGCAACAAGAACCACCCCCAGCCAACTGCCCATTAAACAAGCAGTAATGCCATGCCAGCAGAGGGAGACCTCATCCGAGTTCTTGTACCGCTTCCTCTGCATCTACTTCCTTTCTAGCAGCCATATTAAGTGGGGGTGAGCCAAAGGACTTTGCGAAGTATTGCCAGTTTCACTATCTTACCAAGTGTTTACCTCTACTCTGATTTGCTGCCCTTTTTTTTTGGACCCATTGCCTGTTTATTCTGATCTCTGTTTCTGGATTATCCCTTGGACTGGACTGGTTTGCCTTTGGACTGCTATTGTGTTATCGACTCATTGCCTGGTTTCTGTCTCTGATCTGGATTGCCCTAATAAAACTCTGCACATGGATTCTAACATGGCTTCAGCTCATTCCTTACAGATGTGTTTTCAGTTCATCCTTGTTTTGTTTTTAGCCTGACAATTTAGTTTCAATATGTCCAGCCATAGTTTTGTTTTTTTAGGTTTTGACACATATGATTTGACAGCTTGTCCTATTGTTCTTGTATTGGTTTGAGATCTGTGTGGTCTAACAGGATTAGTTCACCCAAAAATGAAAATTCTGCCTTTTTTTATTAAACTAAACATATGATTTATTTAGTGTTGCTTTCTGTACTTAAACCATTGCAATGTGTCATGCATTTTAGAAGGAATATTTTATGCTCAACTGTATCATATAATGTGTATTGTATTGATATTGGTGGCCTGGGTGTTTATGACCATTTGTACAGAATTGTAAAGATGTACTGCATTATTTTATAAATTTAAAAAGTACAGTAATACCTAGAGATACGAGTGTCTCTACATACGAGTATTCCAAGATACGAGCAAGCCTTCGAGCAGATTTTTTGCTTCTAGATACGAGTAAATATTCGAGATACAAGCGTGTGCACTGATGCTGATGCCGACGAAAGTTTACTTCAGTGTTCACTGACTTCTGAATGGAAGTCATATAGAATGCCCGCGCCCATACACGTCTGCGAGTAGCTGATTTTCTTTGTATTTTGTTCATTATTCTACATTATTCTACTTGTGAGTTAGTGAAAGTGAGTTGTAAGGATGGTAGTGAGAAGAAGAAATGCATGATGACCATCGAAATGAAGCAAGAAATTGTGGATAAATATGAGTGCGCAAGGGATCCAGCAAGTAGGAGCATCTGGAGGAACGGTGGACTGAGGAGCTGATCGAGCTGCAGATGATGAACATACACAGGTGTTGTAAGAGCTCAGCAGTTGAGCGTGAACTGTCGTGAAAACATTTTTACAAGTGAAATAAAGGAAGTGATTGCTATGTGGCTGAAGGTTTCTGATTTCATTGAAAAGAAACACCCTGATAAATTGTCTACTGGTCGTGCTTCGGCGCTTTTTGACGACACGTCCCTTACTTATTTTTAATGGGAGACAGAAACAAATCTCCCTCGATGGGCATTTCGTTAAAAGGTCTGTGCCAAGTGAAAGTGAAAGTGAGGTAGACAGGTGAAAAATGGTAAGAAAACAAATCGAAAAAAGAAAAACAATAATATAAAATAGAAGAGTAAAGAAAATAAAAATACGTAAGCTATGTTAATTTAAGTTTATGTAAGTTACGTAGTGTTCGTATAGGACTCAAGTGTCTCAGGACCAACCCCCTCCCTCCCTTCTCCGTACCTGCCGCTGTCTGTTAAAACTTATAATTAAAACCACATTTAATTTGATATCACACAAATCATTATACTGTATACATGTAATATAATTGTGTGTGTGTGTATCTATACCAATAAAAAACATGTTTTTTTCCATTGTTACGGATCTGGAACGGATTAATTTGTTCCTGTAGGGGATTTACAGTTAAGACCCGAGGACCAGATATGTTGAATGAAGACCAGGGGCATATTCTTCATATGTCGCTAACTACATCCAAGATCAGTTGACACATCCGGGATGAGATAATCGCGCTAACTATGATCTGGATGATTCGGTTCTTCGAACGCACCAGTTGTTGACGATTAGTATAGCTGGATTGAGTTATCTGAGATCATTGCACGTTCATGTGCTGGCTTAAAAGGGGATGTGTATCGATAGTAGAAACATTGATCAGCAACATTTTGATTGATCAGCGAGCATCCTGAAGGAGCGCGCACAGTATTTCTCGGCGGTGCGTCGCTGAATTTCAGTGTTTTATTAAAACATAAAGCAACACTTTAAAGACTGCGAAATCCAGGAGAGAGGACTGGCAAAAAGTTGCAGACAAATTAAATTTGTGAGTAGCCTAGTGATCGTGTGTGTAATTATATTGTCTCATATTAATTGTATTACATAATCCTCTTTTATATTAGAGCCATCGCAGGACCCACTAGGATTTGGGAACAAGTAAAAGTAAAATGCAAAAATATTCTACAAAATAGTATCTTTACTACTTGCGCTGTTCTGCAAAAAAAAAGTTAATTAATGAAATAGAATTGCAAGAACTAATAAAGCAAAAAGTCCGACTTGAGACTGAATTGCTTCAAGAGGAACTTCAAAGTTACTCAAATACACTAATAAACTGTGGGGACGATTCGGAAATCCATTGCCGCTTGTATATATTATTCTTTTATTTTTCCTATTTATGCCTATATTCTTATCTTTTTCTTATTTTTCATATGCTTCTTTGTCTTATTTTTTATATGTTCTTTTCCTTTTTCTTATTTGAATAATTTGTAAAAAGTGATTTATAATCAAGTTAGGGATTTCTATTAGTTATATCCTTTAATTGTCTTAAGTGGTTTGTAAAAAACACAAAAAAAGCCGTAAAGATTGCTTGAGTGCCAGGTAAACTTTGTGAATGGCACGACAGACAGCACTTTTCACACTGTTCTCCGCATCTCCAACAGTGTAAAGGAATGTGCCACAAAGTAGCGCCAGTGGCGTAGCCACGGGGGGGCCTGGGTGGGCCTGAGCCCCCTCATTTACATGTCCAGCCCCCTCAGATTTTCAATTGTTTAAAATCGCGACTGTGAAAACGAAAGCACATATCGCCCGCCGCACAAGACGATCGCAACGCACCCCCAAAGTCAAATTTGGCGCGCTGTGCACTGCATCATAACCATTCGTGTCAGAGAGGTTAAGGCGATGGGCTAGAAATCCATAGGGGTTTCCCTGCGCAGGTTCAAATCCTGCTGACAACGTTATGCTCTGGTGCTATACGCCGCTGGTGCTACTATGATATATATATATTAAATTTTAAATATTATACATATTATAATTCCATTAAATATATTATATTGAACCTTCAGCAACAGTTTGCTCTCGTAAAAACGGACAGGACATGCTGCGATAAACTTCCCACACTGTTCCGTTTATAAAGCTATGATCTAATCCTGCTAACATGAAGTAAGCCTGTTCCCGATCAGGTTCAATTCAACGGACCTGTTACTATGACAACAAGTCCCGGATGAGCGTCGAATAACCGAACATTCCAAGATCATGCGAAATCGCCAACAATCTAGTCCAGACAAGCGAGTTAGCGAGGTACGAAGAATATGCCCCAGGAGTCAGAAGTGCAGTCAATAGAAGACATTTTAGTGAAGTTTAGTTTGCAGTTTCATCAGCAGAAGCCAGCTTCAGGTCTCACAAGGAGTTTGTAGGCCGCCCCACTTACAATAACATTGTTACAGCAATTATACTCTAACAGAGGGTGCTAACTACGTCAATGATGACGTTTAAATGATTCTGATTGGCTAAGAAAGAAAGAAAGAAAGATAAACAAAACTAGTAATTTTCCACACAAGCGCAGACAGTCTGAAGCATATCTTCATTGATCACATGGTTGACGGGTTCGTGACGTGGCTTGTCGAGAAAAAAAAGTTTTATGGTGCCAGCTAATCACCTCACCAATACAGACCATATTAACACACACACACACACACACACACACACACACACACACACACACACACACACACACACACACACACACACACACACACACACACACACACACACACACACACACACACACACACACACACACACACACACACACACACACACACACACACACACACACACACACAGCTTCTCCAAGGCTGAACTCGGCTCTGACTCCAACTCTCAACAGAAACAGTACCCAAAACATTCTGAATACATGTCCTATCTGTTGAGAAATGCAGACAATATTCATCCCTACTCCATGGAAAACTACAGAATGTAAAGAAGGCTTTTTAAGTAATAAAAAGCCCTAACTTGATTATAAATCACTCTTTTCAACTACATTGAAATAAGAAAAAGGAAAAGAACATAGAGGTACCAATAAGAAAAAGAAAATAATATATGTACAAAAAATACAATACAAAATATGTTTTCCCTTCACAGACGTAACTGGAACAGAATATCTTACAGAGCACAGAGTGTGTTATTGACCTTCAAAACAAAAGACACTACACTAATTAAAATATTTAAACAAAGATGGTCTAAATAAAAATAAACAATGAAGGAACAAATAAATCCCATAATAATCTGTCTAAGCTTTGAGTTTCTACTGAAAGTGTCATTCATATAACAGGCAAATAGCTTGTACCATCTTACAGTTTTTTCCAATTGCTTACACACAAAATCTTTTCATGTCACACAATTTTTGAAACCTCTCACTCAAAGTGCAAAACTAAATGCCAACTCTTCAAACCCATAAGCTATTTCTCAACCTGTGACTCAGTTTTCAATTGCATAAAACACTTTTTTCAAAACACTACACACAATTCTCTACCTAAAACACAAAGATCTATCAGGAAGTGACTTCCTTTCCTTTTTACAAACACAATCAATCAAAATGCTACACTTATTCACCAGATCACACAGACACACTCCTCACATGTGCAAACACTAATGGCTTAACTGATCACTAACCATTCACTGCTTTACTTTACAGTAGTATAGATAGGCCTATAAATATGTCAAAGGTCAGATTACCTGTTTTGAACAATGAATGCTATCAATGAACAGAGAGAAAGAGGAGCAGGAGGAAGAGGCAGGAGACAAAGAGGACAAATACCAAGAGGAGGAGAAGGACTTTTCTGTATGCAGTTCACACAATGCTTGTCCTGCTAGATTTGTGGTTATATGGGACAATGTTAGTTTTCACTGGGCTGTTCTGGTACAAAACTGGTTTGCCACCCTTCCACAATTTGTAGTTTTGTACCTATGCCCATATTCACCTTTTCTAAATCCCATAGAGGAATTCTTCTCAGCATGGCGCTGGAAAGTGTATGATCGCCAACCCTTTGCCCACATGCCGCTTCTCCAGGCAATGGAGGACGCATGTGGGGACATAGAGGTTGCTTCTGTCCAAGGTTGGATACGACATGCTATGAGATCCTTCCCTCAATGTTAGGAAAGAAAAAAAACGTATCTTGTGATGTGGACAAAGTTTTGTGGCCAGAACAAGCTCAGAGAAGAGATGAAGTTTAGCACTGGGGACTGCAGGGACTGCTGAGAAATAGCTTATGGTTTTGAATATTTGGCATGTAGTTTTGCACTTTGAGTGAGAGGTTTCAAAAAACGTGTGACATGAAAAGATTTTGTGTGTAAGCAATTGGTAAAAACTGTAAATGTTCTGTTTCTACATTGCATTGGCGTTTCCGGTGCACTTGTTACCCAGATTACTTTCACTGCAGAACATTGTGTTGAAATGTAGATATAAGCCTATGAAAGACCAAAGAGCTTTAGATTTAGAACAGCAGTGTTTACATGATATATCCAAAAATGTATTATTATGAAAGAAGTGTTTGCCATTTGATGCAAATGCTTCATTCTGACATGTGTTTGTGGCATTTTGAATGCAGTGTTGCATTTTGAAGGAGATGTGAGGCATTTTGCATTTTGTGTGTGCAGTTTTGAGAATTGTGTGTAGAGTTTTGAAAAAAGGAGACTTAGTTTTGAAGACGTGTTTAAGCAATTGGAAAAAACTGTAATTGCAGGCCATCTTAACATTTTCTTTTTCAAAAACAGAAATAAAAAATAAAACCAATTCAAATAATTGTTACGTCTGGACGGTGTCTCAAATTGATCGATCAAAAACAAACATCTGATTGTGACTTTTGATTTAACAGAATGAGACTTGGAAACTCAGAATGCAGCTCTGTCTGTAGGGACAGTCGTTTTACAGCCCTGGGGGCAATAAAACTCTTTGTCCTCCTCCAGGCCTCCCTTCACCCCCCACATACCTACATACATTCCACAGGATGGCACATCTGAAAACACACACACACACACACACACATGGAATATACAAAAATGCCTACATACACTATGTAAACTCGTATAACACTGATGTATTCGTATGTATGTGTGCATGCCCTCCATGTGTAGTCTTTTTAGTTATTTTAGGTAGTTCATTTAGATGTTTAAATGTGTATAGTCGTTTAAACGAAACCACTTTATGTCTTTCTACCTTTCTTGGTATCATTTGAATTCGTTCAGCCTGCTCTTTCTCAATCTGTATTTTGTTTAATGCTGAAATGCATTACATATTTTCTACCCTTGTTTGATCAAATCTGAGGAAGTTCCACACAGGATCATAAACTATGCAGATTAGGTTGAACAGAGACAAAAGGAAATTTCCCAGCATCCACCTCCAAGCCAGCGATTGGCTCCTCATCCAAGGTGTGGGAGTGTCCTAATGTTTCTATAAGACCCCTGAGATTCAAACATCTCTCCCTCTTGAACTTCCTCTTCTTCCTCTTCAAACTTCTTCCGGCATAGCTTTGCTCCTCACGGGGAGAAGCAGAAGGCAGAAGGGCCTGAATGCTGGCCATACCCCTAGTGGAGAGAGCTTGGATTGACAAGGGTGCTTGACAGGATGTCTGCTCCAAGATTGTGTCCCCGGGATGTTAACTGCCCTTGGCGACAGCAACCTCCCTTGGGACCACACATTGCCCATCCAGTGAGGGATGCATCCATCATAAGCACTCTGCGACAACAAGGAGCAACCAACACGGGACACTGGGCCAGAACCCGGGTTTTTCCCACATGTCTAAGGCACGAAGGCATAGCCGCGTGACCTTGATCACGTGAGACAGGTTGCCCCTCGGGGAAACCCCCAGGTCTTGAGCCACCTCTGTAGAGGTCTAATGTACAGCAGGCCAAAAGGTGGTTCTTTTCAGTTTCTGGAACTGCATCACAGTGAGTGACTGCATTGAAATATATTTGGCAGAAGTCCCCACGCTGCCAAGAAAAACGACAAAGGGAACCAGCCCCTCGGGAAGGAACCAGCCCCGAACCGGCAGGGAACAACCGAACTGATGGCTCAAGGACTCTCCTCGGAGGGGGCAAACATCCCGGTGCCGCAACGTTACCGGGCGGACACTGGGAACAAGTTCGCCGGGGGCCGCTGCCCCCTGAAACACACGAGGTGGCTGGGTTAGCAAGGGGCATCGAGAAAGGATAATGACATCAAGTCTACATATTTATTTAATTTTTTACAGTGTGAGGAGCTGAAATTCCTGGGACCGCTCAGCAGCCCCTGACACCTGAGTGTGTGTGTGAAGGGACTTCGTGTTGGAGAACTCTAGATCATCTTAATTATATATCAATATATACAGACACACATTCTATTATTACATGTAGTTTTATGCATGTATGTGTACATCTTTAACGATCCAGATAAGAGTTGAGAATAAGCAGGACCGTCAAAGTTTATGCTGACAACATCCAGTCCCTATTGCTGTTAGAACTGGATTGCTGCAGCGCAGGTACCTCTCCACAGGCGGAAGAAACCGCATAGCGTGCTTCCAACCTGAGAGAAAGCACTGGATCAAACGGGTGAGGGCAGAGATAGGGCGGCGAGAGATTAACCTGACGAGAGGTTAATCCAAGTAAGTGTTGCCAATACCGGTAACTCAATAATCCTCATATTTCAACTCCGATTGAGTAGAGTCGATGGTTAGTACTTAATCTTTAGTCTAGGAAAAAACAACCTATAGCCCCGCAAACTCAGCCGTGTTTTAAAACCCGTGTTAGCCAGAACATCGAACAACAAAGCCAATTCACAGCAAGCATATGGACAGGGCAGCCCTAGCTCAGACAACCTCGGCCAAAAACAAGCTTGTGAATCAACAACCGATGGTGGCGAAAGCTTGCGTTAAGCAGGTAAGATGAATGACTAAGGGGATTTTCCAATTCAGTCAGAAAATCTTTTTGATAGATCAAAATAAAGAAAAAAAAATCAATTTAAATAAATAAAGTTGTACAAAATAAAACAAAAGGAAAGTGTCTAAGCCGGAGAACAGCGGCAGTAAGACACGCTTGCATTTGCTCATCCAGGAGTTCCTATTTTAAGGATACTTCCAGCCCTGATAGCATAAATGACTTGAGTGTCTTAAGTACACTCAGTACTGGGTTCTGGCGTAGAGGAATCTGCAGAAGAAAGAAAAGTATCATTAAGAACATTTTCCGTATAGTCGGAAAATTCACACAAGCAGGAAATAAATTAAGACAGTAAGAAGATCTGTTTAATTAATTCACAACAGGTGGAACAAATATAGGTGGAACCCCACCATCTGACTTCTCCCAAACATTTCCCCCAGCTAAGTCATTAGCCAGTATAAAAGTAACACCAAGTATAGAAAGCTTAGCGCAAACTCCAATTACCACATCACCTGACATAAGTCTGGAATTGAGATGAATGCGGTGTAGAGGAACGGCCATGTATGCCATTTCAAGCCCTCTAACCAACACATGAGATCCAGTGGCAGTATGTGCAGACAGAGGCAAAATTCCTTCCAACAAATGACTGCCTATCACCTAGGATACAAACAGGAAACTTTTCATCAAAGAAACACTTGGACAAATGGACAAAAGTCAACACTGTTTTTAACATTTTCCAGTCTGCTTGTTAGAACTACAATTCACACTTGATGTAGAAATTAAACTAACAGGCTTTACATTTCTCTCTTTCTTTTTGAGAACAGCACAGCCTGAAATTTTATGTCCTGGTTTTCTACAGTAAAATCAAACCAACTCACCTTTTGTGCATGTTACTGAAGTATTGGCGGTTACTGAAGTACTGAAGGTTGCACCTTGGGTCTGAGAGTTACAGAATTTCAATTCTCTGTATGTATGTGCTGTATATATTGCAGAATTGACAATAAAGCTGACTTTGACTATTGTCCGTAGGACTTGACACAGCATTTTGGCTTACAAACCCCTTTTTATTTTTAACAGGTGTCCTCCACTTTGACTTACTCAGCTCATTTAGATGAGCAGAACCTTGATGAGTAAGAACAAACTCTGCCATTAAAGCAGCATCAGACAATTTGGTCACTTTGTGTTTATTGAGATACATAGCAACAGCACTCGGAACACATTTTTTGAACTCTAAAAGAATAAGCTCCCTAAGTTGTTCTTTTGTAGTGACTTTCACAGAAGAACACTAACTCAAGTCTCTTTAACTCTGAACTCTCATCCTTGTCTCTCCTTTTCAAACTGTAACTCCATTTTACAGAACTCTAATTGCTGTTGTAATTTCTTAATCTCAAAATTCTAACCCTATCCCTCAAAAAGAGGAGAGGTTAATGACACATTTGGATTAATGGACTGAACTCTTTTCTCTAAAAACCCAACTCGAAAAGTGTGTCTTTCACAAGTTTTATCAGCGTCTCTTTTAGCTTCTTATCATTACTCCTTACCGCAACACCAATATGCTCAGCAATCTGCAACAGCTCTTCCTTCGTACATCTCTCCAGCAAAATTTCCGAAGGAAATGCGAAGAAGTCCTCGATTACCCATGATATTTCTAAAAGAGAGACAGCAGAAAAACAACAACAATACAAGCCTAGACTACATGTCACGGCTCTGTCATTCCAGTTTGGACTTTTAGAGTGTCTGTTGACAGAGCTTTATGTGGGATTGCGTGCCTCAGTGCACGCTCTCGTGTCCATGTGATTTCATGTCATCCGTGCAGTTGGGACGTCATCTTGTGAACACGTGGTGATGCACGTCAGCTTTTGCTGCGTGTTCGTTTCTGTCACCCTACATAAAACCACAGTGAGGGTGGTAAATAATAATTATAATTCATTATATATATATATATATATATATATATATATATATATTATATATATATATAGGTCTTTTTCATCTACACTTTGAAAAATAAAGTTTGCACTTTGAAAAATAGCTTTACATGGAAGGGGGGAATCTCCTCAACCACCACCAGAGTGCAGTATCCACCTGGATGATATTGCACCAGAACCCTCACCACACACCATCTTATTTGTGGAGAGGAGACATAGCAATGAAGCCAATTAGAGTATGGGGATGATTAGAAGGCCATGATTGACGAATTTGGCCAGGATGCTAGAGTTAAACCCCTACTCTTAACGAAGAGACATCCTGCAATTTTTAATGACTACAGAGAGTCAGGACCTAGGTTTAAAATTTCATCCAAAGTACAGTGGTTTTTACGGTACAGTGTCCCCTTCACTATACTAGTGCATTAAGGACCCACACAGACCGCACGGTGAGCACCCCCTGCTGGCCTCCTAACACCTCTTCCAACAGCAATCTAGTCTTTCCCAGGAGGTCTCCCATCCAGGAACTAAGCAAACTCAACCCTTACAAGGTGACATTGCTGCTTGTGACAGTGATACAGCCAACCTATCAAAGCAGCCACTACCCCTTTTTGTGGTCTTAACCTCTTTCCCCAGTACCCTTCAATCCTCCCCATCTGTCCATCATACTCACCACATGCTTCTCTCTCCTTCCATCTTTGTGCTCAGCCATCCTGTATATGGGACATTATGGTCTTTTCTCTTGATGAGTTTGTTCTTTTTCTTCTGAAATGTTAATACAGTTGTAATAGAAGTTTTTCCTTAGCACCATTAGTGGATATCACCTGTTATTTCTTTCATTTGGGTAATGTGTTTTTATTATTTGCATGCCATGGCCCATTTCAAGGATTGTTTTCTAGAGAATTGTCTTGTTGGTGCTGGTTTCAAATAATCTTTTCCAAACACCTGCACTGCAAACAATTTAATAATTCTTTTTATTGCCCTGTGTCTGTTTGACAATGAACAATGAAGTGAGGTGAGGTGAGGTGAGGGGGGGGGGGGGGGGGGGGGGGTATACGGGATGAAGTGTTTTAAAATGTAGTGCATGTGCTGATCAAAGGCTCTTGCTGTTTCTTAAAATATTTAGCATTGTACTAACATCCTAATCTGTATTATCTAAGTGGTTGTCACAAACTTTGGTTGTCATTTCGCCTTTCTATACATCAACAGAAAATTTTGTCATGAGATTCAGATTAAATACATCGCCTCCGTATGAAATTTTCCATACAAATTCTTTCATTCAGCGTGCATAATATTAAGGGAACAATCATAGAAACAAAATTGGTTTTAGCTACCAAGATGGGAACAGATGGCCCATAATTACCTCATGGAAGAAGCCAGGGAGGCAATTTTTACTGGTCTCGAGGGAGTGGCGGATGCAAAAAGTGCAGGTGCATTTGTTTTGATCTGAGATGGCCTAAAGGAGTGAGTTGAAAAATATGTATCATAGTGCATAATTTAACAAAGCATGATTGCTTCGTTTCGGCAAGACCATGATAAGGCAGGAGGGCTTTCATTAGGGGCCAACGAGATAAACATGGCAAAGCTAGCTGATAACAGGCATGTAAAACTGTAACAGATGCGGCACAAATTAAAGCCGCATCAATGTACAGAGACAAGAGCACATCAATAATAGCAAAAAGCATGGCACATTTTCCCTTGTGTCATTACAATTTCACATTTGAAGAACCCATCCCTCAAATTTACTCTGTGTAATGAACAACATCAAAAAATTTTGCACTTTAAAGTATACATTTAAAAGAACACTAGATATGTCAGTTGATTATTATGGCCTGTAACACACTGTTATTTTAATGATTTTATATATAGATTAAAAATATATAGATTAATAAAATAAAATAAAATCACACATACATAAATATAAAAAAATCACACAGTATTGCCTAACAATATATCTTGTGAGTCCTTAATAAGCTATGAGCAATAATGAACCAATGAGTAAAAAAAAAAATCAAACTGACATATGATGCATCAAACATAGCTTAAGATTTCATTGTTTACCAATGTCTTTAGATTGTATATCAAAACTTCTCCTAAAATACAACCCTCATCTTTTGTTCCGACCACTACTCCTTTATAATCTCAAACTTGAGCTGCCTGGCAGTATCAAACTAATAAATTACATCCTGCCTGCTCTATAACTCACTAATAAATAAAAAAGAGGCTCCATTTTCCTCATACAGCTGTGACCCAGGGTTACCTAGCAACAGGTCATGCCCAGATAAAAAGCACAAGGTAGTGATTCACCTATGAGGAGATGGAGAGACAGGGGCATCTTCACTCCCTGACCCTTGACAGATGGAAAACGCACTCAGAGGAAACGTTCATTTGATTGACAGGGCAGTTCTGAGTGTGCCTGCATCACTTGTTCACAATTATATTAACACAGCAAGCAAGGGATGCTTAAGAAATTTTTCATCCCCTGTTTCTCCCCTCTTGCATAAAATTACAGACTAAAATGCTATTCAAAATCTCTTTCTGTGCTCTTTTTCCACAATTTTGATTAGATAGAGTAAATGAGTTTGCGTTTTTGGTGTGTTTTCATGTTGTGAAGAATATGTCTCGAGCCCAGAGTACTCACCCATATCTTTGGTTAGGATAGTAAGCAGGTGAGTCTGGCAGAGGGATTTAGAAAAAAATGTTGTGGAACATATCAACGTATTTTATAGGCCTCCTCTCATATTGCTTGGGTAGATCATTTGGGTAGATCACCCATACAAACCAAATGATCTCTCTCTCAAATTCTCTCTCTCTCTCTCTCTCTCTCTCTCTCTCTATATATATATATATATATATATATATATAGAGAGAGAGAGAGAGAGAGAGAGAGAGAGCAGTGGCCAAAACTTTTGATAAGGATTTAATGTTAGGACTAGCTGAAATAATGTCAGTGATTCTCTTGTTAACACTGGTGAGTGTTGATATGGACAAGGCTGGAGATCACTATGCCATGCTGATTGAGTTAGAATAACAGATTGGAAGCTTTAAAAGGAAACAAATTGTTCTTCCTCAGTTCCATAGTCACCTGCAAGGAAACACATGCTTTGCACAAAAAGGGATTCATAGGCAAGCATACTCATAAATCAACCATTTATTGTATAATCAAAAACTTCAAGAAGAGAGGTTCAGCTGTTGTGAAGAAGGCTATTCAGCTATGGAATCGAGGCACCACCAGTGCAGACGTTGCACAGGAATGACAGCAGGCAGGTTTGAGTGCATCTGTATGCACAGTGAGGCAAAGTCTTTTGGTGGCCTGGTGTCAAGAAGGGCAGCAAAGAGTGAGACTTATATTCTGCAAAAGGTACAGGGATTAGAGTGCTGAAGATGGGTAAAGTCATTTTCTCTGATGAATGCCCTTTCTGATTGTTTGGGGTGTTACGTTCATAGACATCTAGCTACTTTTTTGTGTGTGAAAAGACCATGGAATGTTGTACTGTGCTATGATCTGTTGTTGTATTTCCTGCTCTCCTTTGGTTCCTCCCACTATCCAGACTGACACCTTCTTGTTCTCTCCAGCTCTACCTGCTTACCAACCAGAAGGGAAGCAGTATTAATGCAGAGCAGAAAGGAGTGCAGAGCAGCTGGTGCCCAGCCCAATCCAACGGAGTGATGTTGGTGTGCACCCTTTTCTTGGAAGTTCAAGTTGAGCTTTATTGTCATTCTGCTACATGAGTACAGACATACAACCATGAAGTAAAACATTATAAATCTATATATAACTAACCTACTGTCATAATAAACATACAGACTCAGATGTGAGTACAATAGATGTTTATTGATCAGCAGGCAAAACTCTGTTACTGGAGGTAAAGCAGGAGTGCAGGGTAGAGTAATGTTCAGAGGGCTCATCTAGCTGACGAGGGTAGTAGACGAAGTGCCGGGAGCAAGGAGATCACAGGAGGAGTTCGTAGAACCTAGCCGGAAGATAATAGCTGCTTCTACACGCGGCTGATTGTTTCAGATGGACCGTTCTGACTGCTGCACTGCTGCCGTTTCCTGTTGGCTTGAATGGATTCCGTTTGTTTGCGTCGTATAAACTTGTTTTTGTTTTAGATTTTAAACTCGACGTTCGTTCATATTGCTAAAGACAATACTAGATTATGGTACTAGGCACCAAATGGTACTATGGTACTATGGTATGATACTAGATGTTTCTGTCTTATCAAATTTCGCCCTATATCTGTTTTACCTTTTATGTCTAAGGTAATGGAAAAAATTGTGTTTTTACAGCTCCAATCCTTTTTAGCAAATAATCACATCTACGAGAAATTTCAGTCTGGTTTCAAAACTATGCACAGTACCGAAACTGCCCTTATCAGAGTCCTTAATGACATCCTAATGGCTACTTATTCAGGCGATTCTGTTATTTTAGTTATGCTTGATCTGTCCTCAGCATTTGTTACTGTAGATCATGAGATTCTTGTCTCTCTCTGGAATCCTGCATCGGGCTACAGGGGGAGGTCTTAAGTTGGTTTAAATCTTTTTTAACAAATCGAAGCTTCTCAGTTAAAGTTGGTAACTTCACTTCCGATTCAAGCAATCTAAGCTGTGGTGTTCCTCAGGGCTCCATTCTAGCTCCTACCCTTTTATCTCTTTACTTGCTTCCATTGGGCTCTATCTTTTGCAAACATAACCTTTCCTTCCACTGCTACGCAGATGACATGCAAATCTATCTGCCTATAACCAGGAAAGGAAAATCTGCTCTCCATACTCTATTAGCATGTCTAGATGATGTTAAATCATGGCTTTCCAATTACTTTCTTTCCCTAAACTCAGATAAAACGGAAGTCATTGTCTTCAACCCTTCTGACTCCAGAACACAAAATCCTATTGATCTTGAGTCATTAAGTTCATTTATCTCTCCCAAAGTGAGGAATCTGGGAGTGGTTTTTGACCACTGTTTAAAATTCGACAAGTGTGACGACCCTGAGTCTCCTCCTCCATGACTTCATCATTGCTGATCACTGGAGTTTCCTGATTGACTAATCTTTTGTTAATTGCTCATTAGTTAGAGTACAAGAGAGTGCTGCCTCATTCCAAGCGGGCACCTCAGGGAGAAAGGATTCTTCCTGAGTGTCTCTTTGACATGCTTTATTTTACATCTGTAGCGTCATCTTTGTTTGTTTGTTTGTTTGTTTATTTACTCCTAGACTTATGTTTATTATTGTTATTATTTGGGTATATGTTTAATTTAAATAAATTCTTATTTTGATTGAACATCTTGCCTGATCTCTTTTTCATGTTGCGATCTGAAACGAGCTGGTCGTAACATGAAATTGGAGGCTCGTCCGGGATCGCTACACTTGTAGGTAAATGCATAAAGTTTGTGTTCACTTTTTAAATTAGTAGACTTCAGTTAGTTAGAGTGTTCTCAGCTGGGTTTACAATCCCTTCCATCGAGACACTATTTGTTATTTTGCCTCTGTTATTTTTGAAGGTTATTCTGGACGGAGGTATATAATCTCTGTCGGGGGCACGCTTCAGACTTTGGTTTGAAAAATCAAATGTTCTGAGTTCAGCGTTTTAAATACCGCCTCGAGTCCGGTACACCTTCGAAGATTAGATGTCCTTGGAGCGCATGTGACAATTCCAAGCAAGGTGGCTGATGAGAATTGTATTTTTACTGCTTAGTATAACAGCAGATCGTGCGTGTTTGTACTACTGTTTTGCTGTTGTGTTTTCCTTGTTGTTTTTTTTAGGTAGAAAATGTCATCAATCATTGAGGTCTTCACATTTCCTTCGGAAATTTTGCTCGAGATGCACGAAGGAAGAGCTTTTGCAGATTGCAGAGCAATGTGACGTGGTGCTAACAACTGATGATAAAAAGCTTAAGGAAACACTTATGAAAACTGTTAAAGCTGCACTTGTTGAACGAGGTATTTTAGAGGTAAGAGCACAAGATATTCCTCAAGAAGTCTCTTTAACCTCTCCTCTTTATACTGTCGATCAAGATGTGAAGTTTAATGAAATGTCATTAGAGGAAAAACAGTTGTGTGTTGAAGCAGAAAAACTGCGTGTTGAGCGTGAGCTTTGCGCATTAAAAGGAAGACAATTTGAAAGTGACTTTGAGATAAAGAAATTGGAGCTAAAACATAACCTAGAGTTAAAGCAGACACTGGAGTTACGTAAGTTAGAGTTGCAATCTGAGAGGGAAGAACGAGAATTTCAATTGCGAAAACTCGAGTTAGAACTGAAAGCCCAAGCGGTTGAAACTCCAACTAGTGCATCTTTAGTTGAATCCCAATTGACTGCACCTAATTTTGATGTCTATAAGAACATTAGACTAGTGCCGCAATTTGTGGAAAAAGAAGTTGAAAAGTACTTCCAACATTTTGAAAGAGTTGCACAAACTTTGAAATGGCCAAAAGAGTTTTGGACGTTGCTTTTGCAATGTGTATTAATCGGAAGGGCACAAGATGTTTATTCGTCGTTGACAATAGAACAGGGTAGTGACTATGAAATTGTCAAATCTGCAATTTTACATGCTTATGAGCTGGCACCTGAAGCATATCGACAAAAATTCAGAAACCACGTTAAGAGTGAGAAGTGTACGTTTCTAGAATTTGCTAGAGAGAAAGAGAACTTGTTTGACCGTTGGTGTAACTCATTGAAGATAACCACTAAGGAACAACTCAGAGAACTAATGCTTTTAGAGGAATTCAAAAGCTGTGTCCCAAAAGAAGTGGCTATGTATCTTAATGAGCACAAAGCGAGTAAACTGTTAGAAGCTGCTCTAATGGCAGAAGAGTTTGTTCTTACTCACCAACTTTCTATTAATTTCTTGAGTGCTCTGAACAGATCTAAATCAAGCGTTACTGAAAGAAGTAGAAAAGTGGTTGTACGTCAAAATGTTGATGATAATGTCTCAGTCATGCGAAAGAAAGTTGATTTGGTTTGCTTTTATTGTAAAAAGCCAGGACATAAAATTGCAGATTGCGTAACCCTTAAAAAGAAAGAAGAGCGAGTTAAGCATGTTGGTTTGATTTCCACATCAAATGTGAAGTATAATCCTACAAAATATAATCAGCAGACCAAACCGGTTGATTGTATTGAGATGGATAACCTTAAGAGTGATGCTGATTTTTATACCATTTCTCACAGAAGGGACGGTGGCGTTATCTAATTCTGATGAAACTGTACCTGTACGTATTCTTCGAGATACGGGGGCGGGGCAATCTTTTCTTTTGGAAGGACTGTTGCCTTTGTCCGAACGTACCACTACAGGAACACACGTACTGGTCAGAGGACTTGAAATGGGATGCACTGAAGTTCCTCTACATCGCATTCACCTTTTTTCAAACCTTGTATCAGGTGAGGTAGTAGTTGGAGTTCGTGCCATGCTTCCTGTCCCTGGTGTAACGTTTATATTGGGAAATGATTTAGCTGGAGGCAATGTCTGGAAAAAGTCAGATGGCGACGTTTTACCTATAGTGGTCTCTGCTGATGAGAAATTAAGTGGTTCTTCTGATCATCTTGAATTGTACCCTGCATGCGCAGTTACTCGGGCGACGATTAAGAGAGGTGAGATCAATGAAACTGAGAATATTCTTAACAATACTTT
The DNA here is from genome assembly GCA_037043235.1 of Rhodeus uyekii. Lineage (NCBI taxonomy): Eukaryota > Metazoa > Chordata > Actinopteri > Cypriniformes > Acheilognathidae > Rhodeus > Rhodeus uyekii. The sequence goes on from JAWRVZ010000014.1 coordinate 462,347, forward strand.
CCTTGTTTCTGAGGATTTCTCTCTGTCAGAACCCAGTAATGCGTGTACGGTTGTTGAAGAGAGGTCAGTTCATGAGTCACAGAATGTTGTTGATCAGAAAACGGATATGTCTGATTTTATATCAAAAAGTCCTTTTATCTGTGATCATATTAATGTTTGTGACTTATCTCCACTCTTCAGTGTAACAAGAGATGATCTTGTTAAAGCACAACAAACAGATGAATCACTTCGGAAATTGTTCTCTTCAGTTGATGAGAAAAGAGACAAGACTTCGGTACCGTTTTACTATCTCCAGGATGGATTACTTCATAGACAACAACCTGTGAGTTTTGATTCTACACTCGATCCTAGAATTCAAATAGTGGTTCCTTTAAAATATCGACAAGACCTACTACAGCTTTCACATCAAGGTATAGCTGGTCACATGGGTGTCCGAAAAACCTATGATAGGGTTTTGAGGAAGTTTTATTGGCCTAGATGTAAGCGAGATGTGATTCATTTTATAAAGTCTTGCCATACTTGTCAAGTGACAGGTAAACCAAATCAAAAGGTACCATTAGCTCCATTACAACCTATTGCTGTGGTTACGACGCCTTTTTCTCATTTGACGATTGACTGTGTTGGTCCTTTGCCAAGATCTAAAGCTGGACATGCTTATTTACTAAGAATAATGTGTCAAACTACACGTTACCCGGCAGCATATCCACTCAGATCAATTACTAGCAAATCTATTTTAAAAGCCTTAACAAGTTTTATGTCTACTTTTGGTATTCCAAAGACTATTCAGTCGGACCAAGGTTCAAATTTTATGTCCCGAAACTTTTCAAAGGTCATGCGACAACTTGAGGTCAAACATAACATTTCAAGTGCTTATCATCCTCAAAGTCAAGGAAGTCTCGAGAGATTCCATCAGACTCTTAAATCACTTTTAAGATCTTATTGTGTAGAACTTGACAGTGACTGGGAGGAAGGTTTGCCTTGGATGTTATTGGCGATTCGCGAAGTTTATTCAAACTTGATTCAAGAAAGCTTAGGATTCAGCCCTAATGAACTTGTATTTGGACACACTGTTAGGGGTCCTATTGCTGTCTTGGCAGATGACTGGACTAATTTTGATCCTCCTAAAAATGTCTTGGACTATGTGAGCAGTTTTCGATATCGACTGTATGAGACTAGAGCAATCGCTTTGCGAAAGTTGGCTAAGTCTCAGAGAAAGATGCAGGAATTATTTGATCGAAAAGCCAAACTTAGACAGTTTCAAGTAGGTGAACAGGTACTAGCATTGCTACCGATTTTAACTACTCCGTTTCAGGCTCGATTTGCTGGACCATATATATTGTGAAGATCCTTCCGAATAACAATTATTTGTTAAATACACCCGATCGAAGAAAGACTCAGGTCTGTCATGTTAATTTATTGAAATCATACGTGACCCCTGTACTTTCTTTGTGTGCTAATGTTATAAAAACTCCCGAAACTACCAATTCAAGCGTTTCAGAAACATCTATCGAGATGGATAACTGTCCAGAAGAGCTGAAAGGTCCTTCTCGAGGACAAGTCGAAGGGCGACTGAAAAATTCTGAAGTGCTTGTCAATTTGGCTCATCATCTGTCTCACTTGTCTGAGGGGGAAAAGACTGATATAATTGAGTTTTATAAACCTGTTTCCTTCTCTCTTTTCTGATGTTCCCACTCGAACTTCTGTCATTGAGCATGATATTGATGTTGGAACAGCCAAGGCAGTGAAACAGCATGCTTATCGTGTCAATCCTATCAAAAGGAAGTTACTTCAACAAGAGGTAGACTATCTGCTTGATCATCATTTAGCAGAGCCCAGTTTTAGTTCTTGGAGTTCTCCATGCATTTTGGTGAACAAACCTGATAGCTCGTATCTGTTTTGTACTGATTACAGAAAGCTTAACACCTTGACAAAACCCGATTGTTATCCCCTTCCAAGAATCGATGACTGTGTTGATCGTGTCGGCTCTGCCAAATTTGTCAGTAAATTTGACCTCTTGAAAGGTTACTGGCAAGTGCCTTTAACAGCTCGTGCAAAAGAACTATCGGCTTTTGTAACACCTGACAGGTTCTTACAATACACTGTTATGCCTTTTGGTGTTCGTAATGCCCCCGCTACATTTCAACGACTAATAAATTATATGTTGTCTGGAATGAGCGGTTGTATGTTGTTTTATATAGTTCTTCCTGGTCTGAACATCTTGATCAGATTAAAGAACTTTTTGAGCGGTTAGTCAAAGCTAACTTGACGATAAATCTTGCTAAATGTGAATTTGGTAAGGCTACTGTGACATATCTGGGGAAAGTGGTTGGTCGAGGTTGCGTAAAACCAATTCACGCAAAAGTGAATACGATCTGTAATTTTCCCAAGCCGACTACCCGTCGCAAGTTAAGACGTTTTCTCGTCGCGCCTCTAACTGACCTTCTAAGCCCAACGAGACCTTTTAAATGGTCTGAGAAATGTCAGTGTGCTTTTGAAAATGCTAAGTCTTTGTTAGCAAGTGCTCCTGTGTTAGCTACTCCAGATTTTGAGAAACGATTTTTACTTGCAGTTGATGCTAGTGATTATGGGGCTGGCGCTGTTCTCTTGCAGGAAGATTTGAATGGAATTGAACACCCAGTCAGCTATTTTTCAAAGAAGTTCAACTGCCATCAAGTCTATTCCACAGTGGAAAAAGAGGCCTTAGCTCTCATTTTAGCCGTTCAGCATTTTGAGGTATATTTGAGCGCGATTTGTGGTCCCATTATTGTGTACACAGACCACAATCCGTTAACTTTCTTAGACCGAATGCGCGGCAAGAATCAAAGAATAATGAGATGGAGCCTTATTCTACAACCTTTCCACCTACAAATTAAGCACATACGTGGCAAAGATAATATAATTGCGGATGCTTTGTCGAGATTGTAAGATGTACCAGAGGGTCTGGCATCTTTCCTTTTCTTGTCTTCATTTTGTTTCTTCTTTTAACCTCTCTTATGTCCTAGGGCCCAGGATTTAGAGAGCGCAACTGGAGTTGGATTATGGAGATGAGTATTGTAAAGTTACTGTATGTTTACATTGACTATTATTTTGCCTTTGTATCTTTCTTTTGTTTTTGTTCGGTTCTTTAGGGGAACCTCATTCTGGTGTGGGAGGTGTGACGACCCTGAGTCTCCTCCTCCTGACTTCATCATTGCTGATCACTGGAGTTTCCTGATTGGCTAATCTTTTGTAAATTGCTCATTAGTTAGAGTACAAGAGAGTGCTGCCTCATTCCAAGCGGGCACCTCAGGGAGAAAGGATTCTTCCTGAGTGTCTCTTTGACATGCTTTATTTTACATCTGTAGTGTTATTTTTGTTATCTTTGTTTATTTACTCCTAGACTTGTTTATTATTGTTATTATTTGGGTATATGTTTAATTTAAATAAATTCTTATTTTGATTGAACATCTTGCCTGATCCCTTTTTCATGTTGCGATCTGAAACGAGCTGGTCGTAACAAGCAAATTAGCACTGTTGTTGGTTCTAGTTTCTTCCATCTTCACTCTCTCTCTCTAAAATTAAATCCTTCCTTTCCGAGGGCTCTTTAGAGACTGCTATCCATGCCTTCATTACATCGCGACTGGAGTACTGCAATTCCCTTTATTACGGGATCTCTAAGGCACAAATTTCTAGGTTACAAATAGTTCAAAATGCGGCAGCTAGATTTCTTAAGAGGCGTAATAAATTTGATCACATTACGCCCCTCCTGAGATCTCTTCACTGGCTGCCTACCCAGTTTAGAATTCAAGACAAAATTATACTACTTGTCTACAAATCTCTAAATAATCTGGCTCCCTCCTACCTGACCGATCTTCTACACCCTTACACTCCCATGAGAGAACTGAGATCGGAGGATAAAGGCCCCGTCCACACGGAGACGCGGATCACTGCATCCGCATACATTTCTTATCGGATTGGCGTTCCGTCCACACGCATCCGGCGATTTGGGAGACTAAATCCGCTCACTTTTTATACCGGGTCCTAAAGTGGATAGATCTGAATCCGACACCCTTGCGGACTCGTGTGGACGGCCAATCCGTATATTTTTTTTGTTTACCGATGATGTCATAACATCACGTGTCGGCTGCGTCACGTATCATCAACAGTGTTGCCAGATTGGACTGAAATTTCCAGCGCAGCTACAGCTTAAAACCCTCCCATTAAAAAAAATACTAGCCCAAAGTGCGCACTCTTATAAAAAATGAAAAATGTTGAGCGATTTTATGCATCAAAAGCCATCCCAAATTGTATCAAACAGCCCAATGCATTTTTTCCCAGTCAGACGTGACAAAAAGGTAAATAGCAATCTGGCAACACTGAACAGTAACAACAATGCGCATGCTCAAAGTCTTCTTCTCTGTGTATAGTGTATTATCTGTGGCAGAATTACAACGCCCCATACTGGTCTGGCATATAAACTACACCGGATTCAGTCGGTTTCAGTGGTATCGTGTGGACGCTGATTTTTTTTTTTAATGAGGAAAAAAAAGATCGGATAAGGAATGCGCCGGCATCGTGTGGACGTGGCCAAAGTCCTCTTAAAGATCCCCAGAACCCGCCTACAGACAAGGGAAATCAAGCTTTTGAAGTGGCTGGCCCCACACTATGGAACAATCTTCCTGACCCTGTTAGAATGGCTTCCAGTTTATCTGAGTTTAAATCTTAGATTAGATTAGATTCAACTTTATTGTCATTGCACAAGTACAGGTACAAGGCAACAAAATGCAGTTTAGGTCCAATCAGAAGTGCAATAGCAGCAAGTGCAGGATATATACAATGGTTGCATAAGTGCAGGATATGGAGATTTACAGGATTTACAGGTAATATGTACAATGAATATAAATATACAGATGGTTATTACTATAACAGGTGAGTGTGTGCTATAAATATAATTACTGGTGTCTATAAACAGCATTTACAGGTGAATATGTGCTATACATAATGTATATACAGATGTCTAACTATAAACAGAATTTTACAGGTAGATGTATACAATTGTTAGCTTAAGGTAAGCAGTAGATTTAAGGTAGTGCAATGAGCATGGACAGTGCAAATAAGTGAGATGCGAAATGTAAACAGTTGGTACTGTATGAACAGTTGGTAGTGCAAATGAGCATGTTCCAGCTAAAGTATAGTAGTGCAAGGTGCAAGTGTAAACAGTTGTTGTAAACGGTTGTTACTGTAATTAACAGTCGGAAGTGCAAATGGCACAAATAAGTAACAGAGTGAGCGAAGAGTCTATAAGGGTAGTAGCTAGTGGGGGGGGGGGGGGGGCAGTGAAGGAGTCTGGTGTGGTGGGGGGTGAGAGGAGAGTCTGTGAGGGGAGTGGGGTGGTGGGGGGAGAGATGAGTCTATGAGGGAGTGGGATGGTGGGGGGTAAGAGGAGAGTCTGTGAGGGGAGTGGGATGGTGGTAAGAGGAGAGTCTGTGAGGGGAGTGGGATGGTGGTGGGGGAGTGAGGAGTCTATGAGGGGAGTGGGATGGTGGGGGGGGGGAGAGAGGAGTCCATGAGGGGAGTGGGATGGTGGTAAGAGGAGAGTCTGTGAGGGGAGTGGGATGGTGGTGGGGGAGAGAGGAGTCTATGAGGGGAGTGGGATGGTGGGGGGGTGAGAGGAGAGTCTATGAGGGGAGTGGGATGTTGGGGGGGTAAGAGGAGAGTCTGTGAGGGGAGTGGGATGGTGGTGGGGGGGGGAGGAGTCTGTGAGGGGAGTGGGATGGTGGGGGTGGGGGTGAGAGAGGAGTGGGGTCAGCAAGGCTTAGAGTTCAGTAAAGAGACAGCTTTGGGGAAGAAACTGTTCTTTAGTCTGCTGGTTCTGGTCCGGAGGCACCTGAAACACCTGCCGGAGGGAAGGAGGGAGAACAGTCTGTGGGCTGGGTGAGAGGAGTCCTTGAGGATGCTGCAAGCTCGACGCAGACAGCGTTTCCTCTGGACGTGCTCGATGGCAGGAAGTGGAGTCCCTGTAATGCGTTGGGCAGTTTTCACCACCCGCTGCAGTGCCTTGCGCTCCGCGACAGAACAGCACCCATACCACACTGTGACACAGTTCGTCAGGATGCTTTCCATTGCGCAGCGGTAGAAGTTCACCAGGATAGCCGAGGAGAGCTGATTCTTCCTCAGTGTCCTCAGGAAGAAGAGGCGCTGGTGAGCCTTCTTGACCAGGCTGGAGGTGTTGGTTGTCCAGGTCATGTCAGCCAAGATGTGGATCCCTAGGAACTTGAAGCTGGAGACACGCTCAACGGCCATTCCATTGATGTGGATGGTGTCGTGTGTGCCTCTTGACTCTTTCCTGAAGTCCACGATGAGCTCCTTCGTTTTGGTGGTCTTGAGGATTAGGTTATTTTTGTTGCACCATGTGGACAGGTGCTGGATCTCTTCCCTGTAGGCAGTCTCATCGTTGTTGCTGATGAGACCGATCACCGTAGTGTCGTCTGCGAACTTGACGATAGCATTAGATCCAAACACAGGCTTGCAGTCGGAGGTGAAGAGGGAGTAGAGAAACGGGCTTAGCACACATCCCTCTGGTACACCAGTGTTAAGTGTGATGGATGTGGAGCAGGTGGATCCAGATCAGACATTCTGGGGTCTGTTGGTCAGGAAGTCCAGAATCCAGTTGCAGAGTGAGGTATTAATGCCCAAGTCTTCAAGTTTGGCTATTAACTTGGCCGGGATGATAGTGTTGAATGCTGAGCTGAAGTCAACAAACAGCATCCATGCATAAGAGTTCTTATTGTCCAGGTGTGTGAGCACAGAGTGCAGTGCCATGGCAACAGCATCCTCTGTGCTCCTATTTCTGCGGTAAGCAAACTGATGTGAGTCCAATGTGGATGGTATAGAGTCTTTTAGGTGTTCCAGGACCAGCCGCTCAAAGCACTTCATGATGATGGGTGTGAGTGCTACAGGGCGGTAGTCGTTAGGGCACCTTGGACTAGAGTGTTTTGGCACTGGCACAATGGAGGTGCATTTGAAGCATGTTGGTACAGCTGCTTGGGCAAGAGACAGGTTGAAAATGTCTGTAAAGACCCCAGCGAGCTGCTCCGCACATGCCCTGAGGACACGTCCAGGGATGTTGTCTGGTCCAGCAGCCTTGTGCGTGCAGGCAGTATTGCGTGTCTTCATTAGGAGTTGCATTTCCTTATTCATCCATGGCTTCTGATTTGGGTATGTGGTAATCTGTTTCTGGGTTGTAACACTGTCAATGGTGGTATTAATATAATCCAATACAGAGGAGGTGTAGCAGTCAATGTCAATGCCTGTATGAGCACCACTGGTGGCTTGGGAATCAAACATACTCCAGTCTGTGTGTAGAAACCTTTCCTGGAGTGTGAAATCTACCCCCGCAGGCCACACCTTGATGGTCTTCACTGATGGCTTCACACGGTTGATGAGGGGTGAATATTTGGGAGTGAGGAACAAAGAGATGTGGTCTGATTGTCCCAGGTGGGGGAGAGGTGTCGCCATGTAGGCCCCAGACATGTTTGTGTAGACATGGTCTAAGGTTTTGTTTCCTCTGGTGTGACAGGAAACATTCTGATGAAATTTGAAATTTGTAGCACAGTCTTTAAGTTAGAGTGATTAAAATCACCCGCAACATTAAACGCCGCTTCCGGGTGAAGAGTCTGTTGTTTACTAATGGCTGCATAAAGTTCTTTCATAGCAAGCTTGGCATCAGCATCCGGGGGAATATAAGCTGCAGTTATAATGGTGAAAGTGAACTCACGCGGCAGATAGAACGGTCTACTTTTAACCATGAGAAACTCTAGGTTAGCTGAACAATGGCTCCCAACAACAGCAGAGTTTGTGCACCAAGCTTTGTTAATGTAAATGCACAATCCACCTCCCCTTGTCTTACCGGATCCATCTATTGTTCTGTCCGCGCGGAGCGTGTGATGTCCCGTGAGCTCAATAGTGGAGTCTGGTATTCCGCTATTTAACCACGTCTCCGTGAAGATAAGGACGTTACAGTTCAGAAGTCTTTTGCTGTGTGTCATGTTGAGTCGAATCTCATCCATTTTGTTCACTAGCGATCGGACATTGGCAAGGAAGATACTGGGTAGAGAGAGCCGGTGTGGTGTTAGCTTTAACCGAGCACTAAGTCCTCCACGCTTGCCTCGCCTTTGTTTACGATCTCGACGCCGCCTGCGAGCACTTCCGCCTGGCCGGGAAGAATGCGCTGCCTGGCGATCTCAGGAAGGAGTCGAAGGTTGTCCATAAAACCGTCGGAAATTTGCAAACCAATATCCAAAAGCTCACTTCGGGTGTACGATGTAAAGGCACAACTGTTCTGCACAAACAGACCCGAGATAAGCAAGAGTAATACTGCAAAATTGCAGAAACTGGAGAGACCCCGAGCCTCGCAATGTACTCGCGCCGCCATCTTAGATTTCTACATTTTGCCTTAAAACCCATCTTTTCTCTCTCGCGTTTGTTGGTGTTTAATATGTAATTATTTTGGGTTTTTTGTGTATATGCAGTTGTTTATGCATGTATATATGTGTATACATATGTGTTTATGTGGATGTGTGTACGGTCGACTATGTCTATTTGCCTCTGCCTCTCAGTTTTTGTTTTTGGCTGTTTCTATTTTTGTTTTGTTTTCTATTTGCTTTTTATTTCTTATTTCTTATTTTATTGTTTTTCTTTTGTGCTTTGTGTACGGTTTTCTTTCAACCTGTTGTACAGCACTTTGGTAGGCCTTTGGCCATTTTTAAATGTGCTTTATAAATAAACTGAACTTGAACTTGATTATTTAATAAATTGTAATCGTTAGCTTTAATCTTAGTTGCTAAACGCGTTAGCATTGAGCTATCTTACTGTCCGTGCATTCAGCATTTTCTCGCTCGTGCCTTTTTTCCAGAGTTCATCAAACAACTGGTGAATTGGATCACCACACACGGTGAGTCATGTCATCTCCTGTAATTCTTACATGCACGTACTGCTTCATGCATACTCTGTCTGTCTCTGTCAGCAGCCAGGGCTTCACATGTGATAAATGTAGGGACATAGTCAGGCTGACAGAGAAGATCTCAGAAGTAGAGACACGCATCCAAACTTTAATTGAGGATAGTAAGAATGCAAAGGCTTTAGATACTACTTTCGACTAGCTTAGCAAACCCTGTACATTGTTCGGTTCCGGCTGTAAAGGCCGTGCAGTAGGGCAACTGGGTGACTGTGAGACAGCATAATCGCGGGTCAAAAAAACACTGTTCCATTCCGATTAGAACATCAAACAGGTTCTCCCCACTCAGTGATGCACCCACTGAGAAACCTGTTGGAAGTGCCCTAGTGATTGGGGATTCTATTACTCGGAATGTGAAAATAGAGAATCCAGGAACCATAGTCACATGTTTGCCGGGAGGCAGAGCGCCTGACGTAAAATTTGAACATCAAATTTAAAAGTGCTGGCTAAGGCTAATCGTAAATATTCTAAAATTGTTATTCACGTCGGCGCTAATGATGTCCGACCTCCCCAGTCGGAGATCACTAAAACTAATAGTAAAGAGGTGTGTGAACTCGCAAGTACGATGTCAGACACTGTAATTTGCTCTGGCCCTCTTTACAAACAACTAATTATGGATATAACACAAATGAACAAATGATAAAGCTTGTGTAGCGGGACCTCGAAACTGATAAAGATACCACTTGGAATAACAGCTGACTACGCCACCCTTGTCAAAGGGAATATTTCTTGGACACAGGTCCGTGGTTTTGAAAGAGGACCAGAGACGTGGATATAGAAAAATACAAATTTTATTGACGAATAGAAACTCTTAAAAATAAGTTAGAATGACTTGGCTATCAGCCCTACATCAGATTACCCACAGGAACTGAGGCTTACCTATAACAGGTAACTAAAGAGCACAAAGTCTCTACAAAAAGGAGAAATCTTACCACCAAGTGCAAGGTCTCACTGCACACAAGGGTAATCTCACACAGGAACACACAAACACACTCACACACTGTGACAAAGGCCCACCGCCGCACACGAGAATCCACTAAAGGCCTGCCTCGAAGCCTCAGTTCCTATAACAGAAGGGAAAATTAACGGTTTAACTCAACTACAAAATGATATGTTCCACAATACTTAAATGAAATCAAAAGTACATATTCACACAATAAGACAACAAATAGTAAGCACAGACAGGAATGAAACAAGATATATATAATAAAACGAAAAACTACAAGACAATGTAACGAATGAATCAAAACAACCAGGGATAACAAATAAAAAAACAATAAATTAAACAAAAGCAAAACACTGGAAGAATTATCAACAAACGAAATAAACAATATGACAAGACCAGAGGTCAAAAGAAATAAACAATAAATTAAACAAAACGAACGCTGAAAGAATTATCAGCAAATGAAATAAGCTAGTTCAAGACAGACAACGAATTAGACAAACCAAAGAAATCCACACGAAGTGAAACTAAATAACAAAACCAAAAAAACATTAATTACTAAAGGAACAAAATCTCCGGGAAAGCAAACGCACGGCGATTGCTCGCTGAAAGGATTGATGTTCGGGAAAGTCAGTACGGAAGGAATGGTATAGAAGAAACAGTGTGGAGGAAACAACGTGAAGAAAACAGCAGTGTCAATATATCGCCCTGCAGGCTCTGTAGATTCTTCCTCTTATACGTTGGTTGAATCTAGCCAACAATGAGCTGGCGCCCGATCATTCCTCCTAAAATGATTTTTAAAACAACATGTTATCACAGTAATAAAATAAAACCTGCGCGAACAGCGGCGGATTCACATACCTGTATATTGTTGATATCACGCGCAGTCACACCATTGTCGCCAAATACAGCGTGAGGACATGTACGCACGGCCAATACAACAGGACAAACTGAACACGCGTTGATGAGGGGTAGGCAGCCGCCAACCAAAAACTCAGATTTTAATCGAGGCGCTCTTGACACAAAGATCAACTAAATATAAACACCGATGCATTTACTAGTACTTCAACCCAACCACTTACCCACGAAACGGAAGGGACACCGGAAGGGGGTGGTCCACTAGCAGTGACGCACGAGCGATACCTTAGTTGCCCCCTTTATATTTGCCCTAAAGCTACGTGATTGGATGTTGATTGCTTAAGCCCAACCCTTGATAACTTAGGAGCCCCACTACAATCGGGTTACTGAAAATACAAACCCATTCCTCAAAAGCACTTGTTGTAAATGATATGATTACAGATCATAAACTAGATATGCTGTGTTTGACAAAAACCTGGCTAAAACCAGACGATTACATTACTTTAAATGAGTCCACCCCTCAAGATTACTGTTATAAACATGAGCCTCGTCTGAAAGGTAAAGGAGGAGGTATTGCTGTAATTTATAGTAACACCATCAGTACTTTTCAAAGGTCTAATTTGAAATATAATTCTTTTGAAGTTATGGTCCTTCATGTAAAATTATCTAGTGCAAGTAATAATTCCTGTTTAACTTTTGTGCTGGTTATTGAATACAGACCACCAGGGCACCATACAGACTTTATCAAAGAATTTGCTGTTTTTCTCTCAGACTTAGTAATGTCTGCAGATAAAGTCATAATTGTCTGTGATTTCAATATCCATGTAGATAATGAAAATGACGCATTGGGATTGGAATTTAGAGATATTTTAAACTCTATTGGAGTTACACAACATGTTTCAGGACCCACTCATTCTCGTAATCATACTTTAGATCTAGTATTGTCGCATGGGATCAATGTTGATACTGTTCAAATTCTGCAGCAGAATTTGAGGTCATCAGTGTTGATCCAGGACCTTTCCTCCGGACCGTACCCCTCCCAGTCCACTAGATATTGGATCTGGCGCCCCCGACGTCTGGAATCTAGCAAACCTCACACTTGAAACGCCTCCTCGCCTTCCACGATTAAGGGTGGGGGGCCTAGATCACTGCCTTCTGGTTCCACCCTCGGACTACCGGCCGGTTTCAGTAGGGATACATGGAAGGTTGGAGAGATGCGGTAAGTGGTGGGAAGTTCAAGACGAAATTACACTGGATTAACTTGCTTGTAAATTTTAAATGGACCCACATACCTGGGACTGAGTTTATTGCATGGTAACCGCAGACGTAGATCCCTGGTTGATAGACACACCCATTGTCCTGGTCTGTAGTTTGGCTGAGGGAGTTCGTAGTTCGGCACCGGTGACGGTCTGCTTGATCTTTGGTTCTATTTACTGCTCGTTGAAGATGAACATGTGCTTGATTCCATACCGCCTCACTCCGTTGAAACCAGTCGTTGATGGCTGGAACTTCAGACGGTTCACTGGACCATGGAAATAGCGGTGGTTGAAATCCCAGAACACATTGAAAGGGTGTGAGATTAGTGGCAGGTTTGAGGATGGAATTCTGTGCGTACTCAGCCCAGGGAAGGAATCGACTCCAGTCCATTTGGTTCTGCTGGCAGTACATACGGAGGAATTTGGAGACCTCTTGATTCAAACGTTCAGTTTGTCCATTGGACTGGGGATGATATCCTGATGTGAGGCTTACATTTACATTTAGCAGTCGGAAGAAGGCGGCCCACACCCTGGATGTGAATTGTGGGCCTCGGTCTGAGACGATATCCTCGGGAAGTCCATAGTAGCGGAATACATAATGAAACAAGTGTTCGGCTGTTTCAAGAGCTGAGGGGAGCTTAGGCAGAGGTATTAGTCGGCAGGCTTTGGAAAATCGATCGATTACTGTAATGATTGTCATGTTACCTTGAGAGGTTCAGTAATGAACCTCATTACCGTAGGTCGGTAATGAAGTCGATGGCTATGTGAGACCACGGTCTTTGTGGGATGGGTAATGGCTGTAGTAATCCTGCTGGTGGTTGCTGGGGTGTTTTAGCGGCTGCACATGTATGACAAGCATTTACAAAGTTACTGGTGTCTACCTGCAGTGTATCCCATCAGAATCGGTTCTGGATTAGACGAATCGTGGTTGCGATCCCTGGATAACCAGAGCTGGTAGAAGAGTGTACCCACCGGAAAACCTTTTCCCTGAGTCGCAGAGGAACAAATGTTCAGTCAGCTGGACATTCTGCCGGAGGTGGGTCTTGTGCATGTGCTTGAGTGATCTCGGTCATTATGTCCCATTGAACTGGTGCCAAAAAAAGAGAAGTTGGGATAATGGGGTCTGGGTGAGGATTCGGAGAGATGAAATCATGTTGTAGTGAGAGTGCGTCTGCCTTGATGTTCTTTGAGCCTGGGATGTATGTGATGGTGAAATCAAAACGGGTGAAGAATAGTGCCCACCAGGCCTGCCGAGGGTTGAGTCTTTTGGCTGATCGTAGGTATTCTAAGTTGCGGTGGTCGGTTAATACTACAAATGGGTGTCTCACCCCCTCCAACCAGTGTCACCATTCTTCAAATGCCACTTTCATGGCTAACAGTTCACGGTTGCCTACATCGTAATTCTGTTCGGCGGGTGAAAGTTTTCTGGAATAATAGGCGCAGGGAAAGAGTTTGGGTGGGGTACCTTGTCTTTGGGACAGAATAGCTCCGATACCCATATTGGATGCGTCGACTTCTACTCCAAATGGTAAACTGGGTTCAGGATGATGCAGGATGGGAGCAGATGTGAAACGTCTCTTCAACTCATTGAACGCTTGAACAGCGTCAGTGCACCAGCGGAGTTTGGAGGTACTTCCCTTGGTCATGGTTGTGAGGGGTGCTGCTACTGAGCTGAAGTTTCTAATAAATCATCTGTAAAAGTTAGCAAAACCTAGGAATCTCTGTAATTCCTTTATGGTGGTGGGTTGTGGCCAGTTCAAGACAGATTGTACCTTTTTTTCGTCCATAGCGATTCCCTCCGGACTAATGATGTAACCAAGGAAGGATATTGACGACTGATGAAATTCACATTTCTCGGCTTTGGCGTAGAGTTGATGCTTGATGAGGCGCTGTAGAACTGTGCGTACCTGCTGGATGTGTTCTTCCATTGAATCTGAGTAAATTAGAATATCGTCAATGTATACGATTAGACCCTGGTTAAGCATGTCTCTGAATATATCATTGATGAAGGATTGGAATACAGAGGGACTATTGGAGAGTCCGAAGGGCATCATAAGATATTCGTAGTGCCCATTGCTTGTGGAGAAGGCCGTTTTCCATTCGTCCCCTTCTCGAATACGGATCAGGTTGTAAGCTGAGCAAAGATCCAGCTTGGTGAAGACCTTGGCAGTTTTTAGCTGTTCTAATGCCGCAGGAACCAGAGGTAAGGAATACCTGAATTTTACTGTAATGTCACTGAGCCCACGATAGTCAATGCATGGGCGAAGCCCCCGTCCTTTTTTGCCCACAAAGAAGAAGCCTGCCGCTGCAGGAGAAGTAGATGGTCGAATAAACCCCTTATCCAGTTCCTCCTTGATGTATTTTTTCATGGCTTGATCCTCAGGTTCAGAGAGTGGGAAGATGCGGCCTCTGGGAGGCGACGTGCCGGGCTGGAGGTCAATGGCGCAGTCGTTGGATCGGTGGGGTGGCAGTTGTGATGCTTTGATCTTGCTGAAGGCATCCTGGAGATCCAAGTATTCTGCAGGTACCCGGGTGGGGGCGTGGAGGGGTTGGGAATTACCGTAGATGGGAGGGGTGAGATGGGTGTTATTCAGACAGTTGGTTTGGCAGTTAGAACTCCATCGGATAATTTGTTTCTCCTGCCACGAAATTTGTGGGTTGTGATCTTGTAGCCATGGAAAGCCCAGAATGATTGGATTATTGGGAGAGTGAATAACAAAGAAATGGATGGTCTGTGTGTGTAGGATGCCTACTTGGAGTTCTAGGTCGGTGGTGGTGTGTCTAACATGACCAGTCCCTAGAGGACGCCCATCTAGCGCTGCCACTGCCAAGGGAGATTCGCACTGGATTAGTGGGATGCGGTGCTGTAGTGCTAATTCTTCATCAATGAAGTTTCCCGCAGCCCGAGAGTCTATTAGTGCCTTGGATCTAATAGTTCGTGCTTGATACGTGAGAATAACTGGGAGATCGAATCAATCATTATGGGAGGTAGCAGAAAGCAGTAAACTCACCCGGTGAGATCGCCGTGACGGCCGTGTGGGACATTCGCTTCTCAGGTGTCCAGCCAGACCACAATAGAGGCAAAGGTGATTTTTGAACCGAAGATCCATTTCGTCCGGAGATAGGTGAGTTTGATCCACTTGCATGGGTTCTCCATAGTTATTAAGTGGAGGACGTTGGGTGATGGGTGTGACTCGGTTGGATCTCTGTGAGCGAATCAAACTGTCGATGCGGATAGCCAAATCAGTGAATTGGTCCAGAGTTTTATCCTCATCTCGGTAGGCCAGTTCAGACTGTAATTCCGTATTCAGACCTTGGTGGAACAGTACTTTTAATGTGTCCTCTACCCATGTAGTTTGTGCAGCGAGTGTGGAAAGTCAAGGCAAATTCAGCGGCGGTGTTATTTCCTTGTCGAAACGCTAGCAGTTGTTCCCCAGCACTACTTCCTCCTTCAGGGTGCTCGAAAACAGTGCGTAGACGTTGAATAAAGTTGGTATAAGTAGTCCGCTCTAGCAGTTGATTGTCCCAGACCGCCGTTGCCCAATCTGAAGCCTTCCCAGTAAGCAACGTGCATATTTATGCAATCTTGCCTTGCTCAGATGAGTAAAGAGTAGGTTGTTGGGCCATAAAAAGAGAGCATTGCATGAGGAAGCCTTTACATTTGCTCGAAGTTCCATCAAACTTTTCCGGAAATGTTAGTTGGGGATTACTAGTAGATTGTTGGGCATTTCCTGGCATGGCAAACTGACTTGCGGAAATCTCTGGTGCTTTAGACTCTGATATGGGTTGATGGAGGCAACGCACTGCCCTTATAAGTTCCTCTGTCATGGCAGTTAATCGCTCAATTTGTTGTTGCTGAATCAACCAGTTGATTAGCCTGGGCTGACAGTTCATTGGAGACATGTTGAAAAACCGCTGGATCTGTAGGTGGTGAAGTCTTCTGTAACGCGGACTCAGGCGGGTTAAGATCCATTTGCAGTTTATTTAAGTTAAGCAGTCTCAGGGTACAAAACAGGCTGAGGTCGAATCACCAGGCAGAACAGCAATGTTAAGGGCAAGGCAGACAGAATGGTCATAACAGGCAGTAGGTCAGGATAGGCAGCAAACAATCAGAGTCCAGAATACAGGTAAACCATAAACAATGGACAGGCAGCAAGGATCAAACACGGAGAACAAAGCGGAGTCAGAACACAGGCAGGAATAACACAGGGGTAGATAATGCTCAGAAATGTAGCCCGGGAAAACGTCTCGGGTTGCGAATGTAACCCTGGTTCCCTGAGGGGAACGAGACGCTGCGTCAAAGCGCTAGGGGAAATAGCCTGACGTCAGTCAGGAGACAAGAAAAACAATAAACCAAATATACACTTAATGCAAAATAGTAATAAAACAAAGAAAACACAATTTACCACATATACACTGGGTGCACCCTCTATATTGCTGATCTAATAATAATAAATCACAATATTCGGGTTGACTCAAGTACTTTTCACCATAAGTGGTATCACATATGATGTTCACTGAAATCAATTTTGACTCTGTTCAACTGGAAAATCTCAGTTGGACATGCATGTATTAAAAAAAACTCACAAACCAGTCTTTAAGAATGTTTTTCTTACTTGAGACAAGATAAGAGATAAGATAAGAGATAAGAAAAAAAAGATAAGATAAGATTGAAAAAAGAATAGTGTCCTTTCCTCTCAGTTTTTTTATCCTTTCAGGTCCGAAGGGGGAAACTCACCATCAATTTAGGAAACTCTATTAATGTTCATACAAGAAAAAAAACCTGGCCTGATCACAGACCAGAGTACACATTCAATTTTTACATTCAGCGATGAAATGCATAACAAGTTAACTAAAATGCACACATGGGAGAACATCATTCAAGAAATTACATATTTAATTACCTGTCCGTTCACGTCTATTTATTTTTTCCGCCGCCGCGCACAAAATGGCGTCTGCTATGAGCAGTGAGCTGAACTCACCATGCTGTCCGATACAACAAGTCAAAACACAATTTCTGCAGCCAATTCGGCGCTGCAGTCACATCACACTCAATCAAGGTACACTCGTTGCACTCCCATTCATTAACTCTTGTTCTAATTTAAACAGATTTAATTCTCTCGCGTCAGATTGGATTTCTCCGTCACTCTCTATCACTCTTCTCCTCTGCTTCGCGCTAAACTCAATCAAGGGGCGGAGCCAACACCACAACGCTCTGATTGGTTGTGACATTTCTTCCATTAACTTAAATATAAATATATACACATACATTTTTGTATTTATCAGAATTATACATATATGATTTTCCTTTGAGTAAACAAAAATAAATATTTGTAAAATAATTAATTAACCAGGGTTACAATATGCATTCTTTATTGTGGTGTAGCAGTGGTCAAGAATATTACTGTCTTTGGTGGGACATGTAATGTGCTGTCTGTATTTTGGCAGTTCACGGGAGAGATTTGCTTTGTTAAAATACCCAAGAATGATTAAAAGAGAGTCTGGATACTTTTGTTCAGTATCAGCTATTTGTTCAGCCAGCTGTTGTAATGCCATGCTGACACACACGTCTGGAGGAATGTAAACATTCACGAGAATAAATGAGGAAAACTCACGTGTTGAATAGAAAGGTTTACAGTTTATGAAGTGAGTCTCTAGGTTAGGAGAGCATATCTTCTTCAGCGTTGTTATATCTGAACACCAACTTTCGTTGATGTAGAAACGCAAACCTCCACCTCTCGTTTTCCCGGTTAGTTCCGTGATGCAATCTGCTCGGAACAGCTGGAAGCCCGGCAGATATATTGCATTGTCCGGTGTGTTTACAGTTAGCCAGGTCTCAGTGAAGCACATTGCAGCAGAGTTCACCCTCACCCTTGTTAATCCGGGTGAGGAGAAGATGTTCATTCATTTTATTAGGAAGAGGGATGCGAAGTAGCACCAGACTAGCTGCCGGGCCAGGAGTCTCAACAGCCAGGATGAGACAGGAACCAACAAAAGACAACACTCAAGACAAGAGATAAACAAAACAATAGCAAATAAAACTGACAATTATGACTAAAGAAAAACCATGCAAGCTAACTAAGTGAGCGTAACTAGAAAAGAACACAAAAACTAGAGTAGCGAAATAAAACTAGCAACAAGACAAGATAAACATTAATTCTAAGACTGTAGAAAAACAAAGGCTAGTTTTCAGCTAACAATAGTTTCATGCTAGTAACACAAGGAACTCACACAAAACGAACCAGCAAAGAAATTAGTGAAATAAGCGCAATATAAAGGGAGCAGAGCACAAGAGGGACAGGTGAACACACTCAGGCAAATAAGACTAGACTAGCCTAGACAAGGACTAAACAAGGGGGCGTGGTAACTAGAACTGAGGAGGTGGGACAAGAGGACCACATGGCAAACACGAACAACGACAGAGCCATGTGCTCAAGCACAAGACAAACAAGCACACATTAAACAAAGACAAAACAGACAAGACTATCAGGGCAGGATCCTGACAGAAGAATCGTTACATTCATATAGCGCTTTTCCAGAGCTCAAAGCGCTTTACATAGTAGGGGGGAATCTCCTCAACCACCACCAATGTGCAGCATCCACCTGGATGATGCAACGGCAGCCATATTGCGCCAGAACGCTCACCACACATCAGCTTAATGGTGGAGAGGAGACAGAGGAACGAAGTCAATTAGTATGGGGGGGATTAGGAGGCCGTGATGGACCAAGGACAGTGGGCAAATTTGGCCAGGATGCCAGGGTTAAACCCCTACTCTTGCGAAAGAAATCCTGGGATTTTTAATGACCATAGAGAGTCAGGACCTCGGTTTAACGTCTCATCCAAAAGACGGTGCTTGTTGCAGTACAGTGTCCTCGTCACAATTCTGGGGCAATAGGACCCACACAGACTGCAGGGTGAGCACCCCCTGCTGGCCTCCTAACACCTCTTCCAGTAGCAACCTAGTTGTTCCCAGGAGGTCTCCCATCCAGGTACTAAACAGGCTCAACCCTTCTTAGCTTCAGTGGGCAACCAGTCTTAGGCTACAGGATGATATGGCTGCTGACATGATTAGTATTCCGGAGACCGGGATCGTGTGGGAGGAGTGTGTGAGTCTGGTGCGATGGGTGTTGCTTTATCCGGGACACCTACTGACAGAGTTGACCATTAATGTACTGTGTTTCATCATTGTTGAGGCCAGTTTTGATGTTGTGCATGACTAATCTCTCATTTCGCACTTCATTATGATTGGGGTCAGTGCTATGGGATGTAGTTGTTTAGACAAGACACAGGTGATTTCTTTGGGACTGGTATGATTGTTGTGGATTTGAAACATGTGGGGACGACTGCCTGGCTCAGCGACGTGTTGAAGATATCTGTCAGGACATCTGTTAGATGTGCAGCAAATTCTCTCAATACACAGCCAGGAATGTTGTCAGGACACAGCCAGGAATGTTGTCAGGACCCGCTGTCTTACGTGGGTTAATCCTAGATAGGGTCTTCCTTACGTCGGCTAGAGACAGACAGAGCACCTGGTCGTTGGAAGGTGTGGACAGTTTTTGTGCAGGTGTGTCATTCAGTATATGATTGTTTGTCTCTTCCGTGTAAAGTATTTTGCTTTATTCTCGATTTCTGTAATACTTCAGTTTAAAGTGCCATTACCCTGTTAGCTGTTGTTGAATGCTTACTCCTGAAGTGTATCCTTATTCTGCTGTGAGTTGCACCAGTCTATATCTAAATCTTGCCATATTTATGTTACTTTGTGTAAAAAGGTGAATGTGTACTGTTTGAAGTTTTTGGTTAGTGTCATGAAAAACTATTAACCAGTAATGGGGCTTCATGGTATAAAATAGGAGTGTTTGGTTTACCTGGGATGTGTCATCATCCATTCCGTAAAGGGGCATACTACATACTTAAATTTGAGCAAACACAATATACACGTACACCAAGCACTTCTAAACAAGAGAAAGTACCGGGGAACAGAGCGAAGAGAGATACACAGCTTCTACCAAAGCTACAACGCCACTGCCGCTTGCAGCCGCTCAACTCCAAATGTCACCTAAAACCGCCCGGATATCACAATATTTTGCGCATTTGTGGTATCAGTGAGTCTTTAGGTGACGTCAGGAGCTGAACGGCTGCAAGCAGCAGTGCCGTTGTAGCTTTGTCGTCACCCTCTCTCAGCTCCCGGTTAAGCTCCTCTTTTCCCCATGGAAAGTCACACAAACACGAGAGAAATACACCACAGTAAATAAAAAGGAAATAGTTTAATGTTCCTTGGCCCGGTACCATTTGATCCACGGACCGGTACCGGTCCAGGGTCTGGGGGTTGGGGACCACTGCTTTAGAGGAAAAGGATCGTATATTCAGTAACCCAAGCTTTATAATTTTTTCATCAGTCTTATATCCATTTTTAGTTGCTTGTACAATTACATTTTTACCCTTAAAAAGATTTGACATTTTTTTCATTTGCTAATTTGGAGAACAGACACACTCTCTATATGATGATATCTCTGTGAAAGAATCTCTATGTGTTGGAATTTATCTGACTTCTATGACGTGCGACAGCTGGCAGATGGTCAGTGTAGACAGTTTGTCGGCTTCCTGACCTGGGCCCCAGTTAGTCAAGGTTCAACTCTAAAACTACGTGCCAAAATACTTGAGTGAAGAGTGGCACCATCCCAGGAGGGATGAATACCATATCTCTTCAACAGGTTCTGCCTGCCTCAAAAACTTTTACAATTGTCTATGAACCCTATGTTATTCTGCGGGGACCACTTAGACATCCGACAATTGAGTGTGGATAATCTGCTAAGTATCTTATCACTCCTGCGAATAGGAAGAGGGCCAGAGTATATTACAGTACTTGACATAATATTTGCCAGTTCACACACCTCTTTAATACAAATTTTAGTGATCTCCGACTGCTTTAGTGATCTCTTAGAGTACAGTGATCCCTTATTTATCGCGCTTAATGGGTGAAAATCCATGAAGTAGGATTGGCCCCACTAGGAACATCTGTATATGTGTGCGTAGGTACTAGAATGTTTAAAATATGTATATTTATACTTTATACATATTTTTTTTAAAATCTATTTCATTGTAAATTAAATTATCTGTTTTACTGCTTTTTATATTGTATTGTTTTCTGTAATCTTTTTATTGTGTTTTTAGGTTGACAATTTTAAGATCTGTTCAGGGACAACGGATGAAAAATAGTCTTTTGGCTAATTCTGGTGCATTTACAGCAATGTCAATTAATGTACACTGTCCCTGTCAAGTAAACAAAAAACAAAAAAAATCGTAATACTCTACACGTACTCTCTCTCTCATACAATACATATTATGGTGCTCTACACTCACCAATGACAGTAGTATTTTGAGACTTGACTCCAGTAATGACGACGATGACAGACCTGTGCGGTTCGATGAATGTGATGATGTATGATGAATCAGAATCAGAATCAGAATCAGAAGGAGCTTTATTGCCAAGTGTGCTTGCGCACACAAGGAATTTGTCTTGGTGTTGAAGCTTCCAGTGCACATATACAACACAACATGAGTAGCAAACAACAATACATACATCAACATACACAGTACATGTGGTCACATGTTGGGATTTTTTGTATGGAGTTGGGGAGGGGATAGATAAGGACAGAATGTCAGAAGTGAGTTAATTTTAGACAGAGTATTGCTGGGGGGGGGGGGTTAATTCAACTGTTCAAGAGGGAGATGGCCTGTGGAAAAAAAACTGTTCCTGTGCCTAGATGTTCTAGTGGCCAGCGATCGTAGTCGCCGTCCTGACGGTAACAGTTCAAACAGGAAGTGTCCAGGGTGAGCAAAGTCTGTGATGATTTTACCTGCTCACTTTTTCACTCTGGAAGAGTACAGGTCCTGGAGGGCTGGCAGGGAAGCACCAATAATCCTCTCTGCAGTCCGGATTGTGCGATGTAGTCTCCCGATGTCAGATTTGGTAGCTGAACCAAACCAGACAGTGATGGAGGTGCACAAAACAGACTCAATGACGGCCGAGTACAACTGTATCAGCAGCTCCTGTGGGAGGTTGAGCTTCCTCAGCTGACGAAGGAAGTACAGTCTCTGCTGGGCCTTTTTTACAATGGAGTCAATGTGATTGTTCCACTTCAGGTCCTGAGAGATGGTGGTGCCCAGGAACCTGAATGACTCCACTGCTGCCACTGTGCTGTTCATGATGGTGAGTGGAGGTAGAGCAGGGCTGTTCCTCCTGAAGT
The DNA here is from genome assembly GCA_037043235.1 of Rhodeus uyekii. Taxonomy (NCBI): domain Eukaryota; kingdom Metazoa; phylum Chordata; class Actinopteri; order Cypriniformes; family Acheilognathidae; genus Rhodeus; species Rhodeus uyekii. The sequence goes on from JAWRVZ010000014.1 coordinate 484,647, forward strand.
CTACTATCATCTCCACCGTTTTGAGCGTGTTGAGCTCAAGGTTGTTATAACTGCACCAGACAGCCAGTTGTTCAACCTCAAGTCTGTAAAGCAGACTCGTCACCGTTTCGGATGAGGCCGATGACGGTGGTGTCGTCTGCAAATTTCAGGAGCTTCACAGAAGGGTCTTTAGAAGTGCAGTCATTGGTGTACAGGGAGAAGAGCAGTGGGGAGAGAACACACCCCTGGGGGGCGCCAATGCTGGTAGTGAGAGTCCTGGATGTGAGTTTCCCCATTCTCACTCGCTGTTGCCGGTCTGTCAGGAAGCTGGTGATCCACTGACAGATTGAGGATGGCAAGGAGAGCTTGGTCAGTTTAACTGTAAGAAGATCAGGCATGATGGTGTTGAAGGCCGAACTGAAGTCCACAAATAGGATCCTTGCATAAGTCCCAGGTCTGTCGAGATGTTGCAGGATATAATGCAGTCCCATGTTGACTGCATCATCCACAGACCTGTTTGCTCTGTAGGCAAATTGAAGAGGATCCAGCAAGGGACCAGTGATGTCCTTCAGATGGGCCAGAACCAGTCTTTCAAATGACTTCATGACCACAGATGTGAGAGCGACAGGTCTGTAGTCATTAAGTCCAGTGATTTTGGGTTTTTTGGGGACAGGAATGATGGTGGAACGTTTGAAGCAACGGGGAACTTCACAATGCTCCAATGATCTATTGAAGATCTGCGTGAAGACTGGGGCCAGTTGGTCAGCGCAGGCTTTCAAACAAGCCTTGGCCAGCACTTTTAAATTTGCTTTGTCGTCAGGCGCTCCCAGCTTGCTCCCAGCAAACGTGACTATTGTGGCGGCAGTCTCTATTTTCATGTTACGTGTAATAGAATCGCCAATGACTAGGGCACTTTCAACAGGTTTATCAGTGAGTGCGTCACTGAGTGGGAAGAACCTGTTTGATGTTCTGATTGGAATGGAACAGTGGTGTTTTGACCCACGACTATGCTGTCTCACAGTCACCCAGTTGCCCTGCTGCAAGGGCTCTACAACCGGAACCGAACAATGTACAGTGTTTGCTAAGCTAGTCGCATCAAAAGCAGTATCTAAAGCCTTTGCATTCTTACTATCCTCGATTAAAGTTTGGATGCATGTCTCTAATTCTGAAATCTTTTCTGTCAGCCTGACTATGTCCCAGCATTAAGTACAAACGAAGCCCTCACTGTTGACAGAAGATGCTAAACTATACATGTAGTAGGCAGTGCAAGTGACAATAAAAGGAGATGACATGACTCACTGCTTATGTTCATTGATCCGACGCACCACAGTTGTTGATGGGCTCGTAAAAAATCACAATTTATTTGAATAATCTAATATTGTCTAAGTTGTATTTAGCAATGTAAACGTCGAGTGAAGATCTAAAACAAAAACAACTCTATTCGAGGCAAAAAACGCAATCCACTCGGACAGACGATTAACAGCTGTAAAGCAGTCAAAACGGTCCGTCTGGAAACAACATCGCTACACATTCTATAGCCACATGAGGCCGGCAATATCATGCAACCTAGGTCCTACTGCATCAGCGTAAGTTCTGACATGGAGGTTTGTGCGACCCTCCAAGGATATTCCTTCCTCGGCCATTCTTGACCCACCACTAAACCAATCATGCTGTATGATTTTGCAGTCAGAATAACGTTCCCCACAGCTTCTCTAAGCTCTTTCACATCTGAAGTGAAGTTGCTCATATCTGTGAATATAACGGAATGCTAGTGCTCGTGTTCTCTGGCAAATGCCAATTGAGCTGCACTGTGCTGAGCTGTGAGCAGTCCTACTTGAGGATGTGGAACCCTCATGCCTCTCTCATGAAGTGTATTTCTGATGGTTTGGTCAGAAACATTCACACTAGTAGCCTAGTGAAGGGCTTTTGTTGGGCTCTGACAGTGCTTTTAATGTTCCACCTCACACAAAGGAGCAGATACCGTTCATGCTACTGGGTTGTCACCCTTATACGTCCTTCTACAGCCCCCTGTGAAGTGGCCTGTCTCCCGGTATCTTCTCCACACTCATGAAGCTGTCCTGACAAGGACCCTAACAAAGTACAAAACTAAAGACAAGGAAGAATAAGGAGAGAACAATTGTCTATGGCTACCACCTGCAAAATCATTCCCTATTTGGGGGTTGTCTTGCTATTGCCTCTGTTGCCAGTGCACCTGTTGTCACTTTCATCTGCACCAAAGCAGATTAAACTAATTCATAATCACTTATACTTCCTAACTGGACATATTGATATATCTGAAGTTAATTTGAAGTAATTGACCTGGTGTTATACTGTTGGTGATTGAGTGTTCCCTTTTTTGAGCATTGTGTATGTATAATATGTAATATATAAGGCTACATCCAGAAGTTTTCATGTATTAATCACTTTTTCTATTGCTTACGTGTGAACCGCTTGTAAAAAAAAAAAGTACTTTAAAAACAAGACCTTCTTTGCAGGTTGTCTATTAAAGCATGTAGACATTTTTGCCAGGAAAATCAAAATTATGTTATGTTTACATACACTCCCAAAATGTCTTCCTTATGTTCTATGACACATGAAATTAATTTCTGATACAACTTTCAGGATAGTGCAGAAAGAGCTAATCTGTAAATTAATGTGTCATTCAAAGGAAAGGGATTCATTAAAACTACTGACTCACATAGCCAGATCTAGAATCTAGTCTTTAGTCTGTAATATAGACTATATATTATGTAACGGTGCGTAGAGCAGTTACTAGGGTTTTTCTTTTTCTGTAATACCTCTCCTATGCTTAAGAGGGCTCTCCTGAGTACTAATCCCTCTGGTATAAAGGTCAGAGCAAAACAGAGTAAGAGTATTGTTTGGAGAGAAGCATGGCCTTCTCTGGAACTTACTTTACTACGATAGTCCGGGTTGGGAAACAGTTGTTTTAAGCCCATCCAAAAAGGACTTCATGATTTACCATTCAGATTCATGGGTGTTGTGGTGACCATATACCATCAGTGGATAAACATATATGAAGAGATACTTTTACACCACACTGTTCCATGATGGTGAGAGCTATGGAATCCAAAGTATGATGGGGATGACATTATGACGTTATCAACTGGACAATCATATTGACTTTGGAATCTTCAATTTCTCACCTGCTCTTCACCTTCAGATGAAGAATTCTAGAGGACTGTTTATGAAATATCTTTTCTATGTTGTGTTCGTCGGGTTTGTACATATGTGGGTTATTTAATATAAACATTTTTGCATACAATTTGGTTGATTGGGCTTTTGTTTGATTTCTGGGTCTGAACATTATTTCTAGTCAGAGTCCTCCTTTTAAATATCAATGTATTTGGTCTGCTGAGAGTTCTCAGTTGAGCAGTTACAATATAATCAAGCTATCATAAGTGTAATTTTAATTGCCTCATCTGTCGACATGATGCCTTTGAATTGCATAGCTGAATTTCATAGATACTTTTGTAACTGCTGCTTTCTCACCACGATATTTTGTTGTGTTTATTATGTTATTGATAGGAAAGCGTGCATCATATATTAACCTAAAAAGCATGCAGCAGGGATGGTATCACAATGTTTGTTAGTAGTATTATCACTGCAAAGGTATTTCCAACTTATTTTTTACTTCTAAGCAAATAACTAAATTCTATATAAAGCTACTTTAAGATCAATAATTCTAAAGCAATAACAGTGTCTCCCATTGATGGATTATGATATTTATCAACATTTAATGATATTTATCATGTCTTGTTTATCGTTTGTATTTAACCACACATCAAAGTTCTTTCAATAGCTTTGCACTCAGTTTCTGCCTCTATTAACCCAGTCCCTGTCCCTCAGGGAAGTTACACAGCTGTGTGAGATTAACTCACGGTTGAGGTGAGGTCACACACTGTTGGAAAAATACATACACTCATTTTTTCACTTTAAAACAGTATTAAGGCTTTGATATGCAGAAAGACCTACATTTCAGCTGCAATGCTGACATTTTAAAACAGTGTAAAAGAGGCTTCTAATAAGAATTATACTGTGTAGAATTCTGGTCTATAGTTTATTTCTCATCATTACGAGAAGCAAATGCTAAGGGACAGAATATTGAGCATAAGCAGATGAGCCTTATGGCAATGAAAGAATTACATAGAGGCCAGTTTTTGGTCTGTTTGTAAAATTTAAGTCATGAGCAAATTTATGAGCAAAACACTGAAGCCTCTTCTGTCAAGTATCACAAAGAACGATTTCTAGTTTACTGTCATATTTTGATTAAAATTGTTGAGATACATACGTATAAACACCCAATCAAACTCTTTTAAGAGTTGATGAGCCAATACTAATAATAGAATGAAGCTTATGTAACAGTGAAAATGGGTCTTGTGCCCTGGGGATTGAATGTTATATCCCATACAGGACAACAACAGCTTTCTCAAAACTGACTTTATCATTCTCACTATTAGTTAGAGACAACAAACCTTTTCTCATGGGAAAAATAGCCTTTTTTATTTAACTCCAAAACTAGAAAATAAAAATTAAGCTGTAGTTCAAACTCTGGGACACACCAAATAAAAGACGAAATAATGGTGAAAAAAGCTGATTGTGCTTTCAGCTCTCATTAGCTGCGTCTTGGCCAACAAGCTGCGTTATAAAACAACAAAAGAGCTAAAGGCGATTAGCACTTGCGTTCTACACTTACGTTAAATCTGTTTATCATATAAAGCAATCGAGTCTCTTCAGAAATTTGGTCAAAGCCAGTCAAGTCATATAGTTTAGGAACTTATTGAAGGGTCCTGTAGATGAGGTCCTAAACCCTGGTTCTGGCAACCAATTGTTTATTTCCATTCTATGTTACCACACTTGCCTTTGTGTTTGCAAGCGATCGTGAAGAGCGTGATTAGCTGCTTCAGGTGTGTTTGATCAGGCTTGGAACTAAACTCTGCAGAGCAGTGGCTTGCTGGAGTTCCCAGGAGTTGAAGATCTCTAATCTTAAGAGTTTGTAATTAATTTTTTTGTGAGCTATCTCTTTAAGTATTCCAGTATTTGGTGTTGAGATGAACATCACTGCGAATGGCTGTTTGAAACATTTAAATACAAACAGAAACAGAAAGTAATGCAGCTGCTTTGTTTACAGGGTTACTGGGGTAATGGCTGCGTTTCTGCTGTTCCATAACCGACATCTGCTGTCAGAGACTGAATGTGCATTTTCATTCGCGTGTCTCATTCACATTGAGCTTGCCACTTTGCCTACAGCAGTGTTGAGAATTTTAACCGTTTGATGGGAAAATTATTCTTAAAATTAATTAAAAAAATTCAAGAATTGGTAATAAATAATTATTTACAGTATTTTGTATGTGCCCACAATAACATTATCATGCATGCTCATTATCATAATACAGTGGAGTTCACTTATCTCGAGTTATGGTTAACTCGCCAATACTATTATGTTGACGTTTTTGAAGTGGAACCGCCAAACAATCTTGTGGGTTATGTCGATTCTGTTATGTTGCAGAATCCTAGTATCTCGAGCAAAAACGGGGGACATATACTCCACTTCACATGTTTATCTCATGACTGAGAGCGCATCACTGCGCATGCGCTGAGTTCGCGTTGCACGCAGCAGATCCACCCAGATGCAGGCAGAGCAGATCTTCACTCCTACACGTGCAAATGAATCGTGCATCTCCGGCAAGCCACCGCTTGCTGATTACACAATGGCAGTACGGGATGTCAAATGTTCTTTGTCTAAAAAATAATTAAATCACTGCACAAATATAAATCGCTGCATTTGTTTGACTCACACAGCCTCAGTCACGTACTCTCATCCACTGTGTGTGTGCGCCTGTCTGTGACAAAAGTTAACTAGCTGGCTTGTCAAAACTGTACACCCAAAAATACAGGAAGGATTGGGAATCAAAATCTGAATTCTAAGGCTGGTTAAAGCCTTTTATTGGTGATAATACGCAGGCATACCTGTTAGACAGACAGAAATTATGTTTTATTAACAAAGTTCGGGAGGAGCACGTTCAAATGATTAACACAATCGACACGTCATCAGCAATTACACCTCATCCTATCAGCAGGAGAGGAAGCATGTATATATAGACATGTTTGACTCACCTACAGCTCTTTGACATTTTTCGGCATCCCTCCACCACCCCAACTCCTCACACTTAATTGTTCCTATCAAAGTCAGGATACGGGGGGAGTGCTCCAGGTTCGGGCTAAATACCGAGCTCGGAGCCCTCTCCTCGGACAGCACGCCAAATACGCTTATTTGTCTATTTATTGCTCCTGAATCATTTGTAAGTGTGAACTCGTGAATACAAGAAAGTATGCAATCTAGTACAGCCACACAATGCGCACAGACGCACACACACACACACACAAACATATCCCTGCTTCTGTTCTGAAACGGTCTGCTCAGCGCCGCTGTGGATTGAAGAACAGATTGAAGGTTATTCAAATAATTTGTTGAGAAAGCACATTAGAGAGGCAGAACACAAGAAAGTATGCAATTTAGTACAGCGTGATGACCTCATAATATATCAACCTCGTACTGTGGCTGAATGGGGAGAGCTTCGAGGTCGAGGAGGTCATCGAGCCAGCGCGTCCGAGTCCCACGACGGAGTCCACGGGTCGTCGCTGTAATCGAGGGAAGCAGAGAGACATGCCCGCTCCTGCGTCTCGTCCGCCAGCCCCACTTACCGCGACTCCTGCGTGACGCCCGTCAGCGCCAGTTCCCGCGCCTCAACGCCCGTCGGCGCCAGTTCCCGCGCCTCGACGCCCGTCGGCGCCAGTTCCCGCGCCTCGACGCCCGTCGGCGCCAGTTCCTGCACCTCAACTCCCGTCAGCGCCAGTCAGCGCCAACGCTCCAGAGCCTCGCGGCCCCGCTGGCTGATTAACTGTTTCCCTGAGCGGCTGGACATGATGAGCTGTTTCCCGAGTGGCCGGACATGATGAGCTGTTTCCCCGAGCGGCCGGATATGATGAGCTGTTTCACTGAGCGGCCGGATATGATGAGCTGTTTCCCCAGGCCCAAATAGATCTTCCCTGGCCCGACACTCCAGACCTGACCGGGCTCGAGGACCTCCCGTGGCCAGAACCTCTGCCGCCAGTGGAGCCAGAGCTGCCGTGGTCCGACCCGCCACCGGACTTCAGGGACCTCCCGGAGCCGTCCAGCCGGCACTCCAGCCGGCCACTCCATTACACCCCCGCCTCTGGCCCCGGAGGGGGGGTGTAATGTTACATTCACCGTCACCAAGGACTGTTATTTTGCCCCTTGTTCACATTGTTCTGGTTTCAGTTCCTTCAGTCACTCGTTTGTTTCCATGGTCACAGATTATCACAGGTGTCTTGTGTTCAGTTTAATCACTGTTAGTATATTTAGTTCCCATTGTGCACTCTTCAGTTGTCGGTTCTCGTTAACACTGTGTGTTTATTTCCCTGCCTGAGTTTCTTGCTGTAATAAACCACTATGTTTCTGGTACCGGTGTCTTCGAGTCTGCCTCCAAAACGCAACCGTGACAGCTTTCTTCTATAATATGGTTGTTAGTCCCTAGGCTAATGTGTAAAGTCCGGACAAAGCATTTCAGTTTCACTTTACACTTATAAAAACAAGTGTTCTTCTTTACATCCCACTGAGCCAGGATGTAGAGGCTACTGGTGAGGGTTTACAATGTTATCTGTCTATCCTATGTAGGGTCATGCTCAAGAACATCTGTATAAAGTGTATGATAACAGAGCCACAATAACAGACCCCCCCCCCCCCCTCCCCCCCTCTTCACCTTCTCTCTACGGCCAGTTTTAGTCAATGGGCACCCATCACTGATGCTAACAGCTCTGATTAAAAATACATCAACTGCAACTGGCCTCCTGATGGCAGCGCTTCATAGTGAGCATAATTAGGGGATGGCGAACTGTGATGATGAAGGGCAATGCACACCTGCTCTCCATTAAATCACGCTTCTGTTGGTGAAGTTTGCATATTTCACCCTTGCAAATTAATTAATATCAAATTAAGTAATGAACGCCTTATTTATTTATGGTTGGATTTTTATAAAATCAACAAACATAAACCTTGTTTCCTTTTTTTCTGAGTTGTCTTGTATAAGCTTGTGAAATTTTTTTTTAATGTAATTATTAAAGGAGGTAATTTTTGGTTATGTTGCACTAACAAAAAATCATCCTGGTTGCAAAAAATCATCCTTTTTGCTTTGTCACAAAAAAGTTTGAATTTAATGATGCCTCTGAAATTTGTTTATTAAATTTATGATAAAAAATAAATAAAATATATGTACATTTAATTTAAACTGAAAACATGTTAATATACCAAATTACTAAAATATGTCTTTCACCTATACAATTCAGAAAACCACCTTAAAACACAGGCGGTTAAGAGAAAGCCACATGATCAATCAAAGTTCAGTACAAGCTTACACTGGCTGAGGTAAATCAGTGCATATTACATTGTACCTATTTTACCGAGTGACTTGAACAGTAGGTGTGTTCAAATTGTCAACTTGAGTTGAAGTGCATGCCAATTATATATTTTGTCTGACTTAATCTTAATGTGTAGTGTTTATCAAATTAAGACTAATAGACCCTGTTGAACACATGCTGGATAGTTTTGTATTTTCATGTAATAAATGAACCACGACTGACTGATTATTTTCACTGGTATATTAACTTTATTTTTAAGTGCACGTTAGGGTTGATGGAAATGTCCATCAACTTAACGGGTAATGTTCTTTCATTCTTCTACTTTATTTTTTCTTAGTGCATATGCAAAACAGAACAGCTTTTATTGGGATACTGATATGGAGTCTTCATCTCATTTGAGATTAAAAAAAAAGATCCATCTCTCTCACAAACACGTGCACAATGATTCTCCCCTGTGTGTAAGACAAGTTGCTGATGTAGAAAATTCACTGAACTAACACTCACAGTGTTGCATCCAGCCTCACCCAATTTACACCTTTGCCTCTTCAGTCAGTGCCAATCCCTTTGGCAACAGCACCACTGCCAACTCCCCACGAACCAACTGGGACGAAGCAGTCTAAAGGATGCCACTTTACATCTTAAATTCCAAGAATACATTTCTGTGATGTTCTCCAAGGTCTTCGAAAAAAACGGGACAATGTTAATTAGCTAGTTGGTTAAAGATCCTATCACTGATTCTTGTTTAAACATCTTAACAGGATTAGAAGGGAGTTGAAGTGTTTGGTAGTTATAGTTAATGGAAGTATAATATAAAGCATGCAGTGATCACATCTTACAAACAAGTCTGTTGGCTCTTAAGGGACATTGCGCTTAATGGTATCAGATATTTACTTTGTCGGAACTCGTTGCATTAAACTAATTTATCAAGCCCCAACCCCCCCCCCCCCCCCCCCCCCCCCCCCCCCCATTCACGCTGATCCAACTCGTTAGGCTTTTTTCCACTTGAATTTTAATTGCATTTCAAATGCTGAATTACTTAGGGAATGAGGGACAGTCTGTCAGTTGTGTTGAAGAGAGAATCATTATGAAAAACTGTCTTGACATCATTGCACACAGAAAATGCCATGTCTCAAAATCTAAACCAAACTGATCTCCACAGTTTTAAAATTGGCTGCATGAAGTCATCTTTTTAACTGTAATCATTAAAGCACGTCAAAATATGCTGTCAGGTTTCCGGTAGCGAGGACTCAGTTTGCAGATGGAAGGGTTTTTATTGAACCTAAATAAAACAGAAATAGAAGCAAAAACTCCCCTGAGGGAGAAAAACAGGACAGACTTGACAAGACTAGACTAGGTAAAACAAGAAAAGAAACATCCAACTTAACGACACTGAAAAGATAACAACGCGACACAGGACAGCAAATATGAAGGGATAAACTGAAGGGACACAGGAGGAAGGATAATTGAGCGGTTACAGCTGGGAAAAATCAATGTCTAACAGGGGAACAAGACACAATGGTTACATAATGACAAGAAACGAACACGCAGCCAATGCGGACCTGTCAGGTTTGGGGAAAGAGCGAGGACTCAATCGCAGAGAGGAACAGGGCTTTATTGAAAAATAAAACAAAATGAAAACATAAACCACCCCGAGGGGAGAAAACCATAACAGGACTAGACAAGAATAGCAGGACTAGATAAGATGCATGACACGACTGACGGCTAGGCATGACAACGAAGCGACACAGGACGGCAAACACAAGATTAAGTACACAGGAGGAAGGGCAACTGATGAGAACACAGTAGGGAGAAAATCAATATGACAATGAAACAAGACGGGCGGGGTAACGGACAAGACATGAACATGCAGCCAATGCGCATCGCTGCATGTTCACATTAAACAAAGACAACGCGCAGCTGGTGACAACTAGACTGCGCGTGACAAGAAAACACAACATAAAAGCACGCGGCCGACATAAACACAAACCGCGTGCTTACAACACTGGACAAGGACACAAGAGCACACGGTACAAGCAGAGCTTGAAACCACGCCCACTCACATAACCTAGAGTGCATGAGAACGAGCATCCACTCGTCTCACGTGAATGTCCGAATCCCGACACAAACTGAAACTAGACAAGACCAGTCTTGGGATTAGAAATCATAACCCACACATAAGATGTTGCACAGACAAGCGTGCGCACGGCTCGAATCCTTGAAGCCGTGCACACACACATCAAACACGAGACATTACGGTAGTGCCAGAGCTCTGCCACAAACCCAAGAAATGACTAGACATATACAGCATTTTAATAAACAAAACTACAAGTACAAACGTTGAACAGAAAATACACATAGACTCATTGGAGAGAGAGAGAGAGAGAGAGAGAGAGAGAGAGAGAAAGTGGGTGAGGAAAAAGTATTTTTACAGACAATTAAACCTTTGAGAAAGCCAGCATGGAAGTCACCTTAAGAAAGGGGCAAATGAACTTCAAACGCATTTAGAGTTTGTTAACCGATACTTACATTGGATTTCTCTTGTGTTGAGTTCCCAAGGCGCACGTTGAGAGAGTTTCTTTGCTTGGAGGCTGGCATGTTCCCTGAGAAGTCCTTTGTTGGAGTCGTGGGAAATTTAAATGGTTGTTGGTCTGAAGGTGATGTCACGGGAAGGGAGGCGCTCACAGGGAAGAAGGAAGAGAATGTGATGTCCGGATATCAGGAGTCTTATTGACACCCAGGGATACTCCCACTTCTTTGCTGAAGAGCCAGACACTGGCTTGGAAGTGTATAGCAGGAGCTTTCTCTTTTTCTCTAGAGGAAAATCTTTATTAAAGTTCATAAAGATTGCGCGGCTCGTAAAAGCACACATATGGCTGTTGCTTTGAACTTAATGCTTGAATTACAGTTTTTTTTACGATTGCTAAGCAGTAGTGAGCACAACTGGAGTCACATGTGCAAAACTCTAACTACAGTCTGCAATACCAACAGTCACCTGTGCTGAACAGTTCACATCACCTGCAAAACCCATTCCAAGCAACACAACTCTTAACACATGCCTCAAAACAGCTCATGCAGGCAAACACTGTACACAACCCTCGCTGAGATAACACACACTGTCACTCAGAACACACTGAGAATGTAAAAACACATTCAAACACCAATATAGAAAACACCAACTTCTCTTTACAGTTTGAACAATTTCAGTGACTTCATTCAAAGTCATATTTTCTTCAAATAACAGAGTGACATTCTTTCACATGATTTACAGTATTTACAGTTTTAGAACATAACAATTCTTTAAGGTAAATGAAAAGCAGGCGTTTGTTTCAATAGTCTGTGGTAATTTACGGATTTACAGTAATGAGAAAAAAGGTTGAAACTAAAACTACATACTGTTATTCAAACAAACAATTGAAGGGCTAATCCTGCCTCTCTCTAGCATCAGTCAACAATAGCATTTTCCTGCGCATCTGAAAATAATGTTTCTCTTCCTCCTGTTGGGGGCAGCCTTTGGGTCCTGTTGTAAAAATATATGTTACAGTCAAACTTGCTGTAATGTATATATGTGTAAATATTCTATGATTGCAATACAAATTCCCAATAAATTCCTGTAATGTTTTCATTTACTGTAAGGATGTAACTCTCACCTGTTTGTATGTTGGAAAATTAGCATGGCAGATGCCACTGTGGATCTTTGCAGATTGGGTTGCACCCTCAACCCTTCCTCTCTCAATGAGAGACCCTGATTCATGACATGTCTATAAGTTTAGCACTTATTTCATCTGAAATAACAGCTCTTTGTCTTCTTTGTCTTCCTTCACGCATCCACCCTCTCCCTGCCACCCTTCTCCCTTCACGAACCCGTCTTCCGTGTTCCATTTCCAAATTATAGGTAGAGCTATATAGGTAGAGCTTAGACTAATTCATGACTATATATATATATATATATATATATATATATATATATATATATATATATATATATATATATGTATACATATGTGTGAGTGTGTGTTTTCACCTACAAGTCAACACCTGCTTAGCCTTTCAGCTGAAATTGCAATCAGCAGTGTTTGAAAGGCACAAGGCTGAAATCTATTTTTTGATTGAAATGTTAAATAAATAAATATGATATAATATTATATATAATGAACTATTATATATTTTTTGAATGATAATAGTTTTGATTGTGTGGTTCACAGTTTTGACAGCAGTGTGTTAGCATTTGAACAAAATATTTGAACATAATTCCCTTTATGGCTGATATATGTGCATATTTAATCATAACACATGGTTAAATTCATAAATTCCACCTCATTTGATCTGATTTGCTACAGCACGCAGACAAGAGCAAAGCAAATCTCGAAACCACGCCCACTTACCCTAACACTCTCCTGTGTGCTCATGACAAGGACAAACACACAAGTGCATCCATATTTGATTTGCGAAACACATCCCGACTAAGTTTGAATGTTGACTCTCTTGATTCTGTTGTGGCGGTAGTCTTTCCATAGAGAGGATAATAAGTGAAAGAATCATTCAAGTTTTCTCCATTCATTACCTAAATCTGTTGTGTTACTTGGAGAATTGTGCCAGTTGTTCTTTTTTGCTTTCATTTATTGTTAAGACCACACTTACTGACTGATGCTTGCTGCAATAGAAACATATTTATACTAGGGATAGTTAAAATGACACAAAATGACTTTTGTCATATTTTTTTCCAAACCTATTACTTTTTTGTGAAACACAAAAAGAGAATAATGGTGGTGGAGGGAAAAAACGGTTGCGACACCATAGGTGAGTGAGCTATGAATGTATAAGCCTTCTCTCAAGATGATTGGGTAGACCATTTGAACATTTTCTTTATAAATGTTCTAAATGTTACAAACAAACTTTGTTCATGAAACATAATTTAAACCACTGTGTCAAGTAGACTCTAAGACTCTATAAAGTAACATATTTTATTAACAATATATTATTAATATTTTGTTATCCCTCTGATGCACATCTTAACAATCATAATTTAAGAATAATAAATCAATAGTAATTATATGTGGATGTGATATATTTTTGTTTACCAGCACATAGGTTATGTCTAATAAACTGCTCATATAGATCACTAAATCAAATATTTCAGATAAGAGGTAAAGATAACAACATATGTGACACAACAGTTTTCTTTCACTAACAGAACACACAAATTCTGAGCTCACATGCTCAGGAACAAAACACCCAAAAAATATAAGTCGGGAACCTTTTTTTTAAGTCGGGAAGTCGGGCATACACTTGGCATACACAATGCCGATCCAGTGATGCAGTTGTTTTGATGATTCTTGTTTTGAAATATGCTTCACGTGGTTAAAAAATGTATCCACTATGAAGCCCCTCTTGATGTCAATTTATTTGATGGAAAATTCAATGACTTGGAAAAAAAAGAGAACATTTCAGCAAGACACTGGATCCCACCCTTTGTGAAACAAACACCCTTTGTGGTTTAAATTGGACAGCACAACAACAAAGTAATTTCCATGAAAATCAATATTAATATCTGTCTTTAAGGCAGGAACATTACATAATTACCCTTAACCTACTTTTGGTGAAATATGAAAGGGGGGGATGTTTGGAGAAATAAAGGAAACATTCATCAGACACTAATTTTTCCAGTGACGAGACTGTAAGCAAACTACCCTTTTCATTTATTGTAAAAATCAAAAGGAAGGAGAAAATCAATAACATTTGTCAGGTGTAAACTGTATATATATCCAACAAAAACAGTTTTTTCAAACAGCTGATATAACAAAATGAGAAGCTCTGAGGTTTGAGGCCTGTGGATCTAACATTTCTATTTTGTATTGAGCAGAAAAGGAAATGAAGGGGTGCTTCAAGTAAGTGAAATATCACCCAGTTATTTCCAACATTGCGACTGAAGGGACATATACAATTTTCTCATGTCAAATGTCTCTATGCCCAATTTGAGTGATATGTAATTTAATGCTCACACTAGGGAGAGACGGCCGTGCAATGAAATGCTTGCTAGGTTCAAGCGCATTTTATATGCTCGCTGGATTTATTGATCCACTCCATCCCTGCAGAATGAGATGCAACAGCCTTGTACCCATCTGTAGCAACTATAATCATAATTATAATAGTCTCTTCCAACCTCAGTATCCAAAATTAATGTCTTAATATGCCAACTGTGGCTACATATTTTTTTAAACGTGTCATGAACTGCATTATTTTATAATTTTATAATGTTTCTTGGGGTGCACTTGTAATGTTAGTATGATTTTTACATTAAAAAGTATTAATTTAGAGATAAAAGGCATGTATCCTTTCCTGAATTTAGCTCTTTGATATTAACGCTGTGTTTGAAGGACATGTCTGCAGTGAAACTTAAATTTAAACACTCTTTGCATATTAAATACGAGTGTATTACATGTGGAAATGTTTTGAAAACTTTTGCCATATTTTTTACTATTATACCTCTCAAGGTTAACTAATTGTAGAAAGTGTTTATTTTAGTTGTTATATTCCCTCAAAATCCTCCTTTTCTGTTTACCGTGTTTATTCGAGTATAATGCGCACACATGTATATCCGCACCCCTAATTTTCGATTAAAAATCAGTATAAAATTTTGTTTCACACCAAGCATTGTAATTGACAAAAAAATGTTGTTTAACAAGTGCAGCCATGATAAAAAACATTTATTTATTATATAACATATACAGTAATAGGCCTACCTCTGTTTACCAGTTTAATTCGTTCCAAGAGCGAGCTCCATAGGAATGCACTAAAAATCTAAAAACCTAAAATCTAAAAACTAAAATGTATTCGTTCCACACCACCACAAATGCCCATTTTAAATATTTTGGGGGTTTTACCCTATTAATTGAAGTTAAAATTATAACCATTAAGATCTCATATAAATACTAATTAATAATTGACAAACTCTAAAACCACTTAACAATTTACTGTAATGCACTTCAGCTGAGGAGAGAGGAGGGAGGAGGGGGGAGTGGGGAAAGCAAGGATTCAAGTGAAAATGAGTGAATTTATTATAATAGTGCAGAAAACAAATTAAGTGATAATCCAGAGTGAAAGTCGTGAGACGGGGAGCCGTGAATGAACGAATGAATGAACGCGCGGGAGCCGCGAATGAATGAACGAAGGAATTCGCGGGAGCCGCGAAGGAACGAACAAATTTACGGGAGCCGCGAATGAAAGCGGGGAGATAGGCAGATGATATGAGATTCAGGTGCTCTCTGTGACCACACACATACATACAGACTCAGGCAGAACTAGGAGACAATGAATTCATGAATCTTGACAGTTACTGCTTAGAGGTACATTTGTGTATATTTCACTATGTGAACAAAAGCGATCACAATTAATTAATGTTAACCACTTAATCACTTATAAAAGTGTCACTGTGGTGAATGATGCAGAAAACCAAGCGAAGCTGAGAGAATGAATGAGTTAAGGGGTGATAAAGGGGTTGGAACCATGACTGTGTTATGAGCATACCATAACGTGTGGGCGAGGAAATGAAGCGGGAGGGGACTTTTTTTGATTCTCATATCATCTGCCCGCTTTCTTTCGCGGCTCCCGCAAATTCGTTCGTTCCTTCGCGAATCCCGCGAATTTGTTCGTTCCTTCGCGAATCCCGCGAATTCGTTCGTTCGTGGCTCCCGTGAATTCGTTCGTTCATTCGTTCAGGCTCCCACGAATTCGTTCGTTCGTTCGTTCGAGGCTCCCGCGAATTCCTTTGTTCTTCTTTCGAGGCTCCTGCGAATTCATTCATTCCTTCATTGGCGGCTCCCGCGCGTTCATTGGTTCGTTCGCAGCTCCCCTTCTCAAGACTTTCACTCTGGATTATCACTTCATTTGTTTTCTGCACTATTATAATAAATTAACTCATTTGCACTTGAATCCTTGCTTTCCCCCCTCCCCCCTCCCCCTCCCCCCTCCTCTCTCCGCTCTCCTCAGCTGAAGTGCATTACAGTAAATTGTCAAGTGTTTTTAGAGTTTAATTGTCAATTATTGATTAGTATTTATATGAGATCTTAATGGTTATAATTTTAACTGCAATTAATAGGGTAAAACCCCCAAAATATTTAAAATGGGCATTTGTGGTGGTGTGGAACGAATAAATAGATTTTTAGAGCATTCCTATGGGGACACGAGCGCGCTCTTGGAACAAATTAAACTCCTAAACCAAGGTATTACTGTATAAGTATATGTTATATAATAAATAAATG
Source organism: Rhodeus uyekii (assembly GCA_037043235.1). Lineage (NCBI taxonomy): Eukaryota > Metazoa > Chordata > Actinopteri > Cypriniformes > Acheilognathidae > Rhodeus > Rhodeus uyekii. The sequence continues at coordinate 501,341 of JAWRVZ010000014.1, forward strand.
TTTTTTATCATGGCTGCATGTGTTCAACTACGTTTTTTTTTTGTCAATTACAATGCTTCGTGTGAAACAAAATTTTATACCGATTTTTAATCGAAAATTAGGGGTGCGCGTTATACACGTGTGCTTGGTTTAGGGTGCGTATATACACTCGAATAAATACGGTAAGTCATAATTATGACTTGTGTTACCCAGGTCACTAGAAATCCTGTATAAGTTGAAAAAACCCTAGACATAACATTCATGAATATGTACATTTATTTTATTTTATTAACATTTATAACAAGTATTGCTGTGAAGAGAAGTTGACTAAATGTAATAAAATAAAACCCAAAATTTATTTAAAATATTTATTTAATTAGACGAGTGGAAAATTAGCCCTGCCCTGGGGGGCGGAGCCAAAGGGAGACGAGGGAAAAATAAAAAAGTTTTGTTTTGTGAGAGAAAAAACAGCTAGAGAATCTGCTCCCGTGTGCGATCCAGGAAGAAAGAAGAGAAATAGATCATTGGAACAGTTATAACTAATCTTTCACAAGAGAAAATATTCGTGAGAGATAAACAGTGAGGTAAAAACAGTGAGTGAACGTTGTCAGTCGATGTGACTGAGTCAATATTAGTGTGTGCTACGGAGAGAGAAACGAACGAGACCAAAAGTGTTGCCTTTCTGGAAACTTCTTTATTGAAAAAAATTGAATTCTCTTGGTGAGTAGAAAAATGTCAATCCTCAATTACTGAGATTATTTTGCTTAAGGGTTGGAAAGTTGTTCAAATATCGAATGCTGTTGTGTGAAGTAAAATACATATAGAGTTAATCTTCTGTTGAAAACGGGAGGAATATTCAGTGAATGTGTTTAATATTCCAGATTTTGAGTAGTATATGTGCTTTATTCGAAATGTTCGTCGTGTATTTGAGCCATGAGTAAACTGTCACCCGTGACGCCCCTGTGAGAGGAGTGGATGAAGAGAAAATAAGCGCACCATTTGAAGGAATGTTATTCGCGCATTTATCCAACTTTAATGTGTTCATGTTGGATATAGATAGAGTAATGGTTGTTATATGTTGATTTCTGTACGAGTTAACTGTTTAATGATGTGTTTTATGTACAGTAATGTCTAATTGTATTTCTGGCCTTGTCTTTTGCAAGGTTGGGCCTTTTTCATTTCCTTCCCATTTTTATTTTTATTTTCTAGTTTTATCCCTGTCCATCTTTTGCTTCTCCATCACTTCCCGAGTTGGATGATCCTCACCACTGACCATCGGACGATTTCATCGATTTTTTTTTAACTGTCCCTGCTGAGGTAAAACAAAAAAAAGAGCCCTTTAGCAGGAACTGGCGAGCCATGCCCATATAAGGAGGAGAAAGTCTTGAGGAGAAAGCGATTCACGGAGTGGTAGAATTGGTGCACAACATTTATTTTCTTTTGATGAATTGAGTTTCACAGGACAGTGTCTCACTGGAAGGAGGACCTCGCGTGTCAGTGCTAAAGTGGACCGAGATTTTGAGTTTAAAGGAACTGCTATTATAATTTGTTTAATTGTGGGTTTATATGTCACATTTTATTTATTTCCCTTTTTTTCCTTTTTATTGAAATTTAATCTTATTCTTTTATTATTTTCTGTTGTGTTTGGTGTTTGAAAAGTTAAATTGGAGTAGTAAATTGAAATCATTCGCAAACATAAACAAATCTTATTAGAATTAATCAAGTGAATAAATAGTAATTAGTGAAATAGGGTTCGAAATTCTTTTATTTCGAAATTCTTTTATTTCGGTTGCTTTCGTTCTCCCCCTTTTTGTGTTATATTGTGATGTTGTAACATTTTGTTTTGTTTGTTTTATGTCAATACATCTTACCTGTTCTTTAATCAGCAAGTCTGTTGTCATTGCCTTTCTTCCTTGTTGTTCTGCCTTTCTTCCTTGTTGTTCGGTCTCTTGAGCGAATTTAGGCTTCTGATTGCTGGTCCAAATTGGGAAATAGTGCATCCTCTGTACATTAATTTCTTTAGATAGCGTTTGAGACCGAGGGTGCATTCGCAACGTGACGCGGGTTACAAAAGTTGGCGAGCCAGCCAGGAGCCTGTTGCTTAGCAACAAGGACAACCGTAAGAGAGGCAGAAACCGAGAAAACTTTCTACACAAAAAAAGTTTTGCCCTTACATTGTGATTATGGAAATCATAGAAAGAGAGAATGTAAAAGTGGAAAACGCGCTTATAGTCAAAGGACTCACATTGACTGAGGTGGACAATGAGCTAGAGACATTCTTGCAAAAGTATGGCTCACTTAGGCGTAATCTGATAATCGATGACCCTAATTCTGAGTTCCATCGCAATGCTATTGTAGAATATTCTCACAGCTCCGCGATGCTGTAACGCCGATGTTACCCTTAACTTTAGGAAACCCAAGTGTTTCTTTCCACGTGCAAGCTCTGGCTAGTGTATATAACCGAACGGCTAGTGCTGAGGTCACGGAGAGTTATATCGGAATGTTGAAGGCACTTGCTAAAGATAGTGGGAGGCCTTTTTCAGATGTGCTCCAGGAGCAGTTAGAAAAACTCCAAGAAGCTCACTCTGCTAACCATACTCCTGCAGTAGCACAAAATGGAGGCTATGATTCTCAGAGTGCAGAAACGATCGTCCCGACACGCAGGTGTTTTTCCCTAATGCCTTTGTCTATCAATGTCAATTCTGAAACCATAGGAACGCAAACTCCAGAATTAAAAGGCCCAACCAAGAGACAGATGGCCCCTGTGGCCTCGCCCAAGTCCAAAACTGTTGTTAATGGTGTTACAGTGACCACTATCCCTGTTTTCCATGCGAATGTCGCAGACCCACCAGGTATTCAAAGAATGGTAGTAGAGCACATAGTAAAGACGACTGATGTTGCAATGTCACAACAAGCTTCAGTCCGGCTAAGAGCTTTTTCAGGGAGGAGCCCACGGCCTCCAAACGAACCCGACTTTGATACATGGCGAGCAAGAGTAGACCTCTTGTTCAGTGATCCATCTATTTCTGATTTACATAGAGTGCGGAGGATCTTAGACAGCTTGTTGCTTCCTGCCACAGATGTAGTGAAACATGTACGTCCTCCAGCTTTGCCTGCAGTATACCTTGAGTTACTCGAATCAGTCTATGGTTCCGTAGAGGATGGTGATGAACTGTTGGCCAAGTTCATGGGTACTCTACAGAACCAGGGTGAAAAGGCGTCAGATTACTTACATCGTCGGCAAGTTATTCTGAACACAACGATTAGGAGGGGAGGTATTGTAGAGAAGGATCATGACCGCTACCTTTTGAAACAATTTTGCAGAGGTTGTTGGAATAATGGTCTCATTTCCAGCTTTCAGTTAGAAAAGAGTGAAGTACAGCCACCCACTTTCGCTGAATTAGTTGTGATAATTAGAATGGAGGAGGGTAAGCATGCTTCCAAGGAGGAACGAATGAAGAAGCACCTGGGGCTGTTAAAAGCTCCTGTTACTTATTCAGAACCGTGTTTTGCCGCTCAGCAGGTGTCGTTTTATTCCCACAAGGCTCTAGATACTGACGTTTCTGAAACCGACATCCTAAAGAAACAAATTGTAGAAATCCAAGCCCAAGTTGCTGCCTTTGGGAAGCCCCTAGCTCAGAAATGGCAGAGTGAGTACTCTGAGCAGGCAGAGCTGAGCACTTTAAGGAAAGTGGTAGAAGAGTTGAGCAATCAGCTAGCTACTATGAAAGCATCCATTCCCAAAGAAGCGAAGCGCGATAACTCTGATGTCTTAGAAATTGTAAAGTTATGACGACAAGTTGCTGAATTGCAAGCTCAGAGTGTTACTCCAAGTCATAGGGATTATCATCGTGAAGCTGCAGGTTCCCGCGTCTTTCCGCCTCAAATGTTTGAGACTAACACCAATAGAAACTTTAGAAGGGCCCAGCCAATTACCAATCGGCCTCGCCCAGGATATTGTTTCCGATGTGGAGAGGATGGACATTTAGCTGTCAGCTGTGACAATGCTGCAAACCCATCTAAGGTTGAGGATAAGCGCCGACGGTTGAGAGAACAACAGGCCTAGTGGGATTCCCTGCATGGGAGTTCCTTTCTGCCTTTAAACTAAGAGGCGTCTCCGTAGCAGGGCATACGGAGACAATGTGTAAAAATTTGTCGCCCTAAATGCTATAGACAGATACTTTCCACGAGTGGTCACCATTGAAGAGCCTGCCAAAGGGGTTAGTAGGAGTAAAGTGTACTGCTCAGATCATTATCAGTGGGAAGGAGGTGGATTGTCTCCTAGACACTGGGTCCCAGGTTACCACGGTTCCCTGGTCATTCTATGAGGCACATCTGACTGACCATCCACTGAAGCCGTTGGAGAATTTGTTGGAGGTAGAGAGAGCCAATGGACAAGTTGTGCCGTACTTGGGGTACATTGAGCTAGCCTTGAGGTTTCCTTAAGAATTTGCAGGGATTGAAGTTGAAGTTCCAACTTTAGCTTTAGTAGTTCCAGATCTAAAGAGTCTTTCACAAGTTCTTGTTGGTATGAATTCCCTGGATGTGCTTTATAGCCATTGCATTGGTGAGAAAGAGAGTAATCCTTGCTCAAGCTTCCAAGGATATCAGGCGGTGCTTAAGGTCCTTGACGCCAGGTGGAGGCAAATACACAGCGAAACATTGGGGCATGTGAAGCTGATAGGGAATCTCCCTGAAGTTGTGCCTGCTGGGAGCACAGTGGTCCTAAATGGCAATGTTCAGCTTCGGGAACCTTGTATGGAGAAATGGGTGACTCTTGAGCCGCCATCAGCTCCGTTCCCAAACGTTCTTCTAGTTGCAAGCTGTGTGCATACATTGTCCTCTAGACGCCCTTCTCAGCTGTCAGTTTTGCTTAGAAATGGGACTCAAACAGACATAACGATCCCCCAAAAACGGTATTGGCTGAAATCCATGCAATTGAAAGGGTTATGGAGAAAACGGCCCAGAATTCAAATAATGTTGTTCCATCAGCATCTAACTATGCTAACCTCACCTTTGATTTTGAAGAATCTCCCTTGTCCCCAGATTGGAAGGAGAGAATATCAAATTTGTTAAATTCCATGCCTGAAGTCTTCTCTTTGCATGATCTTGATTACGGTTGTACAGGACAGGTGAAACACCAAATTTGATTAACTGATGAGACCCCTTTAAGCATAGGGCACGTCCAATTCACCCCCAAGACATTGATGCTGTTCGAAAGCATCTTCAGGAACTAATGACTGCTGGAGTCATTTGTAAGTTAGAGTCTCCCTTTTCTTCGCCCATAGTGGTGGTCCGAAAGAAAGATGGATCGGTACGGCTCTGTATTGACTTTAGGAAATTGAATTCCCAGACAATTAAAGATGCATATGCTTTGCCCAACCTAGAGGAAGTGTTTTCTGTACTTACAGGCTCGAGATGGTTCTCCGTGCTTGATTTAAAGTCTGGGTTCTATCAGATTGAAATGGAAGAGGCTGATAAGTGCAAGACTGCTTTCGTATGCCCTCTTGGCTTCTGGGAATTTAATAGAATGCCCCAAGGTATCACAAATGCGCCGAGTACATTCCAGAGATTAATGGAGCGATGCATGGGTGATCTCCACAGGAAGCAGGTACTAGTCTTTATTGATGACCTGATAGTCTTCTCAAAGACTTTGGAGGAGCATGAGACGCGGTTGGTTCAGGTCCTCAACCGACTTAAAGAGTATGGGTTGAAGTTATCGCCTGAAAAATGCCATTTCTTTCAGACATCGGTCAAATATTTGTCTCAAAGGAAGGGGTACAGACTGACCCAGCTAAGATTGAAGCTTTAAAAACTTGGCCAAGGCCGACAAATTTGAAAGAGCTCAGAGCATTCTTAGGCTTTGCAGGGTATTACAGAAGGTTTGTGTGTGACTACTCGAAGATAGTCAAACCTCTCACAGGACTTACTGAAGGGTACCCTCCACTTCGTAAGGGCCGCAGTGGGAAACGAGAGAGGGGCGAGTACTTCAATACCAAAGAGCAGTTTGGTGATAGGTGGACTGTTGCATGTCAGGATGCTTTTGACCTCATAATTTCAAAGTTAACCTCTGCTCCTGTCCTGGGGTTTGCCGATCCCAAATTGTACCAGGAGCAGGATGGACAGATGCGAGCAATAGCATTTGCCAGCAGGGGACTAACAAAGAGTGAGGCAAAATATCCTGCACATAAGCTTGAATTTTTAGCATTGAAGTGGGCTCTCACAGCTAAATTCAATGATTATTTGTATGGTTCAGACTTCGCTGTTGTAACGGACAGTAATCCCCTGACGTATATTTTGACTTCCGCAAAGCTTGATGCTACCAGCTACCGCTGGTTGTCTAGCTTGTCAACTTATACCTTCAAGCTCCAGTATAGAGCTGGGAGTCAAAATCAGGACGCATTGTGTTGATGCTTTGCCGCATGAGTTTCAACATGAGGTTGAGCATGGTCTTCCTGATCTCCTTCAATTCTCTGAGACTGCATTAAAGGAGTGGCAAGGGAAAGACCCAGAACTAAAATTGAAAATTAAGTGGATGGAGAGTGGGACTAGGCCAGGTAACCTGAGGGGTCAGGCTCCTGACATAGCATTGTGGTTTAGAGAGTGGAGTCGGCTTGAGCTGAAGAATGGGGTGCTGTATAGGAAGAGGCAGGAGCGTGGGGCCTCTAATTAAGGCTAGTGTCCTCTAATTAATCAGCTAGTGTTACCAGCTGGGCTGCGGGAAATGGTGTTGCGTAGTCTCCATGATGACATGGGGCACTTGGGTATTGAGCGAACTCTGGACTTGGAGAGGTCCAGGTTCTTTTGGCCCAAAATGTCTCAAACAGTTGAACGAAAGATCAAAACCTGTGAACGCTGTGTGTGCCGAAAAACACCTCCAGACAGAGCAGCTCCTTTAGTCAACATTCAAACCAGTAGGCCTTTACAGCTGGTCTGCATGGACTTTTTATCATTAGAGCTAGACCACAGCAACACTAAAAATATATTGGTAATCACAGACCATTTCACAAAATACGCTGTAGCAATACCTACTCGAAATCAAACAGCCCAGACAGTTGCTAAATGTTTGTGGGAAAACTTCTTGGTGCACTATGGGTTTCCTGAGAAGCTACATAGTGATCAAGGACCCGATTTTAAATCCCGAACAATCAAGGAATTATGTCACATTGCGGGTATCCACAAAATCCGTACCACGCCATACCACCCCAGAGGCAATCCGGTAGAGCGTTTTAACCGGACACTTCTCCAGATGCTGGGAACATTGGAGAATGAGCAAAAATCCAGATGGAAGGAGTTTGTAAAACGATGGGTTACTTAACGTAACCCCAGGTTCTTTGATAACAGAGTGAGGTGTTTCACTATGGGAATCGCTTTGGGCGTGACCAACTACGGAAGCTCTTATGACACCACGTCTGTCTTTGACAGACAGGTCGACCTGTGATCAGGCTCCGCCCCCACCAATATCACTCAGGTCGACCACCCCCAGACTCATTATAGAGATTCTTCCCGTTCCTGTGCAAGGAGGGAAGTGTTGGTGAAACACCTCACTCTGTTATCAAAGAACCTGGGGTTACGTTAAGTAACCCATCGTTCTTTTTCTAACTTCGCTCGGTGTTTCACTATGGGAGATATAGACCACTCCCGGATTGCACAATTTACGTTGTACAAATTACGAGGGTCCTGACCTGTCGGCTCATAGCACAGCATGTGCTTGCGATGGCTCAGATACATTTAGTCTGTAAAACCGCACAAAAGTGTGCGGCGTAGACCAACTTGCCGCAGCACAGATATCCTGAACTGACACCCCCTTAAGCAGGGCCCATTATGTAGCCATGCCCCTAGTGGAGTGGGCCCTTAAACCCTCAGGAGGCTGAGATCCTCTGCATTCATATGCTAGAGAGATAGCATCTACAATCCAGTGGGACAGTCGCTGACATGACAACGGCTTCCCCTTGTGAGGAGTAGCCCAAGACACAAAAAGCTGGTCATCCTTTCTGAAACCTGCTGTCCTCTCCATATACGCATGAAGTGCGCGTACTGGACACAATGAATTCAATCTCCGATCCTCCGAAGAAGAAAACGGAGGAGGGTGGAAAGCTGTAAGTTCCGTAGTATTACATCTATAAGATGAATCTACCACTTTAGGCATGAAAGCAGGGTTAGGGCAAAATGAAACCTTTGTGAACCCTGGAGAAAACTGCAAACATGACGGCCTGACCGACAGGGCCTGTAAGTCACTCACACGCTTAGCTGTAACCAGAGCAACAAGCAGTGCAGTTTTGAGAGAGAGAAACTTCAACCCTATGTCTTCTAATGGTTCAAAAGGGTGTTGACAAAGGGCCTCTAGAACCGTAGATAAATCCCACAAAGGGACCATCTTCCTGGTCACTGGCCTCTTACGTCGTGCCCCCTTCATAAAACGACTTATTAAAGGGTGCTGGCCTGGTGTCTTTTCACCAAACCCGACATGACAAGCAGAAATCGCTGCTAAATATACCTTCAAAGTCGAAAAGGCCCTTCCTTTATCCAGTAACTCCTGGAGAAAACATAATATGTCCCTTACTGAGCATAGAAAAGGGACAATATGGCCTTTCTCACACCATACTTCAAAGACTCGCCATTTATTGGTATAAAGCGAGCGAGTAGAAGCAGCTCTGGCACACTGTATTGTGTGTATGACTGATGGGGGCAGACCTGCTGCACTCAAATTCCCCCTCTCACGGGCCAGGCCCAGAGAGCTATCCTGTCCGGGTGAGGATGGTAGATTTCCCCCCCTGCCTGAGACAAAAGGTCCCTCCGGGGAGGAAGGGGCCACGGCTGACCTGAGAGCAGTTGAACTATCTCTGCCACCCAATGTCTGGATGTCCAACGTGGAGCTATCAGAATGAGTGACAACCCCACCTCCCTCACTCTGGCTAGCGTGAGTGAAATCAGGCTCAGAGGAGGAAATGCGTACAGCAGGACGTTTGGCCATGGGTGAGCCAGTGCATCCATACCCAATGGTGCTTTTTCGTCCGCTAGAGAGAAATAAAGAGGACATTGGGCGTTTTCCTGCGAGGCGAAGAGATCTACGGCAGCCTGACCGTACCTCTGCCATATCTGCTTCACCACCTGTGGATGAAGTTTCCACTCCCCGTACAGAGGATTTCCTCTGGACAGTAGATCTGCTCCCCTGTTCAGTATCCCTGGAACATGGGTTGCTCGGATGGATAAAAGCCTTGAGCTGCACCACCTGATTAGCTCTTTTGCTAACTGATGTAATTGAAGAGAGCGTGTGCCTCCCTGCCGATTGATATAGGCAACTGTTGTTGAATTGTCTGTTTAAACCAACACGTGCTGGCCCTTTATGAAGCCCAAAAAATGTTTCAGTGCCAGAAACACAGCTAGCAACTCCAAGTAATTGATGTGCCTGTGAATAAGATGTGGAGCCCACACGCCATTTACGGCTCTGCCCATCAGCGTTGCTCCCCAGCCTTTCAGTGAGGCGTCCGTCGTCATAGTAACTCTTGACGTCACCGCTCCCAAGGGAATCCCCGTTCCGAGCGTCGCGGGGCTTTCCCACTGTCTGAGCGCCCTGACGCACACCCGAGTTATTCTCACCGGTCGACTGAGATGTCGCCGAGAACACAGACGCAGATGCGCGACCCAGCGCTGAAAATCTCTCATTATGAGAACTCCCAGCTGTACTACCGAAATCACTGAGGCCATTAGACCCAGCATCCGTAAGCACAGTCTGAACGGTACAACTTTCCCCGTCTGAAAACGGGAGAGACACTGAGTGAAAGATTTTATTCTCCCCTCTGTCAGAGTGACTCGATAAGAGAGGGAGTTTATACTGAGCCCCAGGTATTCTGTGTATTGAGAGGGCTCTAAACGGCTCTTTTTCATGTTTATTCTGAACCCCAAGTTCTTGAGATGAATTAACACCCTGTCTGCGTCTCTGATCGCTTGCTCTTTTGACGAGGAGCATATCAGATAATCGTCTATGTAAGACAATATCCTTATCCCGTTGTTTCTCAATGGGAATAGAGCCGCTTCCACGCATTTGCTGAAAACCCTCGGAGCTAAAGACAGCCCGAACGGAATAGTTTGATACTCGTAAGCAGTGCCTCGGTATGCAAACCTGAGATATTTTCTGTGAGACGGGTAAACGTCTATATGAAAATATGCATCTGACAGATCTATCGTCACGAACCAGTCGTCTTTGCGGATTGCCCAACAAAGCGATTTTGTGACAGCATTTTGAATGAGTACTTTCTTAGGTGCTTGTTTAGCATCCGAAGATCTAAGATTGGACGCAGGGCCGTGCTCCCCTTCTTTGGGATCACAAAGTAACGGGAGTAGAAACCCTGACAGCTCGCTTCCTCTGGCACCACTCTGATCGCTCTTTTGTCGAAAAGGGTGTTGATCTCGGCTGCCAGGACGCGAGCTGACTCTCCTTCGGCCACTGAGACTATCATACCATTGAATCTGGGTGGTTTCATGGCAAATTGAAGTCTGTACCCCCGTGAAATCGTGTTTAAAACCCACGGGTGTGCTGCGCATGCGCGCCAGTTGAGTATGCAGGGCGCAAGAGGTCCCTTGTATACTTCTTCCTCGGGGGCGCACATTGATGACGTCATTACCGTCTTTGTGCTGGCTCCCACCGGAAGAGCTTGCACTCCCCCTAGTGGTGACGCTAGGGAGGCGCGATCTACTATTTTGTGATTTATGTGAAATACCGCCCTCGGCTGTTTGCCTGGCTGCGATATTGAAACATTTATTGATTTGTATTTTGAAACTGGGGAGCACCTCGCCCTTAGCTCTTGGCTTGGATGCGATAGTGCATTCTTTATTGTGAATTTCCCTGAACTGACCGGCGTTTGAAAACACTGTGTGAGTGCTTGGTGACACTGTTGAACAATTTCCTCGTGTTTTTGAACCTGAGGAGAACTTACAGTGAGAGCCCTTACTGAACACAGAACCGGGCTGGAAACCCTTCTTCTCTTTGCAGGCGGAGAGAGAAGTGCAGGGGAACATGTGTGTGCTAGGTCACACGCTTTTTCTTCCGTTCCTCGGGGTGGGGCGGCCGGTTTCTAGCCGCCGCGGCAGCAAATTAATGCTTTACCCATGGTCCGGAGCCATCAGACCTCAGACGTTGGCCAGTTTGTTGTCCGCTGGGAGCGGGTCTCACGTTTCTAGCCCCCGTCTGTCTCCCTCTAGTCGCAGCGGATGCTGTAAAGCTCTGTCGCGCTGGCTGAGCGGGTGGTCGTTGTGCTGGCTTGCGTGGAAGACAGAGGTTGAAAGCTTCATCCTCCTGCTTTCTGAGGGTGCTGGTTTCTCTCATTTTTTTCGAGAGCTGGAGCGAACAGACCTTTGGTTGGGTCGTATGCAGCATCCATCACCTCCGCTTTCTGAGCGTCACTTAGTCCCGACAGGTTTAGCCATAATGCTCTCTCACCTGACACGGCCAGGCCCATCACGCGGCCGCACCCCTGAACCGCTCCACGGGAAGAGCGGAGAATTAAATCGTTCACCACACATATTTCGTCCCAAAGTGCTGGATTCGGCACTCCTGTATCCAGCTGTCGCCCCATCTCCTCCAGAATCTCTGCCTGATATGCTGACAGTAAAGTCACTGCATTCAGCGAGCACACTGACTGTGCCGCGTATTTATACATACGCTGATAGACGGACGCATTGAGACGTTCCATCTTGCTCGGCAGCGAAATCTGCGAGGAGGCGGAAATAGAACGTCGATTCGGATGGAGATGGTAGGCCACTGAAGACTCTACCGCTGGGGGTCCGGTCAACCCCAGCTCTCCCATCCCCTGAATCTCCAGCTTCGAATGTCCCTTGGCCGGGAGCTTGCTCTTAAAGGGGCTGCACCAATGGTGAGACATCTCCTTCATACAAGCAGGCACGGCGGGCAGGAGTTGTCTAGCTGTGGGTTGAGCGGGCGGCAGCCTTTTTCCATCATAAAGGTCCCTCTCAGATCCCTCCGCATTTTGCGCCGCGGGCCAAGCTAGGCCCAGCTTCGCCGCGGCTCGTTTGCACACCTCGTATAGGTTACTGTCTACCTGTGAGGCAGAGTCAGTCGTGCTTGGCGGTCTAGACTGTTGGACGGGGAAGGGGGAGTTGTCTTCCTCCTCCTCCTCCTCGTCGTCCATGTCCAAGTCGAGGAGGTCAGAATTAGCATCGCCATCTGCGTCCTCATCACCCGGTCCTTCCTCCTCCTGTGTAAGAAGGCCTTCAAACATCTCCGGGGATTCGGCTTCATGACATGGGTCCTGTCGGTTAGCCACCGCGACTCTCAGCCTTCTTTCCAAAATTTTCCCTGGCATAGCAGCACAGTGAGCGCACGTCTGTGGGTCCGCAAGCGACGTTTGAGCGTGTTTTGGGCCCATACACACGATGCACATTGGGTGAGGGTCCCTGCCCAAGATGGTTGCTCCACATGAAGATGGACACGGGCGGGATGCAACCTCCCTGTTCTTCGACTCATTCCCTTTGGCGGGGGTAATGACCGTCGACATGATGGCTGAAGAGTAGAAAGAGTAGACTCGTCACAACACGTTAGTCTGGATTTCGAAGGGTAGTTAGCCCTAAAGAGGCTCGCCTTAACGCGTGAAGCCTGAAGTTGTTATAGCGATATAATACGCGATATTTGGAACAGAATAGCTCACCTTTACGTGGACACTATTCTGAGTACGATGTCACTCAACACTATCCAATCCAACTGATGTCGCGTTCGGTGGCGTAATCCAATGACGGTCCGCCTGATGAACAGTTTAGCGAAAACCAGCAAGGATGTTGGAAGTGCTAAGAGAGCTAGTAGTCCCTCACGGGAAGAAAGCGTGAATGAGTCTGGGGTGGTCGACCTGAGTGATATTGGTGGGGGCGGAGCCTGATCACAGGTCGACCTGTCTGTCAAAGACAGACGTGGTGTCATAAGAGCTTCCGTAGTTGGTCACGCCCAAAGCGATTCCCATAGTGAAACACCGAGCGAAGTTAGAAAAATAACCTTTGGTACACGCTTACAATTGGACATGTAATGACACAACCGGGTATACTCCTTATGACCTTATGTTTGGTCGACAACATCGGTTACCAGTAGATTTGGCTTTTGGGTTGCCGGTAGATACTCCAGTCAAAACTCACTCCCAGTATGTGAAAGACTTGAAAGATCGGTTGCAAGAGAGCTATGAAATTGCTAAGAGGAATGCTGCTAAAATAGCAGATCGCAATAAGAGAAGGTTTGATGAACGTGTCATTGCTTCCACCCTGGAGGAGGGTGATAGACTTCTTGTGCGCAATGTTAGGTTACGAGGGAAGCATTAGCTTGCAGACAAATGGGAGCGAGGTGTCCAAATAGTGGTTAAGAAAGCCGGAGACTTACCAGTGTATACCGTCCGACCAGTTGGGCAAAGTGGTCCTCTCAGGACATTACATCGTGACTTGCTATTGCTCTGCGGGTTTTTGCAAGAAGAAACGCATGAACAGCAGTCCGAGCAGAGAACAGTTCATAGACCAAGAACTAGAGCTTGTCCACGTGATGAAACGCAAGACTCAGAGGTTGATTGTGAAAATTCTGAGTCTGATGATGATTTATTCTTAAGTCCTATACTTGGGGATACGGTGGACTTCGAAACTCGAATTTTAGAGTTCCCCGACCAATTTCCTTGCCAGAAACCTCAGAATATCTCTATCGACTTACCTTTTGTAGAACCTGTTGTATATAACGTACCTACCTGTGATTTCTCAGAGGAGAATCCATCAGAACCTGTAAGGGAAAGCTTAGCTGATTCTCGAGAGGTAGAACAATCTTTTGCTGAGCTAGAGTCAGATCATACTGATCCAAAGGTTCCTGGGAAGGAAGAGCTAGGGTTGAATGTATGTTCCAAACCATTAGATGAACTTTCTGACCAAGAGGCTGAAACAGAAGTCAATTCAGAAGTTGAGAACCGGAGTAATGAGAGACTAGCTCAGACTGAAAGTGGTCAGAGTGAACAAGGGAATGACAATGAATTTGAGGAAGTTACTCCCAGGCGTTCGCAAAGAGAGCGGCGGCCTACAAAAAGGCTTGAGTATCCCAAATTAGGAAATCCACTCACTGTGGTAATTCAATCTCTGTTGCAAGGTTGAATCTCTGAATCTCAATTCAATCTTTGTTGCAGCCTGTTAAGTCGAAATAATGACTTACTTAAGTCGAAATTATGACTTTATCTTGCGAGCACATTTGATCCGACACGACACAACACAGGATGAACTGTGAACACATTAAGAAATACTTTAATCGCTGTTTTACTAATCATAAAGTTATAACAACAACTTCAAACCTCTGGCCAATGTCATGATTATAGATGGGTGCACCAAATATGGTATTGTAACTGATAGGGAAACGGTGCGAGTTCTGTTGCGGCTTTTAGATGGTGAAGGGGTTGATTTGTGACTGAGGAGGCGTGTGTATCATAACTTTGTGGATCCATCTATAACCATAACATCGGCCAGAGGTTTAAAGTTGTTGTACAATGAAAGCTGCCACCGCAGCAACGTCTGTTTTGTTCTTTCTGCGCCAAAGCTTGTTCTTGATCAAAATCGTTTCAAAAGTGCGTTTGCTCAGCGCTATATTATTCCACTAATAATGCAAGAATTTCATTATTAGTACAACCCCAATTAAAGTATTCCTTATAATGTTCACAGTTCATACCGTGTCCTTTGGATCAATGTGCTCGCAAGACAGTAATTCATTATTTCAACTTAAGTAAGTCATAATTATGACTTAGTAAGTCATTATTTCGACATAGTAAGTCATAATTTCGACTTATGTCATTATTTCGACTTAGTAAGTCATAATTATGACTTACTAAGTCATAATTATGACTTAGTAAGTCATAATTATGACTTAGTAAGTCATTATTTTGACTTAGTAAGTCATTATTTTGACTTACTAAGTCATTATTTTGACTTAGTAAGTCATAATTTCGTCTTAAGTCATAATTTTGAGTTTTCATGCGCAATTTTTTTTCTTATGTGGCGGAAATGGGCTTCCATACGCGTGCATGCTTTCCAACAAACGGATTCAAATTTGAAAAAAGGCGTGCACATTTGTCATTGGCCAGATTCCTGGATGAAACTCAGAATAACCAATCATGCTCAAAGCAACACAGACATACAATAATGTGGCATTTGTAGGCTGTTATATTAAATAATTGTTTAAATTGTGTTTTTATTGTACATATATATTTTCCTTTAGAAATACTCTGCCTAATAATGTAAACTCTCATTTTCACTTTTACTGTGCGCAACGGTTACACAACCTGTTGGTTTAGGGTTAATCTTCTGTCCAAAGCAACACTTGTTTGCTAACATTGCACAATCAGGCATAATATTATGACCACCTTCATAATATTGTGTTGGTCCCCCTTTTGCTGGTAAAAAAAAGCCCTGACCCCCAATATGTTAGCAGCAGATAATTTAAGTCTTGTAAGCAATGCACACGCACCTGGCCACCATGATGCAAAAGAAAATATGAATCATCGGAATCTGTGCTCCGTGGTCCAGTTCTGATGCTCACGTGCCCACTGTTGGCACTTTTGGCGGTGGACAGGAGTCCGAATGGACACCCTGACTGGTCAGCGGCTATGCCGCCCCACATGCAACAAACTGAGATGGTCTGTGTATTCTGACCCCTTTCTATCAGACCCAGCATTAACTTCTTGAGCAGTTTGAGCTCCAGTAGCTCGTCTGTTAATCCTTACGCTTGCCCATTTTTCCTGCTTCTAACACATCAACTTTGAGCACAAAAACTGCTTGGGCTTTTGCATGGCTTTTTGTTTGTGGACTTCTCGTCTGCATTTAATCTTTTGCAGCCTGTTATTTTAGCACAAAAAACGTATTAGTCAGTTTCATTTGAATCATGGTATAGTCTCATGAATCATGATCTTTTTAGACAGACTTCGAGTGGTTGCCGTTGTGGCAGCGCTTTAGGAATATTTTATGTTCTACAAATCATTAGAAACTTACTTTTGTGCCTGAGGCAATTCATTTATGTAATAAATGTGTCTTATTGTTATTATTTATTTATTTTATTTTTGCCGTTTATTAAAGATACTTAAATGTCTTGATTGAACTAAGGGCTAATCCTAGCTTAGTCTTAACCCTGTCTGTGAGAACAGGCCTGGGTTTGGGGTTAAGGTTAGGATTAAGCACCACAATGCTGTAAATATGAGTGGTAAGCTTGTAAGTCCTTATCTTTATGAGTAGAAGATGTGTCAGTTAGAAACATGTCGGAATACCACAATATTTAAAGGTATTTAGCATTGACATTGTCAGGCTTTTAGGGTTAGGGTTAGGATTAGGGTTAGGTAAGCTAATGCATAAAACTTAGCGTCAATCATATGTATATAAACAATAAAGTTTAGTGTGGCTTCTTAAGAACACATCTGATGCACATTCTTGGATCTTCATTTCGCTCAATCGCTGGATGTCTAAGTGGTGCCCGCAGAATAACATAGCGTCTATAGACAATTGGACCAGTTTTTGGGGCAGACCTGACATGTTGAAAAGAGATGGTATTCATCCCACCTGGGATGGTGCCGCTCTTCTCTCTAGTAATTTGGCATATAGTCTTACGCTAAACCTTGACTAACTGGGGTCCAGGTCAGGAAGCAGACCAACTGGCTAAACCGATTGTCTGCTAGCTGTCTCACGTCACAGAGGTCAGATAAATCCGAACACTTAGAGACTCTTTCACCTAGATATCATCCTATAGAGACTGTGTCTGTTCCCCGATTTAGCAAATACAAAAAAACTCTCAAAACCGTTTAAGGGTGAACATTTTATTGATTTACAAACAACTAAGAACGGATATAACACAAATGAACAAATGATAAAGCTTGAGTTATTGAATATACGATCCCTTTCCTCAAAAGCACTTATTGTAAATGACATGATTACAGATCATAAACTAGATGTTCTGTGTTTGACAGAAACTTGGCGAAAACCAATTAAGATACTGAAAGAGATGCTTCCAGAGATCATAGATCCTCTTCTTAATATTATTAATTCCTCTTTGTCATTAGGATACGTACCAAAAACCTTTAAGCTGGCCGTAATTAAACCGCTTATTAAAAAACAACTTGATCCTACAGAATTAGTTAAATACAGGCCGATATTGAATCTACCTTTTTTGTCAAAGATTCTAGAAAAGGCAATATCTTCACAACTGTCACACGTGTGTATGAGGCAGACACGGAGACGAAGAGATTCAATAACTGAAGGTTTTATTCAAACACGGAGCACAGAACGAGATAACCCACAGTATTGACGAGAACGAACACAGACTAAGACTAACACAAGGCTTAAATACATAGAGGATAATAGGAAAGCGGGGATAGCAGACAAGACTGATTAGGGAATTGATGAGGACACAGGTGAGACAAATGACAAGAGGAGCGCACAATCAGGGAGTTAATAGGAACAAGGAAGACAGGACCATGACAGTACACCCCCTCCGACAAGGCGTGACCTCACGGCATAAGAGGAACACCTTGCGGAGGGAGGGGCAGGGAATGGGGGAACTAGACAAACACAAAGGATCAGAAAAGCGTGGGAGGGTTGGGACCCTAGAGGCTGAGGTGTCCAGAGTCAGGGGGGGTTTCCAGGGAGGTGCCGGAGTGTCAGGTACCCGGGGTGGCGCAGCCTTCCAGGGTGACTCTTGCGGCTCTGGAGGTGCTGCCGGTGGTTCAGGCTGGAGTGCTGGCGGTGGTTCAGGCTGGAGTGCCAGCGTTGGTTCAGGCTGGAGGGCCGGCGGTGGTTCATCAGTTCAGGCAGCTCGGACGCTCGGGGAAGCAGTTCAGGCGGCTCGGACGCTCAGGGAAGCAGTTCAGGCGGCTCGGCCGCTCGGGGAAACAGTTCATCATGTTCGGCCGCTCGGGGGAAACAGTTCATCATGGTCGACCGCTCGGGGAAACAGTTCATCATGTTCGGCCGCTCGGGGAAACAGTTCATCATGTTCGGCCGCTCGGGGAAACAGTTCAGGCGGCTCGGCCGCTCGGGGAAACAGTTCATCATGTTCGGCCGCTCGGGGAAACAGTTCAGGCGGCTCGGCCGCT
Organism: Rhodeus uyekii; assembly: GCA_037043235.1. NCBI lineage: Eukaryota > Metazoa > Chordata > Actinopteri > Cypriniformes > Acheilognathidae > Rhodeus > Rhodeus uyekii. The sequence continues at coordinate 519,415 of JAWRVZ010000014.1, forward strand.
CGGGGAAACAGTTCATCATGTTCGGCCGCTCGGGGAAACAATTCATCGGCCGCTGGCGCGGGAGTCGAGTCACTTGGCGCGGGATTCGTCCATTTACCCCTTCTACGACGGCGGCGGTGCGGTGACTTGGTTGCGGCGGTCAAGGGCGATGACGCGGATCCGGGGATCGGGAGGACCTCCTCTACCTCGTAGTCCACTCCATTTAGCCATAATACGAGGTTGATGTAATCGGAGAGGGATTCCCCTGCGCACCTTTGTGCCTGAATGACTGACGTGTCCAACCCCCACTCAAAACAAAAGTTGAGAGCTGAATCGTCCCAGCTAACTCAGTGACAAATGTCAATGAAGTCCGCGATATATTCCACCAGGGACCGGCCGCCTTGCCGGAGAAAGAGAAGGTGGAGCTCAGCCGGTCCAGGAGAATCCATTTTCTGAAGTCTTTATGGGCAACAAACCCAGTTCGTTCTTCTGTCACACGTGTGTATGAGGCAGACACGGAGACGAAGAGATCCAATAACTGAAGGTTTTATTCAAACACGGAGCACGGAAGGAGATAACCCACAGTATTGATGAGAACGAACACAGACTAAGACTAATACAAGGCTTAAATACATAGAGGATAATAGGAAGGTGGGGATAGCAGACAAGACTGATTAGGGAATTGATGAGGACACAGGTGAGACAGATGACAAGAGGAGCGCACAATCAGGGAGTTAATAGGAACAAGGAAGACAGGACCATGACAACAACTATGTTCCTTTCTAGAAAGAAACAGCATTTACGAGGATTTCCAGTCAGGAATTAGACCATATCATAGTACTGAGACTGCTCTCATTAGAGTTACAAATGATTTGCTCTTATCATCTGATCGTGGTTGTATCTCACTGTTAGTGGTACTGGACATTAGTGCTGCATTTGATACAATCGACCACAAAATCCTTCTGAATAGACTTGAAAACTATGTTGGCATTAGTGGAGTTGCATTAGCCTGGTTCAAATCATACTTATCTGACCGTTATCAGTTTGTAGCAGTAAATGAGGAGGTTTCATATCGGTCACGGGTTCAGTATGGAGTTCCTCAAGGTTCAGAACTAGGACCATTGCTTTTCACCCTGTACATGCTTCCTTTGGGTGCAGTTATTAGGAAGCATGGCATTAGCTTTCACTCTTACGCTGATGATACTCAGCCCTATATTTCTTCTCATCCTGATGAAACAAACGAATTCTCTAAATTAACAGAATGCATAACTGATATAAAAAATTCACCACCTAATAACTTTCTACTGCTTAATTCTGAAAAAACAGAGATTTTAATTATTAGACCAAGAAGTTCAGCATGTAATAATCTAAATTACTGCCTAACACCCGATGACTGCTTTGTCAAGTCTTCGTCGTCAGTTAGAAACCTGGGTGTGCTCTTTGACACTAATCTTTCATTTGAAAGACATGTTTCTAGCATCTGTAAAACAGCATTCTTCCATCTTAAAAATATATCTATATTACGACATATGCTCTCTAAGACAAATGCGGAAAAGTTAGTTAATGCGTTCATGAGTTCAAGGCTAGATTATTGTAATGCTTTACTAGGTGGTTGCCCTGCACCCTTAATAAACAAATTCCAGCTGTTCCAAAATGCAGCAGCTAGAGTTCTTACTAGAACCAGGAAGTATGAGCATATTAGCCCAGTTCTGTCCAACCTGCACTGGCTTCCCATTAAATACCGAATACATTTTAAAATCTTGCTAATTACTTACAAATCATTAAATGGTTTAGCTCCCCAGTACTTGAGCGATCTCTTAACACATTATAGTCCCTCACGTCTATTGCGATCCCAAAATACTGACCAGCTTATAATACCTAGAATATCAAAGTCAACTGCTGTTGGTCGATCCTTTTCCTATTTAGCTCCTAAACTCTGGAACAGTCTTCCTATTACAGTTTGGGAAGCAGACACACTCTGTCAATTTAAATGTAGACTAAAAACACATCTCTTCAACCTAGCATACACATATCACATTATACATACATTTTTAATCTAAATCATGTAAAATGATTGTTAGGCTGCATAATTTAGGTCAGCCGGAACCGGGAACATTCCCATAACACCTGATGTACTCGATATATCTGAAGAAGAATGGCATCTACGCTGATATTGGTCTCTGTTTATTCCGAAGTTACCGTGGTCAACCGGATCCGAGCCAGATGAAGGACCTGGACACAAAGCACAGCACTGCCCTGAAGTGTCTCCGGAGACCGTGACTCTACTAGACCCTCCCCTGTGATGATCATGAACCCATCTCTAACCGGACCAAATTGGACTTCATATTGGACTTGAATTGTTGTCAATATAATGATCATGCACTGTTTGGCTGTTGGCCAGAGGAGAACTGGTCCCCCGACTGAGCCTGGTTTCTCCCTAGGTTTTTTCTCCATTCTGTTCTTCATCCATTACGTCACCTGCCGGAGTTTTGGTTCCTTGCTGCTGTCGCCTATGGCTTGCTCAGTTGGGGAAACTTAACACTTAAAATTTATCAATTGTATCGATTCGCCTGCTCTTTTGGGGCTGCTGTTCAGCCAAACAAACTTTGTTTATATTGTTTTTTCTGTGACCACTGTAAAGCTGCTTTGAAACAATATACATTGTAAAAAGCTCTATATAAATAAAGGTGACTTGACTTGACAATTGTATGTTAGCTTAAGGTAAACAGTAGATTTAAGGTAGTGCAATGACAATGGACAGTGCAAATAAGTGTGATGTGAAATATTATATGAAATATTATATGAAATATGTATATGTAAACAGTTGGTACTGTATGAACAGTCGGTAGTGCAAATGAGCATGTGGGGGGCCCGCCAGAGCCACCGCCGGCCGTCCAGCCGGCACTCTAGCCGGCCCCGCCAGAGCCACCACCGGCCGTCCAGCCGGCACCCCAGCCGGCACTCCAGCAGGCCCCGCCAGAGCCACCACCAGCCGTCCAGCCGGCACCCCAGCCCACCCCGCCTGAACCACCGCCGGCACTCCAGCCTGAACCACCGCCAGCACCCCAGCCTGAACCACCTCCAGAGCCGCAAGAGTCACCCTGGAAGCATGTGAGAGTCTATGAGGGGAGTGGTATGGTGGGGGGGGGGAGAGGAGTCTATGAGAGGAGTGGGATGGTGGTGGAGGTGGAGGTGGAGAGGAGTCTAAGAGGGGAGTGGGATGATGGGTGGTTAAGAGGAGTCTGTGAGGGGAGTGAGATGGTGGTCGGAGGAGAGGAGTCTATGAGGGGAGTGGGATGGTGGGGGGTAAAAGGAGAGTCTGTGAGGGGAGTGGGATGGTGGTGGGGGGAGGGGGGAGAGGAGTCTATGAGGGGAATGGGATAGTGGGGGGAGTAAGAGGAGTCTTGGAGGAAGTGGGATGGTGGGCGGTTAAGAGGAGTCTATGAGGGTAGTGGGATGGTGGGGGGGGCAGAGAGGAGTCTATGAGGGGAGTGGGATGGTGGGGGGTAAAAGGAGAGTGTGAGGGGAGTGGGATGGTGGTGGGGGGGAGGGGGGAGAGGAGTCTATGAGGGGAATGGGATAGGGGGGGGAGGGGGGAGAGGAGTCTATGAGGGGAATGGGATAGTGGGGGGAGTAAGAGGAGTCTTGGAGGAAGTGGGATGGTGGGCGGTTAAGAGGAGTCTATGAGGGTAGTGGGATGGTGAGGGGGGGAGAGGAGTCTATGAAGGGAGTGGGATGGTGGTGGGGGAGAGGAGTCTGTGAGGGGAGTGGGATGTTGGGGGGTAAAAGTTGAGTCTGTGAGGGGAGTGGGATTGTGGTCGGGGGAGAGGAGTCTATGAGGGGAGTGGGATGGTGGGGGGTAAAAGGAGAGTCTGTGAGGGGAGTGGGATGGTGGGGGGGGGGAGAGGAGTCTATGAGAGGAGTGGGATGGTGGGGGGGAGGAGTCTATGAGTCTATGAGGGGAGTGGGATGGTGGTAAGAGGAGAGTCTGTGAGGGGAGTGGGATGGTGGTGGGGGAGAGAGGAGTCTATGAGGGGAGTGGGATGGTGGGGGGGGTGAGAGGAGTCTATGAGGGGAGTGGGATGGTGGGGGGGTGAGAGGAGAGTCTATGAGGGGAGTGGGATGTTGGGGGGGTAAGAGGAGAGTCTGTGAGGGGAGTGGGATGGTGGTGGGGGGGGGAGAGGAGTCTGTGAGGGGAGTGGGATGATGGGGTTGGGGGTGAGAGAGGAGTGGGGTCAGCAAGGGTTAGAGTTCAGTAACGAGACAGCTCTGGGGAAGAATCTGTTCTTTAGTCTGCTGGTTCTGGTCCGGAGGCACCTGAAACGCCTGCCAGAGGGGAGGAGGGAGAACAGTCTGTGGGCTGGGTGAGAGGAGTCCTTAAGTATTCTGCGAGCTCGATGCAGACAGCGTTTCCTCTGGTTGTTCTCGGTGGCAGGAAGTGGAGTCCCTGTGATGCGTTGAGTAGTTTTCACCACCCGCTGCAATGCCTTGCGCTCCGCGACAGAGCAGCACCCATACTTTGAACTTTGATACAGTTCGTCATGATGCTTTCTATTGCGCAGCGGTAGAAGTTCACCAGGATAGCCGAGGAGAGCTGATTCGTCCTCAGTGTCCTCAGGAAGAAGAGGCGCTGGTGAGCCTTCTTGACCAGGCTGGAGTTGTTGTTTGTCCAGGTCATGTCAGCCGAGATTTGGATCCTCAGGAACTTGAAGCTGGAGACACGCTCAACGTCCATTCCATTGATGTGGATGGTGTCGTGTGTGCCTCTTGACTCTTTCCTGAAGTCCACGATGAGCTCCTTTGTTTTGGTGGTGTTGAGGAGCAGGTTATTTTCGTTGCACCATGTGGACAGGTGCTGGATCTATTCCCTGTAGGCAGTCTCATAGTTTTTGCTATTGAGACCGATCACTGCCCCTGGAGTTCAGAGGGGTTTAAAGTGCTGGGGGTCTTTCTGGGAACAGAACAATACATGCAGAAGAACTGGGAAGGCCTCTATGAAAAGGTGGCTGGATGCCTACAGAAATGGAGATGGATCCTTCCTCGGGTTTCTTATAGAGGGAGGGTTCTTGTGGTGAACAATCTAGCAGCATCTATGCTGTGGCATCGTCTGACTGTTATTGATCCTCCTGGAGATTTACTACAAAAACTAAAAAAAGGTTTTTGTTGACTTTTTCTGGGATGGTTTCCACTGGCTTCCTCCTGGAATTTTATACTTGCCAGTAAATGAAGGAAGACAAGGATTAATTGAACTAACAGCCAAAGTTAGAGCCCTGAGACTAAAATCTGCCCAAAAACTATTTGTTTTTTCTACAGAGTTTATCCCCTGGGTGTCATTTGGACTAACGTTATTGCGATCGCTGTGTGGCATTGAGCTTGACAAGCAACTGTTCTTAATGGTACCTTTTAATAGAAAGGCTACATCTGGTGTTAATTTTTATGCATCGGTTTTAAAATCTTGGAATGTGTTTAAAGTGTCCAGGTCCGAAAATGATCATTATTGGATAAATGAACCATTGTTTTTTTAATCCTTTTTTAGAGAATGTTTGTGTATCTAACAATATAGCTATGCAATGCATGAGGAAAGGTTTTACTAAAGTCACTTGATTAACTTGGACTCAAAAAAGTGGAGACCAGCAGAAGAGACAAGTCGAACTAAGGTCTGTGAGAGTGGTGGAGCATTTGCTTTTAGGACTGAAGTCTGCCTTTCCTCTTCCTCTTTTACAGTTTTTAAATCATTCTTTGGAGGGAGGGCCTTTACAGGTCTCCTTCCCTGAATTAAGTGTATCACCTAGTTTCCTCTGAATCCAGCCAAGTTGGAAAATTATTAAAATTTGAGAGACTAGAAGAGCTAATTTTTCAAACAGCTGGGAAAAAAGAGACGTATCAGGTCTGTGTAAAAACTGCCTATTTTAACGATCTTCATGTAAGAAATTATACGAAATGGAGAGAAAAGCTTGCAGTTGCTGACCATATTTTTCCTTCCTGGAGGCTGTTTTACAATGGCCCTCTTCCTAAGCGCTCAGGGGATCTCCAGTCGAGAATAATACACTGTGCTAGCCACTAATGTTTTTGTTTCCAGATTCACCTTAAATGTTTTACCAGTGTGTCTTTTCTGTAACAGTGATGAAACTGTTTTTCATGTTTTTATTGAATGTCCGAGGTTGGTCCCACTTTTCACACTGCTGGAGAGGACTGTTACAGGACTGGGTTTTGATTTTAACCAAGTTATTTTTATTTTTGGATGTAAATATTCCAAAGCAAACAAAGAAAGATGTACTGTTGCTAATTTTGTACTTGGGCAAGCAAAACTAGCCATTTGGAAGATTTGAAGACTTGCTCTCGATGGGTGAATGGTTGATATGCTCAGAATGTTTACAGCATTAGTTGAATCCAGAATTAGAGTTGAATGTGCGTTTTTTAACAGTACCGGAAACATGGTTGATTTTATGCGTTTTTGTGCATTTTAAGTGGTGTGTAAATAGTGGTTTGTTTGTGTTTTATGAAGAGGACCTTTTATCATTTATTTGGTGATTCTTTTTGAATAATAATAATTATTTTTTTTATTCCACTAATTAAAGATTTTATAAACTTTCTCTCTCTCACTTCCGGTGTGAGTGTGTGTTGAGCGTGAGTGAACGGAGTGGTGCGTGTAGGTTGGAGTGTTTGATTGATTTTTGAATCTTTTTCTTTCTCGCTTTTCTTTTTCTGTTTTGTTCTTGATTTAGCGTTTTGTTATTTAGTGTTGTTTTTGTTTGGCAGGGCCGTGTGCTACCGTTTCTTTTGCGGGCAGCATGACGGTCCCACGGTGTTGAGTAAACTCACGCAGTGCCATGGAGTGAAAGTGGCGTCGGCGGTGAGCGTGGATGATTTCTGTTTAGCTGTTGGTGAGGTTTTGGGACATGAACATATCATGTCCGCCTCAAGGATGAATAGTGTTACCGTCATCTTTCTAAGCTTGATTGAAAAAGCAAATGAGGTAGTTGAAACTGGAATAGTGGTTGAAAACCTGTTCACTCCTGTACTTCCACTTTCAATGCCATCAAAGAAAGTATTGTTGTCTAATGTTCCGCCGTTCATAAGCGACGAGAATTTAATAAGAATTGTGTCCCGTTACGGTAAATTGGTTTCCCCCGTCAAAATGATACCAATTGGTGGAGGATCTCCTCTGCTAAAACATGTCATTTCTTTTAGACGTTTTGTTTACATGATCATAAAAGACGATGCGGATCTGGACATATCATTGCACATCAAAGTTGACAATTTTGACTGTGATCTATGCCACAACGGACAAAATGAAATGTTTTAACTGTGGGTAGGTGGGTCATTTAGCTCGCGTTTGTCTCGTTAAAAACAAAGAGAACAGCGCGAGGGCTGAGGATGTGTCTGATGCGAGCCAGTTGGCTGAGGCCGGACCGTCAGACGTAGCTCCACCTGCGGCAGCGACAGGTGCAGTGGAAGCCAGAGCGGAGGAGATCCCGATCATGTCATGGTTCGGTCTCTGTTTCTAGTGTTTTAGTGGACAGAACCGTGGCACTGCTCTCTCTCCCATGTGTTTATTTCGGTTGTGTCTGCCCCGCCTTCTTGTTTCCCATAATCATTCCCAACTGTCTCTCATCACTACCTTTCCTCATGCGTCCCTATTTAATCCTGGTGTGTTTGCTGTCCTGTGTGGTGGTGTTGTTCTGTCACAAATCGTACAAGGGAGGACTCAAGTGCAGGGGTGAAGGAAAGGTTTATTATAATAACAAAAGGAACAAACACACTAAAGAAACAACCCACGAGGGGGAAAACATAACTAAGAAACAAAACTAGAATATAACACAAACCGGATGAGCCGGGGGAACCAGGAACACGACATAAACAGGATCTGGAGAGACATCAATGACAACAACACCACACAGGACAGCAAACACACCAGGATTAAATAGGGACACATGAGGAAAGGTAGTGATGAGAGACAGCTGGGAATGATTATGGGAAACAAGGAGGCGGGGTAGACACAAACGAGACAAACACATGGGAGAGAGAGCAGTGCCACGGTTCTGTCCAATAGAACACTAGACACAGAGACCGAACCGTGACACTACCCCCCCTCTAAGGAACGCCACCTGGCGTTCCAACATGAAACAGAAATCCAACACCGACATCACCACCAAGCATAACACTCAAGACAGGGAACTCAAGGAATGACAGAAGACCAGGGAAGGGAGGGAGACAAAATAGCAAATAGTCAGAAAAAGCAACCACAAAACCAAAAATTCTCAATCACGAAAAACAAAAAATTCAGTCCATAACCATGAAAAATAACATTGTCCAGGGGGAGGAAACGGAGGGAGGAGCCAGGTGGGCCCCAGCAAGGTTGGCAGGTCCGGCGGATCAGGGGGGGCCGGCGGGTTGAGCCATGTGGGCTCCGGCAGGGCCGGCAGATCAGGCGGGGCCGGCGGGTTGAGCCATGCAGGCCCAGTAGGACCGGCGGATCATGCCGCGAGAGTTCAGGTTCCGGCGGCAGCAAAAGTTCAGGGTCCGGCGGCGGCAAGAGTTCAGGGTCCGGTGGGTCCGGCTTCACCGGCGGGTTCAGCAGGACTGACCACAAAAGTTCAGGCAGGACCGGCGGAACTGACTGCAAGAGTTCAGGCAGGCAGAGTTCAGGCTGCGAAGGCTCTGGGAGGTCTGGCACGACGGCCGGCGGGTCAGGCTGCACGGGCTCTGGGTCGGCCGGCGGGTCAGGCTGCACGGACTCTGGGTCGGCCGGCGGGTCAGGCTGCACGGGCTCTGGGTGGGAAGCCCCGTGCGTCTTTCAGGCACGCAGGGCTGCCAAACCAAAAAAAAGGTCAACAGCCCTTTTGGCCATGGCAGGGCTGATAAGAGGTGCTGCGGCCTCCTGGCGGACTGCGGGCTCCGGGGCGACGTCCTGGCCAGTAGAAGTGGAGGAAGCCCTCTTTTTCCTCCTCCTCTGCGTTCTAGGTCCTGGTGTGGCAGTGTCCGTGGGCGCATCTGGTGGCGCTGTACTTGCCGAAAACTCCTCTGGGGGATCAGCTGCCAAGACCTCCTCTGGGGTCAGAACATCGGTGGGGGGCGTGGTGAGGAATTCCACGAACTCCCAAAAGTCCAGATGCTCCAGCCCCCTCATCCTCCTCCAGCTTAGAGGCTCATCTAGGGCAGCATGGAAGAGGTCCTTGAGATCAGCCTCACTGAACACCAGCCCCGTTGCATTCAGGCCAAACTTCTGGGCAAAAGTCTTCAAATCCGACCCATGCTGACGGAGGGAGCCCAGTATCTTTGACTGCAGCGACTGATGGAACGACAGGCTGGGGTCCATTGTGGCTGGAAGAGAACGGGATCCCTTTCCCCGCTGAGTCCTCATTTGGTGGTGTTGTTCTGTCACAAATCGTACAAGGGAGGACTCAAGTGCAGGGCTGAAGAAAAGGTTTATTATAATAACAAAAGGAACAAACACACTAAAGAAACAACCCACGAGGGGGAAAACATAACTAAGAAACAAAACTAGAACATAATACAACCCGGATGAGACGGGGGAACCAGGAACCCGACATAAACAGGATCTGGAGAGACATCAATGACAACAACACCACACAGGACAGCAAACACACCAGGATTAAATAGGGACACATGAGGAAAGGTAGTGATGAGAGACAGCTGGGAATGATTATGGGAAACAAGGAGGCGGGGCAGACACAAACGAGACAAACACATGGGAGAGAGAGCAGTACCACGGTTCTGTCCACTAGAACACTAGAAACAGAGACCGAACCGTGACAGATCATCAACAGTGCGGAGATCCAGGTAACTGACCCCAATACCGCGTGGGACGAGATTCAGGCAACTGACCCCAATACCACTAAGATCCATTAAAAACACGGACATGCAAAAAATTGATATTTTTGTTAATGCTCCTCAGCCCGGTACGATAGATGATGGAATTGAAATGGAAATGGAGCAGAGTGAATTCAAAGCTCCATCAAAAAGGAAAAAAGCACATAAGATTAAAGGTGTTAGAGCTAAGAAAGCTGACATGGAAGAGGTTTATAAGGAAGATGGAATGGAAACTGAAAGTTAATCTTCTGTTTCAAACACCAGCTTCTCTCAGTGCGAATTCCCCAGTCACAGTTATGATTTGGATGACATAAAACTGTTCTTAAAAGCCACCAAAAATAAGAGAGGGTTTTTGAGTTTTTTCCAGACACAAAACAGTTAATTGATAAAGTTAGACTTCTAATGACGGAAGGTCTGTTCACCAACAAAGAAGTGTATCGATTAAAAAAGATAGTAAGCAAACTAATTTCTGATGATGCCACTGAATGCAGTGAGAAAGCCTAATGGCTTGGCTTTCAAAGTTGTGGGGGTGTGTGGAGTGTTATTATGGTTTTTAGTCTCTTTAATTTCTCTAAACATGAGTGAAATGAATATTGCAACGGTGAATGTCAATGGAGCAAGGGAAATGTTGAAAAGAGCAGACATGTTTGAGGTGTTGATACAAAAAATCATTGGATGTGGTGATGTTGCAAGAAACACAGTGATTTAAAGAAATGCTGCTGATTGGGCGGAGGAGTGGGACGGGGTCTCTGTGTTGAGCCACAACACCTCACACTTTTTGCTAAGAGCTTCAGCCCTACGTCTTATCAGGTTGAGGAAGTAGTCAAAGGTAGACTTTTAAAAGTAAGGGCAATGTTTGAATAGTTTACCTTTGTTTGTGTGTATATTCCCACTGCACCTGTACAAAGAATGTTATCTTTAAATACTTTGTGTTCAGTTTTACAAAAGTGCTGTACCGAAGAATATTTATTTATGGGTGGTGATTTTAATTGCACAGTCTCAAACTTAGATAGGAATCACATGGAACCGCTTTTACCTTCGAGAAATCGGTTATTTCTTCTTATCAAGACACATGAGTTGAGTCATGTTTGGAGGCAGATTCATGAGAATCAAAAGCAATACACCTGGACTCACATTCGTGACAGTGTGATTTCCCTGGCGAGACTGGACCGGTTTTATGTTTTTAAGCATCATTGTAATGTTGTGAAGAGATGTTTCATTACCCCACTGAGCTTCTCTGACCACTGTATGGTACAGTGTTCCGTGTTTTTAAACTCCATTAAACCTAGGAGTGCATACTGGCAGCTCAATACTACTTTGTTGGGTGACCAGTATTTTAAAAAACACTTTTAAGCTATTTTGGAATGATTTTAAGACGACAAAGGGATCTTTTAAATCTCTTCGTCAGTAGTGGTATTTTGGGAAAGCCCAAATTAAACAATTATGTATACAGTATACTCAAAATGTCACTAAAGAGACTATTTTTAAAATGAACATTTTGGAGACTGAAATTTTAAACCTTCAAGAATTGGCTGAGTCAACGGGCGCTCAGGGTTGTCTAGATACCCTGGTAAATAAAAGACGCAATTGGCTGACCTGCTGGTGTTCGTTATCTGGTATGTTGTACTCTTTGGCTATAGAGCCACTTTTACAGCAAATAAGGGCCAGATTGCATGGTTTGTCTTTACCAAACTGTAAAGAAAATCTAATACTGTCAGCTTATGCAGATGATGTTACGATCATGATTAGTAGACAAAGCGACATACAGGTTTTAATGGGGATAATCAAGACTTTTAAAAGTATTTCTTCTGCTACTGTAAACTGGAGTAAAAGTGAGACTTTACTTGTTGAAAAGTGGACAAGGGGTAAACCAAATATTCCTGAGGGACTAAGTTGGGGAAAATCTGGTTTTAAATATTTAGGAGTGTATCTGGGTGATGACCTTACAGTACAAAAAAATTGGGAAGGAGCGATTGAAAAAGTTAACGGTCGCCTGGATAAATGGAGGGTTTTAATCCCAAAGATGTCTTACAGAGGACATATTTTAATCATTAACAACTTGGTTGCTTCCACGTGTAGCAGATTTGGATCCCGCATGGTCAGGTGAGTTAATGCGGGATTTAACATCATTGTTTGAGCTGTGTTTTGAGTAGCACTGCTAATCTGCATTTCATGACCGTTTGTCCAATCTTGGCGTTCAAGAGAGTGTGGCGTCCTACTATCTTGTGCGTGCAGTTTTAATCTGTTTGTGCAGTGTTTGGAGTGGTGAATGAGCGAACGGTATGTTTCTTCTCCCCCAGGTTTGTAGTGAGTTTTATGTAACTTATTTCTCAGCTGTGGAAGCACTGCGAGCCACATTTAATGTATTTTAGTGTGTAGTATACTGGCGGCGGCTGTTGCATAAAGGCTGAGTTCAGTTCATTCAGGTTTCCAGTTCCCGTGGCCATCTGGTGAGTAGACGATCAGTTATTGTCTTCACGGATGATCATAAACTAATTCTATGTCTCTTGCATAGGATTGGAGGGTGAACAACATCAGTGCAGTGGCTACACTGCTGTCTTGCTCCTGCATAATTTCTACTGGACTCACACAGCTCCGGTTACGTTGTTTAAGGAGCTACGTTTTCCTACTTTGTTTTGTGTTTAAATTATTACTTTGGAAGTGTTAATTGTGTATGGTAGTGATCTCCCTCAGATCTGTTAGTAAAAATCCAGGCTATTTTAGTAGATAGACCACATGTTTTATGGTCACCAGCCATAAAACAGATTCACTGCCCTCTTGGCCATGGCTGGGTGGACAGGCTCATTCCTCATGTTTGGGTCCGTGAGTTTCCTTTCAAAAAAAGTATTTCTGGTGACTAACCCGGTAGGTTGTTTTGTCACAGAAGGCAAGGATGAAGACAAAGATGATGATCCAACAGCACTTTTAATGAAGGCAAAGAAGATAACAGCAGTGCGAAACGTGATAAAACATTAACAACAACTGACAAACTGCATAGTGAAGAGGGAGAACAAAATATACTAGCAGTGCTGTCCATAGTGACTCGGCTGAAACGAGTATCCGATACGGATAAGGCACTTTTGCCGAATACGAGTATTATATGAGTAATACATATAAACAGTTTGTTTTTTATTTCAGTTTGTTTGTAGTACTTACTTATTAACCAGTAGAGTTCTGGTAAATGTGGGGTTTGTTCAGACGTGGTGCTTGGTGGAATGCAACTAGCGTTGCGTCTCTGCCTGTCAGAGATTTATTTATTTATTTAATCATCTGCTGGCTCTAACCAGTTCCCTGTCATGGGAACTCGCACTGCGTCGACAACGCAATTGGGAACGCCTTAGCGTAAATGTCTCTTGAAGCACAATAAAACCAACGTGCAGGGCGTGTAAGTCGCCGAGATGATGTCATGAGCCAGGAGTATAAAGGCACGTCACGACCCGGAAGCGGAAGCTTTAGTGTCTTCAACAGCGCTCAAAGCTAAACGTGTGTGTGTATGTGCTGGTCGCGTGGTCCAAGTTTAGTTTAAAAGAAAAGATTGTGAAAAAGATTTCACATGTGTTTGTAATGGCGGATCAAGTATTTAGACGTTGTGTCACTCCTTGTCCCCGATATTTGACGGGACGGGATACACACGCTCTATGTGTTGCTTGTTTGGGAGAGGAGCATGCATGATTAGTGGTCGAGGGCACTGATTGTGCAGACTGTTTGCAGATGCCTCTGCGAACACTCCGATCCCGCCTGGCATCTTTCGAGGAAGACGCTCAGGCTCGCGGCCCTGGCGGTTCCGGTCCCACTGTCCCACAGCGGCAATCGCGATCATGGGGGTCGCAGATGGATTTGTCAGATGGGTCGGAGACGGGTTTGGCCTTATCTCCGCCTTTACCTGGCAGATCTGCCGTCACTCAGGCGTCGGAAGCACACCCTGTGGTGGCTTCTTCTGATCCCGATGAGGAGGCGATACTGCAGCTATCCAGCTCCGAGGAACTGGACGTTGTTAGTATCAACGCTGATGAGGAGGTACCGCCAGCCCCCTCACCAGCGTCAGATGAGTTGCTCGAGGTGGTTACTCGCGAGTGGCCGTCTGAGCGGAGGGATGCTCGCCCAAAGAGTAGATTGGATGAGCGTTTTCTGCCGTCTAGAGCACCACCTCAGTGCCGGTGTTTGCCTTTTTTCCCCGACCTCCACACCGAGGTGTCGAGGTCCTGGAAAAGGCCCGCCTCCCACAGAGTGCATATCAGTGAGACCGCTGTTTATGCGTCTCTTGTGGGAGAAAAAGAACGCGGATACGGGGCAATGCCTAGAGTTGAGGAGTCCCTGGCTAAATAAATGGCTCCACACTTACCGCAGCCCCTAAAAACACAGACGCTGCCCACCAAACCCCTGAGGGTTACATCATCACTGCAGTATATCTCCATACATCCTCACTGCTGCAGGCCTACCAGGCAGAACTTTTGTCGGACCTTGACGAAGGCGGGGGAATTGGCCCAGAGGCAGTAGCCGAGCTGCGGAGGGCAACGGATCTTACTCTCCGGGCTGCCAGGGAGACGGCCGCCTCCATTGGCAGCTCTATGGCAGCGCTGGTAGCCACAGAGAGGCATCTGTGGATGAATCTAACAATCTGAGCTGGAGAGATTAAAAAAATTTGTTGGACACCCCTCTTATGCCTCCTGGCCTCTTCGGCGACGCTGTAAAAATGGCGTTCGAAAGGTTTCAGGAGGCTGCTAAGCAGGAGGCGGCATTCAAAAAGATCCTTCCCCGCCGTTCTCAGGGTTCACAAGCTGCGAGCCAGCCGCAGCCTAGTAGCTCCACATATCGTGCCGCTCAGAAGCAGAGCGTTGCGACCTGTCAGCCCCCTCAAAAGGGCTCGGGCCGACAAGCTCAGCCTCAGCCTTCTGGCAAGCGGACCGACCTGAGGGTCGTTCTGCAAGCTAAGAAGGCTAAGAACAAGAGGCCCTGACAACCATGGTGTCCGGCCTCGCAGGGGCCCCCCTTTGGCTCGTCATCAGGCCAACGCCCTGCAGGCACATCTGTGAGTCTGGTATCTTGAGGGAGCCAGATCAAACAGAAATCAGGTGGTTCATCCCAGCTGTCACCCCAACAGGGTGCGCTGGGCAGGTCGCCCCCTCCAAGGAGGGTCCTAGAGCAGCCACTCCAGGTCTTCCCGGGCAGTTTCCCGGGGCCTGGGGTGGAAACCCGAGTTTAAGAGGCTGGCCTCAAGAGGTTAGTTCCCCTGAGGGAGTTCATGGGCACGTCTGCCAGGCATTTATCAGTGGGTCCTGCGCACCATACACATAGGCTATACCATCCAATTTCGGTCGAATCCACGAAAAATTTGCGGGGCTTCTTCCGACGGTGGTAGACCCCGAGCAGGCTCTGGTTCTGGAACAGGAAGTAGAATCATTGCTGAGGAAATAGGCCATAAAGTATGTACCTCTCTCAGCCATAGGTTCGGGCTTTTACAGCAGTTATTTCACAGTTCTGAAAAAGGATGGAGGTATGAATCCCATTCTAGTCCTGCGCCTTTTGAACAAGACTGTCAGGCGATTGAAGTTCAGAATGTTAACATTGAAACAGATCGTATCCCAAATCAAGCCCGATGACTGGTTTGTGACAATAGATCTCAAGGATGCATATTTCCACATCTCCATCCTTCCTCAACATCGGAAGTTTCTCAGATTCGCCTTTGGGGGCAAGGTTTATCAGTATCGAGTACCTCCATTTGGCCTAGCTTTATCTCCTCGCACCTTCACGAAATGCATGCAGAAATCGCTGGCTCCGGTGCGATCCAGAGGCGTCCGTGTACTGTATTACATCAACGACTGGCTGATTTTAGTCCCGCTCGGGCTGGGGGGCAGTCCTGAGGGACCGCTTGGCCCAAGGTCTGTGGGACGGGCACCACCTCTCCTGGCATATCAATGCCTTGGAGATGATGGCTGTCTGGATGGCACTACGAGTGTTTTTTCCCGACCTCAGAGGCCATCATGTAGTAGTCCGGACCGACAATACGTCGGTGGTCTCCTACATAAACCACCAAGGGGGTTTCCGTTCTCGTCGACTGTCCAAGTTGGCGGGGAGGGTCCTCCTCTGGGTCCAGAGGAAACTGCTCTATCTCCGAACAGTCTACATCCCGGGATCCCAGAACCTGGGGGCAGACTTCTAGTCGCGGCAGGGGCTGATGCCCGGGGATTGGCGACTCCACACCGAGGTGGTGGAGCAGATTTGGGAGAGATTCGGCCAAGCTCAGGTGGAAATGTTTGCATCTCAAGAAACGACTCACTGCCCACTCTGGTTCTCCCTTTAGCTTCCAGCGCCTCTCGGCCTGGATGCCATGAGACAGGAGTGGCCGAGAGTGGTCGCTCTGCCCCCAGGGGTTCTCACATTAGTTGCCCCGTGCTGGCCAGGCAGGGTGTGGTTTTCAGATCTAGTGTCCCTCATAGACGGCACTCCTTGGGAGATTCCGGTCAAGAGGGACCTTCTGTCCCAGGCTCAGGGGAGTATTCTCCATCCTCACCCGGAGCTGTGGAAACTATGGGTCTGGCCCCTGAGGGGGCCCAACTAATAGAATCTGGTCTCTCAACTGAGGTTGTGGAGACCATTCTCCACTCCAGAGCCACTTCCACGAGGAAACTCTACACCCAGAAGTGGAGGATCTTCACTTCTTGGTGCAGCGAGAAGCAGTTGAACCCAGCTACCTGCCAGGTTGGCATCGTTCTGGAATTCTTGCAAGAAAAGTTCACTGCGGGGCTATCTCCCTCCACACTAAAGGTTTAAGTGGCATAGTGGCTTACCACGTACCTTTGAGTGGTGCCTCTTTGGGCAGCCTTCATTGTTCGTTTCCTTCGTGGCACTCAGAGGCAGAGGCCTGCGGTACGTTCTAAGGTGCCTCCTTGGGACCTGTCCTTGGTACGTACTCAAGGCCCTATCCCAGGCTCCCTTTGAACCTCTGGAGGAAATCTCAGATAAATATCTTACTCTGAAAACACTCTTTTTGCTCGCCATCTCTTCTTTCAAGAGGATTGGCGACCTTCAGGCCCTCTTGGTGGCCCCTTCAAGGATTGGTGGAACCACTCTTGGTGGTAACCCGGCCTTTCTTTACCCCAGGCCGGGTTATGTGCCTAAGGTTCTATCGAGCCCTATGCACCACATAGTACTGCAGGCCCTATGTTCTCCTCCATTTGAAGATCATGACCGGGAGTTCAAGAATAATGTCTGTCCAGTGCGAGCACTGGACGCCTACGTCCACAGAACTGCCCCGTGGCGTAGGTCAGATCAAGTTTTTGTTTGTTTCGAGGCCCCTAGGGGCTCCACAGCCTCTAAGCCTACTATGAGCAGGTGGATAGCTGAGGCTATCTCCCTGGCTTATGAATCAGCAGGGCAGCAGTGTTAACTGTCTGTGTCCACTGTCCGTGTCCGTGCACATTCTACAAGGAGCATGGCTGACTCTAAGGCTTTTCTCACAGGGGCCTCCCTTGCAGACATTTGCAATGTGGCTGGCTGGTCCTCACCGCATACCTTTATTAGTCCCGCCTGGGATCTTGGGATCTTTGGCGTTATCATAGTGAGCTACGTTTCACTTGGCATACTCCCGTACGCTGAGGCGGTGTGGGTATTCCTCGTTAATTGCATTGTCAATGCAGTGCGAGTTCCTTTGACAGGGAACATCTCAGGTTACTTTCGTAACCCTAGTTCCCTAAGAGGGAACGAGACACTGCGTCTCGTAGCCTTAGCTCCTATGCATGCCGGCCTGTTTCAGACACTGGTCAAGCTTCCGCTTCCGGGTCGTGACGTGCCTTTATACTCCTGGCTCATGACGTCATCTCGGTGACGTACACGCCCGCACGTTGGTTTTATTGTGTTTCAAGAGACATTCACGCTAAGGCGTTCCCAATTGCGTTGTCGACGCAGTGTTTCATTCCCTCTTAGGGAACTAGGGTTACGAAAGTAACCTGAGACTTTTTTTGACTTCACGCAAAAAATAAAGTAAGTAGTAGTATAAAAATTATATTTCGAATTAATTAGCTACACACACACACACACACACACACACATATACCTGGTGTGTGGGGGGGAATCACACTGATCGAAAAAAATGAAAAAGTTAAAAACCGAAAGTTATGTTTAGATGAAAACTCGTTCATTACATTTTTCTCATTTTTCATCATAATTTCGACCACATGTGTTGTATTCATTGTTGCAAAACTAGTTTTATATACAGTGGAGTTCGGTTATGTCGACCACCTCGGGTTGCCAAAAAGCGTAACCGTTTAGTGAGATAACCAACACCCAATATGAAAATTTATTTGATGAAGCGATCGGCATGCTATAAGAATGTACATACACTGTATTTGTTTGCTAACAACAAAAGGTATATGTGCACCAACTAACCGCAGAGATTGTACCTCTTTTAGTTTTGAGATTGCTACTTTATGTTTATGTTGGGAATATCCCTTTAAGACGCCGTATGGTGTTGTGTGCGCTGTTCTGGTGTGTGTGTGCTGTTCTGGTGTGAGCGTGTGCGAGGAGGAGAGTGTGTTTGAGTGAGGAGAGAGATGGCAGCTCTACCACTGACTGTTATATAGCATAATCTACAGTTTCTATTTTCCTTCTTTTATTTGTGATGTTTGTCAGAGTGTTTTCTTTTTCCTGGTTTGTACTTGTGCTCTTTACATGTTTGAGAAGAGAGTGAAACCCATCTATAAACCTCGTCATTTAGGCAGTCGTCAACCACTCTGACAGCCAGAGCAAGATTTACCAGTATATGCTAAAAACCACCTTCGATTCTCGATACAAACCTTTAATCATATTCTCCAACATTGCAAACACAATTTCGCTCACAGCATACACAGTCACATAAACACATTTGCTCATAACAGTCATTTCGCTCTGACGCAGTTCTGAATAATATTGCACATGCGGTTACTATGTCTAATGCTTTGTTGAGTTTTGCCTTTAACGGTCTGCTTGAAAACAAGTGCTTCTAAGCTTCTATCTGTAACAACGTCTTTGTTGATGTCAATGTAATCAGCGTTGTGTGATTTCGTAATCACTCTTGAACTCCAGCATTCGTCCCATGAAAATATAATTTATTGGATCACTGGAGTAACACAAATAAGTTTGAGGACTCTGAAGCAATGCAAATAGCGCGCACAGCAATGCACGACACGCTGTGAAAGAAAGCGAGTAAAGAAAATAATTTCAAAGAAGAAAATAATCAACGAAACATTGTGTATATTACAAAAGTGCTCAAGGTCACAATTATATAACATGAAATCATCAATTACACAACACACAGCCCTTATGATATGGCATGACAAACTAATCTGACAAAATGACCGGAGAGACAAAAATGGTCATGGCATGCACGTGCAGGGAGCTCGGTGCATACGTAGTGAACTAGGTACGATTAGGAGCCACGAGTTAACCATGTGAAGTGGCGAATTTGTCCCTGTTTCGTGCTTGAGATACCAGAATTCGGCAACGTGAAAGAATCGACGTAAACGATGAGAAAATACTAAGACAAATAGGGAATTTGGCGGTTCCACTTCTAAAACGTTGACATAATAGTTTTGGCAAGTTAACTGAGACTCGAGATAAGTGAACTCCACTGTAGTTTGTTTGTTATCGTGATCAAAACCATTGATCTGAAGCTCAATGCTGATGCTGTCATTTAAATAGTTTTCTAATCAGCAATAAATATAACAATTTCTGACCAACCCATATCATTTGCATGATTAAAAATAACATACTGGTTAAAGCCCCGTCCATTTCAAGACAACCCGACCACTTCCCCACTTCCGGGTTAGGCCCCGCCCAGTCCGAGTACAGATACAGATAATTCACATGGTTAACAGATACAGATACATATAACGCTGTACTCGCTCATCCCTAGTCAGAAGCATATCTTCATCAATCACATGGTTGTCGGGTAAAGTGACCTTCCACGTGGCAGAAATGCATTTCTAGGCATTAGCTTGTCGAGAACAACAAGTCATTCCGTCTCCTTATGGTGCCAGTTAATCACCTCACCAATACAGAGCATATTAACGAATACACAGATACACAGTACTCCAAGTGTACGTAAATTAAAAATCCCTAATTTGATTATAAATCATTCATTACAAATCATTACAATAAGAGAAAGAAAATAATATGCACACAAATAAAAAAAAGAAAATAATATATCTACAAAAAAGAAAAAGAAAATTATATAGATATACAGTATATACATCTATACAGGCAAAACATCTTGTTTTTTGTGAAACTGTCAGAACGTCGCCCTCTGTCAACATGAGACTCATGTGATGGAAACATTGTCCCATTTTCAATTATTTTGGCAGCAACATCATCACAACTCTGATCACATAATCATTCAAACATGTCCGTCAAACAGTGGAATATTTGGTTGTCCCAATTCATAACACGTGGGGTAGATTTCCAACATGGTGCTCCACAGGTGGGTCTCAAAAAAATAAACCCCCTCCAGCACTCTGTGCACTATTGAACACCATGTAAGAAAGACCGCCCCTACTGACAGCAGAAGAAAATTCACCAGCACAAAAACTGTTGGTGATGACACCTCTTAAAAGGGCTTATAGGACTACATTTACATTTGGCAGACACTTTTATCCAAAGCGACTTACATTTGCATTCAAGATGGACATTGAATCAGTTCTTGCTTTCCCTGGGATCGAACCCATGACTTTGCATATACTACTATACTATAATACACTACTGACTGAGCTACAGGAAAGCCTCTACAGGAAAACAGGAAATGACTACTAACACCAAGTTGTTTGACAAATTTGTCATCCATGAATGAAACTATTAAAAGGCATTAGTCACTTAACAGTACACAACTTATTGAACAATAACAGCTTCAAACTGTCAACTTTTTGGCACAAAATGTCCCTATTGAAAAAGACCTTAATTAGAAAAAAAGCAACTACAAACTAAGAAAAAAACTGATAAAATATAATTATTAATAATTATTAATAATTTTTAAAAATCGTATTTTTCTCTTGAGCTAGCTCTGCGTTGTGATTCACGCCCCTCGTGAGCACGAGGGGGTGGCCCAATTCTTCAAATTTATACAAAAACAAAAAATTCTGGGTAATATAAAGTTTACTCTAAAGTTAAATAAACTCTCCTCTCTGTGTTGTTTCACGGCAGACATTAACCATCAACAGCATCCATTCCATATTGCAACTCTTTTACAACAATATTTGAAAATAGTTTACAAAGAAACCATTAGTAACATAGCAATATACTATTGCATTTTACATTAAACATAGCAATTATAACAACAAACAATAATATACAAGATATACAATAGTATATACAAGATGGCGCCGCGGATGGCAGCCTCGGTTTTTTGCTCTTCAGTGATTGTCTTGTCTTTGTTTGTTTGTTCTGCTTTTAGTCATTCTTTTCCGATTGTTTTCACCAAAAATGAACTACTGTACATTAGGGAACACATTAGGGAACACACACCAGACAATATTTCTGTGGTTTTTGATTATTCAGACGTTTTATTTGATATCCTCGTTGGAGTCGCGACTGTCTCTTTAAACCGAGCCAGATGCATGCGAGGGTGGCGATCTGGGGCACTGGTCAAACCCCGCTCGCGGGGCCTCCGCACTCCTCTTCCCAGTATTCATCTTGCTAATCTCTGTTCTACTCAGCCGTCATTGAGTCTGTTTTGTGCACCTCCATCACTGTCTGGTTTGGTTCAGCTACCAAATCTGACATTGGGAGACTACATCGCACAATCCGGACTGCAGAGAGGATTATTGGTGCTTCGCTGCCAGCCCTCCAGGACCTGTACTCTTCCAAAGTGAAAAAGAGAGCAGGTAAAATCATCACAGACTCTGCTCACCCTGGAAACACCCTGTTTCAACTGTTACCGTCAGGACGGCGACTACGATCACTGGCCACTAGAACATCTAGGCACAGGAACAGTTTCTTTCCACAGGCCATTTCCCTCTTGAACAGTTGAATTAATAAAAGATAAAATGCTGGGCAGAGCGCAGGGGAAGAAAAACAATGCAGACGGATGTTATGGCTGACAATCTATCCCCTCTCCCACTCCATACAAAAAATCCCAGCATGTGACCACATGTACTGTGTATGTTTATGTATTGTTGTTTGCTATGTAAACTCATGTTGTGTTGCATATGTGCACTGGAAGCTTCAATACCAAGACAAATTCCTTGTGTGTGCAAGCACACTTGGCAATAAAGCTCTTTCTGATTCTGATTCTGATTCTAATTCTAAAAACCTGTATAGTGAAATAAAATGTCCTTTCTGTGTTTTCACAGCAGACATTAACCATCAACAGCATGCATTCCTCATTGCAACTGTTGCTACATCATACTCTACCAACCAAAGTTTTTTCTTCCTGTCTGCAGCTCCCAAACAAACCATGTGAGAGCACATTACAACTTTGAATTCGTAGCCGATGCCTAATTCAGGAGGATTCACAATAATTGAGTCTAACACAGTTATACTACAAAAACAATTAATAATTATTTACAAAATGTGAACAGTTATATGAGTAGTATAAGGTTGACTTTGTTCAACTTTATTACCTGTTTGAAATAATCCATAAGATAAAATGCAATCTGAGGCGGTTACATTAATAATTTAATTTCTATTGTCCTGTAGTACTTGGTTGCTTTCATGAATATTCATGTTGCGCCACCTGTCACAGCAGTGTTTCCCAACCCTGTTCCTGGAGGCACACCAACACTACAGGTTTTCCAACTCTTCCTAATTAAACACACCTGATTCAACTCATCAGCTTGTTAGTAGAGACTCCTAAGACCAGAAATATATGGGACAGATAAGGGACACATGCAAAATGTGTACTGTTGGTGTGCCTCCAGGAACAGGGTTGGGAAACACTGTGTCACAGTCTAGTCTAGATCCTTATGTTTGTCCCTCTTGTGTTGCCGTAGATGTCTAGTTAGTTTGATTACCACATTTTGATTAGCACATTCACTGTCCACTGCCCAGTTAAACCCAGACACTTATGAAATTATAATTTTGCCCTGTCTGCCTATGACCAAACAATTGGTTTGATTTATTTATTTATTCTTTATTTATCTGGGAAAATCCCAATGAGATATCATAATCTCTTCCTTCAGGGAGACCTGGTCAAAAAACGGTGGCACACATAGTTTCAGACAAATTATAAAAACACAGACAATCCAACAATAGTTGGATATAGCCAATACATTTATTACAAAGTTACATAACATAAATATATATAACATAAATATGTTAACACAATCATTATATACCACAAGAAAATACCCATTATATATACACAGTGTATCACACACAACATCAGGCACATCTGTAATGTATCTGATTGTTTTTTACTCTTTGGCCACTAGATGGTTTTGTGTGCAAATGAGGCTTCGAGAAATGAACCCTTTTGTGAACCACTTGGCTGAAAAGGTTCAATGCTACATGAGGCTTCATCTCGCCATCACTACCGCTCACACCGGCCCGTCTGTCAATTTTAAGAAACCAATGTGGCCCGCGAGACAAATAGTTTGCCCACCCCTGATTTAAACCCTCATGTGCATCATGTCTTTGTCCAGGGGTGTGGCTCTTTGACTGATCTTTTACATTTTGACTGATCGTCCTGTTTACAATTGCAATTTATTTTTAAAATTTATAATTTTAAAATAAATAGAAACGAATTTAAATGTATTTTCTTAACCTAACTAGAATTTTAAAACATGTTATTTAAAAAAAAATATTTTAACTAAACCTTTTGCGCGATTTAACGTGGCTAGCCAATTGGCTGACAGGCGCTGCATTCTGATTGAAGTACATTAGTAGGAATCGTCATGGCAGAATCCAAAAAGATTACAGCTAAACGAAAATATGAAGATGAGCACAGGACATTTCTATCTGAATGGGAGGATTTATATTTCTTTGTTGAACGAAATGGAAAACCATTTTGCTTGATATGCCAGACTTCATTGTCACATTTTAAGGCTTCAAATCTTGAACGGCATTTTACATCAGTCCATCCGACGCTGGCGCGGGAATTTCCAAAAGGCAGTGAACTTCGGAAGCACAAGGTAAACACATTGAAACATCAGTCGGACAAGCAAAGTCAGCTTTTTCGGAAATTTACCAAGCATTCAGAGACTGTGACATTAGCGTCATATCAGCTTGCATGGAACATTGCTCGTGCTAAAAAAAACGTACTGTGAAGGGGATTTCGTTAAAAAGTGCCTTAGTGACGTTGTTGCTATTCTTTGTCCCGAAAACGAACATTTGAAACGATCGGTAAAGGACCTTCAGCTGTCACGGCACACCGTTGAAGAGAGAATATCGGACATTAACAACTCCGTTAAAGCCCATTTATACTCAGATCTTCAGAAGTGTCGGTATTTCAGCATTGCTTTTGGACGAGTCTTGCGATGTTCAGGATAAGCCACAGTTGGCAATATTTGTGCGATTCGTGTCTGAAGACTGCACAATTAAGGAAGAGCTACTTGATACTGTGCCACTGAAACACAAAACCCGTGGCATCGATCTGAAAGAGACACTGATGGCTGTTATTGAGAATGCAGATCTGAGGTTATCAAAACTAACAGCAATAACCACTGATGGAGCTCCAGCCATGTTGGGATCTGGGAAGGACCTTGTAGGGCTGTGTAAAGCTGATGACCGTTTTCCTGAGTTTTGGACGTTTCACTGTATTATCCACCAAGAGCAATTGGTGTCAAAAAAGCTGAACTTGGATCACATTATGAAACCTGTGCTGGAGATTGTCAATTTTATACGCGCACATGCTCTTAATCTCAGGCATCTGTGGATCTGCAAGGGAAGTTAAAGATGGTGCCTGACCTGGTGCAGAGTGTTTTCACATTTGTCAACAAACTCAAGCTATTCAAGACACACCTACAAAAGAGACAGTTCACACATTTTCCATCCTTGTTGAAGGCAAGTGGACAAGCAGCAGAGGTTGTAAACGGGAGTACTGCACGGTATGCAGCACTGATTGAAAATCTTGAATCTTGATTGAATCTTGATTCTCCAGCCTACGCCAAAAAAGACCACAGATTATATTTCTTCTCAACCCATTCACTGCTGATTCAGACTGTTTAACAACCCCTTTAGTGGAAGATGAAGCAGCATCTCAGCTTGAAATGATTGAATTTTCTGAGGATGACAGACTTAAAAGTGTTCTGAGGGAAGGAACCGTGGAGTTCTGGAAGATTGTGCCGATTGAGAGATATCCCAATGTCAAACAGGTCGCACTCAAACTATTGTCAATGTTTGGGTCAACTTACATCTGTGAATCAATTTTTTCAACACTGAAACAAGTGAAATCAAAGCATCGCTCTGTCCTGACTGACACACACGTGAAAGAGTTACTATGAGTAGCCACAACTGAATACAAGCCAGACTTCACAAAGATTGTGGAAACCAAAGAATGCCAGGTGTCCCACTGAGTCAAGTACACTGTGTTACGCTATAGTTGTGTATTATGTCTCTGTTTTTCTGTGAGTATCTCTGTTTGACTCTGTCTAGAAACATCATCCTGATTGGTTCCTACAGGCTGATTGATACTGTGTCCTGACTGGTGCTCACTTCCTCAAGAGAGAATGGAGAGAGGTCGTTTGTTTGGTGCATTTTGTAGAATCTATGTTTGTGTTGAATGTGTTAAGAGTGTTAAACTATGAGTAGTCTTTGTTGGAACTGAATTTGTTATACTTGACCATTTTGCCTGTTTGACGCCGAGATTGGATTGCACTTTTTGATTGGTTGCCTGATTGTAAATACTTATTATTTGGGAAAGTAGGGAGGCCAATGGCATTTTTATTTATTGTAAACCATTTGATCTTTGTTTTTGGTTAGGGAGTTAGGTTTGAACATTGTATTTTCTTTTCTTTGGGGTTAGGGTTTAAGAAAGAGGTTTTAAAATAAGGAATTTTGTTTGTTGTTTTGGCCCAGTCGGCCAAACATTAAGATAAATAAATTTACTATTTTCAAAATATTACTTTTCTGTGTTTTTCATGTTGCACCCTTTTCCCTAGACGGGGGCGTAACACACTGATCCAAACATTAAAATCTATTAAAAATCTATTAAAAACTATTGTTTGTTATGTAATTGCTAATCGTAATAAATAGTAATAATAAAAAAATATTGTGAGAAACATCTGTTGTGTGGCTTTTCTCAGTCATGAGGTTTTTTTTTGTGGCTCATCATGCTGAACAGGTTCGCCACCGTCTTTGTCAGTTGTTGAATGTTATTTGTTTGTAAGCAGAGTTTGGTAGTTTGCTCCTGGTTTTCTCTTGTTTGCACCCTCGTGTGCCTTTTTGTTTGGTTTATAATTAAAGTTCCATTTTGTGTTTATTAAGCTATCCCCGTGTGTCTCCGTGTTTTTACACACAACTGCATCGGTGGGATAACACCACCCATGAGATACAAATATTTCAGGAAATGAATATATTGTAACACCGGATCCAGTGTAGAAAGCACAGCATATTTTTTTTTCAGTCTCTTTGCAAAAACGTTTTCAGTCATTTACGTAGATCTGTGTGAACATGGATCATTTAAAAAAATATTTTCTTCAGTAGAGAGGAAAAAATTAAAAAAAAAATTTTTTTAATTAATTAATAATAGTTTATCTTCTTATGCAGAGATGGCACATTCCAAAAAGAGTTGCATGGTTTAAATAAAAGCTGTTTTTGGATTAACAAGGACGTTTTCAGTTATGAAATGTACAGGAGGTTTTTATAGTTAACTGTCCTCTTAAATCAAAAGCTCAAAGGAAAATTTAATTTCTTGACCCAGTGGGCCAGTGGGAATTTTTATAACCAAGTTTATAACCCACTACTACTGTATGTCTGCATGTGCATGTGCATTTTATATTTGCACTGTATTTTCTCTCCTCTCTACTGACTTAACAACCGATCCCCACTGCCACCTACATGCTTTACCCTGTGTCCCCCCAAGCCCATGTAACCATAACAACAATACTGATTGATGTCATCAATGCCGTCTGAGGTCAAAACAGAGTTACAGTACAAAAAAGACAAAGAGAAGAAAATTAAAATGTTGGTTCACAGTATTCTGGTATTCTAGTTTAGAGTGAATACAGCACCTATTTTAGCAAGAATAATTCATGAATTTTGATTCATGAATGAACAACATAAATGCACTGGTACAAAGTGATTTGCCAAAGTGTTCAGCCAAACAAACTTTGTTTATATTGTTTTTTCTGTGACCACTGTAAAGCTGCTTTGAAACTATCTACATTGTAAAAAGCGCTATATAAATAAAGGTGACTTGACTTTCATTTTGTGTTTGGACACTTATGTTTGGTTTAATAAACGCCTCTCTGGGGCCCACTGTGTCTGTCGTTGGCTCCACCCGTCACAATATATATATATATATATATATATATATATATATATATATATATATATATATATATATATATATATATATATAAAGAGTGATAACGGCAGTCAGAAGAGAAATGGTTTACTGTCACTACCTCAGTCAATGTATTAGGAAGACCATCACAGCAGTTAATTAAAAAAATAGATAAATTCCATCCTGAGGTATTGTAGGCTAACACAAATTAAAGTGTTATAAGTATACTTTTTTTGGTGAAATTTTGTGCTAAATTTACCACGCTAATGCTGTGGAAATGTATCACTGTGTGTGAAAGGGTTTCAAAATATACTCTGCCATGACCTGAACATATCCTGAAACTAACATAACCTTTTTCTCACAGTTCAACCTTAGGATTCACTCTACTACTTGACAGTGTGGTTGTGTTGTTTGGCAAAGATATGATAATTGCAATCATTATATTGCAAGAATTATTCACAATAATTGTTGTAAAATAATAGGCATTGAAACAAATATGAAAAAAACTAGCTGCATACTTCTATGCTTTTACTCTCTTTGGGTGTGTGTGTGTGTGTGTGTGTGTGTGTGTGTGTGTGTGTGTGTGTGTGTGTGTGTGTGTGTGTGTGTGCTTGTTTACATGATTTATGAGTACACAATGTGTATAATGACATGGGTATGTTTTGTTAAATGTATGTGTCTGTTGCATTCAATTACACTGGTGAGTACACACAAACCCAGATAAAAAACCTTAATATGACATTTAAAATGTCAGAGGGTGAACTAAAACTCTCTTCAGCAGTCAGGCTGATTGGTTGATTGGTTGGGGATGGTGGATGTGGGCCAGGTCACAGAGGCTCACTTGCTGTTTGCCTGCAGGACTCTACTCTCTGATGAGAGGGACATGTAACATGTTGTTAATTCATCTGTCTGAAAGGCCACAGATTTATTTGAATACAAACTAAGAGCCAGTCAGAGATGTTCTTAGCAGTCTAAATCTACTGTTAAAAAACAACCACGTTAACACCAAATAAGAAACAAATGTTATAAAATATTGAAAAGCACTGTAAAAAACACTGAAAATATTATAAAATTTTAAATTAATGTATTTGTCAAAAATAGAACATTACAGAATTAACCTAAATACATGATACATTAACCAACAAAACTATATCCTTAATGTAACAATTTCAATTGACCACTTTTTACACTAACAGTAGAGAACATTAAAAAATAAACAAACATATAAGAATAAACAGACATATAAGAATTGTCATCACAAACACAATAGTGTGCTAAGAGATGTGAACACAAAATGTGAATAAAATTAAATTAAGTAAAAAGAATGTTAGAATGCAAGAAAAGAGAGGAGAAAATGTCATTAAAGTAAAAACAGATGGCCAAATTCAGCATACCCTAGAGATTGCAGGGGAAAATTCACTGCACCTACGGTCATGAGTGCCAGGGAGGTTTTTATTAAGAGCTTGTATGTGTAGGTCAGAATACATTATGTCTTAGTCTAAGACAAAGACATTCCAGAAAGTGAGCTCATACTACATGAATGATGATGTCATAAAAAGGATGAAACATAATACCAATGAATGCTAACTGACCTACCAAGGTATACACTTTGCATATACAGAACACTCTCAGATGACAGGCAGTGAGTGGAAATTAAGGATTTGGGGTTCCATCCTGTAACATTATGCAGCAGATGGTGTGTAGGCCGAGCCAGGCTGGGGCAGTCCCAGGGGTAACACGCACACACATAGGCATACTCACAGGACAAGGGAGGGGCCATAAAAAAGCACTGCCCCTGTCCAATGTTGTTCCCTCTCTTTCTCTTACAGCACTTTCCCCAGGCCTGTGAAATGGAAAAAGAATCAGACTCTTAAACCATTTTTACCCTTCTTGAATGTTCTCTGTTTGAATATTGAGTTGTCAAGCATTAGGAATCAGAGAAAACATTATGTAAATGTGCATAATCCTGATATTTTGTTTATCTTTAAAAGTTATTTTTTAGTTTCTTTCAATTAGCTTAAGTCTATTTGGTCATTTAAAGACAGGATGTCAGTCTGTTTACTTAATTCCTTCTTCAGGTTCATACATCAGGAGATGGAGAAAACTGAGTCATTGAATCACTGATTTGTTCAAAACTGTGTTGCTGTCACTGAAGGATGCGATGCAGAGACAACAAGGAGATCAGGTTCCAAACGAAAACTTCGCTTTATTTGAATCCGAAAACAAAACACTTTAAATATGAAACAGAAAACGACACTACTTAATGAAAACCGCTGTTTTGCAAGCTTATGAATTAGTCCCTGAAGCATACCGACAAAAGTTCCGTGACCATATGAAAACCTCAAGTCAAACCTCTTGTGGAATTCGCAAGAGACAAAGCAAATTTGTTTGATAAGTGGTGTGCTGCAAATAAGGTAGTCACTTTTGAGCAACTTGAAGAGTTGATGTTGTTGGAAGAGTTTAAGAATTGTTTACCTAAGAAAATCGTGATTTACTGAAATGAGCAGAAAGTGTCCTCTCTTTCTGATGCTGCCGTTTTTGCTGATGAGTTCATACTTACTCATAGAGTAGTGTTTCCATCCACGCAGCGTAACTTCCCTGATCAGACTCATAGTTCTAAGGATACCGAAGCGGAATTTTTTTATTGTCATGAAGTGGGTCACCTCATTTCTACTTGTCCCACTTTGAAACGTAAGATCAATAGAAAGGCTAATTCTTCGAAAAGTGTTTCATTGGTTGAACGACAGAGGTTGTCACCTGAGCGTGTGTCTCTGAATCCAGATACTGATTGTTCCTTCGAGCCATTCATTTGTGATGCCATTGTATCACTAACCGAAGATGAGTTGGAAGCGAAGTGTATCCGTGTCCTACGAGATACTGGTGCTGCGCAATCGTTCATTTTAGAAAGTGTATTACCATTCTCAGAACAATCAAGTTGTGGTTCTGAAGTACTTGTGCAAGGCATTGATCTCGCAGTAATTAAAGTTCCATTGCACAATGTCTTCTTACGATCTGGAATAATTTCAGGAAATGTTAAACTGGCAGTTCGAGCTGAACTACCTGTCAAAGGTGTATCACTAATTCTGGGGAATGATTTAGCAGGTAACAAGGTTTTTTGTCTACCTGAAGTAATAGATGTTCTTGACGTGTACAATGAGGATGATGTGTTGCAGGAAGAATTCCCTGATGTATTTAGCACATGTGTTGTGACCAGAGCTCAAGCTCGCAAATTTCAAGAGACTGTGGATCTTTCTAAGTCGTTTATGTGTGCTGATGACTGTGTTCAGTCGGAGAAAGAAGATGCCCTTCCTAATGCTGATTTGCCTTTTGGTAAACCTCAGTTAATTGAAGCACAGCTAGCTGATCAAACATTGAGTCACTGTATGGCAGTGGCTGTTGAATGGTCTGTTCTGTCGGAGCATCCTGTGGCTTATTACTTTGATGATGGTGTACTGATGCGCAATTGGTCTGCACGTCAAGTAGAGAACGACTGGAGTGCTGTCTTTCAGGTTGTAGTTCCAAAACCTTATAGAGAGCAAGTATTGAGTGTGGCACATGATCATGAGCTTTGAGCTTTCCGGTCACTTAGGTGTCCGGAAAACATATGATAGTTTGTTAAAGCATTTCTTTTGGCCTGCAATGAAATCAGATGTTGCTAAATTCTGTAAATCCTGTCATGCTTGTCAGTTATCTGGCAAACCCAATCAAATCATTCCTCCTGCGCCGTTGAAACCGATACCTGTACTTGGCGAACCATTCGAGCGAATCTTAATTGATTGTGTTGGACCACTACCCAAAACTAAATCCGAAAATTCCTACATGTTGATGTGTACTTTGACCAGGTATCCTGAAGCAATACCACTATGTTCACTTAAGGCTCATGCAATTGTAAAACTCTGTCCTACTTTTGGAGTTCCGAAATTCATTCAGTCTGATCAAGGGTCCAATTTCACTGTCCCGTATCCACCAGTAAAACACTACATGTTTTATTTTATGGGTGGGGGTGTTATGCTCCTGAGTTTTATCATCTGTCTTTGTGTACATTGTTTTTTTTTTTTCTCCCTCTCTTTCTCTGAGTATGTTTTGCAGATTGGTTTCCTCTTCCTGCTAATCACTCGAAGACTGTGATTGGTCCTGCCGAACACCTGATCCACATATAAGGACCTCCCCAAACAACCATTCTCGGCTACATGCCATTTTGAGACTCATTGACTTAGTGTTTGCAATATTTGATTAATTCGCCTGTTTGTTTCGTTATCGTTGAGTAGAGTGTTGTATCAGAGAGATTGTTAGTGTTGATTTTGTTTATTTTGTGATTGATTGAGTTTATTTATGATTGTGAGTTTTGTTTGTTTAGTGAAACTGTGAGAGTATTTGTTTATTAGTCATCTTGAATCTGATAATCCTGTTTCCGACCATTGCCTGTTTGACCACGATTTGTTTGCCGATTTCATGTTGTTCGCTGATACTTTGTATCAGATACAAATCTGCTGTAGCGGTCATAACATATCGCAATCAAAAAATTGTTTAGTCCAAAAAGTGCCAAAACATTTTTTATTCCAATGTGGTACAAATGACATCTACAGAGAACATCCAAATTAATGACAATTACACTGTTCCAAAAAGGAATTTTCAGCTATGTCAATAAATTGAACCAAACTACAACAGTCATGCTCACCCTTTCTTTTTCCTTAACAGCTCTGAGAGACCATCTTAAAAACACCAAGCCCCTCCCCCTTGGACTAAACCATTTAGAAACAAGGTAACAAAAAAACTGGAGACAGACATTCACCCAATAACCAATATGTAAATTATCATCATTATAAAAAATACCTAAACATTTGATACGAAAAACAAACTGCAATAATTATTAACATTTAACAGATTTAAATAAGAATAAAACCGATCACCAAGAAGGTCCCCCTCATACCAGAGAAAAATGAATTGTGCCTTCTATTGGTGGGAATTAAGCCTTCAAAATGGTTGCACTTACTATGACCAGGTATATAGGAGTTAAAAGTCCCATTATGTGCTGCATATGTTTTCTTTGCTTTTGCATATACTTCTGTTCTCCACAGTGTGTTCCCTTGTACTTAAAAGGATTAAGTGAAACAGTATCTCAAACAACCATTGCCTTAAGGTAAGCATGAAGAAAACAGCCGGACACGCTGAAGATCTCTGGTTTCATTTTCACATTTTGTTTTTGTTAGCAAGTTTAGAGGGTTTGGGGAATTTAGTTTATGAACTGTTTTGTTTGATTCTTTCCTTTAATTTGGCGCCACCTGCTTGTTGTTTTTTCTCTCTTTTCTTTATTTAACACACTGTAAATAGTACATGCACTGTTTAATGGCTTTGGCTTTAGTTGTAATAAATAACATTCAATGCAACGCTTGTGTGACCTGGGGTCTCATTTATAAAACTGTGCGTAGGATCCTTACTAAAAGTTTACGTGCGCCCAAAAGCAAAAAATGGCGTACGCAAACAAAAATTGAGACTTACAAAACCGTGCGCACGCACACCTGCACGCAGTTTTCCATTTATAAATCACATTCTAACTGATAATTTGCGCACGTGAAAAACATCGACATCTCGCCCTTTACCCGCCCCCTTTCAACCATATATAACCCATGCAAATCAGCTCATGATTATTATAATAATGCCGTGCATATTAATATAAAGGAGCAAGAGGTTCTTTATGCATAAAATGGCACCAATGGAAATTTCACAGACACCGAAACAGAGGTTCTTGTGACTGAGGTGGAGGAAAGGACATTTATTTTGTTTGGCAGCCATAGTATTGGCGTCACTAACACACAAAAAAAAGTGTGGAATGGCAGCATGTGACAGCCGCTGTAAATGCAGTTGGTTCAGCTACCGGACGGTTCCCGAAATAAAAAAAGAAGAGATCCGACTTAAAAAAATGCTCGCCAGTCACCGACAGAGTGTGTTGCCATTGGCAAGTTTTTAAGTATAATTTCGTATTTAAGTTGAAATAATGACTTATTATCTCGAAATAAAGACTTAACTTCTCGTGCTTCTCCGTATGGTCAAAGCGTGTAAATGCGAGATCACAGCAAACATGACACTTTCTGTAAAAACAGCTGTTAAAGTGATATAATCAATGAAATAATTAAAGAACATGAATGATAAATCATCAGTATATAAGAGGGGATTCCATAGTACATAGTATTTTATTCATTTGTATTTTTGTGTATGAACAAGCAGCAGCACAGTGATCCATGGATTTCAAACAAAGGAATTATCTGTTGTACCATATTATTGTATAGTATTTTATTGTATAATATTTTTTTAATGAACCTGCACATCAAAGAGCATCCGCGAAATTCGCGTTAATAACACATGTACCCATGCATTTTATGAACACATGAGGGAAGGTAGTGATGAGAGACAGCTGGGAATGATTATGGGAAACAAGGAGGCGGGGCAGATGCTAACGAGACAAACACACAGGAGAGAGAGCAGTGCCACGGTTCTGTCCAATAGACACTAATAACACTGGAAACAGTGACAGAACTGTGACAGTAAATCAGTCTCCACTGCAAATCTGCTGTATGCTTCTCAACAGGATTTATACTGATTCCTCCAGAATCCCTTAAAGTCCGCCTCAAATACTTCTGACCAAGTCATCACTCTTCTTTTCACAGTTGGAGTAACTTTTACACATGCTCTATACATTACTTCCATACGTACATTCTACAGTAGAACCCCGACTTACGAAACGCTCTACGTACGAAAAGTTTGACGTACGATAAAAGATTTCGGGGTTTTTTTTCCGCCCGAGTAACGACAAAATAATCGAGATGCGAAAAACGAAATCTCAGCCAAGGCAACGATTTCCGCGTTTTGTTTTGAAATTCGCGCGCCACTGATCCATAAACTCGCACCAATCGTCCCGTTCTCCCATTGGCTGTCTCCCGGCTCTGATGCTAGCTTTCGCTGCAGCATCCTGCTCTCCTATTGGTCAGCATCGCTCCCACCAGCTTCTGCGTGACAGCGTTGAGTGTTGCCAACTTAGCACCTTTGTCGCTATATTTAGCAAGTTTTCAGACCACTCCAGTGACAATTCTTCCCAAAAAACGACTAGCGACAAATCTAGCGACTTTATCTGGAGTTATTGCCGAATTTTGGAGACTTTCTGAATGCACATATAGCTCTCCTACTCTTCCCTGTCAGCAGCGAGTGCTGCTGTGAATCCCCTCCCCCGCTGACAGGAAGATCTCTCCGCACAGTGAGATCTGAAGGGACAAGCATGGAGAGGGACATGCTCTCCATGGAGACAAAAAGGGAGATAATTGAGAAGTATGGACCTGGGATGTGCTTCATCTCATTGTTAAATTATTGCACTATTATTCAACACGTCATGTTGTTGCTATGACGCTATTGTTACTATGACGCTTTTTTTTGTTATATGTGTTGATAGAGAGGACGTTGACCCTGAAGGATTTATACAAGTTATGTGGTAAATAAATTAAGAGTTTATGAAATTGAGAAGCACTCTTGAATGTTCAGTTTGTTTTCTACACGAGAGAAGAGCTCAACATGCTAAATGTGGTGTTTTCATAGGGCTTGGAACAGATTAGGCAATTTACATGTAAAAGCCTAACCGACTTACGAAAAGATCGACTTACGAAGCCAACCTCGGAACGGATTATTTTCGTAAGTCGGGGTTCTACTGTATAGATTACTTTTACATTCATAATGTCCTGAAACTCTGGGTGCTTATAGTTAAAACTGTAGGGGATTTACAGTTAAGACCCGAGGACCAGATATGTTTAATGAAGACCAGGAGTCAGAAGTGCAGTCAATAGAAAACATTTTTGTGAAGTTTAGTTTGCAGTTTCATCAGCAGAAGCCAGCTTCAGGTCTCACAAGGAGTTCGTAGGCTGCCCCACATACAATAACATTGTTACAGCAATTATACTCTAACAGAGGGTGCAAACTACGTCAATGATGACGTTTAAATGATTCTGATTGGCTAAGAAAGAAAGAAGAATAAACAAAACTAGTAATTTTCCACACAAGAGCAGACAGTCTGAAGCATATCTTCGTTGATCACATGGTTGACGTGTTCGTGACGTGGCTTGTCGAGAACAACAAGTTTTATGGTGCCAGTTAATCACCTCACCAATACAGACCATATTAACACACATACAGCTTCTCCAAGGCTGAACTCGGCTCAGGCTCCAACTCTCAACAGAAACAGTACCCAAAACATTCTGATAACATTCTCTATCTGTTGAGAATGTCTGACAATATTCATCCTTACACTATGGAAAACTACAGAAAAGTAAAGAAAGGTTTTTAAATAATAAAAAGCCCTAACTTGATTATAAATCACTCTTTACAACTCATTCAAATAAGAAAACAGAAAAGAACATATGAAAAATAAGACAAAGAAAAGAACATGGTATAAATAGGAAAAATAAATTAATATATATATATAATGTAAATAGAAAAGACAAGAGATTTTGATTATCCGCCTTCAATCCCCCATTTTAGACCAATGTGGGGTCCAATACCACCATGTCTGGTCTATCCAGTGAGGTCGCTACGGAAGGCCGGAGTGGTGACGCATGCTTCCCTGACGGGTCACAGTTGTCTCTTCACCCCATCATGGACAAGCCGGATACTAAAAATTCTGGTCCCCATGGCAGGGGCTCTCCAACCTTCCACTCACAACAGGGCATTGAGCTTCTCTCTTGTCAGTTGGTTGTTCAAGCGGTTGGTCAGTTGCAACAGCCTCATCTCCTCCTCCACAGGATTAATAGTCCTGCAGGCAGATTTAAAGACATACGAAAAACAAAAACGAATACACATCCATACACACATACATAGCATACTCATAGCCTGCAAACGTTTCAGTTGCTTTCATTTGTTTTAAGAACTTCTCAATGTAATTCACACGAACTTGGTCAGACTTCAATTTTGGACAATACTCGGTTTTACGCTTCATTTTAGCAAAACACAACTAATTCAACACAAGTTCCATGTTTGTATGTTTTGGCCGGGTACCATGAAGGTCCCAAAGGATGTACCAGCTTATGGTTGGCACAATTGCTGGAATTTGGTTTGAAGGAAAGATCTCTAATCTCTTGTACTGGTGGAATCGGTCGTAAAAACTTACGAAATTGATTTTCCTTATTGAACCATTCATCTCCTGACGCTACATCGGACCACTGTGGCCACATAAACACCTGAAACGGTCGAAAATACCTCCAAGCCAAATCATCAATTGTCACTGGTACGCGAGAGATTTCCACTCTACTGACTGCTATTTCCAAAAACAAGTGAAACATGTTAATATGCATCCAAGCAGTAACATTGTAGGCTAGGGATGTGGCGCTATTACATTTACTTCCAAGATGGTCATGCAACTGTTCCATTTCGAAGATGGTTTTGTTTGCCATAATCAAAGCAAAATTATATTGATACAAAACATCCATAAGACTATCCCAGGTATAATCGGGTTTAACAAAAGACGAATTGCAAAGCTCCCATGGAATGGGCATATCCTTGACCCCTGCGATAGCTGCTGCGACATTCTTACATTTTGTAGTTTGTTCAGGAGGTAAGTTTTTAAAGAACCACTTCTGGATCTCTTTACCCAGACAGCGTTCCACGTGCATTGTCTCTTTCCACGGATAATCTAACCTGGTGTATCTAGGCCATGAAAGAGAAAGAGCATTCACAAGAGGCAAATCATTATTACTACCGTTTAGATCGTAGTTGTTCTTATCAGTCTTGTCCATTTGTCCTAACTTGTCACAGACTACACCATAAGACCTGTCTGCATCCCATCGAACCAAATGAAGGGGTCGGGTGCGCTTGGGTATAATGGCAATTTAAATGGTTTACCACCCAATATTATGTGGCACCCCCAGAATTCACAGTCTGTCATTTCTTTTGCTCTGAACTATTGTCAACAAACTTCTGGTACAGCACGTATCTATGGACTTCATCTATCCGGGACAAACAAACACTTTGATTTTTGCTGGTAATGGCAATTGGAATCCAGCTTAATGAGCTGAAGTTTCTCTGAAACACGTTCACTCCACTGTTTAACCATTGGCCTGTTTGCATAATGAGGGTTTTCTCTGGATAATTTGGGGAGTGACCAAGCCAAAAGGTCACGGTCTCATTTCCGTCCAAACGATAACATCTATCAATAACCTTACGATACATACTTGGAATCAAATTTAGACCCTCAGTTGAATTTAGGCATGGGTATTTAACCCATGATGGACGGTTATCAGTTATCTCACATTCCCAATTGGTCGAAAAGGCATGAAATCGACCTGTCCAGAGAGAAATTTGAATCCACATCAAGAAAGATAATGCAGTCAATATCGGAATTACAGAGGTGGTCCAAGTAAAAATAAACAATGAAAGAATAGATAACTCCCATAATAATCTGTCTAAGCTTCTAGTTTCCAAAAGTGTCATTAATTTAACAGGCAAATAGCATGTACCATCTTAATTGCAGGACATCTTAACATTTTCTTTTTCAAAAACAGAAATAAAAAATGAAACAAATTCAAATAATCATTTCAAATCATATCTGTCATTTGGCTCATCAGATACTCATTAGGTTTGCTATCTTTCAAATTTGTTATAAGTTGAACAAGAACTGTCAGATTTTCATAATATATTAATTTAAAAGTATTCTTAAATTGATCCAAATTCATATCTGAATTTTTCTGTTCACAACTTTAATTTTATTTCTTGTCAAGGTATTTCTCTATCAAATGTTTAGTCTTTCTGATCCCAAAAATATTATCAGCATTGCCTCAGTCCCACTTATCTCTACTGTTTTGCAAAATCAAAAATATGATATTAACTCAACCTTTATTAATAAAGCACTTTCAACAATTATAATGAATTCTGAAACGTATAGGAAGCAATTGTTGTTAGATAAGCATAAAGACATCCCTTATTACCAAATAAAATAAACTCCGACTCATTCAGCTGGAGAAAATTTTTAGCCAGCACTTAACTCTATTTAAACATTCAAACAAAGATTGAATGGATACTTGATAATAAATGTGAGAGTCATCAGCATACAAATTATAATGAATGGCATATTTTTCAAAGATCACTCCCAAAGGGAGCATATAGAGGGAGAACAAAACTGGTCCCAAAATTGAGCCATGAGGGACCCCATACAAGAGAGGGGTAACGGATGAAAAGAAAGTCCCAGGATTGACTTAAGTAAGTCCTATCTTTTAGATATGAGTAAAACCATTCCAGGGCTAGACCCTCAATGCCAACCAAATCTCAAAGACAATCAATGAAAATCTTATAGTCAACGGTATCAAATGACGCAGTTAGATTTAACAGTAATGAAAAACAACACTCTTTCTAAAACACTAGGTAGAATATCATTTATAACTTTCAAAAAAGTGGACTCTGTACTATGACCACGCTCGGGTGTTGGGCCAGAAACATACTGGAAAAAAATCAAAAGGCTCTAATAAAGGTACAAAATCTTTCACCAATAGCTTTAAAGGACAACAAACATGTATGTTGAAGTCTCTCAAAATTAAAAGTATTGTCAAAAAGAAGGGACCATAACCAATAAAAGTTCAGAGAACTCATGTATAAAATCCCCATTCCTGTTTGGAGGTCTATATATTAGGGCAGATAACAGATTTAGACGAATTCAATATGATTAACTGAGTTTCAAACCTTCTAATTACTCAGTAAGTAAATGTTCTGCCCTTGAATTTATCTTTAAAAATATTACTTGTGCTTTAATCCCTAAGTCACACAGACAGTCTCATAGCTGCTGTTTCATTAACCCTTTTGTATGAATGGCTGATCTAATGTTATGTATCCACTTAATGGATGAAAATCAATAAAACTTTTTATAAGTTATATTCACTCCTCTGATCGCCCACCGGCCTTCGTAAATGTGAGGGTGCTCTCTGGATAATTTAGAGGGTGACTTAGCCAATGTGTCACACTATCTCTGCCGTCAAGTCTATAACGTTTACATTCAGATCACTCATTTAAATTTAGACCCTCGGTTGAATTTAGACAGGGGTTTTAAACCCCATAATGGACGGCTATCTTCAGCTTCACAATTTCAACTTACACAATTATTTAAACTAACCCAGAGAATAACTTGAAATTAACTTGTGCTTTAAATGACAAAAGCAGTCATATTTACCACTAGCAGACCGAGCTGGATATTCAGTCCAAATAAAGCTCGTCCCATGTTTTGTATCGTCGTTTCATCAGATCCAATCAGAATTATCGGCTTCTGTAAAGATGTCATTTCACTTAACCCATCTGTAATGATAAAACTCATTCCAGAGGTTAATGACAACATATGCACACTATGGGGACATACAAAACTCACACACACTCAGACATGAATACAAATCGCTCATATTCAAGGTTTACTTCTGGTATTTATTCTACAAAGATTTAAGCTTTAAAATCTTCTCTAGGTTTCACTCTTATTCGGTTTAAGAGAATGTCTGTTTATACTTCATTTGTTTTTAGAAAAGTTTGCTAGGTTGTTTTAGTTCCTTTATCATTTTGATAACAGAGTGCCATCCGTGCCTCCACTCACAATCTCTCTCTCAGCCAAAAGTTTTCTTCAGTCTCTTAAGACTGTTACCTTTAGGCAGAATGCAATAGTAAATTATTTTCCATTTAGAAACCATAATTATTCACAAATTTTTAAAATATAAATATTTAACTCTCAATTAGATCCATTTTGATTATCTAAAATAAAGTGTCCTAGGAGAATTACTAAATTTACTTTTAGTTTAAAATTTACTTAACCTTTGTAATCCAGACCATCTTTAATCTGTAAAAATGCTCTTCATCTTTAGGCACCACCATGTCTAACGACCTGCAAGAGTGAAAACTATGATAGAGACATATTAGTTCAGTTTCACTAATAATTTTCAGTTCTTTCCCATAAGCCAACCCAAAACAATGTTCTTGATATTATAAAGTTTTGTTATGGTCTCCACAACTAAAGGTCATTCACATCATGTTCTCAGCCAGCTCTTGAAAGCACATTCCCTTTATCTCTTTATAAACACCTCTTCAGGGTCTCCCCCTGTTGCAATTTCACAGGTCCCCCCTCTGAAGGCTGACAAATGGTGGCTGATTGTTCCAGACGGACCGTTTTTGACTGCTGCACTGCTGTTTCCTGTCTGCTCGAGTGGATTGCGTTTGCGTTTGTACTGACATATAAACTTGATTTTTGTTTTAGATCTTAAACTCGACGTTCGTTTGTATTGCTAAATACAATATTAGATTATTTAATATATTGTAATCGTTAGCTTTAATCTAAGTCGCTAAACGCGTTAGCATTGTGCTATCTTACTGTCCGTGCATACAGCGTTTTTCTCGCTCGCGCCTTTTTTTCCCGACTTCATCAAACAACTGGTCAACAAGTTGGATCAACACACGCGGTGAGTCATGTCATCTTCTCTCAAAATTGTCACTTGCACTGCCTGCTTCATGCATAGTCTTTCTGTCTCTGTCAGCTGTGAAGGCTTCACATGTCATAAATGTAGGGACATAATTAGGCTGACAGAGAAGGTTTCAGAATTAGAGACACGCATCCAAACTTTAATCGAGGATAGTAAGAATGCAAGGGCTTTAGATACTACTTTGGATGCGACTAGCTTAGCAAACCCTGTACATTGTTCGGTTCCGGCTGTAGAGCCCGTGCAGCAGGGCAACTGGGTGACTGTGAGACGGCATAATCGCGGGTCAAAAAACCACTGTTCCATTCCGATCAGAACATCAAACAGGTTCTCCCTACTCAGTGACGCACCCACTGAGAAACCTGTTGAAAGTGCCCTAGTGATTGGCGATTCTATTACTCGGAATGTGAAAATAGAGACTCCAGCCACCATAGTCACATGTTTGCCGGGAGCCAGAGCGCCTGACGTCAAAGCAAATTTAAAAGTGCTGGCTAAGGCTAATCGTAAATACAGTGGTACCTCGGTTTACGAGCGACTTGGTATACGAGAAAATCGGTGTACGAGCATGGAGGGTTGAATCGGTGTACGAGCTTTGTATCGGAGTGCGAGCAAATTTTTCCCTCACCCATGCGCAGTTCTGTGTGGAAAAAGTCCTAACGCTCAGCATCCTTGTGCGCATTTTTACATTAAATATCCTAATGACAGCCTCTCATAACACAGTCAGGAGGTTTCAACCCCTTTTATAACCCCATAACTCATTAATTGGCTGCATCATTCACCACAGTGATATTTTTATAAGTGATTTACAGAAGTTTTTACCTCATATTCTAAACATTAATTAATTGTGATCACCATTGTTCACGTAGTGAAATATACACGGTTTTAGCCAAATAATAAACAAAGTAATAGGGTTAGACAAACCATATTTTTATACAAACAACATATAAGCCTCTCCTACAAATGAGCACTGTTTTCATGTTCGTCGGACCTGCCGTTTCTCTGCAGTATCGGCAAAAGCGCAAGGAGTAAAATGTGACTTCTTACCCCGTGAGCGGGGCTCGTTTTAACAGGCAGCGGGTTAGTTGTAACACCATGTTATCCAATACAAGTTCATTCACGTATTTTTATTTGTTTAAAAAAGTTGCGTCTTGATGATCATAAGCATAACTTTTTTCCTTTATTTTTTTTTTACATGAAAAACGTTTTAATAGGTTAATACAATGCAAAATATATGATTATTGATGCAACTTGTTCAATGCCGCTTAGTGTTACAACTAACCCCGCGCTGTCTTGTTTACTTCAGGACCGGATAGCAGCCACTATGTGTTTTTCACGTCTTTCAAAATGGTACCATCTTTTAGCCAAGAAGATGGTAATCATAACAATATAAGATTAGACTAACAATCTTTCACACATTCTTTGAAAATCGAAAAACAACTACTATAACAAAAAATATTTACATGCTGCCAAAAGAGTTTTTCCTGTGGTTCTCATCCAAACTTCTATGAAATTTCTCGAAAAATGTCCAGAAGACGGTCTGATGAAAAGCCCTTTAGCACGTCACATTTATGCCCCTGCAACTATCTAAAAAAATCGCTGTTACTATTTACTCCGCGTTACTTTGTGCCCCGCGCTCCCCTAGTTCTCTCGCGGCTCCCGCAAATTCGTTCCTTCGCGGCTCCCGCGAATTCGTTCCTTCGCGGCTCCCGCGAATTCGTTCCTTCGCGGCTCCCGCGAATTCGTTCG
The DNA here is from genome assembly GCA_037043235.1 of Rhodeus uyekii. Classification (NCBI taxonomy): domain Eukaryota; kingdom Metazoa; phylum Chordata; class Actinopteri; order Cypriniformes; family Acheilognathidae; genus Rhodeus; species Rhodeus uyekii. The sequence goes on from JAWRVZ010000014.1 coordinate 561,856, forward strand.
TTCGAGGCTCCCGCGAATTCGTTCTCTCGCGGCTCCCGCGAATTCGTTCGTTTGCGGCTCCCGCGAATTCGTTCTTTTGCGGCTCCCATGTTCCACGACTTTAACTCTGGATTATCACTCTTTGTTTTCTGCACTATTATAATAAATTCACTCATTTGCTTTCATCCTTGCTTTCCCCGCTCCCCTCTCCTCCCTCCTCTCTCTCCTCCAAGCAGGCTGCTCAAACCTGACGTGCATTACAGTAAATTGTCAAGTATTTCTAGAGTTTAATTGTCAATTATTAATTAGTATTTATATGAGATCTTAATGGTTACAATTTTAACTGCAATTAATAGGGTAAAACCAAAAAAAATATTTTAAATGGGCATTTGTGGTCATGTGGAACGAATTAATTGATTTTTAGTGCATTCTTATGGGGACATTTGTTTTGGTGTACGAGCATTTTGGGTTACGAGCTCGCTCTTGGAACGAATTAAACTCGTAAACCGAGGTACCACTGTATTCTAAGATTGTTATTCACGTCGGCGCTAATGATGTCCGACTTCGTCAGTCGGAGATCACTAAAAGTAATATTAAAGAGGTGTGTGAACTCGCAAGTACGATGTCAGGCACCGTAATTTGCTCTGGCCCTCTTCCTATGTGCAGGAGTGATGAGATGCTTAGCAGATTATCCTCACTCAATGGCTGGATGTCTAAGTGGTGCCCGCGGAATAACATAGGGTTTATAGACAATTGGAAAAGTTTTTGGGGCAGACCTGACCTGTTGAAAAGAGATGGTATTCATCCCACCTCTCTAATAATTTGGCATATAGTCTTAGAGCTAAACCTTGACTAACTGGGGTCCAGGTCAGGAAGCAGACAAACTGACTAAACTAAAAGCAGGCTAAACCGACCGTCTGCTAGCTGTCTCACGTCACAGAGGTCAGATAAATTCCAACACATAGAGACTCTTTCACCTAGATATCATCCTATAGAGATTGTGTCTGTTCCCCGAATTAGCAAATACAAAAATCTCTCAAAATCGTTTAAGAGTAAAAATTTAATTGATTTACAAACAGCTAAGAACACAAATGAACAAATGATAAAGCTTGGGTTACTGAATATACGATCCCTTTCCTCAAAAGCACTTATTGTAAATGATATGATTACAGATCATAAACTAGATGTGCTGTGTTTGACAGAAACTTGGCTAAAACCAGACGATTATATTACTTTAAATGAGTCCACCCCTCAAGATTACTGTTATAAACATGAGCCTCGTCTGAAAGGTAAAGGCGGAGGTGTTGCTGTAATTTATAGTAACACGATCAGTACTGCTCAAAGGTCTAATTTGAAATATAATTCTTTTGAAGTGATGGTTCTCAATGTAAAATTATCTAGTGCAAGTAATAATTCCTGTTTAACTTTTGTGCTGGCTATTCTATACAGGCCACCAGGGCACCATACAGACTTTATCAAAGAATTTGCTGATTTTCTCTCAGGATTAGTAATGTCTGCAGATAAAGTCATAATCGTCGGTGATTTTAACATCCATGTAGATAATGAAAAAGACGCTTTGGGATTGGCATTTAGAGACATTTTAAACTCTATTGGAGTTACACAACATGTGTCAGGACCCACTCATTCTCGTAATCATACTTTACATCTAATATTGTCATATGGGATCAATGTTGATACTGTTCAAATTCTGCAGCAGAGCGATGACATCTCAGATCATTACTTAGTTGCGTGTAGATTACCTTTAGCCAAAGTCGAAAAACTAACTCCATGTTATAAATATAGTAGAACTATCACTCCTAACACAAAAGATAGCTTTATAAATAATCTTCCCGATCAGTTTCATCTACTTAACATCCCAGATAGCCTAGAAGAACTTGATGTTGCAACAGAAACTATAAACTCTCTCTTTTCCAGCACTTTAGACACTGTTGCTCCGTTACGCTTAAAGAAGATTAAAGAAAATAGTCCAACACCGTGGTACAACGAGCACACCCGGGCCCTCAAGAGAGCAGCCAGAAAAATGGAGCGGAGCTGGAAAAAAACTAAGCTAGAGGTTTTTCGCATTTCATGGAAAGACAGCTCTATTGCATTCAGAAAGGCCTTAAGATCAGCTAGATCTACTTACTTTTCTACCCTCTTAGAAGAAAACAAATACAACCCTAGGTATTTATTTGATACAGTGACTAAATTAACAAGAAATAAAGCCTCAACCCCAGATGCTTTAAATCAGCACAGCACTAATGACTTCATGGACTTCTTTACTTGCAAAATTAATAATATTAGAGAGAAAATAATAGACATGCAACAATCTACTACAATATTCAAAAATACAGTACATTTTAGTGTCCCTGAAGAAAAATTCCAATCCTTCATTGCTATTGGGGAGGAAGAATTGTCTAAACTCGTTAAATCATCAAAATCAACAACATGTATGCTAGACCCAATACCGACTAAGCTACTGAAAGAGATGCTTCCAGAAATCATAGATCCTATTCTTAATATAATTAATTCTTCTTTGTCATTAGGATACGTACCAAAAACCTTTAAGCTGGCTGTAATTAAACCGCTTATTAAAAAACCACAACTTGATCCTACAGAATTAGTTAATTACAGGCCGATATCTAATCTACCTTTCTTGTCAAAGATTCTAGAAAAGGCAATATCTTTACAACTATGTTCCTATCTAGAAAGAAACAGCATCTACGAGGATTTCCAGTCAGGATTTAGACCATATCATAGTACTGAGACTGCTCTCATTAGAGTTACAAATGATTTGCTCTTATCATCCGATCGTGGTTGTATCTCTCTGTTAGTGTTACTGGACCTTAGTGCTGACCTTAGTGCTGCATTTGATACAATTGACCACAAAATCCTTCTGAATAGACTTGAAAATTATGTTGGCATTAGTGAAGTTGCATTAGCCTGGTTCAAGTCATACTTATCTGAGCGTTATCAGTTCGTAGCAGTAAATGAGGAGATGTCATATCGGTCACGGGTTCAGTATGAACTTGAGGAGTTCCTCAAGGTTCAGTATTAGGACCATTGCTTTTCACCCTGTACATGCTTCCTTTGGGTGCAGTTATTAGGAAGCATGGCATTAGCTTTCATTGTTACGCTGATGATACTCAGCTCTATATTTCTTCTCATCCTGATGAAACGAACAAATTCACTAAATTAACAGAATGCATAACCGATATAAAAAATTGGATGACCAATAACTTTCTACTGCTAAATTCTGAAAAAACAGAGATTCTAATTATTAGACCAAAAAGTTCAGCACATAATAATCTAGACTACTGCCTAACACTCGATGGCTGCTCTGTCAAGTCTTCGTCGTCAGTTAGAAACCTGGGTGTGCTCTTTGATACCAATCTTTCATTTGAAAGCCATGTTTCTAGCATCTGTAAAACGGCGTTCTTCCATCTTAAAAATATATCTAAATTGCGACATATGCCATCTAAGACAAATGCGGAAAAGTTAGTTCATGCATTCATGAGTTCAAGGCTAGATTATTGTAATGCTTTACTAGGTGGTTGCCCTGCACGCTTAATAAACAAATTTCAGCTGGTCCAAAATGCAGCAGCTCGAGTTCTTACTAGAACCAGGAAGTATGAGCATATTAGCCCAGTTCTGTCAAACCTGCACTGGCTTCCTATTAAACACCGAATACATTTTAAAATCTTGCTAATTACTTACAAAGCATTAAATGGTTTAGCTCCACAGTACTTGAGCGATCTCTTAACACATTATAGTCCTTCACGTCTATTGCGATCCCAAAATACTGACCAGCTTATAATACCTAGAATATCAAAGTCAACTGCTGGCGGTCGATCCTTTTCCTATTTAGCTCCTAAACTCTGGAACAGTCTTCCTATTACAGTTCGGGAAGCAGACACACTCTGTCAGTTTAAATGTAGACTAAAAACACATCTTTTCAACCTGGCATACACATAACACATTATACATACATTTTTAATCCAAATCATGTAAAATGATTGTTAGGCTGCATAATTTAGATAAGCCGGAACCGGGAACATTCCCATAACACCTGATGTACTCGATACATCAGAAGAAGAATGGCATCTACGCTGATATTGGTCTCTGTTTATTCCGAGGTTACCGTGGGCAGCTGGATCCGGGCCGTATCCAGATCAGATGAAGGACCTGGACACGAGCACAGCACTGCCCTGGGGTGTCTGCGGAGACCGTGACTCTACTGGACCCTCCCCTGTGACGATCATGAACCCATTTCTAACCGGACCAAATTGGACTTCATATTGGACTTGAATTGTTGTATAATAATCATGCACGGTTTGGCCCAACTGAGCCTGGTTTCTCCCAAGGTTTTTTCTCCATTCTATTCTTCATTCGTTACGTCACCTGCCGGAGTTTTGGTTCCTTGCCGCTGTCGCCTATGGCTTGCTCAGTTGGGGAAACTTAACACTTAAAATTCATCAATTGTATTGATTCGCCTGCTCTTTTGGGGCTTCTGTTCAGCCAAACAAACTATGTTTATATTGTTTTTCCTGTAAAGCTGCTTTGAAACAATCTACATTGTAAAAAGCGCTATATAAATAAAGGTGACTTGACTTGACTTGAAGGATGCTGCTAGCCAACCACAGACATCCTCTCAACTCTCATCCAGCTGTCAAATAAAACATCTCCCTTCCCCTGTTTTTGGGTAGATTCCCAGTGGCAGCAGCGAACCCCTGCCTTAGGTTGTCCCCCATGTGGCCATTAGAGGATCTTACCTGTCACTGAGAAATCGCCTCGTGCTCACTGTCCCCGCCCTTTGCGGATCTTCGAGTTTTATTTTATTCAGGTTCAGGTATTCTCTGGAACTTAGGGAAGGTGCATTCAAGAACCACCAGAGTCATTTTGACTGCCTGATAGTGTTCAAAACAAGGAGACCGGTTAATAACAGCAGTATGTTATCAGTAAAAGCCATTAACATATTCAAAACAGCAGCATAGTTTATTATCTGTATTTAATCTCAGCATCGCTATCACCATTGTCTACTCCATCAGCCTTGTACCATGGTGGAGACTAAGATGAGACAAAACTAAAATTACTGGTCATAACAATTTAATCAAACAATTTAATCTCTCCCCTTTTATAATAAGGTCTTTATTATTATTTTAAACTTAATTAAATTTTAAAACTCCTCTTTAAAGGCATTTAGTTGTTGAAACAAATTTAATGTACACAATCCTAAATGTGGAACTGGAAGAACTGCCTGTAGCATGATTTATTTTAACGAAAACGTAAATGTTGGTATATTAGACACTGATCTTCTTTTCAAATCTTAACACCAGAAATGTATGTCACTTTATCAGATCTAGCAGACATTTATATCGTTCAGGCTCTTTCTTTGCTCACAACTTTCCAATCAAATTAAAACTAGGAGCATTTTCTTACTGAGCTCTGAAATTTTGCTTTTGAAGAGCAGAGCTGTGTACAGCCTTTAATATCTTCTCTTCTCCGTTTCGTTATTTTATCATGTCTTCCAACCTTATGTAACCCCAGTAACGATGCCCGCCTTGTTAAAGCTGGGGCCTGGGTAAATATAAACTTGATGGGTATGATTACCTGTAATAATCAAATAGATTTTTTCCCTTCCCTTCAGCAGCAATAAAGAATACAAAATCCTATAAATATCTTGTGAGTTGTTTATATTTGTAAATAAACAAAAAATGAATGCAGTAAAACAATAAGAAAGATACGAAATAAAAGTACACTGTTTGCAGAGAGAGTAAAGTGTGAAAGTAAACACTTTTTAGAATATCAAATACTGAAAAGAACTCAAACAATTATGTTCCTGAGTAGTTAAACACTCTCAACAAAAATAGATATGTTTACCAATAAATAACTCAACCTTGCAATCGATTCTAAAAAAGTAAATAGACTCGTCCTGAAACAACACTCCCTTAAGTGGGCCCACACTCACGCGCTCACTCACACACCATACGTTGCAGGCCTGATAGTCCGATGTTAATGGCTGCCTCGCTCTCTCACGTCGCAACAGAGGAACTCCGAGCTTTTCCGGTCACCCGGAGCGCTATCTGTTGTGTCGATCTGTCCCTCGTAGCCAGAGGAACTCCGGGCTTTTCTGGTCACCCGGAGCGCTATCTGGTTCGACGATCAAACTGAGTGTCAACACGGCTCGCGCTACTCACCGAACGAGCACGCGGGATGGTCGAGCTAATCTCCTTCTTTCAGAATAACTCAGATATTTAGTCAATATCAGTTTTACTCAGACGGAAAAGATGGATTACCTCACAAATTATCAGGTAGAAAGCTCCTTTCTCGCTCAACTATTCAACTTTCTCTCCAGCTTCCACTCTCCCGTCCTCTCTCCTCTCACTCTCCTCCGCCACGCCCCTTTTCTCATTTCACGTCATACATCAACGCATCAAACATTAAACAATATTATGTTTAAATATAACTATTTATATACAGAATGTAAACACTGTAAAGCACAAAGTAAATAAAATAAAAGGCACATTATGATGTAAACTAGAGAGGATAAAGTTCGTCGAGACAAACTTTAGAAGTTGGCTGAGAAAGTCGCACCGGAACCTTTAATTTTGCATGTTGGTAGCACAATTTAACATTAACTATGAAATACGTTACGAAACCAGAAATTAACAGGTTGCCAAGTTGTTCTGGGTGGTTGCTAGGGTGTTGCTAGGAGGTTGCTAGGGTAAGCAGAGTGGTTGCTAGGGTGTTGCTAGGTGGTTGCTAGGGTAACCGGGGTGGTTGCTAGGGTAATCAGAGTAGTTGCTAGGGTGTTGCTAGGGTATCTGGGGTGGTTGCTAGGGTATCCGGGGTGGTTGCTAGGGTAACTGGAGTGGTTGCTAGGGTGTTGCTTGGGTGTTGCTAGGCGGTTGCTAGGGTAACTGGAGTAGTTGCTAGGGTGTTGCTAGGGTAACCAGAGTGGTTGCTAGGCGGTTGCTAGGGTATTTTGAGTGGTTGCTAGGGTAACCAGAGTGGTTGCTAGGCGGTTGCTAGGGTATCCTGGGTGGTTGCTAGGGTGTTGCTAGGCAGTTGCTAGGGTATTTTGGGTGGTTGCTAGGCAGTTGCTAAGGTATTCTTGGTGGTTGCTAGGCAGTTGCTAGGGTATTTTGGGTGGTTGCTAGGATGTTACTAGGTAGTTGTGAGGTCTTCTGGGTAGTTACAATGGCATTTCTAGCACAATTTAACACTTAGCTAACCCCTATTAGCATGTAGCTATTCACTGCTAGCATATGTAGCATGTAGGAAGTCCTGTTTGCTAGCATGAGTCAATAGACCCAACCCCCATGTCTCTACGACACTCAGAAGCAGAGATATAGGTCTGGCTAAACTGTTGCTAAGGTACTCTGTTTGGTTGTTAGGGAGTGGCTTCAAAGTGATCATGAGACACTCATTGGTTGCCTGATTAAAAAGAGCCCTCCCCCTTGAATCTATGATATTGTGATGCAGAGTTACATTCAATACAAAATTCCTATGTAAGTTACCTTGAAACATGAAGGGAATGAGGCAGGAAACAGGAAGTGCAAGCACTTCCTGTTTCCTGTCCTTTGCCATATAAGGTAGAATGGCAGCATCACTGATTCTGATTGGATGAGAGACAGTTATAGAACCGCCCCTGCACTGACTCTCAGCAGCTGCAGTGTTTAGATTTGAATTTGGAGACAGTTGGAGTTTGAAATATCTGAACATTCCGCAATGCAAAGTCAATGGGACTTTTTTTCGGGCTTTTTTTCAGGCCTGCGGCCTGTTCTGATTTTGGGGTCTGTAGCACTAACGCTGTAGGACGAGATGCGTTTAGAAAAAGGTGCTCAGAAGAATAATAATAATAACTAGAGAGGATAAAGTTCGAGACAAACTTTAGAAGTTGACTGAGAACGTCGCACCGGAAACGTTAATTTCGCATGTTGTTAGCTCAACTTAACATTAAATACAAAGTACGTCATGAAACCAGAAATTAACAGGTTGCTAAGGTCTTCTGGGTGGTTGTTAGGGCGTTGCTAGGCAGTTTCTTAGGTATCCAGGGTGGTTGCTAAGGTGTTGCAAGGTGGTTGCTAGGGTAACCAGAGTGGTTGCTAGGGTGTTGCTAGGTGGTTGCTAGGGTAACCGGGGTGGTTGCTAGGGTGTTGCTAGGCGGTTGCTAGGGTATCCGGGATGGTTGCTAAGGTAACCAGAGTGGTTGCTAGGGTGTTGCTAGGTGGTTGCTAGGGTAACCGGGGTGGTTGCTAGGGTGTTGCTAGGCGGTTGCTAGGGTATCCGGGATGGTTGCTAAGGTAACCAGAGTGGTTGCTAGGGTGTTGCTAGGCGGTTGTTAGGGTAACCAGAGTGGTTGCTAGGTGGTTGCTAGGGTAACCTGGGAGGTTGCTAGGGTGTTGCTAAGGAGTTGCTAGGGTAACCAGGGTGGTTGCTAGGGTGTTGCTAGGGTAACCTGGGTGGTTGCTAGCGGAACCTGGTTGGTTGCTAGGGTGTTGCTAAGGAGTTGCTAGGGGAACCACAGTGGTTGCTAGGGTGTTGCTAGGGTAACCGGGGCGGTTACTAGGCGGTTGCTAGGGTATTATGGGTGGTTGCTAGGGTGTTGCTAGGCAGTTGCTAGGGTATTTTGGGTGGTTGCTAGGCAGTTGCTAGGGTATCTGGGGCGGTTGCTAGGGTGTTGCTAGGTGGTTGCTAGGGTATCCTGAGTGGTTGCTAGGCAGTTGCTAGGGTATTTTGGGTGGTTGCTAGGCAGTTGCTAGGGTAAACAGGGTGGTTGCTAGGGCGTTGCTAGGGTATTTTGGGTGGTTGCTAGGCAGTTGCTAGGGTATCGGGGGCGGTTGCTAGGGTGTTGTTCGGTGGTTACTAGGGTAACTGGGGTGGTTGCTAGGGTATCCTGAGTGGTTGCTAGGCAGTTGCTAGGGTATTTTGGGTGGTTGCTAGGCAGTTGCTAGGGTAAACAGGGTGGTTGCTAGGCAGTTGCTAGGGTATCTGGGGCGGTTGCTAGGGTGTTGCTAGGTGGTTTCTAGTTTCTAGCACTTCCTGTTTCCTGTCCTTTGCCATATTAGGTAGAATGGCAGCATCACTGATTCTGATTGGATGAGAAACAGTTGATAGAACCGCCCCTTCACTGACTCTCAGCAGCTGCAGTGTTTAGATTTGAATTTTGACAGTTGGAGTTTGAAAAATCTGAACATTCCGCAATGCAAAGTCAATGGGACTTTTTTTCGGGCGTTTTTTGCCATTTTTAGGAAAACCGTAGGTCTGATCCCTTAGAAAAGATATAGCAACTAAATTCAGAACAGGCCTGCGGCCTGTTCTGATTTTGGGGTCTGTAGCACTAAAGCTGTAGGACGAGATACTGTCAACAAAAGGGTCTCAGAAGAATAATAATAACTAGAGAGGATAAAGTTCGTCGAGACAAACTTTAGAAGTTGGCTGAGAACGTCGCACCGGAAACGTTAATTTAGCTAATTAACGTTAATTTAGGGTAACTGGAGTGGTTGCTAGGGTAACCAGAGTGGTTGCTAGGGTGTTGCTAGGCAGTTGCTAGGGTAACTGGAGTGGTTGCTAGGGTGTTGCTAGGTGGTTGCTAGGGTGTTGCTAAGGAGTTGCTAGGGTAACCAGAGTGGTTGCTAGGCGGGTGCTAGGGTAACCTGGGTGGTTGCTAGGGTGTTGCTACGGAGTTGCTAGGGTAACCAGAGTGGTTGCTAGGGTGTTGCTAAGGTAACCGGGGTGGTTACTAGGGTGTTGCTAGGTGGTTGCTAGGGTAACCAGAGTGGTTGCTAGGGTGTTTCTAGGTGGTTGCTAGGGTGTTGCTAAGGAGTTGCTAGGGTAACCAGAGTGGTTGCTAGGCGGGTGCTAGGGTAACCTGGGTGGTTGCTAGGGTGTTGCTACGGAGTTGCTAGGGTAACCAGAGTGGTTGCTAGGGTGTTGCTAAGGTAACCGGGGTGGTTACTAGGGTGTTGCTAGGTGGTTGCTGGGGTAACCAGAGTGGTTGCTAGGGTGTTTCTAGGTGGTTGCTAGGGTAACCTGGGTGGTTGCTAGGGTGTTGCTAAGGAGTTGCTAGGGTTACCAGAGTAGTTGCTAGGGTGTTGCTAAGGTAACCGGGGCGGTTGCTAGGGTATTTTGGGTGGTTGCTAGGGTGTTGCTAGGTGGTTGGTAGGGTAACCTGGGTGGTTGCTAGGGTGTTGCTAGGTGGTTGGTAGGGTAACCTGGGTGGTTGCTAGGGTGTTGCTAAGGTAACCGGGGCGGTTGCTAGGGTATTTTGGGTGGTTGCTAGGGTGTTGCTAGGTGGTTGCTAGGGTATCCTGAGTGGTTGCTAGGCAGTTGCTAGGGTATCTGGGGCGGTTGCTAGGGTGTTGCTAGGTGGTTGCTAGGGTAACTGGGGTGGTTGCTAGGCAGTTGATAGGGTATCCAGGGTGGTTACTAGGCAGTTGCTAGGGTATCCAGGGTGGTTGCTAGGCAGTTGCTAGGGTATCTGGGGCGGTTGCTAGGTGGTTGCTAGGGTGTTGCTAGGCGGTTGCTATGGTAACTGGAGTGGTTGCTAGGTGGTTGCTAGGGTAGCCTGGGTGGTTGCTAGGGTGTTACTAAGGAGTTGCTAGGGTAACCAGAGTGATTGCTAGGGTGTTGCTAGGCGGTTGCTAGGGTAACTGGAGTGGTTGCTAGGGTAGCCTGGGTGGTTGCTAGGGTGTTGCTAATGAGTTGCTAGGGTAACCAGAGTGATTGCTAGGGTGTTGCTAGGTGGTTGCTAGGGTAACTGGAGTGGTTGCTAGGGTGTTGCTAGGCAGTTGCTAGGGTATTTTGGGTGGTTGCTAGGCAGTTGCTAGGGTATCTGGGGTGGTTGCTAGGGTGTTGCTAGGTGGTTGCTAGGGTAACTGGGGTGGTTGCTAGGCAGTTGCTAGGGTATCCGGGGTGGTTGCTATGATGTTACTAGGTAGTTGTGAGGTCTTCTGGGTAGTTACAATGGCATTCCTAGCACAATTTAACACTTAGCTAACCCCTATTAGCATGTAGCTATTCACTGCTAGCATATGTAGCATGTAGGAAGTCCTGTTTGCTAGCATGAGTCAATAGACCCAACCCCCATGTCTCTACGACACTCAGAAGCAGAGATATAGGTCTGGCTAAACTGTTGCTAAGGTACTCTGTTTGGTTGTTAGGGAGTGGCTTCAAAGTGATCATGAGACACTCATTGGTTGCCTGATTAAAAAGAGCCCTCCCCCTTGAATCTATGATATTGTGATGCAGAGTTACATTCAATACAAAATTCCTATGTAAGTTACCTTGAAACATGAAGGGAATGAGGCAGGAAACAGGAAGTGCTTGTTAAGTAACCACCCGCTAACCGGGGTGGTTACTAGGGTGTTGCTAGGTGGTTGCTAGGGTAACCAGAGTGGTTGCTAGGGTGTTTCTAGGTGGTTGCTAGGGTGTTGCTAAGGAGTTGCTAGGGTAACCAGAGTGGTTGCTAGGCGGGTGCTAGGGTAACCTGGGTGGTTGCTAGGGTGTTGCTACGGAGTTGCTAGGGTAACCAGAGTGGTTGCTAGGGTGTTGCTAAGGTAACCGGGGTGGTTACTAGGGTGTTGCTAGGTGGTTGCTAGGGTAACCAGAGTGGTTGCTAGGGTGTTTCTAGGTGGTTGCTAGGGTAACCTGGGTGGTTGCTAGGGTGTTGCTAAGGAGTTGCTAGGGTTACCAGAGTAGTTGCTAGGGTGTTGCTAAGGTAACCGGGGCGGTTGCTAGGGTATTTTGGGTGGTTGCTAGGGTGTTGCTAGGTGGTTGGTAGGGTAACCTGGGTGGTTGCTAGGGTGTTGCTAGGTGGTTGGTAGGGTAACCTGGGTGGTTGCTAGGGTGTTGCTAAGGTAACCGGGGCGGTTGCTAGGGTATTTTGGGTGGTTGCTAGGGTGTTGCTAGGTGGTTGCTAGGGTATCCTGAGTGGTTGCTAGGCAGTTGCTAGGGTATCTGGGGCGGTTGCTAGGGTGTTGCTAGGTGGTTGCTAGGGTAACTGGGGTGGTTGCTAGGCAGTTGATAGGGTATCCAGGGTGGTTACTAGGCAGTTGCTAGGGTATCCAGGGTGGTTACTAGGCAGTTGCTAGGGTATCCAGGGTGGTTGCTAGGCAGTTGCTAGGGTATCTGGGGCGGTTGCTAGGTGGTTGCTAGGGTGTTGCTAGGCGGTTGCTATGGTAACTGGAGTGGTTGCTAGGGTAGCCTGGGTGGTTGCTAGGGTGTTACTAAGGAGTTGCTAGGGTAACCAGAGTGATTGCTAGGGTGTTGCTAGGCGGTTGCTAGGGTAACTGGAGTGGTTGCTAGGGTAGCCTGGGTGGTTGCTAGGGTGTTGCTAATGAGTTGCTAGGGTAACCAGAGTGATTGCTAGGGTGTTGCTAGGTGGTTGCTAGGGTAACTGGAGTGGTTGCTAGGGTGTTGCTAGGCAGTTGCTAGGGTATTTTGGGTGGTTGCTAGGCAGTTGCTAGGGTATCTGGGGTGGTTGCTAGGGTGTTGCTAGGTGGTTGCTAGGGTAACTGGGGTGGTTGCTAGGCAGTTGCTAGGGTATCCGGGGTGGTTGCTATGATGTTACTAGGTAGTTGTGAGGTCTTCTGGGTAGTTACAATGGCATTCCTAGCACAATTTAACACTTAGCTAACCCCTATTAGCATGTAGCTATTCACTGCTAGCATATGTAGCATGTAGGAAGTCCTGTTTGCTAGCATGAGTCAATAGACCCAACCCCCATGTCTCTACGACACTCAGAAGCAGAGATATAGGTCTGGCTAAACTGTTGCTAAGGTACTCTGTTTGGTTGTTAGGGAGTGGCTTCAAAGTGATCATGAGACACTCATTGGTTGCCTGATTAAAAAGAGCCCTCCCCCTTGAATCTATGATATTGTGATGCAGAGTTACATTCAATACAAAATTCCTATGTAAGTTACCTTGAAACATGAAGGGAATGAGGCAGGAAACAGGAAGTGCAAGCACTTCCTGTTTCCTGTCCTTTGCCATATAAGGTAGAATGGCAGCATCACTGATTCTGATTGGATGAGAGACAGTTATAGAACCGCCCCTGCACTGACTCTCAGCAGCTGCAGTGTTTAGATTTGAATTTGGAGACAGTTGGAGTTTGAAATATCTGAACATTCCGCAATGCAAAGTCAATGGGACTTTTTTTCGGGCTTTTTTCGCCATTTTTAGGAAAACCGTAGGTCCGATTCCTTAGAAAAGATATAGCAACTCGAGTCAGAACAGGCCTTCGGCCTGTTCTGATTTTGGGTCCTGTAGCACTAAAGCTGTTGGAGGAGATAGTGTGTAAATTTTTGTACAGAATAATAATAATAATAATAAGTTTATTAGCATTTCAATATGTTGGCTGCTTCTCAGCCAACTTAACTAGAGATGTTAAAGTTCGTCGAGACAAACTTTAGAAGTTGGCTGAGAAGGTCGCACCGGAAACGTTAATTTCGCATGTTGGTAGCACAATTTAACATTAACTACAAAATACGTTACGAAACCAGAAATTTACAGGTTGCTAAGGTGTTCTAGGTGGTTGCTAGGGTGTTGCTAGGTAGTTTCTAGGGTATCCGGGGTGGTTGCTAGGGTGTTGCTAGGCGGTTGCTAGGGTGTCATGGGTGGTTGCTATGGTAACAAGAGTGGTTGCTAGGGTGTTGCTAAGCAGTTGCTAGGGTATCCTGGGTGGTTGCTAGGGTGTTGCTAGGTGGTTTCTAGGGTAACCAGAGTGGTTGCTAGGGTGTTGCTAGGTGGTTGCTAGGGTATCCAGCGTGGTTGCTAGGGGGGTTGTTAGGTGGTTGCTATGGTAACCAGAGTGGTTGCTAGGGTGTTGCTATGGTAACCAGAGTGGTTGCTAGGGTGTTGCAAGGTGGTTGCTAGGGTAACCGGGGTGGTTGCTAGGCAGTTGCTAGGGTATTTTAGGTGGTTGCTAGGGTGTTGCTAGGCGGTTGCTAGGGTAAACAGGGTGGTTGCTAGGGTGTTGCTAGGGTAACCAGAGTGGTTGCTAGGTGGTTGCTAGGGTAACCGGGGTGGTTACTAGGCAGTTGCTAGGGTATTTTGGGTGGTTGCTATGCAGTTGCTAGGGTATCCAGGGTGGTTGCTAGGATGTTACTAGGTAGTTGTGAGGTCTTCTGGGTAGTTACTATGGCATTTTGGGGCCGGTAGCACTAAAGCTGTAGGACGAGATGCGTATAGAAATTCTAGTCTCAGAAAAATAATAATAATAATAAGATTAAGTCGAACAACAGTAAGTTGGCTGCTTCTCAGCCAACTTAACTAGAGAGGATAAAGTTCGTCGAGACAAACTTTAGAAGTTGGCTGAGAACGTCGCACCAGAAACTTTAATTTTGCATGTTGGTTGCACAATTTAACATTAACTACGAAGTACGTTACGAAACCAGAAATTAACAGGTTGCTAAGGTCTTCTGGGTGGTTGCTAGGGCGTTGCTAGGCAGTTTCTTAGGTATCCGGGGTGGTTGCTAAGGTGTTGCTAGGTGGTTGCTAGGGTGTTGCTAGGTGGTTGCTAGGGTAACTGGGGTGGTTGCTAGGGTAACCAGAATGGATGCTAAGGTGTTGCTAGGCGGTTGCTAGGGTATCCGGGGTGGTTGCTAGGGTAATCAGAGTGGTTGCTAGGGTGTTGCTAGGGTAACTGGTGTGGTTGCTAGGGTAACCTGGGTGGTTGCTAGGGTGTTGCTAAGGAGTTTCTTAGGTATCCGGGGTGGTTGCTAAGGTGTTGCTAGGTGATTGCTAGGGTAACCAGAGTGGTTGCTAGGGTGTTGCTAGGTGGTTGCTAGGGTATCCTGGGTGGTTGCTAGGGTGTTGCTAGGCAGTTGCTAGGGTATTTTGGGTGGTTGCTAGGGTGTTGCTAGGCGGTTGCTAGGGTAAACAGGGTGGTTGCTAGGGCGTTGCTAGGCAGTTGCTAGGGTATTTTGGGTGGTTGCTAGGGTGTTGCTAGGCGGTTGCTAGGGTAAACAGGGTGGTTGCTAGGGCGTTGCTAGGCAGTTGCTAGGGTATCTGGGGCGGTTGCTAGGTGGTTGCTAGGGTAACTGGGGTGTTTGCTAGGGTATCCTGATTGGTTGCTAGGCAGTTGCTAGGGTATTTTGGGTGGTTGCTAGGCAGTTGCTAGGGTAAACAGGGTGGTTACTAGGGCGTTTCTAGGCAGTTGCTAGGGTATCTGGGGTGGTTGCTATGATGTTACTAGGTAGTTGTGAGGTCTTCTGGGTAGTTACTATGGCATTCCTAGCACAATTTAACACTTAGCTAACCACTATTAGCATGTAGCTATTCACTGCTAGCATATGTAGCATGTTGGAAGTCCTGTTTGCTAGCATGAAAGAAGTTGGCTGAGAAAGTCGCACCGGAACCTTTAATTTCGCATGTTGGTAGCACAATTTAACATTAACTATGAAATACGTTACGAAACCAGAAATTAACAGGTTGCCAAGTTGTTCTGGGTGGTTGCTAGGGTGTTGCTAAGCAGTTGCTATGGTATCCTGGGTGGTTGCTAGGGTATTGCTAGGAGGTTGCTAGGGTAACCAGAGTGGTTGCTAGGGTGTTGCTAGGTGGTTGCTAGGGTAATCAGAGTGGTTGCTAGGGTGTTGCTAGGGTAACTGGTGTGGTTGCTAGGGTAACCTGGGTGGTTGCTAGGGTGTTGCTAAGGAGTTTCTTAGGTATCCGGGGTGGTTGCTAAGGTGTTGCTAGGTGATTGCTAGGGTAACCAGAGTGGTTGCTAGGGTGTTGCTAGGTGGTTGCTAGGGTATCCTGGGTGGTTGCTAGGGTGTTGCTAGGTGGTTGCTAGGGTATCCTGGGTGGTTGCTAGGGTGTTGCTAGGCAGTTGCTAGGGTATTTTGGGTGGTTGCTAGGGCGTTGCTAGGCAGTTGCTAGGGTATCTGGGGCGGTTGCTAGGTGGTTGCTAGGGTAACTGGGGTGTTTGCTAGGGTATCCTGATTGGTTGTTAGGCAGTTGCTAGGGTATTTTGGGTGGTTGCTAGGCAGTTGCTAGGGTAAACAGGGTGGTTACTAGGGCGTTTCTAGGCAGTTGCTAGGGTATCTGGGGTGGTTGCTATGATGTTACTAGGTAGTTGTGAGGTCTTCTGGGTAGTTACTATGGCATTCCTAGCACAATTTAACACTTAGCTAACCACTATTAGCATGTAGCTATTCACTGCTAGCATATGTAGCATGTTGGAAGTCCTGTTTGCTAGCATGAAAGAAGTTGGCTGAGAAAGTCGCACCGGAACCTTTAATTTCGCATGTTGGTAGCACAATTTAACATTAACTATGAAATACGTTACGAAACCAGAAATTAACAGGTTGCCAAGTTGTTCTGGGTGGTTGCTAGGGTGTTGCTAAGCAGTTGCTATGGTATCCTGGGTGGTTGCTAGGGTATTGCTAGGAGGTTGCTAGGGTAACCAGAGTGGTTGCTAGGGTGTTGCTAGGTGGTTGCTAGGGTAACCTGGGTGGTTGCTAGGCAGTTGCTAGGGTATCTGGGGTGGTTGCTAGGGTGTTGCTATGTGGTTGCTAGGGTAACCAGAGTGGTTGCTAGGCAGTTGCTAGGGTATCCTGTGTGGTTGCTAGGGTGTTGCTAGGCAGTTGCTAGGGTATCTGGGGCGGTTGCTAGGGTGTTGCTAGGTGGTTGCTAGGGTATCTGGGGTGGTTGCTAGGGTGTTGCTATGTGGTTGCTAGGGTAACCAGAGTGGTTGCTAGGCAGTTGCTAGGGTATCCTGTGTGGTTGCTAGGGTGTTGCTAGGCAGTTGCTAGGGTATCTGGGGCGGTTGCTAGGGTGTTGCTAGGTGGTTGCTAGGGTAACTGGGGTGGTTGCTAGGCAGTTGCTAGGGTATCCAGGGTGGTTGCTAGGCAGTTGCTAGGGTATCCAAGGTGGTTGCTAGGATGTTACTAGGTAGTTGTGAGGTCTTCTGGGTAGTTACTATGGCATTCCTAGCACAATTTAACACTTAGCTAATCACTATTAGCATGTAGCTATTCACTGCTAGCATATGTAGCATGTTGGAAGTCCTGTTTGCTAGCATGAGTCAATAGACCCAACCCCCATGTCTCTACGACACTCAAAAGCAGAGATATAGGTCTGGCTAAATGGTTGCTAGGGTTCTCTGTTTGGTTGCTAAGGAGTGGCTTCAAAGCTAAAGTGATGTTACTCCAAAGGCTCCTTGTGAGTATGAACGATATAAACCAACCAGAATGCCTCTACGGCATTCAGAACTGAAGATATCTCACTTTGTATTTGGTTGCTAAGGTGCTCCATAATGGTTGCTAGGGCGTGGCTAGGAAGTGTTGAAGATGGTGGTGATTGGCAGTTTGCTGCCTCGAGTCATACGAGCCCACCCTCAAATGTCTATGACTTTTCTATCCAGAGACAGAAGTCGATCAATTTGAATGGAAGTCTATGGGATGGGTTGCTAAGGTGCTCTAAATGGTTGCTAGGGCGTGGCTTAATAGCTTCACTGTGATCCTGAGACACTCATTGGTCGCATGAGTAAAATGAGCCCTCCCCCTTGTCTCTGTGACGCTGTGCTGCAGAGCTATGTTCAATTCAAAATCCCTATGCATTTTGCCATAGTAGATTCTGTTTCATGGGACGGCCTTCCCCATTCATCTCTATGGGGCAAATTTGGGCAGCTCTAGCACCCCAAGGGTACACCTTTCACCCCATTGTGTGGTATGATTTTACAGAGGCTGTCACCCTCTTCAAATGTGGCGATTCACATGTTTCTACAATATCCTCGCTCTGAGTTATTAATCGTCAAAGTTTGTCGCAATGTTAAGTCAATGAGATTTTTCGGCTGCTTTTTCGCCCCTGGGGCGAACATCGTACCCCCGATCCCTTAGAAAAGATATAGCAACGCGAGTCAGAACAGGCCTGCGGCCTGTTCTGATTTTGGGGTCTGTGGCACTAAAGCTGTAGGACGAGTTACAGTCAGAAATTTTAGTGTCATAAAAATAATAATAATAATAAGTTTAAGTCGAACAACAGTAAGTTGGCTGCTTCTCAGCCAACTTAACTAGAGAGGATAAAGTTCGTCGAGACAAACTTTAGAAGTTGGCTGAGAACGTCGCACCGGAAACTTTAATTTCGCAGGTTAGGGTGTTGCTAGGCGGTTGCTAGGGTAACAGGGGTGGTTGCTAGGGTGTTGCTATGTGGTTGCTAGGGTAAGTGGGGTGGTTGCTAGGTTGTTGCTAGGCAGTTGCTAGGGTATCCTGATTGGTTGCTAGGGTGTTGCTAGGCAGTTGCTAGGGTAAACAGAGTGGTTGCTAGGCGGTTGCTAGGGTAACTGGAGTGGTTGCTAGGGTGTTGCTAGGTGGTTGCTAGGGTAACCAGAGTGGTTGCTAAGGTGTTGCTAGGGTAATCAGAGTGGTTGCTAGGCTGTTGCTAGGGTATTTTGCGTTGTTGCTAGGGTGTTGCTAGGTGGTTGCTAGGGTAACCTGGGTGGTTGCTAGGCGGTTGCTAGGGTATCCTGGGTGGTTGCTAGGGTGTTGCTAGGCAGTTGCTAGGGTATTTGGGTGGTTGCTAGGCAGTAGCTAGGGTATCCGGGGTGGTTGCTATGATGTTACTAGGTAGTTGTGAGGTCTTCTGGGTAGTTACTATGGCATTCCTAGCACAATTTAACACTTAGCTAACCACTATTAGCATGTAGCTATTCACTGCTAGCATATGTAGCATGTTGGAAATCCTGTTTGCTTGCATGAGTCAATAGACCCAACCCCTATGTCTCTACGACACTTAGAAGCAGAGATATAGGTCTGGCTAAATGGTTGCTAGGGTACTCTGTTTGGTTGCTAAGGAGTGGCTTCACAGCTACAGTGATGTTACTCCAAAGGCTCCTTGTGAGAATGAACCATATAAACCAACCAGAATGCCTCTACGACATTCAGAACTGAAGATATCTCAATTTGTATTTGGTTGCTAAGGTGCTCAATAATGGTTGCTAGGGCGTGGCTAGGAAGTGTTGAAGAAGTTGATGATTGACAGTTTGCTAACCCGAGTCATACGAGCCCACCCTCAAATTTCTATGACTTTTCTATCCAGAGATAGAAGTCGATCAATTTGAATGGAAGTCTATGGGATGGGTTGCTAAGGTGCTCTAAATGGTTGCTAGGGCGTGGCTTAATAGCTTGACTGTGATCCTTCCCTATTCATTTCTATGGGGCAAATTTGGGCAGCTCTAGCGCGCCAGGGGTCTGCGGCCTGTTCTGATTTTGGGGTCTGTAGCACCAAAGCTGTAGGTCGAGTTAGAGTCAGAAAAAGGGTCTCAGAATAATAATAATAATAATAATAAGTTTATAACAACATCAGTAAGTTGGCTGCTTCTCAGCCAACTTAACTAGAGAGGATAAAGTTCGTCGAGACAAACTTTAGAAGTTGGCTGAGAAAGTCGCACCGGAACCTTTAATTTCGCATGTTGGTAGCACAATTTAACATTAACTATGAAATATGTTACGAAACCAGAAATTAACAGGTTGCCAAGTTGTTCTGGGTGGTTGCTAGGGTGTTGCTAAGCAGTTGCTATGGTATCCTGGGTGGTTGCTAGGGTATTGCTAGGAGGTTGCTAGGGTAACCAGAGTGGTTGCTAGGGTGTTGCTAGGTGGTTGCTAGGGTAACCAGAGTGGTTGTTAGGGTGTTGCTAGGTGGTTGCTAGGGTATCCGGGGTGGTTGCTAGGGTAACCAGAGTGGTTGCTAGGGTGTTTCTAGGCGGTTGCTAGGGTAACTGGAGTGGTTGCTAGGGTGTTGCTAGGTGGTTGCTAGGGTAACCTGGGAAGTTGCTAGAGTGTTGCTAAGGAGTTGCTAGGGTAACCAGAGTGGTTGCTAGGGGGTTGCTAGGGTAACCAGAGTGGTTGCTAGGGTGTTGCTAGGGTTCAGAGTGGTTGCTAGGCGGTTGCTAGGGTATTTTGGGTGGTTGCTAGGGTGTTGCTAGGTGGTTGCTAGGGTACCAGAGTGGTTGCTAGGCGGTTGCTAGGGTATCCTGGGTGGTTGCTAGGGTGTTGCTAGGGTATTTTGGGTTGTTGCTAGGGTGTTGCTAGGCGGTTGCTAGGGTAAACAGGATGGTTGCTAGGACGTTGCTAGGCAGTTGCTAGGGTATTTTGGGTGGTTGCTAGGCAGTTGCTAGGGTATATGGGGCGGTTGCTAGGGTGTTGCTAGGTGGTTGCTAGGGTAAACAGGATGGTTGCTAGGACGTTGCTAGGCAGTTGCTAGGGTATTTTGGGTGGTTGCTAGGCAGTTGCTAGGGTATCCTGGGTGGTTGCTAGGGTGTTGCTAGGGTATTTTGGGTTGTTGCTAGGGTGTTGCTAGGCGGTTGCTAGGGTAAACAGGATGGTTGCTAGGACGTTGCTAGGCAGTTGCTAGGGTATTTTGGGTGGTTGCTAGGCAGTTGCTAGGGTATATGGGGCGGTTGCTAGGGTGTTGCTAGGTGGTTGCTAGGGTAACTGGGGTGGTTGCTAGGGTATCCTGAGTGGTTGCTAGGCAGTTGCTAGGGTATTTTGGGTTGTTGCTAGGGTGTTGCTAGGCGGTTGCTAGGGTAAACAGGATGGTTGCTAGGGCGTTGCTAGGCAGTTGCTAGGGTATTTTGGGTGGTTGCTAGGCAGTTGCTAGGGTATCTGGGGCGGTTGCTAGGGTGTTGCTTGGTGGTTTTCTAGGGTAACTGGGGTGGTTGCTAGGGTATCCTGAGTGGTTGCTAGGCAGTTGCTAGGGTATTTTGGGTGGTTGCTAGGATGTTACTAGGTAGTTGTGAGGTCTTCTGGGTAGTTACTATGGCATTCCTAGCACAATTTAACACTTAGCTAACCACTATTAGCATGTAGCTATTCACTGCTAGCATATGTAGCATGTTGGAAGTCCTGTTTGCTAGCATGAGTCAATAGACCCAAACCCCCATGTCTCTATGATGCTCGGATCCAGAGATATAGGTCTGGCTAAACGGTTGCTAGGGTACTCTGTTTGGTTGTTAGGGAGTGGCTTCATAGTCATCATGAGACACTCATTGGTTGCCTGATTAAAAAGAGCCCTCCCCCATGAGTGTACAATACTGTGATGCAGAGTTATGTTCAATGCAAAATCCCTATGCAAGTTACCATGAAACATGAAGGGAATGAAACAGGAAGTGCAAGCACTTCCTGTTTCCTGTCATTTGCCATATTAGGTAGAATGGCAGCATCACTGATTCTGATTGGATGAGAGACAGTTATAGAACCGCCCCTGCACTGACTCTCAGCAGCTGCAGTGTTTAGATTTGAATTTGGATACAGTTGGAGTTTGAAATATCTGAACATTCCGCAATGCAAAGTCAATGGGACTTTTTTGGGGGCTTTTTTCGCCATTTTTAGGAAAACTGTAGGTCCGATCCCTTAGAAAAGATATAGCACACTTGGTCAGAACAGGCCTGCGGCCTGTTCTGATTTTGGGGCCTGTAGCACTAAAGCTGTAGGTCGAGTTAGAGTCAGAAAAAGTGTCTCAGAAGATTAATAATAAGTTTAAGTCGAACAACAGTAAGTTGGCTGCTTCTCAGCCAACTTAACTAGAGAGGATAAAGTTCGTCGAGACAAACTTTAGAAGTTGGCTGAGAATGTCGCACCAGAAACTTACCAGAAATTAACAGGTTGCTAAGGTCTTCTGGGTGGTTGCTATGGTGTTGCTAGGTGGTTACTACGGTAACCAGGGTGGTTGCTAGGGTGTTGCTAGGTGGTTGCTAGGGTATCCTGAGTGGTTACTAAGGTGTTTCTAGGCAGTTGCTAGGGTATTTTGGGTGGTTGCTAGGGTGTTGCTAGGTGGTTGCTAGGGTATCCTGAGTGGTTGCTAAGGTGTTGCTAGGGTAAACAGGGTGGTTGCTAGGCAGTTGCTAGGGTATTTTGGGTGGTTTCTAGGCAGTTGCTAAGGTGTCCAGGGTGGTTGCTAGGATGTTACTATGTAGTTTTGAGGTCTTCTGGGTAGTTACTATGGCATTCCTAGCACAATTTAACACTTAGCTAACCACTATTAGCATGTAGCTATTCACTGCTAGCATATGTAGCATGTTGGAAGTCCTGTTTGCTAGCATGAGTCAAGTAGACCCAACCCCCATGTCTCTACGACTTTCTGATGCAGAGATATAGGTCTGGTTAAATGGTTGCTAGGGTACTCTGTTTGGTTGCTAAGGAGTGGCTTCACAGCTACAGTGATGTCACTCCAAAGGCTCCTTGTGAGTATGAAAGATATAAACCAACCAGAATGCCTCTATGACATTCAGAACTGAAGATATCTCGCATTGCATTTGGTTGCTAAGGTGCTCGATAATGGTTGCTAAGGCGTAGCTAGGAAGTGTTGAAGATGTTGGTGATTGGCAGTTTGCTGCCCAGAGTCATACAAGCCCGCCCTCAAATTTCTATGACTTTTCTATTCAGAGATAGAAGTCGATCTATTTAAATGGAAGTCTATGGGATGGGTTGCTAAGGTGCTCTAAATGGTTGCTAGGGCGTGGCTTAATAGCTTCACTGTGATCCTGAGACACTCATTGGTCGCCTGAGTAAAATGAGCCCTCCCCCTTGTCTCTGTGACGCTGTGCTGCAGAGCTATGTTCAATTCAAAATCACTATGCATTTTGCCATAGTAGATGCTGTTTCATGGGACAGCCTTCCCCATTCATCTCTATGGGGAAAATTTGGGCAGCTCTAGCACCCCAGGGGTGCAACTTTTACCCCATTGTGTGGTATGATTTTACAGAGGCTGTCACCCTCTTCAAATGTGGCGAGTTTCATCTTTTTACAAATTCCTCACTCAGAGTTATTAATCGTCAAAGTTCGTCGCAATGTTAAGTCAATGGGATTTTTCGGCTGCTTTTTCGCCCCTGGGGCGGACACCGTACCCCCGACCCCTTGGAAAAGACATAGCAACGCGAGTCAGAACAGGCCTGCGGCCTGTTCTGATTTTGGGGTCTGTAGCACTAACGCTGTAGGACGAGATGCGTTTAGAAAAAGGTGCTCAGAAGAATAATAATAACTAGAGAGGATAAAGTTCGTCGAGACAAACTTTAGAAGTTGGCTGAGAACGTTGCACCGGAAACGTTAATTTCGCATGTTGGTAGCACAATTTAACATTAAAAACAAAGTACGTTACAAAATCAGAAATTAACAGGTTGCTAAGGTCTTCTGTGTGGTTGCTAGGGCGTTGCTGGGCAGTTTTTTAGGTATCCGGGGTGGTTGCTAAGGTGTTGCTATGTGGTTGCTAGGTTACCAGAGTGGTTGCTAGGGTGTTGCTAGGTGGTTGCTAGGGTAACCAGAGTGGTTGCTAGGGTGTTGCTAGGGTAACCAGAGTGGTTGCTAGGGTGATGCTAGGCGGTTGCTAGGGTAACCAGAGCGGTTAATAGGTGGTTGCTAGGGTAACCAGAGTGGTTGCTGGGCGGTTGCTAGGGTATTTTGGGTGGTTGCTAAGGGCGTTGCTAGGGTAACCAGAGTGGTTGCTAGGGTGTTGCTATGGTATATTGGGAGGTTGCTAGGTGGTTTCTAGGGTAACCAGGGTGGTTGCTAAGGTGTTGCTAGGGTAACCAGAGTGGTTGCTAGGCGGTTGCTAGGGCATTTTGGGTTGTTGCTAGAGTGTTGCTAGGGTATCTTGGGAGGTTGCTATGGTGTTGCTAGGCAGTTGCTAGGGTAACCGGGATGGTTGCTAGGATGTTGCTAGGGTATCCTGGGAGGTTGCTAGGGTGTTGCTAGGCAGTTGCTAGGGTATCCAGGGTGGTTGCTAGGCAGTTGCTAGGGTATCCAGGGTGGTTGCTAGGTGGTTTCGAGGGTAATATGGTTTCCTAGCACAATTTAACACTTAGCTAATCACTATTAGCATGTAGCTATTCACTGCTAGCATGTGTAGCATGTTGACAGTTCTGTTTGCCAGCATGAGTCAATAGACCCAACCCCCATGTCTCTACGACACTCAGAAGCAGAGATATAGGTCTGGCTAAACTGTTGCTAAGGTACTCTGTTTGGTTGTTAGTGAGTGGCTTCAAAGTGATCATGAGACACTCATTGGTTGCCTGATTAAAAAGAGCCCTCCCCCTTGAATCTATGATACTGTGATGCAGAGTTACATTCAATACAAAATTCCTATGTAAGTTACCTTGAAACATGAAGGGAATGAGGCAGGAAACAGGAAGTGCAAGCACTTCCTGTTTCCTGTCCTTTGCCATATAAGGTAGAATGGCAGCATCACTGATTCTGATTGGATGAGAGACAGTTATAGAACCGCCCCTGCACTGACTCTCAGCAGCTGCAGTGTTTAGATTTGAATTTGGAGACAGTTGGAGTTTGAAATATCTGAACATTCCGCAATGCAAAGTCAATGGGACTTTTTTTCGGGCTTTTTTCGCCATTTTTAGGAAAACTGTAGGTCCGATCCCTTGGAAAAGACATAGCAACGCGATTCAGAACAGGCCTGCGGCCTGTTCTGATTTTGGGGTCTGTAGCACTAACGCTGTAGGACGAGATGCGTTTAGAAAAAGGTGCTCAGAAGAATAATAATAAAAACTAGAGAGGATAAAGTTCGTCGAGACAAACTTTAGAAGTTGGCTGAGAACGTTGCACCGGAAACGTTAATTTCGCATGTTGGTAGCACAATTTAACATTAAAAACAAAGTACGTTACAAAATCAGAAATTAACAGGTTGCTAAGGTCTTCTGTGTGGTTGCTAGGGCGTTGCTGGGCAGTTTTTTAGGTATCCGGGGTGGTTGCTAAGGTGTTGCTATGTGGTTGCTAGGTTACCAGAGTGGTTGCTAGGGTGTTGCTAGGTGGTTGCTAGGGTAACCAGAGTGGTTGCTAGGGTGTTGCTAGGGTAACCAGAGTGGTTGCTAGGGTGTTGCTAGGTGGTTGCAATGGTAACCAGAGTGGTTGCTAGGGTGTTGCTAGGGTAACCAGGGTGGTTGCTAGGGCGTTGCTAGGCAGTTGCTAGGGTAACCAGAGCGGTTAATAGGTGGTTGCTAGGGTAACCAGAGTGGTTGCTGGGCGGTTGCTAGGGTATTTTGGGTGGTTGCTAAGGGCGTTGCTAGGGTAACCAGAGTGGTTGCTAGGGTGTTGCTATGGTATATTGGGAGGTTGCTAGGTGGTTTCTAGGGTAACCAGGGTGGTTGCTAAGGTGTTGCTAGGGTAACCAGAGTGGTTGCTAGGCGGTTGCTAGGGCATTTTGGGTTGTTGCTAGAGTGTTGCTAGGGTATCTTGGGAGGTTGCTATGGTGTTGCTAGGCAGTTGCTAGGGTAACCGGGATGGTTGCTAGGATGTTGCTAGGGTATCCTGGGAGGTTGCTAGGGTGTTGCTAGGCAGTTGCTAGGGTATCCAGGGTGGTTGCTAGGCAGTTGCTAGGGTATCCAGGGTGGTTGCTAGGTGGTTTCGAGGGTAATATGGTTTCCTAGCACAATTTAACACTTAGCTAATCACTATTAGCATGTAGCTATTCACTGCTAGCATGTGTAGCATGTTGACAGTTCTGTTTGCCAGCATGAGTCAATAGACCCAACCCCCATGTCTCTACGACACTCAGAAGCAGAGATATAGGTCTGGCTAAACTGTTGCTAAGGTACTCTGTTTGGTTGTTAGGGAGTGGCTTCAAAGTGATCATGAGACACTCATTGGTTGCCTGATTAAAAAGAGCCCTCCCCCTTGAATCTATGATACTGTGATGCAGAGTTACATTCAATACAAAATTCCTATGTAAGTTACCTTGAAACATGAAGGGAATGAGGCAGGAAACAGGAAGTGCAAGCACTTCCTGTTTCCTGTCCTTTGCCATATAAGGTAGAATGGCAGCATCACTGATTCTGATTGGATGAGAGACAGTTATAGAACCGCCCCTGCACTGACTCTCAGCAGCTGCAGTGTTTAGATTTGAATTTGGAGACAGTTGGAGTTTGAAATATCTGAACATTCCGCAATGCAAAGTCAATGGGACTTTTTTTCGGGCTTTTTTCGCCATTTTTAGGAAAACTGTAGGTCCGATCCCTTGGAAAAGACATAGCAACGCGATTCAGAACAGGCCTGCGGTCTGTTCTGATTTTGGGGTCTGTAGCACTAACGCTGTAGGACGAGATGCGTTTAGAAAAAGGTGCTCAGAAGAATAATAATAAAAACTAGAATGTACATTTCCTGAAGAAAATGTGAGTGGTGCTCGCAGTGGCAAAATTCGGCCCGGGCCAGGTGAGGCAGTGTCGGACACCATTGCCAGAGAGCCAACCGCCATGTCTGTACGATGTTCCAGTGCTGAGATATGGCTGATTCATGATTTTGTATGGTTGCTAGGGCACTCTATATGGTTGCTATGGTGTGGTCATACAGCTAATGGTATGACATCTAAAGACTAATTGGCAGTCTGAGCTTAACAGATAAAACTCTGCTTCTACAACATACCAGTACTGAAATATAGCTTGTAAGCGCTGCTTTGCGGTTGCTAGGGTGCTGTAAACAGTTGTTAGGGTGTAGCTATGAAGATGGTATGTCACTACTTATTCACTGCTTGATAGGCCGAGTCAAACAAGCCCAGTCCCGAATCTCTACGACCTTCAGAACCAAAGATATGATATTACAAATATTTGTCCCATGTTAAGTCAATGGGGCTTTTTTCGGCTGATTTTTCGTGGGACAAAACGAACATCGTACGCCTGATCGCTTAGAAAAGATATAGCACACCTCTCCTCAATAAGCCGCACGATTTGACATCTCTTTTGTGGGTCTACGACCAACGGTGCCAGAGGAGTAGCGCGCCGAAGATTGGTTTAGGAGAATAGTAATCACAACACTAGAATGTACATTTCCTGAAGAAAATGTGAGTGGTGCTCGCAGTGGCAATATCCGCCCCGGGCCAGGTGCGGCTGGTGTTTTGGGTGGTTTCTATTGCATTCTTAGCATAATATAACACTTAGCTAGGCACTATTAGCATGTAGCTATTCACTGCTAGCATATGTAGCATGAAGGAAGTCCTGTTTGCTAGCATGAGTCAATAGAGCCAACCCCCATGTCTCTACGATACTCAGAAGCAGAGATATGGGTCTGGCTAAATGGTTGCTAGGGGACTCTGTTTGGTTGCTAAGGAGTGGCTTGGTACCTGCCAGTCATGTTACTCCAAAGGCTGATTGTCTAATTGACCCAACTCCCATGTCTCTACGACTTTCTGATGCAGAGATAAAGGACTGTCTAAATGGTTGCTAGGGTACTCTGTTTGGTTGCTAAGGAGTGGCTATGGGTCTGCCAGTGATGTCACTCCAAAGGCTCCTTATGAGTATGAACGATATAAACCAACCAGAATGCCTCTACGACATTCAGAACTGAAGATATCTCACTTTGTATTTGGTTGCTAAGGTGCTCCATAATGGTTGCTAGGGCGTGGCTAGGAAGTGTTGAAGACGTTGGTGATTGGCAGTTTGCTGCCCTGAGTCAAACGAGCCCACCCTCAAATTTCTATGACTGTTCTATCCAGAGATAGTAGTCGATCAATTTGAATGGAAGTCTATGGGATGGGTTGCTAAGGTGCTCTAAATGGTTGCTAGGGCGTGGCTTGATACGTTCCCAGTGATCCTGAGACACTCATTGGTCGCCTGAGTAAAATGAGCCCTCCCCCTTGTCTCTGTGACGCTGTGCTGCAGAGCTATGTTCAATTCAAAATCCCTATGCACATAGTAGATGGTGTTTCATGGGACGGTTTTCCCCATTCATTTCAATGGGGAAAGTTTGGGAGCTCTAGCACCCCAGGGGTGCAACCTTTACCCCATTTTGTGGTATGTTCTCACAGAGCCATCCACCCTCTTCAAATGTGGCGAGTTTCGTCTTTTTACAAATTTCTCGCTCCGAGTTATTAATCGTCAAAGTCGTTTGCAACGCGTATAAATACTCTTCTAGGATTTCCGTTTCCATTGTGTCTATGGGGGCACGTTTGGGCAGCTCTAGCACCCCAGGGGTGCAACTTTTACCCCATTTTTTGGTATGTCCTTACAGAGCCTGCCAGCCTCTACAAATGTGGTGAGTTTCGTCTTTTTACAAATTTCTCGCTCCGAGTTATTAATCGTCAAAGTTTGTCGCAATGTTAAGTCAATACGTTTTTTCGGCTGCTTTTTCGCCCCTGGGGCGAACATCGTACCCCCGATCTCTTAGAAAAGATATAGCACACCTGTCCTCAATAGGCCGCACGTTTTGATGCCTCATTCATGGGTCTAGGACAAAACGCCTAGGAGGAGTAGCGCGCCAAAAAAGTGTCCAGAAGAAGAATAATAATAAACAACATTGAGGTCTATGGGGGCAAGTTTGGGGAGCTCTAGCACCCCAGGGATGCAACTTTTCCCCCATTTTTTGGTATGTTCTTACAGAGCCTGCCAGCCTCTACAAATGTGCCGAGTTTCATCTTTTTACAAATTCCTCGCTCAGAGTTATTAATCATCAAAGTTTGTGGCAATGCGTTGTCTATGCGTTTTTTCGGCTGCTTTTTCGCCCCTGGGGCGAACATCGTACCCCCGATCGCTTACAAATGATATAGCACACCTCTCCTCAATAGGCCGCACGTTTTGACGTCTCATTTATGGGTCTGGGACAAACGCAGTAGGAGCAATAGCGCGCCGAAAATTTGGTGGAATCACCATCATTATTATAGGCTTGGTAAGATAGTAATAGTAGTGCTCGAGGCGAGCACCACTAACTAGAATGTACATTTCCTGAAGAAAATGTGAGTGGTGCTCGCAGTGGCAAAATTCGGCCCGGGCCAGGTGAGGCAGTGTCGGACACCATTGCCAGAGAGCCAACCGCCATGTCTGTACGATGTTCCAGTGCTGAGATATGGCTGATTCATGATTTTGTATGGTTGCTAGGGCACTCTATATGGTTGCTATGGTGTGGTCATACAGCTAATGGTATGACATCTAAAGACTAATTGGCAGTCTGAGCTTAACAGATAAAACTCTGCTTCTACAACATACCAGTACTGAAATATAGCTTGTAAGCGCTGCTTTGCGGTTGCTAGGGTGCTGTAAACAGTTGTTAGGGTGTAGCTATGAAGATGGTATGTCACTACTTATTCACTGCTTGATAGGCCGAGTCAAACAAGCCCAGTCCCGAATCTCTACGACCTTCAGAACCAAAGATATGATATTACAAATATTTGTCCCATGTTAAGTCAATGGGGCTTTTTTCGGCTGATTTTTCGTGGGACAAAACGAACATCGTACGCCTGATCGCTTAGAAAAGATATAGCACACCTCTCCTCAATAAGCCGCACGATTTGACATCTCTTTTGTGGGTCTACGACCAACGGTGCCAGAGGAGTAGCGCGCCGAAGATTGGTTTAGGAGAATAGTAATCACAACACTAGAATGTACATTTCCTGAAGAAAATGTGAGTGGTGCTCGCAGTGGCAAAATCCGCCCCGTGCCAGGTGAGGCAGTAGCTAGGGTAACCATGATGTTGCTAGGCAGTTGCTAGGGTAACCAGGGTGGTTGCTAGGTGTTTGCTAGGGTAACTGGGATGGTTGCTAAGGTGTTGCTAAGTGGTTGTTAGGGTAACCAGGGTGGTTGCTAGGTGGTTGCTAGGGCAACTGGTGTGGTTTCTAAGGTGTTGCTAGGTGGTTGCTAGGGTAACTGGGTTGGTTGCTAGGGTGTTGCTAGGTGGTTGCTAGGGTAACCAGGGTGGTTGCTAGGGTGTTGCTAAGTGGTTGCTAGGCTAACCAGAGTGGTTGCTAGGTGGTTGCTAGGGTAACCAGAGTGGTTGCTAGGTGGTTGCTAGGGTAACCAGAGTGGTTGCTATGGTGTTGCTAGGTGGTTGCTAGGGTAAACTGAGTGGTTGCCAGGGTTTTGCTAGGTGGTTGCTAGGGTACCCGGAGTGGTTGCTAGGCGGTTGCTAGGCAGTTGCTAGGGTAACCGGGGTGGTTGCTAGGTGGTTGCTATGGTAACCAGAGTGGTTGCTAGGCGGTTGCTAGGGTAACCAGAGTGGTTGCTATGGTGTTGCTAGGTGGTTGCTAGGGTAAACTGAGTGGTTGCAAGGGTGTTGCTAGGTGGTTGCTAGGGTAACCGGAGTGGTTGCTAGGTGGTTGCTAGGCAGTTGGTAGGGTAACCCGGGTGGTTGCTAGGTGGTTGCTAGGGTAACCAGAGTGGTTGCTAAGGTGTTGCTATGCGGTTGCTAGGGTAACCAGAGTGGTTCCTAGGCGGTTGCTAAGGTGTCACTAGGTTAACTGGTTAGTTACTAGTGTTATGCTAGGTGGTTGTTATGCCTCATCTAGGGTGTCCTGGGCCGTTTCTAGGTGGTTATTAGTTGTTATGGGGGGTTTCTATGGCATTATTAGCATAATTTAACACTTAGTTAATCACTATTAGCATGTAGCTATTCACTGCTAGCATATGTAGCATGTTGGAAGTCTTGTTTGCTAGCATGAGCCAATAGAGCAAACCCCCATGTCTCTATGATACTCAGAAGCAGAGATATGGGTCTGGCTAAACGGTTGCTAGGGTAATCTGTTTGGTTGCTAAGGAGTGGCTTGGTACCTGCCAGTCATGTTACTCCAAAGGCTGATTGTCAAATTGACCCAACTCCCATGTCTCTACGACTTTCTGAAGCAGAGATATAGGACTGGCTAAATGGTTGCTAGGGTACTCTGTTTGGTTGCTAAGGAGTGGCTATGGGTCTGCCAGTGATGTCACTCCAAAGTCTCCTTATGAGTATGAACAATATAAACCAACCAGAATGCCTCTACGGCATTCAGAACTGAAGATATCTCACTTTGTATTTGGTTGCTAAGGTGCTCCATAATGGCTGCTAGGGCGTGGCTAGGAAGTGATGAAGACGTTGGTGATTGGCAGTTTGCTGCCCCGAGTCAAACGAGCACTCCCTCAAATTTCTATGACTTTTCTATCCAGAGATAGGAGTCAATCAATTTGAATGGAAGTCTATGGGATGGGTTGCTAAGGTGCTCTAAATGGTTGCTAGGGCGTGGCTTAATAGCTTCCCAGTGATCCTGAGACACTCATTGGTCGCCTGAGTAAAATGAGCCCTCCCCCTTGTTTCTATGACGCTGTGCTGCAGAGCTATGTTCAATTCAAAATCCCTATGCACATAGTAGATGGTGTTTCATGGGACGGTTTTCCCCATTCATTTCAATGGGGAAAGTTTGGGAGCTCTAGCACCCCAGGGGTGCAACTTTTACCCCATTTTGTGGTATGGTCTCACAGAGCCATCCACCCTCTTCAAATGTGGCGAGTTTCGTCTTTTTACAAATTTCTCACTCCGAGTTATTAAGCGTCAAAGTCGTTTGCAACGCGTATAAATACTCTTCTAGAATTTCCGTTAACATTGATGTCTATGGGGGCGAGTTTGGGCAGCTCTAGCACCCCAGGGGTGCAACTTTTACCACATTTTTTGGTATGTCCTTACAGAGCCTGCCAGCCTCTGCAAATGTGGCGAGTTTTGTCTTTTTACAAATTTCTCGCTCCGAGTTATTAATCGTCAAAGTTAATTTCAATGCGTTGTCTATGCGTTTTTTTTCGCTCCTTTTTGGCCCCTGGGGCGAACATCGTACCCCTAATCTCTTAGAAAAGATATAGCACACCTCTCCTCAATAGGCCGCACGTTTTGACGCCTCATTCATGAGTCTGGGACGAACGCTCTAGGAGGAGTAGCGCGCCGAAAAAAAAGTGGAAGAATAAGAAGAATAATAAATAACATTGAGGTCTATGGGGGCAAGTTTGGGCAGCTCTATCACCCCAGGGGTGCAACTTTTACCCCATTGTGTGGTATGTTCTTACAGAGCCTGCCAGCCTCTTCAAATGTGGCGAGTTTCATCTTTTTACAAATTTCACACTCCGAGTTATTAATCATCAAAGTTTGTAGCAATGCGTTGTCTATGCATTTTTTTGGCTGCTTTTTCGCCCCTGGGGCGACCATCGTACCCCCGATCGCTTACAAAAGATATAGCACACCTCTCCTCAATAGGCCGCACGTTTTGACGCCTCATTCATGGGTCTGGGACCAACGCTCTAGGAAGAGGAGCGCTCCGAAAATTTGGTGGTATCAGCATCCTTATTATAGGCTTGGTAAGATAGTAATAGTAGTGCTCGAGGCGAGCACCACTAATAAGTTTATTAGCATTTCAGTAAGTTGGCTGCTTCTCAGCCAACTTAATAAGTTTATTAGCATTTCAGTAAGTTGGCTGCTTCTCAGCCAACTTAATAATAAAAATAAGTTTATTAGCATTTCAATATGTTGGCTGCTTCTCAGCCAACTTAATAAGTTTATTAGCATTTCAGTAAGTTGGCTGCTTCTCAGCCAACTTAAAAATAAGTTTATTAGCATTTCAATATGTTGGCTGCTTCTCAGCCAACTTAATAATAATAACTATATAGTTTATTAGAATTTCAATATGTTGGCTGCTTCTCAGCCAACTTAATAATAATAAAAATAAGTTTATTAGCATTTCAATATGTTGGCTGCTTCTCAGCCAACTTAATTATAATGTAAACAAAAATATTGCTGCCTTTAGTGTCACCGGGCTACACCCTCCCCCTTCTAAATGTTTGAGGTCCTCATCAAACTTTTGGGACGTTTACAGTAGTTTAATTATTTCTTTGTTTCATACTCTATTTGCTGCTGCATTTACGGCAAGTAGCAAGAGGGTGGCACTAAACAGTGTTACAATTACTTATTTTACCCTCTGAAACCAGATTACAATGTACGGGTATACCATGGGCAATGGTATGTATTGGATGGTTTGTAGATTTACCCAACTCATCATAACTGAGTTTGACTACAGGCTTCAATTTTCTTTTAGACCTAATTTCTCATGATGGCTGCAGATCATTTGAATTCGGCTCAACATCAGGTGCTTCAGTAAAAGGCAAGTTATTTCCCTCTACCACTTGAGTGTTAGGTCTTTCTCTTTCCAGAGTATCTCCATCCCTCTCTTGCCCAGGATCTTCCACAGAGTGTATAGTTTGATCTTCACTATTGCCAAAGCTCACAGATGGTTCACCTTCTACAGGAATAGACACTATCCTTTCCTGTTGAACAGATTTTGGATTCAGAGATTCTGGTAATCTCCAAACTTCTTTCAGGGCCTCCAGAGGTATGTGTGCATTCTCATCCTCATCATCTGAAGATACTTCATCCTCATCATAACTCCCTTCCACCGGTGCATAGTCTGTTCCAGTTTCATGGAGAGGTGTTTGGTGATGATTCTGGGATCTTGTCAAGGGTCTTTGAGGTATTTTCTTTTCCTCTGTCTCTGTTGGCATTCTCACCAGGTAGCCAATAGGCAGAAGATGGTTTCTATGCACTGTTTTGACAGTTCCTCTACCTTTCTCAGGTTTTACACGGTAGACGGGTAAGTTTGGCATCCTGCTGACAACTACATACGGGAAGGAACACCATTTATTTCCTAATTTGTTCTTTCCTGTGACTCCTAGACTTCTCATCAGAACTCGATCCCCTTCTACCAGTATGTGATCTCGAACTCTCTTATCATGAAGTCTTTTGTTCTTTTGATGGCTCTTGTCTGCAGCCTCGGAAGCTATGTGGTAGGCCTTTTTTAGGTCTGTTCTCAGCTTTGATACATACTATTGGTAATTTTCTGCTTCGCCTTCAGATGACACAGAGAAACAGAGATCAATCGGGAGTCTTGCTTCCCGCCCAAACATGAGGACATAGGGGGAATATCCAGTCGCATCATTTCTTGTACAATTATAAGCATGTACAAGTTGACTGACATGCTGGCTCCATTTTTGCTTCTGAGATTTGTCAAGAGTCCCAAGCATTGACAGCAAAGTTCTGTTGAATCGTTCTGGCTGTGGGTCCCCCTGAGGATGGTATGGAGTCGTTCTTGATTTTTGAATGCCCAACATCTTCAGCAACTCATGGATTAGCTTGCTTTCGAAGTCACGCCCTTGATCCGAATGTATACGGGCTGGTAATCCGTAATGGACAAAGTACTTTTCACATAATACTTTGGCTACTGTGAGAGCTTTTTGATCTTTTGTTGGAAAAGCTTGAGCGTACCTAGTGTAGTGGTCAGTGACTACTAGGATGTTGTACACTCCTTTCGAATCAGGTTACAGTGACAAAAAGTCAATGCAAACAAGATCCATAGGCCCATTACTGGTAATCTGCTTCAACGGGGCTGCTCTTTGGGGCTGCGTTTTACGAAGAATACACTTTCCACAGTTCTTCACATACTGTTCAATTTCACTTGACATTTTTGGCCAATAGAAACGATCTCTTATTAACGCAGTGGTCTTATCTACTCCTAGATGTCCAGTTTCATCATGCAGTGACTGTAAAGTCATGGACCGATACTTCTGCGGTAAGACCAGCTGAAGACGCTCTTCTTGTCTCTGTACCACTCGAAATAATAGTCCTCTCCTTAATACCAGTTTGGATCCTTCTTTCTGTAGTAGGTGCATTTCTGGATTTTCCTCTCCGGACAATGATAACAACTGCCCTTTAGACACAGCATGTCTCACTTGAGAAATAGCAGGGTCTTCTTCCTGAGCTTTTATTAAGTCCTGAGAACTCAACTGCTCAAGTGAACCAATGTCAAGTCTGGTAGGATATGCATAACATTCAGGTATGACTTCAGGAGACACACCCAGCTGCTCTACACACTTCTGAGTGTTCACACCTTTGCACAGGGCTTTGATACTCAAAGGCGATATTTCTTGCCAATACTGGTTCTCAGTAGTGGAAGAGGGGTTGCGGGACAAAGCGTCAGCATCAACGTTGTTTTTTCCAGGTTTATACTGTAAATGGAAGTCGTATGTGGACAATGCCGCTAAGCATCTGTGACCAGAAGCATTGAGTTTTGCCGTGGTATGTAAGTAAGTGGGTTGTTGTCTGTTCTTACTGTAAATTGTGCACCATATAAATAGTCATGGAATTTGTCTACCACTGCCCACTTGAGGGCTAAAAACTCAAGTTGGTGTACAGGGTAACGCTGTTCAGATGCCTTCAGTTTACGGCTGGCAAAGGCTACCGGCCTCAAACCTTCGGGGTGCTCCTGGTTTAAAACTGCTCCCAAACCATTCAGGCTAGCATCTACATGTAGAATGTAAGGCCTGGTTGGATCAGCAAAGGCCAACACTGGTGCGTTAGTAAGACAATGGATGATCTTTTGGAACGCCTCTGTACACTCTTCTGTCCATCGGTCACCAAATGCTTCAGACTCCCTGTAGTACATCCCATTGCTCTTTACTGCTTTCTTCCCATGCTGAGTAGATGGATATCCCTTGGTAAGTTCGGTAAGGGGTCTGACGATAGCAGAGTAATTAGCTATGAACCGCCTGTAGTACCCACAGAATCCCAAGAAGGATCGAAGGGATTTCAAATCAGTTGGTTGCTTCCAATTTGTTACACCTTCAATCTTCGCCGGATCGGTGGCAATACCCTTTTGGGAGATTATATGCCCCACATATTTTACCTGCGGTTGACAGAACTGGCACTTATCCAGTGAGACTTTTAATCCATTTTCTTCAAGTCTATCAAGGACTTTCAGCAGACGTTCCTCATGTTCTTCCAGTGTTTTTCCAAACACTATAAGATCATCTAAGTACACAAGTACTTCCAGCAGATTCATGTCCCCTACCGCCTTTTCCATCAATCTTTGGAACGTAGCAGGGGCTCCAGAGATTCCCTGCGGCATCCTTTCAAACTGATAGAACCCAAGTGGACAAATGAAAGCAGTCTTGGCCTTGTCTTCATCAGCCATTTTGATCTGATAATACCCACTCCGTAGGTCTAAAACAGAGAACCACTTACTGCCTGTAAGACAATCCAAAGCTTCATCAATCCTCGGCACAGTATACTGAAGCCACACTCATGAAGTAAAAAAGACATTTGCTTTCTCAGACAGTTTTTGGGATAACCTGTCCCTCCAATATTTTGGAATGGGTGAATCTCCAAAAATCAAACACGCATGGATCTATAGGCGACCCTCTGGCTGAAGTGCCTTTCACCACGGTAGTAGCAACTTCAGTAGTGTATCCGTGCGCCACCACAGAACCCACAGGGATTCTGACCTCTTTCTGTGATATATTCTTTAGTACTACCGGAAATCGGTCCACATGAATGGCTGAAGAAGGAATGATGGTAGGCTTTACTAGAACCTCAGCAGGACTATTTGAAGTTGACGGTTGATCTACAATTAGGATACTCTTGTCAATGGATTGCATCACTTTGACTCTACAAGTAGCTTGACACTCACTTCTTGGTGGAATACTGAGTGGACCTGGACCATTCCATTGAACTTCCACCACCACATCTTCTGAAACTTTGTGTTCTTGGTCTTCCCTTTCGGACATAGTCGACTTCTGAAGATTTACTGACATTGTGTGAAAAATGTCTACTCCAGCAGACTCTTTACAAAGATGCGCTAACCTCTGGAACATACTCGCATTAGTACCAATGAGTAAGGGAACCTGTTTGGGTCCCTGCGGCTCTGGACACACTAAAGCCAATACACTAATGGATTGTGGCACTCCTGTCAACTTTTCTGGAAATTGCAGCTCTATTAAGTGCAGTCTCACTTAACCATATGATATTTATTGCATATTATATGGTCGGTGTAATTTTCAAAACTCACGTCTGAGTGATGCTATCCCGATCCCCTTTCCAGTCACTTCCACCTAGACAGACTAACACTTTCTACCTTGTTTGTTGTTCGACCAGGGATGTCACAGAAGAATGAATTGCCCGCGCACTCTCCACCATTAACTGTAGGGGATTTACAGTTAAGACCCGAGGACCAGTTATGTTGAATGAAGACCAGGAATCAGAAGTGCAGTCAATAGAAGAAATTTTAGTGAAGTTTAGTTTGCAGTTTCATCAGCAGAAGCCAGCTTCAGGTCTCACAAGGAGTTCGTAGGCCGCCCCACATACAATAACATTGTTACAGCAATTATACTCTAACAGAGGGTGCTAACTACGTCAATGATGACGTTTAAATGATTCTGATTGGCTAAGAAAGAAAGAAGGACAAACAAAACTAGTAATTTTCCACACAAGAGCAGACAGTCTGAAGCATAGCTTCGTTGATCACATGGTTGACGTGTTCGTGACGTGGCTTGTCGAGAACAACAAGTTTTATGGTGAAGGTTAATCACCTCACCAATACAGACCATATTAACACACACACACACACATACAGCTTCTCCAAGGCTGAACTCGGCTCAGGCTCCAACTCTCAACAGAAACAGTACCCAAAACATTCTGATAACATTCAGTATCTGTTGAGAAGGTCTGACAATATTCATCCTTACACTATGGAAAACTACAGAAAAGTAAAGAAAGGTTTTTAAATAATAAAAAGCCCTAACTTGATTATAAATCACTCTTTACAACTCATTCAAATAAGAAAACGGAAAAGAACATATGAAAAATAAGACAAAGAAAAGAACATGGTATAAATAGGAAAAATAAATTAATATATATATATATATATATATATAAATGTAATTAGAAGAAACAAGAGATTTTGATTATCCGCCTTCAAAACTGATCATTCTCCTCCTGTATAGCAGCAGATACCTTAATGGATGTATTGATATTTACAGTCCAAATGTCTATCCCATGACTTTTTGTACTCCAATCCCTCCATACAAATACTAGTTAGAGCTGCCCACACCTTCTCCCATTCTCAGAAGTTGCAGCAATTGAAAACACTAACATTAACAAACTGTAATAACTCAGTTGTTATCACTGGACGCAAACATAAAACAAAAAAAAATTCCAACTGACTTAGAATCATCAACAGACAAAGACTGAAGTAGAAGTGCTGGACCAGTTCAATGCTTGGCTACCACGTCCAACGACCTGGTTCTGGTGGGCTATGCAACATGATACCCTGAAGAAGTGCCGTTACTCAACATTTCTGCACAGAGTGTGGCAGATGCACTGTTATACATTATCTCCTGAGTCGGAATCCATAAAGAGATTCTCACTAATCAGGTGTTTATGTCATGTAAATTAAATGAATTATATGAAGCGTCTGTCACCCACAAACAGACAGTTTGATGGAACAATTTCACCATAATTTAAATCCATGGTTCGTAAGTTTTTGAAAGAAGATGGTAAAAATTGGGATAAATGGCTGTTGTTCGCAGTGCGGGAAGACCTACAAGCCTCTACTGGGTTTTTCACATTCCATTTCCCCCTTCTCTACCGTTGCAAACCCTGGGGCTTTAGTGAAATTCAGTATGTCATGGACCTTTGAGCAAAACTCCACACAGTGAAGTGGCTTTCAATGGAGAATTTGCTGCAGACAGAGAATGAGGTGAAGGAGAAGGAGGATTTCGGACCAGAAGCGGCTGTCAAAACCAATCCACTCACTTTGGTCCTATGGGGAGATCACCTCTCACCACTGCAGCTTACTGATTTACCCAAATTGCAAGCAGATTTTGCAGACGTTTTCTCACCCCTACCCAGTCACACGGACCTCATACAGCATCATATCGAAACGATCCTTGGGGAGTGGTGCCAAGCAGTCACTATCTTTTACCTGAAAACAAGAAAAAAGTATTACAGGAAGGTGAATGCAGTGTCAAAGTTCAACTTATCAAATGCCCGAGTTGAGCAGAGCGATGACATCTCAGATGATTACTTAGTTGCGTGTAGATTACCTTTAGCCAAAGTCGAAAAACTAACCCCCTGTTATAAATATAGTAGAACTATCACTCCTAACACAAAAGATGGCTTTATAAATAATCTTCCTGATCAGTTTCATCTACTTAACATCCCAGATAGCCTAGAAGAACTTGATGCTGCAACAGAAACTATTAACTCTCTCTTTTCCAGCACTTTAGAGACTGTTGCTCCGTTGCGCTTAAAGAAGATTAAAGAAAATAATCCAACACCATGGTACAACAAACACACACGGGCCCTCAAGAGAGCAGCCAGAAAAATGGAGCGGAGCTGGAAAAAAACTAAGC
Source organism: Rhodeus uyekii (assembly GCA_037043235.1). Classification (NCBI taxonomy): domain Eukaryota; kingdom Metazoa; phylum Chordata; class Actinopteri; order Cypriniformes; family Acheilognathidae; genus Rhodeus; species Rhodeus uyekii. Next base: position 600,734 of record JAWRVZ010000014.1, read on the forward strand.
TTAAGGTTTTTCGCATTTCATGGAAAGACAGCTCTATTGCATTCAAAAAGGCCTTAAAATCAGCTAGATCTGCTTACTTTTCTATCCTCTTAGAAGAAAACAAATATAACCCTAGGTATTTATTTGATACAGTGACTAAACTAACAAGAAATAAAGCCTCAACCCCAGATGCTTTAAAATAAAACAGCAGTAATGACTTGCATTTACTTGCAAAATTCATAATATTAGAGAGAAAATTATAACCATGCAACCGTCTACTACATTATCACAAAATAGAGTAGATTTTAGTGTCCCTGAAGAAAAATTCCGCTCCTTCATTGCTATTGGGGAGGAAGAATTATCTAAACTCGTTAAATCATAAAAATCAACAACATGTATGCTAGAACCAATAACAACTAAGTTACTGAAAGAGATGCTTCCAGAAATCATAGATCCTCTTCTTAATATTGTTAATTCATCTTTGTCATTAGGATACGTACCAAAAACCTTTAAACTAGCCGTAATTAAACCGCTTATTAAAAAAAACACAACTTGATCCTACAGAATTAGATAATTAGAGGCCGATATCAAATCTACCTTTTTTGTCAAAAATTCTAGAAAAGGCAATATCTTCACAACTATGTCCCTTTCTAGAAAGAAACAGCATCTACGAGGATTTCCAGTCAGGATTTAGAGAGTCAGTGCAGTCACTTTACACACACACACACACACATTTCCTTTGCATATCTTTCAAGGTATTCCCCAGTGGCACAGAGCAGTAGTGCACTTTGCACTAATCACATTAAATAAATAATTGTATATTCTGCATATGACATTTTCTCAAAAATGTATTATTACTGTCATAACTGTATTATTTATCTCATATGAGAACATTACATATTTGCGTCTTGACACAATAATAGTCAATTCTGTCAATATTTGCGCTGTTGGCCACTTTTGGATGGAGTGTCCACCCCATCTTGTGGTAACTTAACACTTAAAATTCATCAATTGTATTGATTCACCTGCTCTTTTGGGGCTTCTGTTCAGCCAAACAAACTTTGTTTATATTGTTTTTCCTGTAAAGCTGCTTTGAAACAATCTACATTGTAAAAAGCGCTATATAAATAAAGGTGACTTGACATCACAACATTACACCCCTGTCCTTATGAAAAAAATATTTTCAGTATATAACAGTATATATATACACATTTCAGTAAAAACTTTTAGATCTGAAACCCCAGATCCTGAAAGAAAATTGACCCCTGTAAAAAAATCTATTCAAGGTATTCCCTTGAATAAAATATTCAAATTATACGAACGAAACAAGTGTATTTATGTACAATACTGGGATTAAAATTTGACATACTTTAGAATGAGATTTGAATTTTGACTAATTATTACCCTACTGGCCATAACAGCAAATAGCATTATGATACCACATGAGGACATCTGTACAATACCTGTACACATTTTTTGGGGGGATATTGTATTTATTAGGTCCTACATATCTCAAATAGCAAGACAATTTATAAAATGCACATCAGGCAAACTTGTGGGACTCAAGAGGATATATAATAAATTTCAATCAGCATGTGCATTGAGTAGCAGTCATTGGAACCCAATGTCCATTGCAATGGATATGCATTTTTGAAAAAATCCTGAAAAAAGACTTGCAGGTCTACAATCGATTTTTTACTTTAATTAGTAAGTTAAATCTCTCTATTTTACATACCAACTATGAAATACTGGCAAACATATCAAAGATTGCAAATATAACTGTAGAAAATGCTGCTTACTTCTGTGTGTGGGAAACAGCGCCACTCACTGACCAACTGAATCATCAGTAATCTCCAAATAAATCTTGTTTGTGACATGTTTTAAAGTTTATGTATGATCATATCATTTACAATAAGTGCTTTTGAGGAAAGGGATCGTATATTCAGTAACCCAAGCTTTATCATTTGTTCATTTGTGTTATATCCATTCTTAGTTTTTTTGTAAATCAATTAAATTTTTACCCTTAAACGGTTTTGAGAGTTTTTTGTATTTGCTAATTCGGGGGAACAGACACAGTCTCTATAGGATATCTAAGAGAAAGAGTCTCTATGTGTTGGAATTTATCTGACCTCTGTGACGTGAGACAGCTGGCAGACGGTCGGTTTAGTCAGTTTGTCTGCTTCCTGACCTGGGCCCCAGTTAGTCAAGGTTCAGCTCTAAGACTATGTGCCAAATTACTAGAGAGAAGAGCGGCACCATCCTAGGTGGGATGAATACCATCTCTTTTCAACAGGTCAGGTCTGCCCCAAAAACTTTTCCACTTGTCTATGAACCCTATGTTATTCTGCGGGCACCACTGAGACATCCAGCCATCAAGTGAGGATAATCTGCTAAGCATCTCATCACTCCTGCGCATAGGAAGAGTGCCAGAACAAATTACAGTGCCTGACATCGTACTTGCAAGTTCACACGCCTCTTTAATATTAGTTTTGGTGATTTCCGACTGGCAAAGTCGGACATCATTAGCGCTGACGTGAATAACAATCTTAGAATATTTATGATTAGCCTTAGCCAGCACTTTTTAATTTGCTTTGACGTCAGGTGCTCTTGCTCCCGGCAAACATGTGACTATGGTGGCTGGAGTCTCTATTTTCACATTCCGAGTAATAGAATCACCAATCACTAGGGTACTTTCAACAGGTTTCACTGAGTGGGGAGAACCTGTTTGATGTTCTAATCGGAATGGAACAGGGGTTTTTTGACCCGCGATTATGCCGTCTCACCCAGTCACCCAGTTGCTTTGTGTGATCTGCACGAGGAGCTAACCCTTTACCAAACACAACACCGGGACGCTGTGCTTATTGTTGTGGGAGATTTTAACAGCGTGAATCTTAAACGGGCAGCGCCGAACTTCCACCAACACATCACATGGACGTACCAAATGGCGGGCGTGCTTCAGGACGCTCTGGGGGATGCAGACTGGGACATGTTTAGGCACAGCTCGGATGACATCATTGAGTTTACAGAGGTAGTTCTGGGATTCATTGGGAAAATTGTGGATGATACAGTAGAGAAAACTGTTATCAGGACTTTTCCCAACCAGAAACCGTGGGTGGATAAAACCATCCGCGAGGCTCTAAAATCTCGCTCTGCCGCCTATAACGTGGGTCTTGCCACTGTTAACATGCAGGATTACAAAGCTGCCGCCTATAACATTCGCAAATGCGTGAAAAGGACAAAGCGTCGTTATAGTGCTAAACTTGAGTCTCTCTTCCATCAGAGCTCAAGAAGCACATGGCAGGGACTTAGAACAATGACGGACTATAAAATGCCACCACCAAGAAAAATGAACGCTTACGCTTCATTAGCACACGAGCTAAACACCTTTTATGCTCGCTTCGAGGCTGCAGTCACCGGCGCTGAAGGTGTCAACAGCGCTATCGGCGCTAATGACTCTAACTTTGCCGCCGGCTGCATGACAATGGAGAGTGCTGATGCAGACGTCGCGTTCATCATCTCTGAGCATGACGTGAGAACAGCCTTCAAGAATGTAAATATCAGGAAAGCTGCAGGGCCAGACGGCATCACAGGTCAGATCCTGAGAACCTGCGCTGACCAGCTAGCCCCGGTATTTACTAAGATTTTCAACCTCTCATTGGAGCAGTCTGTTATCCCATCATGCTTCAAGAAGTCCATCATTGTTCCTGTCCCAAAGAAGTCTTAACGACTATCGTCCAGTAACTCTAACCTCCACCGTGATGAAGTGCTTCGAAAGACTAGTGCGAGACTTCATCACATCTTCACTACCGGACAAAATGGACCCATTACAGTTTGCGTATCACCCTAACCGCTCCACTGAGGATGCGATCGCATATCTCCACCACACAGCTCTGGACCACCTGGATCACTGGAAAGGGAATTATGTTAGGTTGTTGTTTGTGGACTACAGTTCAGCTTTCAACACAATAATTCCCTCCATACTCACCTCCAAGATGGAGATCCTGGGACTCAGCACATCGCTTTGTCGCTGGATCTCCAATTTCCTCACGGACAGACCACAAGCAGTACGGATGCGCAAACATGTCTCATCTTCCCTCACTCTCAGCACTGGAGCGCCCCAAGGTTGCGTTCTGAGTCCCTTGCTGTACTCACTGTACACACATGACTGCTTGGCCACTTCCAACTCCACCACCATTGTCAAGTTTGCTGACGACACGGTTGTGGTCGGCCTGATCTCAAACAATGACGAGACGGCCTACCTTAAAGAGATCAAATTCCTGGAGCTATGGTGCCAGGAAAATAATCTCCTCCTGAACGTCAGCAAGACAAAGGAGATGATAGTGGACTTCAGTACAAAGCAGGAGAGGAGGAACTACCAACCAATCACAATCAACGGGACTCTAGTGGAGAGAGTTGACAGTTTCCGGTATCTTGGTGTTCATGTCGCCCAGGATTTGTCGTGGTCATGTCACATCCATGAACCGGGAACATTCCCATAACACCTGATGTACTCGATACATCAGAAGAAGAATGGCATCTACGCTGATATTGGTCTCTGTTTATTCCGAGGTTATCGTGGTCAGCTGGATCCGGGCCATATCCAGATCAGATGAAGGACCTGGACACGAGCACAGCACTGCCCTGAAGTGTCTGCGGAGATCGTGACTCTACTAGACCCTCCCCTGTGACGATCATGAACCCATCTCTAACCGGACCAAATTGGACTTCATATTGGACTTGAATTGTTGTATAATAATCATGTACTGTTTGGCTGTTGGCCAGAGGAGAACTGGTCACCCGACTGAGCCTTGTTTCTCCCAAGGTTTTTTCTCCATTCGTTACGTCACCTGCCGGAGATTTGGTTCCTTGCCGCTGTCGCCTATGGCTTGCTCAGTTGGGGAAACTTAACACTTAAAATTCATCAATTGTATTGATTCAGCTGCTCTTTTGGGGCTTCTGTTAAGCCAAACAAACTTTGTTTATATTGTTTTTCCTGTAAAGCTGCTTTGAAACAATCTACATTGTAAAAAGCGCTATATAAATAAAGGTGACTTGACTTGACTTGACATCCAGCACACAGTCATGAAGGCCCGGCAGCGTCTTTTCCACCTCAGATGCCTAAAGGACTTTAAACTGCCCTCTCGGGTGCTCAGCACCTTCTACACCTGCACGGTTGAGAGCATCCTGACAGGCAGCATCACAGCCTGGTTCGGGAACAGCACCCAGCAGGACAGACGAGCTCTACAGAGGATGGTACGTTCCGCACAGAGCGCTCCATCCGCACTGAACGTCCTGACCTGCACTCCATCTACAACAAACGTTGCTTGAACAGGGCCAGGAAGATTAGGAAAGACATCAAACACCCCAATAATGGTCTGTTCTCTCTGCTACGGTCAGGGAAGCGTTTCCGCTCCCTGAGGGCAAACACAGAGAGAATGAGGAGGAGCTTCTTTCCACAAGCGATACGGACCCTCAACCAGAACTTTCCGGCATAACAAATACATACACATACAAATGGGACTCAACATTTCTATTTATATTTCTCTTCTTTTTCATGGTGCACAGTCATGCACTTTTGCACCTTCACACTCATGCACTTTCTTCTTTTTGCACACATACATATATATACATACATACATACATACATACATACATATACAGTAGTACCTCGGTTTACGAGCGACTTGGTATACGAGCAAATCGGTGTACGAGCATGAACGGTCGAATCGGTGTACGAGCATTGTATCGGTGTACGAACAAATTTTTCTCTCACCCACTCGCATAACGCTCAGTATCGTCGCGGGCATTTTTACTGGAAATAGCCTAATGACAGCCTCTCATAACACAGTCACGCAGTTCCAACTCCTTTATCACCCCTTAAATCATTCATTCTCTCAGTCTCCCTCTGTTTGGCTGCATCATTCACCACAGTGATACTTTTAGAAGTGATAACATGAATTAATTGTGATCGCTAATGTTAACGTAGTGAAATATATATGTGGTTCATGAATTCATTTGTCATGAATTTCATTCAATTGTCTCCTAGTTCTGCCTGTCTGTGTGAGTGGGGGCGTGGTCACTGATCACCGACACCTGATTGTCATACCATCTGCCTCACTTCTCTCCACTCCAGAGCTCGCGCGCGCATCTCCCGGAGCTCGACTTTCACTCTGGATTATCACTTTGTTTTCTGCACTATTATAATAAATTCACTAATTTGCACTTGAATCCAAGTTTTGTGTTTTCCTCCTCCCTCCTCTGTCTCTCATATCCTTCATGCCAGCAGACGCTGCTCAAAGTGAGTTACAGTAAATTGTCAAGTATTAAATATTTAAAATGGGCATTTATGGTCATGTGGAACGAATTAATTGATTTTTAATGCATTCTTATGGGGGAAATTGGTTTGGTGTAGGAGCATTTTGGGATACGAGCTCGCTCTTGGAATGAATTAAACCGAGGTATTACTGTACACTGTGATGTATATAGATTGTATATATACACACACGTTTGCACATAATGTTAATGTACATTCATATACTACACACACCCGTAGTACTTATTGAACAGACTGTATTTATTTATATACATTCCTCTTCACTATTTATAAACACTGTACATAAATGTACATAATTGTATATTGTATCACAGTATCTACAGCACTATGTATACACTGAGCATACAGTAACCTGTACATTTCTTCCTCCCTCCCTCCCTACAACCTCTCCGTCGCTCTTCCTTCCCCTTCCTTAAAACGAACTCTTGGTCAGGCATCAAAGCATTTCACTACATGTTGTACTGTGTATGATTTGTATGTGACAAATAAAAATTGAACTTGAACTTGCCCTGCTGCACGGGCTCTACAGCCGGAACCAAACAATGTACAGGGTATGCTAAGCTAGTCGCATCCAAAGTAGTATCTAAAGCCCTTGCATTCTTACTATCCTTGATTAATGTTTCTTGATGAGTGTTTCTAATTCTGAAATCTTCTCTGTCAGCCTGACTATGTCCTTACTCCATATTGACATGAAGAGAAAAAAAGTATTTTGGAGTGACAAACCTGGTCAGTTGCTCTGTTACAACGATGCACATGTGCGATGCGTACAGAAACAGCGAGGAGCAGAGTGCTAACTGAAATCACTTTTATTAAACAAAATGAAAAAAAAAAAACTATAATTTTTTTTTATAACAAGCACACATTGAGGACACCTGACGAGACTTAAGGTAAGTGATTAACAAGACAGGTGAAACAAGGGCACGGAAGGATACATAGACAGGACCTGGAAGTGAACAACGCAACAAGAGTTGAGGGATCGAGCAGTCACAACCACTACAAATAGCTGTTTCCTTAAATAGTGCTCCATTTAAAGGTATAGGGGGCAATTTTGGTGCCAAGTAGCCTTTATTTGCAATATACGTGTAAAAAAAAACAGAAGGAGGGTAAAATATGAGCCAGAGGTTTACCTATTTGTACAGTAATAATTTTATAGAAATAGTGTATTAAACTATGCTAACTAAGTATGTTTAATTTTGTTCAAGAAGTTTAAAAATATCAATGCATTTTTAAATGCAAAGTATATCCAGTATATCCAATTTATATCCTACCCAACATAAATTACATTACAAATACATTTGTATTGAGATAAGCTGAGTTAAGGCCCAACAGGCTGAACCTAATATAGTAGGTTATTATATTTTACTTTCATATTTTCTTAGTGCGAGGGAGGATAGGAATTAAGGAAGAATGTCTGGCTTGCTCCTAGCAGGGGTGTCTGGTGTCCGGTTCCATTTGACCACTTTATTAAACAACTGAAGCAGGTAGAACAAGGGCAATTGAGCTGGGAATACATAATGTATGTGGTTTCTAGACAAAAACAGAAAAACACTTCAAGAATGGTAACTCTTATTCAAATTACACAAGTAAATATGCATGATATGAACAAAGAAAAATAAATATTTCTCATGAACACAAAAACAACAAACATCAAGTAGCTTCAAAGTATCTTTTTCTATTGTGCATCAATCCAGGCATTTTTAAATCAGGTCCTATTAGCACATAAACTTTTACTTGAAGAGAAATTAGGACCGGGCAAATTAATTTGGGGCATCTTAGTAAGGCAAACCAGGAAAAGGATTGTAAACAACGGGGGGAAAAATCTTTAATACCATCGGGCACAGCAAAACTACAGTGCTTCCAGTAGGCTATTTTACAGATCTGTCAACAGAGTAAACTCCATCAGTTTATGATCACAGCATTTATATAAATTTATAGCCTATATTATTAACCTATATTGTGTTTCCACCCGAGCCGCTTTCCGTTGGACTGTTTATGAAAGTTTCCACAAGACATACCTTTTTGTTTGTATTTGTAAGTATTCTTTTGAGTTTGATTATTAAATCAGTTATTCATTTTGCTTCCATGCCTTCATCATCCTCTGATACAGTCCTGACAGGTCAACGGACCCGGCTAGTCACTGCCAAGAGACTACTTAGAGCTGATGGACGGATATGGATTACGATAACCAATTCTCTGCAATTGCCCGAAAGTGCCAGAACTTATAGACTTATGCTCTTGTCATCTCACCGCCATCACTCCATACAACGGTGATGGCAATTATAGTACATCAATTTGTTAATTTAAATTTTAATGCTTGTGTTTGTCCCAATTGTATTTGTTGTGCCTGTTTGTGAATATTGCTTTATCTAGTCCACACTTTCATCAATCAATAGTGCAGTTATTTGTCTATATTTTATTATTTCTGTTGATTGAAATATAAGTAGAACAAAGACATAACAATGGTTATTACTGTCTATTGGATTCAATTGAACATTTAAATACATTTTTCAATCCACAAACTTTGCAACCACAAGCTACACACAAACTCACATGATGCAGTGGGTAGCCATTTTTGCTGCGGCACCTCAGTGTAACAATTGCATTACCAGTCTGACTTTCTAAGCACTAGGCCATGACTATCCCTGCAAAAGATCTTAAAGCAGTCAGCTATCAGCAGGTAGACAGGGACTAGTACATCATCACATTATACCTTTGGCGGGACAAAGATTGTGGTGGCCCCCAAAATATTTTCAATGCAGAAAAAAAGTCCTATGTTTTTGAAGAATGAATGGAGGCTCTTTCATTAGCTGACTAAAGGTTGTCTTGGAAATATGAAAAAGTGCTTTTTATTAAAAGACACCCTTGTCTATAAAAAGTGAGAGTATAAGAATATCACAAATAAATAGATGGACAAGATTATGCAGTATAATTATTTAAATCGTTGTCAATTTAACTCCACCCCCACTACAAATTATAGCCTAGAATGCAGTTAAGAAAGTAATTCAACAGTTACTAAATACTGTATTTAAAAAAAAAAGTTAATGGGAGCTTTGTTCTTTTCTTGTGTCTATAGACTACTAGAATGAGCCACAAATCTGTGAGTACAGTTACAAAACTGTAGGAATGGATTAAGAAAGCATGCTATTTATGAATAGTTTTTAGTGTCTTGATTGAAAATCAGATTTCAAAATATAATAGCATAGATTAAAAAAATTGTGGGTAGCCTATGTTTTATTAATATATTTGTTTAAAAAAGTCGTTAGTTGAAATAACCTGAAATAATATTTTCATGTCCACTTGTTTAGTTACGGTAAAGCAATACTTCCTCACTGTTAGTATACAACTAATGCCGTGATGAAGCGATAGAGACAGAATTCGCACATAGGTGCAGCGATTTATTTATATATGTATCTGTGGTGAGCAGAGCAGGGTCGAGGGACCGTGGGAGCGTCGCGAGAGCCGGTGGCATGATTGGTAATGAGCGTCACCGGTGAGCCACCGGTCTCGGATCTCACAGAGGAGCAGAGGCATTAAAGGAGGAGCGACGACAGTAAAAGACGAGAGAGGACCAGGCCTGGACTTTATGGTGTGTTTGTCCATTACGTTTATTTTGTATTTATGTTTTATTTTATATTAAAGTTTGTTTAATGTTCCCACCTCTTTCCTCCCCGAACAAAGAACTGTAACTGTGTTACATTGGTGCCGAAACCTGGGAGGTAGGAGGGGCACGCTGTCTGAGAGCCCACACTGACACAAAAGATATGTAACAATTATGTTTATAATGGCATTCATTGCGCAAGTTCATTTTTTTGACTGATTATGGACCTCTTGTAGTCTACCTGAGTCACATGTTCACACAAACTTAATAGACACACATTGCTTCACATTGCTATATTGCCAAATCATGTGGAGAATATTTTTGTATAGAATCACAACATAATTGTAACGTGTTCCTGTCTGTCATCGTCTCACTCCCTACACCTGTCTTGTAATCAATGTCATTAAGGTTCACCAGCTGTTAATCATCATGTGTCTCCATATATACTCCCTCATGTTCTTTTGTACTCTGTCGGTTATTGAATGTTCCTGGTTCCGTTTATGCTGTCATGTGTGGATGGTTCCTGTCAATAAACCCGTGTTCTACTGAGTTCCTGCCTGCGTCCTTGTTCCCGCATCGCAAACCAGCACTCGTATCGTGACAGAATAACCGACCGGGTTAGTTACCCTAACAACTTTCCAATGATGGACAACAGCGTCTCTCCAGCCTTGGCCCAAAAAGCGGTGCTTTTGTTTTTCTCCGCGGCAGCCGTGCGAGCCTGGAGGCTGTACAAGCCTGCCGCTTCCGAGAAGCCCGCGACATGCTATCAGTCAGAACCGATCACTCCAGCCTCGACACAAAGAGTGGTGATTTTGTTTATCACCGCGGCAGCGGTGCGAGTGTGGAGGCTGCACAGGGCTGCCGCACCAGATCCCGCGAGCATGGTTAGTGAACTGTTTCCCCAGGCGGCCGCAGAACTCCCATGGCCCGAGCCCCTTCCGCCAGACCTCCCCGAGCCTCCGCCGGCCTTCCGGGACCTCCCCGAGCCTCCGCCGGACCTCCAGCTGGCCCAGCCAGAGCCACAGCCGGACCTTTTTTGATTATATTGTTTCTTTCATTTTGCCATGGTTCGGTTCTGTCCCCCGCCCCCCCTCCGCAGTTGTCACCCGGAAGGGGGGCGTTATGTAATGTGTTCCTGTCTGTCATCGTCTCACTCCCTACACCTGTCTAGTAATCAGAGTTATTAAGGTTCACCAGCTGTTAATCATTATGTGTCTCCATATATACTCCCTCATGTTCTTTTGTACTCTGTCGGTTATTGAATGTTCCTGGTTCCGTTTATGCTGTCATGTGTGGATGTTTAATAATAAATGGTTCAATAAACCTGTGTTCTACTGAGTTCCTGCCTGCGTCCTTGTTCCAGCATTGCACACCAGCACTCGTATCGTGACAATAATAACTGAAGGCATGTTCCATGACACTGAACAATGGACCACATCATCACCCTTTCACTGTTGAAGTTTCAGTGCTTTCATCAGAAGATGATCTGTTTATTTTAGGCTAAACATGAGCAGCACTATTACAAAATAAATTATAATTACAGAAACACAGTTCAATGGTCTGATTATACAGAAATAAATAAATGCTGCAATCTAAGTCTTTCCAATAGTGTGAAAGATACCTTCAGCTTCTACGTGTGCAGAGCTTGTGATCGTGTATCTCGACATGACTAGAACACAGCCCTAAAGTGTCTGCAGTGACCATGACTCTACTAGACCCTCCCCTACGAAGGCCTCATGAATCCGATCTCCAACCATATGGAACTGGATTAAATGTTTTGAGTGTCTTCATGTGAGATTAACTGTGAGATCTCAATCTGACTTCTGACCTGAAATGTTGTCTATATCATCATCGGGTACTGTTTATTTGTTGGCCAGAGGAGAACTAGTCCTCTGACTGAACCTGGTTTCTCCCAAGTTTTTTTTTTCTCCATTTTGTTCTTCATTTATTCTGTCGCCCACTGGCTTGGGCTATTTTGGCTTGCTTAGTTGGGGACTCTTAGCACTTAATGCCTGCTGTTCTGGAGCTTCTGTACTGCCAAAACAAACTTTGTTGCATTTTTTTCCTGTTATCTCTGTAAAGCTGCTTTGAAACAATCTCTATTGTAAAAAGCTGTCAAGAAAACCAGTGGCCAGACCAGAAAACCAGTGGCCAGACCAGTAAACCAAAACCAGACCAGTGGCACGAAGTTCTCAATGAAAATAGACTTAGAAAATAGACTTAGACTATTCGAACACAATCAACAAAAGACTTGGTATGAACAAAAACGGCACTCTATGGTGCAAACCTGAAAAACGCAGCAAGAGGCGAGGCAAGGCAAGCCACGAGATGACATCCACACACCAATGTAACTTCAAAGACTGACAAAGACTAGGGAACACATGATGGTATATATTGACGAATATGGGATTAGAACAGCTGACGAGACTTGGGCAGTGATTAGACACAGACAGGAGCGTGCAGGACCTGGAAGATACACAAAGGAATACACAAAGGAATCCGGATGTGACAGATGCAACAGGACAAGACTGACAAAAACGTTATATAAATAAAGGTGACTTGACAAAGATGAATTTGAGTAAACTCATTTTCAGAGCACAAACACAAACCTTTGTATTATGTAACCACTTATAAGATACTGTCAGGTTTGAGGAAGCGAGGACTCAGTGGTGCAGGGAAAAGACTCTTTATTACCAAAATAAAACAAACTCAAACAAAACTGCCCCGAGGGGGGGTGACTTGACTTGACTTGACTTGACTTGACCTAGGACAGGACAGGACAGGACAGGACAGGACAGGACAGGAACAACATACCAGGTAACGACAACGACGTGACATAGAACAGCAGACAAAGACGGAATATATAGGGAGGACATGGGGAAATTAATGAGGAAAAACAGCTGGGATAAATCAAACTAATGACAATGAAACAAGACGGGCGGAGTGATGGACAAGACATGAACATGCAGCCAATTAAACAAAGACGACGCGCAGCTGGTGACAACCAAACTGCGCGTGACAAGACACAACATGAAAGCATGCGGCTGATATAAACACCAACCGCATGCTCACAACACTGCACATAGACTAGAGAGAGAGGGCGCGGTTCGCGCAAAGCTTGAAACCGCGCCCACTCACACAAAATAGAACGCGCAAGAACGAGTGTAAACACCTGTTCTCACATGCTCATGACAAGGACGAACACACGAGTTATGAATGCCTGAATCCCAATCCAAAACCGAAACTGAACCAGACCAAATTATCGGGACCGGACAAAAGACGTCACACAGACAAGCGTGCATGCGACTCGAAGCTCTGCCACAAAACCAAGAAATGACTAGACCGAATGTGGCAGAAGCATGACAGATACAGAGTTCCATCTTACCCCATTTAGGATATAGAGAATACATGTAACACTATAACAAATCACCTCACCTATTTACCACAAAATCATCAATCTATTGCAAAGAGTCTGGATAGATCTTTCTAATTCAGGAACTAATGAAAGAGCTGATTCACAAACAGTTTCACTAAAGGAAGAGACCCAAATCGAAACCCATAAAAAATATCCTTTCCACTTTGCACACTACCATGTGGTCATGCCAATAGCAAAATAGATGCCAAGGGAGTAGCAAGCTACCCTTCCGTAAACCATGCATACACTCTTGCACACAAACCCCTTTGATTTAACCACAGCACAGAGACTTGGCATGTAGATGAGTTTAATGAACCCAAAAGCCAGCTGGAGTAAAAGGACAAGAGTCTGTTAAAGAGGGGTACAGAGAGAGAGAGAAAGGGATGATTCATTCTGCTATACTCATTTCAAACCAAAGGGCCAGAAAGATAAGAGGGAAGAGCAAAGGCCTGACTAAAGAAGAATGAATTTATAACAAAGATGAGCCAAAAGTTGAGAATAGGAAGAGACAGATTAGGTGAAAAAGACAGAGATATGGGTGAATGTGAAAAAGTCACACACAAAAAACAAAAACAAAATATTACGTAAACTAAAGAATAAGGCTGAAGCGGTGTTTAGAATGGATGTAGGTGGGAGTGAGAAATTGAAGCTCATGCATTGTTATATCCAGAAGCTTAGACATATAAACCCACTTGAATCGCTAACTGACTAATGGGGCATTCAAACTCCAACACATATCCCATGCCTTGCCTCTGAGATTTCTCAGCAATGATTTTGTTGGCTTTATTATATGTGTAAATTGGACATACTGTTGACTCAAACTTCACAATTTATTCAATTGTTTGGCAATCAGTAATGAGCAGTTGTCTTTTAAAAATCTGACAAATAAATAAATGAGAATGATGTGGCATATAGGCACTAGAGACAGACCCTTGTGGATGTTATTAGAGTAAGTCTTTCTTTCTCTCTCTCTCTCTCTCTCTCTCTCTCTCTCTCTCTCTCTCTGTATTGAACTACATGTGTTTGTGTGTATATGTGTGAGGGGGCTCCCTGCTGAGACTAGAGATGGTGGAAGGGGCTGGCTAGAGCCACGGTGATGGTCATAATTTCACATGGGACCATAGGCCCCCTGATCTCACACCTACACCTCCTGTTCGCTACTGGCCAGCTCCACTGTCCACTGTTACCACAGCCTGCTGCCCCTGTAAACACCAAGCCAGGAGCAGCAAATACAGCAAAGGATGTTCCAAGTTATAATACACATGCATAACACATGTGTGGCGAGGGGGGCGTGGTTCAGCGGCGGCTGCAGCAGGAGAGAGAGACAGGAGACGAGCGGGCGTGAGTGAGTCAAGTGCACAATGACATACACCTGTGTCTCGTTGCAGTAACTAGCGTGGAGTGACCGGATAAAAGCAGCACGGGAGCGGAAGGAAGCGAGAGGGATCGCGACTGAGGCTCGGAGCGCGAGAGACGACGCAAAGGCGTTAAGGCTGGAAAAGCAGAGACTTGGGATCACGAGCGCCATTTCAGTTGTTGTTTATTTATGATTTTGATGTTAATAAAACTCCCCGAGCCTTAAATACTGCCGACCCCGTCTTCTTCTTCCTCATCCACAACGAACCTTGTTACAACGTGGTTGTGTGGCTTAAATTACAGCCATTGTTGCCATAAGAGCCATCCCCTTAGAGACAGTATGGAAGTGCATTAACCGCTCCTGATTTTATGCATAGACTGATTTTACTTTCAAATTTAAGGTAGCAAGTAAAGCCCTGCTATACTTCATACAAAATCAGACAACAAACTAGAATGTTGTAAAACAAAACCAAGCCAAAAATAGATTTTGTTACAGGAGTTCAAAATAGCTTACCAAAGTGCACATTCCAAAAACAAATTGCTCCAGCAGATAAACACCTTCAAACTGTCAGTGGTCCATGGCGATTACGTTCCGGCCTACTTTGACATGTCAATCATCTATTCACTGCAAACTTCAACTAGTGCTATACAATGATTACATTTTGTTGTGCTCTTCCTTTGCACCTTGTGATGCTTTAAAACCATCTGTTATTAGTTGTTTTCAATTGTTGAAAGCTTCACTGACTGTAACAACTGCAATAAACCTGTTTAAATGTTTAATATAACATTCTCTATATCCTCTTGTTGCTGTCTCTCTGCTGTCTGGTTGAAAAGTCAAGCAGTACTGAAAAACGTTGATGAAAAAGTATTGTTTTATCATGTTTCCAATTATATATATATATATATATATATATATATATATATATATATATATATATATATATGTATGTACAGTGGAGTTCACTTATCTTGACCTCGGTTAACTCGCCAAACCCTTTTATGTCAAAGTTTTTGAAGTGGAACCGCCAAACTCCATATTTGGCTTGGCATTTTCTTATTGGTTATGTCGATTATTTTATGTCGCCGAACCCTAATATCTCGTGCACAAAAGAGGGACAAATTCGCCACTTCACATGGTTATCTCGTGACTAATGATCGTACCTAGTTCACTGCGTATGCGCTAAGTTTGTTTTGCGTGTGGATCGCGGTCCATATGGTCGCTCTGTCAGTGACGCTTCACTCACAGTGCCCCGCAGCTACAGAAGAACTCACGGAAGTGGCGGAAAAATCAAGCCTTGCAGACAGTGTTGCCAACTTAGCGCCTTTGTCGCTATCTTTAGCGAGTATTCAGACCACTCTAGCGACACATTTTCAAAAATGCGACTAGCAACAAATCTAACGACTTTATCTGGAGACTTTTGGAGACTCTCTAAAGTGAAATCATGTATCTTTCTTACTCTTCTCAACAAGCAGCGAGTGCACATAAAGCCCCCCTTCTATGATTTGATTGGTTTTCTCAAATATTTTGACACTGACGAGCGGTTACCGACCAATGAGTATGACGCTTAGATAAACACACACACACACACACACACACACACACACACACACACACACACACACACACACACACACACACCTGCTTCTGTTCTGACATGCACTCTGCTCAGTGCCACTGCGGTTTGAAGAACCCGGTTATTAAAAGATGGGACGAAGCCAAATTTGTTGAGAAAGCACATCTAGTACTGTGTGATGACCTCACGAGTATGCTAATTTACGCATGACGTCACCTAGCGACATTTAGCGACTTTTTGGCTAGGTTTTAGCTACTTTCCTTTGAAAGTAGTTGGCAACACTGCTTGCAGATGCTATCTTGGAAGAGGAGGCAGGTTCGGCATCACTGTCAAGGAATTCCCAGATTACATTGACATCGACAAAGACGTTGTTACTGATAGAAGCTTAGAAGCATTTGTTTTCAAGCAGACTGTTAGAGGCAAAAAGCAACAAAGCATTTTAGAGTTTGTAAAGAAACCACAGTAACCGCGTGCACAATACTATTCAGAACTGTGTCATTTCCAGAACACCTGAATGTTTACAGATGCAATGATTTTCAATAGAAGATCAGAATATTCTTAAATTACATAATACAACTATTAAATCTATTTATTGCTATGCTCTTCTCTTACATTACTAGGCTTTAAAGCTGTAATTTTTGACAATGACTGAAATAATATCCACAACCATATCAGTGGCCTCATAAACACTTCACAACCTATAGTGGTATAGTAATCCATTGAGGTATGTCTCCCCTCTTCAGATGCCATTTTTTATGAAAAGTTTGAAAAATTATTGAAAGAATGTAAGTTAAATAAAGAGATCATTATTTGTTGGGATATCAACATAAACTGGGAGGACACATCATGTAGAAAAATGCTTAAACAAATAACCAACAAATTTGATTAGTTAAAATGATCAAAGTGTCCACAAGAATCACCCCATCAAACAGCACCCAGATTGATTTTGCGTTTATCAACCGACCTGAGAGAATATTTAAAACATACAATATGTTAGCTGGTCTTTCTGATCACAATTTGATCCTTGTGGCCAAAAAGCTTTCAAAAAAGAGATTTGATTATTCCGAGAGCTTTGTTGGAAAACCAAAAATTGGCAAGGAAGCATTTAATAGCAGATTGGCTGGGATCACATATTGTTGGGAAAAAATTGTGAAATGGACTGTGACTCTTTTGTGGCGACAATGGAGAGAACAATTAAGGATTTTAGCTGTAAAGTTAAACACAAACATAACAAAAATATACTTCCCTGGATGAACTTGGACATACTCAAACTAATGAAAGAGAAGGACCGTGTGTTTTCAGCTAGTGTTAAAAATCTATTTACAACATTGAGGAATAAGACTGTTAAAGCTATACGCAAGGCCAAAGCAGTTTTGTTTTTTACTACAATAAGAAATGCAAAAGGGGATTCTAAAACAATTTGGAACCAAATGAAAAAACTTGTAGGACAGGATACAAAAAGGAAACAACTTTTGGAAATTAAGATAAATTGACACATTTCAAATAACACAAACAAAAGTTGCAGATGTCTTAAATTTTTTTTTTAATTTAATCTGTATCCTCTATTGCACAAAGTTACCATCTAAAAATCTAAATATTTGTCCGATAAATAACCCAATTTTCAGCCTGGGTACAGTCACAGAATCTGACATCTTACAGACAATAAAAACACTAAAGCATCCAGAACTAAAGACATATTTGGCATAGATATGTGCATGCTGAAAGAACTCAGTTACACATGAATAACTCCAGTAACCAACACTGTCAATCTCTCCTTTATTGAGGCAGTATTTCCAAGTGTGTGGAAGTCAGCTGCTGATGTTCCAATTCTCAAAGATGGAGATGCATTGTCAGTGGACAATTACAGAGTATCAGTATCATACCTACAGGGTCAAAAGTTGCAAAATAAACTAATTTCCCAACAAATAATAACACATTTAAATACCACTACATTTGTCACAGACTCTGCCACGCCCCCTGCACCAGACTTCCACGCTCCACCCACTCGTTCACAGTCCCTACAGGGAGGAGTACATCCGGGAGGCTCTCAACCAAGGATTCATCCGACCATCTCATTCCCCTGCCGCTTCCAGATTTTTCTTCGTGGGAAAAAAGGATGGAGGCTTGCGGCCCTGCATCGATTATCGTCACCTGAACTCACAAACCATCAAGATTCAGTATCCACTTCCCTTGGTGCCTGCCGCTCTGGAACAGCTGCGGGGAGCTCGAATCTTTACTAAACTGGACCTACGCAGCGCCTACAATCTCATCCGTATCAGAAAAGGTGACGAATGGAAAACCCCCTTTATCACCTGTGGGGACGATTCGGAAATCCATTGCTGCTTGTATATATTATTATTTTATTTTTATTTTCCTATTTATACCTATATTCTTTTCTTTTTCTTATTTTTCATATACTTCTTTGTCTTATTTTTCATATGTTCTTTTCCTTTTTCTTATTTGAATGATTTGTAAAGAGTGATTTATAATCAAGTTAGGGATTTCTATTAGTTATATCCTTTCTTTACTCTTCTGTAGTTTTCCATCGAGTAAGGATGAATATTGTCTGCACGTCTCCACAGATAGAGTATGTTATCAGAATGTTTTGAGAAGTTTCTGTTGATTGTTGGAGCCTGAGCCGAGTTCAGCCTTGGAGAAGCTGTGAATCTGTGTGTGCGTTAATATGGTCTGTATTGGTGAGGTTTAGCTGGCACCATAAAACTTGTTCTCGACAAGCCACGTCACCAACCCGTCAACCATGTGATCAACGAAGATATGCTTCAGACTGTCTGCTCTTGTGTGGAAAATTACTAGTTTTGTTTATATTTCTTTCTTTCTTTCTTAGCCAATCAGAATCATTTAAGCGTCATTATTGACGTAGTTAGCACCCTCTGTTAGAGTATAATTGCTGTAACAATGTTATTGTAAGGGGGGCGGCCTACAAACTCCTTGTGAGACCTGAAGCTGGCTTCTGCTGATGAAACTGCAAACTAAACTTCACTAAAATTTCTTCTATTGACTGCACTTCTGACTCCTGGTCTTCATTCAACATATCTGGTCCTCGGGTCTTAACTGTAAATTCCCTACACACCCCATCAGGTCATTATGAATACCAAGTGATATCTACAGGGTCAAAAGTTGCAAAATAAACGAATTTCCCAACAAATAATAACACATTTAAATACCACTACATTTGTCACAGACTCTGCCACGCCCCCTGCACCAGACTTCCACACTCCACCAACTCGTTCACAGTCCCCAGAGTACTGAGCACCTGCACCTGTTCACAATCAAGCCAGCACTATATAACCAGCACTCACACAGCACTCAGTGTCTGGTCTCATCGCAGTACCACAGACTCTCAGTGCTACTTGCTCTGATTTCCATGGCTGTCTCCTGCATCATCGCACTCCAAGCTCCTAGTTTCTCCATCAAGACCTCTGTGTGTTCACCCTCAAGTTCCCCAAGTTCTACACCTCAGTTAAGCCATCAGTCACCTCAATTCTCTGCCTTTCGCCACTGTCTTTGTGCCTGTTCTCTGTAAATAAACATCCAAGTTAACTTGCGTCTGTTGTCTGTGGTCTATCATGACAGAAGACCAGACCGCGAGACAGGCCGAAGCAGTGGCAGGTGATCTCCCATCACCAGCACCAAACCCCTTCATGGATTTGGCTCACGCTTTCCTCCAAGCATTGCGTCAGGAAACTTCTTCACCCTCTGCCTCTGCCAGTCCCGTGGCCCCACCAGCGCCCTTTGCTGGTGAGGCGGGGGAATGCAACGGATTCCTTCTCCAGTGTTCACTATTTTTTGAGATGCAGTCTCACCAATTCCCAACAGATCGCTCCAAAATCGCATTCATTGTCACCCACCTTTCTGTTAGAGCCCTCCAGTGGGCTGAAGCCCTCATGTCTGCCGGTGGACCAGTCACCCAATCCATTGAGAGATTCAACCAGCATTTTCATCAAGTTTTCAGCCGCACTTTAGGACCCACCTCAGTGCATGATCAACTACTGAAACTACAGCAAGGTAACCAATCTCTCCATGATTACACCATTCACTTCCGCACTCTGGCAGCAGTAAGCGGGTGGAATGAGACCGCACTACTGTCAGTGTATCGTGCAGGGTTGATCCCTCAGCTCCGGATGCCATTAGCAATTTAAGATGACCATATTGGACTAGAGAACTTCATACACCATGCCACCTTGATTTCTCAAAACCTTGCTGCCTGCACCGTTCCCATATCACCGTTGCATTCCCCGCCTCCACCGTGGGAGCTCAACCCTCCAGCACCAAAACCAATGAAAGTTGATCAAGTTCATCACCGCCTCACTCCAACAGATCGTGAAAGGCGAATGCGAATGCACCTCGGCCTCTATTGCGGTGGGTCAGGTCATCTCCGAGCGACTTGTCCTACCCGACCCCAGCGGTGAGTACCATTCATGCTGATTCCATAATGCCTTCACTCCCTACCACAGATGTCATTGTAATTGCCTCTTGTTTTTCACTTCCAGCAAAAGCCTTGATCGACTCTGGATCCGCTGGAAACTTCATATCCGCAGAACTTCTCAATAGACTCCAAGCCAAAAAGAACCCTCTATCACGTCCCTACCTGGCTCACTCTATCCTGGGAAAACCGCTGGGCAAGAGGTGCATTCGCTACATCTCCACTCCTCTCACCATCCAAATCGGCTGTCTGCATACGGAACATCTTCCCTTGCTGGTGCTGGAGGGATCTACCATCGATATCGTCTTGGGACGCCCTTGGCTATCTAAACACGGTCCACTCTTCAACTGGGAATCCGGGGAGGATATGCGATGGAGTCAAGAATGCCAAAAGAACTGTCTGCAGCCGGTCAAGAGGGTTCACCATGGACCATTCTCTACCCCACGAAACCAGTCCGCTGACCCTAGCCTCAACCTCCATTGAAAGTCCTACACCCACCTCCCTGTCATCCATTCCCTCAGAGAACCGGGCGTTCCAGGATGTATTCAGCAAACAACAAGCCACTGAGCTCACACCTCATCGGCCATGGGACTGTGCCATCGACCTGTTGCCTGGAGCATCATTCCCTCGTGGATGCATCTACTCTGTCCATGCCGGAGCACAAGGCCATGGAGGAGTACATCCGGGAGGCTCTCAACCAAGGATTCATCCGACCATCTCATTCCCCTGCCGCTTCCAGTTTTTTCTTCGTGGGAAAAAAGGATGGAGGCTTGCGGCCCTGCATCGATTATCGTCACCTGAACTCACAAACCATCAAGATTCAGTATCCACTTCCCTTGGTGCCTGCCGCCCTGGAACAGCTGCGGGGAGCTCGCATCTTTACTAAACTGGACCTGCGCAGCGCCTACAATCTCATCCGTATCAGAAAAGGTGACGAATGGAAAAGCCCCTTTATCACCCCATCAGGTCATTATGAATACCAAGTGATGCCGTTTGGACAATCCAATGCCCCTGCCATTTTCCAAAACTTCATGAATGAGATCCTACGAGAGTTTCTCAATCAGTTTGTTATAGTTTACATTGATGACATCCTGGTATACTCTCGCCACCAAGAGGAAAACCACCGGCACGTTGCGCAGGTCCATCCGATCATCTCTTCCTTAAACTGGAGAAATGCGAGTTCCACCGCAGCTGTATCCACTTTGGATACTTCATTGACCAGGGCGGCGTCAAGATGGACCAGGGGAAGGTGAAAGCAGTACAATCCTGGCCAGAACCCTTTTCCATCAAACAACGTTTCCTTGGATTCGCTAACTTCTATTGCCGGTTTATCCACAAATTCAGTATATCAAAACACGCAGGTCCAGGATCCGTAACACCCGCCTTTCTTGGGAGCGATGAAGTAGGGACTGTAAAACTCTGACTCCATCTCGGCTGGAGGGACAGGCTCGAACGCGCCCTTCGCCAGGAGGACAGTGATCTCCTCCCGAAGTACAGGGGCGCCTTTGCCTGCCACTGAGGTAGTCAGAACGCCACTGAACCTGGGGGGCCGCCTGGCAAACTGAATCGCATAGCCGAGTCTGATTGTCCTAATGAGCCAACGAGACAGATGCCAGTGGCGGAACAAGGCAAGGCAAGGCAAGTTTATTTGTATAGCACATTTCATACACAATGGTAATTCAAAGTGCTTTACATAAAGAAGAATGATAAAGTAAAACATTAAAAATGATTAAAACAATAAAAAGATAATACGTATAAAATAAAATGCAAACAGTTCGGACATAGCACAGTGCTCAATCTGCAAATGCATAGGTAAAAAGATGTGTTTTGAGTCTTGATTTGAATGTGGCTACTGTTGGAGCACACCTGATCTCTTCTGGAAGCTGGTTCCAGCTGCGGCTGGCGTAACAGCTAAAAGCAGACTCTCCTTGCTTTGAGTGAACCCTGGGTATTACTAAGTGACTTGATCTTGATGATCTTAGTGATCTGTTAGGTTTATATTCTATGAGCATATCTGCAATGTATTGAGGTCCTAGGCCATTGAGTGATTTATAAACAAGTAACAGTACTTTAAAATTAATTCTAAATGTAACTGGAAGCCAGTGCAGGGACCTGAGGACTGGTGTGATGTGTTCATATTTTCTGGTTCTGCTCAGAATCCTGGCAGCAGCGTTCTGTACGAGCTGCAGCTGTCTTATGGTCTTTTTGGGAAGGCCGGTGAGGAGCCCATTACAATAATCCACCCTGCTGGTGATGAAAGCATGAACAAGTTTCTCTAAGTCTTGATTGGAGACAAAGCATCTAATTCTTGCAATATTTTTGAGATGATAATATGCTGATTTAGTTATTGTTTTTACATGGCTACTGAAACTCAGGTCTGACTCCAAAATCACACCAAGATTCCTGACCTGATTTTTAGTTGTTTGACCCCTAGAGTGAAGGTATGCGTTCACTTTGAGAACTTCATCTTTGTTTCCAAATGCAATGACTTCAGTTTTGTCTTTGTTTAACTGAAGGAAGTTTAGGCACATCCAGTTTTTAATTTCATCAATGCATTGACACAGGGAGTCAATGGGGCTGTAATCATTAGGTGATAACGCGAGGTAAATCTGGGTGTCATCTGCATAGCTGTGAAAGCCGGCATGGAACAGAAGGAAGCAAAAGATTTTCCACCCGGCCCTCCTCCGGGGGAAGGAGTGGTGCCCTCACCAGCTCCTGGAAATGAGCAGCTCCTACCACCTCTGGGTCGTCCGTCTCAGGACCGCTTAGATTTTCTCTTGGAGGGTTTAGCACTCTGGACGGGCTGCGTCACCTTCCTGCGGGGGGGAGGGGCCAGACAGGAGGCCTCCGGTCTGGCCGGACCCTTTGCAGCAGCGGGGGGACGCCCTCGGCGAGGAGCAGGCTGAGGGACAGCCCGCGGCGGTTTGGCAGACTCCCGCCGGGGCAAGATGTGACTTATTGCCTTAGTCTGCTTCTGCACTGTCGAGAACTGCTGTGCAATGTCCACGACAGTGTCACCGAAGAGGCCGGCCTGGGAGATGGGGGCGTTGAGAAAGCGAACTTTGTCGGCGTCCTTCATCTCAGCCAGGTCCAGCCAGAGATGGCGCTCCTGAACCACGAGTGTGGACATCGTCTGGCCGAGGGCCCGCGCTGTGACCTTAGTCGTCCGGAGGGCGAAGTCGGTCGCTGTGCGCAGTTTCTGCATCAACCCCGGCTCAGACCTACCCACGTGCAGCTCTTTAAGAGCTTTTGCCTGATAGACCTGCAGGATGGCCATGGCATGCAGGGCGGAAGCTGCCTGTCCAGCGGCGTTGTAAGCCTTGGCAGCCAAGGATGCCGTCGACTTACCCGCCTTGGACGGCCAAGCATGGCCATCATCTCCCGATTTGATTCCACACGAGCAGCGACCTCCGAGGGGGGCTGCTCGGCTTCCTCACCCGAGCAAGGAGCGTGACCAAGCGCTCTCTCTCAGCGTGCTGTCTGCCCAGACACGAGAAACAGTGCTCATGGCCGTCAGATGAGGTCAGAAAACAACCGCATCCAGAAACACACGGATAAAAAGACATCTTGAAAAAAGACGCTGATCGTCCACGATTTGCTCTTTTAGAGGAAAGCTGCTCTTTTTCCGACTGAGGCACAGGGGGGTGACACGACAGCTGGGACACGCGCACCACCACTGAAGCACCGTATCTTCCAGTCGAATAAAGACGTTCTGTTTGGCAGGTGATCAGAAAGGAGTGGCTGATTACAACCGCTCGGCTCCGAAACAAAAGTGTGAATGAAGTGAGCGATGCCGGTCCTTTTATACCCGGAAGCCAGGTGGGGTGCAAATCCCACTAGCCAATGTTCATTGGCGTGTTTAGTTATACTAGGAGGTGATTGGGCTCCCAAGCGAGACCCCATGACGTCAGTCCGACGTAATGTCGAACGTGACTGACTGATAGGGAACTCCGTCCCTTAGAACATCAGAGAATTTACTACATACCTGTACACTCTGTTCAAAAACAATAAAAAAAAAACTGGCTCATAACACATCAGACATGTCAGCATTAATAAGAATATGTATCTTCCCTCAACCCGTGTCTGTTGTGTCAATGTGTATAAAATTAATTCTTCTTTTTTTATTTTCTTTTTGTCTAACAAAATGTCTGTTTTATAGTATATTTTATTATATATATACATATATATATATATATATATATATATATATATATATATATATATATATATATATATAGTACAGTAGTATAGTATATACAGTACCTTAAAATAATATTCGGCCCCCTTGAACTTTGCAACCTTTTGCCTTTTCAGGCTTCAAACATAATGATATGAAACTGTAATTTTTTTGTGAAGAATCAACAACAGGTGGGACACAATCATGAAGTGGAACGAAATTTATTGGATATTTCAAACTTTTTAACAAATCAAAAACTTAAAAATTGGGTGTGCATAATTATTGTGCCCCCTTAAGTTAATACTTTGTAGAGCCACCTTTTGTTGTGATTACAACTGTAAGTCGCTTGGGGTATGTCTCTATCAGTTTTGCACATCGAGAGACTGACATTTTTGCCCATTCCTCCTTACAGAACAGCTCAAGCTTAGTGAGGTTGGATGGAGTACGTTTGTGAACAGCAGTTTTCAGTTCTTTCCACAGATTCTCGATTGGATTCAGGTCTGGACTTTGACTTGGCCATTCTAACAACTGGATATGTTTATTTTTTAATCTTTCCATTGTAGATTTTGCTTTATGTTTTGGATCATTGTCTTGTTGGAAGACAAATCTCCGTTCTAGTCTCAGGTCTTTTGCAGACTCCATCAGGTTTTCTTCCAGAATGGTCCTGTATTTGGCTCCATCCATCTTCCCATCAGTTTTAACAATCTTCCCTGTCCCTGTTGAAGTAAAGCAGGTCCAAACCATGATGCTGCCACCACCATGTTTGACAGTGGGGATAGTGTGTTCAAAGTGATGAGCTGTGTTGCTTTTACGCCAAACATAACGTTTTGCATTGTTGCCAAAAAGTTCAATTTTGGTTTCATCTGACCAGAGCACCTTCTTCCACATGTTTGGTGTGTCTCCCAGGTGGCTTATGGCAAACTTTAAACAACACTTTTTGTGGATATCTTTAAGAAATGGCTTTCTTCTTGCCACTCTTCCATAAAGACCAGATTTGTGCAGTTAACGACTGATTGTTGTCCTATGGACAGAGTCTCCCATCTCAGCTGCAGATCTCTGCAGTTCATCCAGAGTGATCATGGGCCTCTTGGCTGCATCTCTGATCAGTTTTCTCCTTGTATGAGCTGAAAGTTTAGAGGGACGGCCAGGTCTTGGTACATTTGCAGTGGTCTGATTCTCCTTCCATTTCAATATTATCGCTTGCACAGTGCTCCTTGGGATGTTTAAAGCTTGGGAAATCTTTTTGTATCCAAATCTGGCTTTAAACTTCTCCACAACAGTATCTTGGACCTGCCTGGTGTGTTCCTTGTTCTTCATGATGCTCTCTGCGCTTTAAACAGACCTTTGAGACTATCACAGTGCAGGTGCATTTATACGGAGACTTGATTACACACAGGTGGATTATATTTATCATCATTAGTCATTTAGGTCAACATTGGATCATTCAGAGATCCTCACTGAACTTCTGGAGAGAGTTTGCTGCACTGAAAGTAAAGGGGCCGAATAATTTTGCACGCCCAATTTTTCATTTTTTGATTTGTTAAAAAAGTTTGAAATATCCAATAAATTTCGTTCCACTTCATGATTGTGTCCCACTTGCTGTTGATTCTTCACAAAAAATTACAGTTTCATATCATTATGTTTGAAGCCTGAAAAGGCAAAAGGTCACAAAGTATATATAAAAGTATATTCATATATATATATATATATATATATATATATATATATATATATATATATATATATATATAGATTATATAACTAAAACAAATACTCCATAGTATATTCAAAGCTTTTAGAATCAGATTTCCGATCGCAATAATCATATTGTACACTGCATAACACCTAAACACAAGAATCTGGGCACCATTTATAATTTAACTACATTATTCTGTAATTAGATGTATCTCTAGGTGGTTATTAAACACTAAAAAAATGTCCAAAAGAAAACACATTTTAGTGAAGATGAAAATGGGAATCTGCAGATAAAGCAAAAGTTAACTTACCGGTAATAACTTAGCTTAACATAGGTCGATGTACTGTTGTTAAGCTGTTTGAGTTCTGATATTGCTCTTGTTTGGCTGATCTCTTGAAGTTCTAGTTGCAGAGCAAGAAGTCTCTGTCTGCCCCTCTAACCCAGCGCAATTAGACTGACTCACTGTGTGCTTCCTGTCAGTATAGCCCTTTTTTTTGTATATGACATATCTCTGATACACAGACATAAATTCACATCATCTTGAACACATGAAACACAGATTGTTTCAAAGCAGCTTTACAGGAAAAAGGCAAGGCAAGGCAAGGCAAGTTTATTTGTATAGCACATTTCATACACAATGGTAATTCAAAGTGCTTTACATAAAGAAGAATGATAAAAGTAAAACATTAAAAATGATTAAAAGAATAAAAAGATAATACGTATAAAATAAAATGCAAACAGTTCGGACATAGCACAGTGCTCAATCTGCGTTTCTCTAAGTCTTGATTGGAGACAAAGCATCTAATTCTTGCAATATTTTTGAGATGATAATATGCTGATTTAGTTATTGTTTTTACATGGCTACTGAAACTCAGGTCTGACTCCAAAATCACACCAAGATTCCTGACCTGATTTTTAGTTGTTTGACCCCTAGAGTGAAGGTATGCGTTCACTTTGAGAACTTCATCTTTGTTTCCAAATGCAATGACTTCAGTTTTGTCTTTGTTTAACTGAAGGAAGTTTAGGCACATCCAGTTTTTAATTTCATCAATGCATTGACACAGGGAGTCAATGGGGCTGTAATCATTAGGTGATAACGCGAGGTAAATCTGGGTGTCATCTGCATAGCTGTGATATGCAATTTGGTTCTTTCTCATTATTTGGCTCAGTGGCAGCATATATAAGTTGAACAGGAGGGGTGCAAGTATTGAACCTTGAGGGACTCCGCATGTCATGGATGTCCACTCAGACTTATGGTCACCGATACTCACATAATAACCTCTCCCTTCTAAGTATGACCTGAACCATTTAAGAACCATCTCAGAAAGCCCAACCCAGTTTTCCAGCCTGTCAAGGAGAATGTTGTGATCTATGGTGTCAAACGCAGCACTGAGGTCGAGTAAAACCAGCACTGATAATTTACCTGAATCTGTGTTAAGTCGAATATCATTTATTATCTTTATGAGTGCTGTCTCTGTGCTGTGATGTGGTCGGAAACCAGACTGAAAGTTGTCAAAGTATCCATTCAAGCTTAAGAACTTGTTCAGCTGATTGAAAACAACTTTTTCAATGATCTTGCCAATGAAAGGTAGATTTGAGATTGGTCTGTAATTGCTCAATATGATGTTATCCAGATTGCTCTTTTTCAGAAGGGGCTTAACAACTGCAGTTTTTAGGGAATTTGGAAAAGTCCCAGAAAGAAGTGAGGCATTTACCACTTCTAGGATATCTGCTTCTAAACAGTTAAACACGCTTTTGAAAAAAGATGTGGGAAGTATGTCAAGGGCGCAAGTTGATGTTTTAAGGTGCTGTACTGTTTCTTCCAAAATTTTACCATCAATTGCTTCGAAAACAGACATAATAGCTACTTTCTGAGATTGTGGTCTGATCTGTTTTACCCCAGTGCAGCTCAAGGTTGTGCTGATCGCCTTTCTGATATTATTTATTTTCTCAGAGAAGAAGGAAGCAAACTCACAGCATTTGCTGTCTGAGAGCATTTCACTGGGAATCTGACTTGGGGGATTTGTTAGTCTCTCTACAGTAGCAAAAAGAGTGCGGGTGTTGTTTAAGTTTCTGTTTATAATATTTGAGAAGAAGGTCTGTCTAGCTTTGCCTAGTTCCACATTGAAAGCATGAAGGTTATCTTTATAGATGTTATAGTGGATTTCAAGATTTGTCTTTCGCCACATGCGCTCAGCTTTTCTGCATTGTCTTTTCATATTTTGCACTGCTGTTGAGTTCCTCCAGGGTGATTTTTGTCTGCCACTCTTCTTCCTGACTTTCACAGGAGCAATGTTATCAATAACATTCTGAACTTTTGAGTTAAAAGAATCAAGAAGAAAATCAACAGAGTCTGCAGATATGCTTGGTGTTAAAGATATAGCCTTCATAAACAGAGCACTAGTATTCTCATTTAAGCATCGCTTTTTGACCGAGATAGATCTAGCTTCAACAGTCGGAGAGATCAATATATCAAAGAAAATACAGAAATGATCTGATAGAGCTACATCCTTAATGACAATGGATGAGATGTTTAGACCCTTACTGATAATTAAATCTAGTGTATGTCCTCGATTGTGTGTGGGTCTATGTACATGCTGAGTCAGATCAAAAGTATTCAAAACTGTTAGAATTTCTTTTGCCATTTTGGATTCTGCATTTTCTATGTGGATGTTAAAGTCCCCAGTAATAGCAAGACAGTCAAACTCTGAGGAAGTTGCTGATAACAGTTCTGTAAAGTCCTCCACAAAGGCTGGAGAGTATTTTGGAGGCCTGTAAATGACTAAAAGTAGAATGCGAGGAGCACCTTTTATCACAATACCCAAATATTCAAAAGACAAGTAATCACCAAATGACACTTGCTTGCATTGATAGACATCTTTAAATAGAGCAGCTTCACCTCCACCTCTCCTAACAGCTCTGCAGACACTCATAAAAGTAAAGTTGGGAGGGGCTGTTTCATTCAGGATTGTTGAACTGCAACTGTCTTCAAGCCATGTTTCATTTAGAAGCATAAAATCTAGATTGTTTGTGGTTATTAAATCATTGACTAGAAGTGATTTATTTTTAAGTGAACGGATGTTTAAAAGTGCTAACTTAACAGTCTTACTTTCTGTCTCTACAGTAATCTTAGTTTGGCGTGTAATATGCAACAGATTAAGTGGGTTTGCCAAACGGTTTGAGAAGGCCTTTGGCTTTTGGCTTTGGCTTAAAAACAATATAAACAAAGTTTGTTTGGCTGAACAGAAGCCCCAACTGAGCAAGCCATAGGCGACAGCGGCAAGGAACCAAAACTCCGGCAGGTGACGTAACGAATGAAGAATAGAATGGAGAAAAAACCTTGGGAGAAACCAGGCTCAGTCGGGGGACCAGTCTTTTTTGATTTCCGGTTCCGGTGTGAGAACGCTGTGCGCGTCTGGCTGCCGCTTCACGCTGTGAACGCCAACTTTTGCTTTCACCTGTTTGAATTTGTCACGCATGTTGTACTTTTGGACTACTTTTGCCTGGCTGTGATTATCCGGTTGTTCTACCATTGGAATTATCCTGCAACTTTGGTCACGCACCTTTCCACCTGCTGCGAGCCCTCGCTGTGTCTGCTGGATTATGGTCTTCCCGTTGGCCGCCTCATCACGGTTGGTGAGTGAGTCTCCACTCTCTCTCTGACTGTCTCGTTAATTGCGCGGTCTTTCCTGCTGACCCTCTGATCGTTCGACACCTCTGGCTGAGTCAGTCTCCACCCTCTCTGCTGGTAGTGTCGCTGTTTGCGGACGGCGTCGTTACTCCCCGGGCTGGAGTTGTGGATGTGTATTTCGTCGCTCTGCTCAGCTGTTTTGCTTTTTTTGTGACAATGCGTCTGATAATGCTGGACAAAAAGTTTGTTTTTCTTTTTCTCGTTGTTAGTGGCATCTACAGCATGTCATTAACATACTCTACTTCTGTTTTGCGGACCATTAACTGCCATCCGCGTCTTGACTCTGGGATCGGTCGTTCATAGGTCTTCGTGTCGTTCAAGAGATACTGCTTTACTAAGGTCCCTTGCCAGGGGCAATTGTCACCACTATGAGGTTAAACCTGGTGTATGTTTATCTCAGAATGCTTCACTACTAAATTGCCGTTCATTGACTGAAAAAGCTTCCCTACTCAATGATATAATCACTGATGCTAAACTGGACATGTTGCTTCTCACAGAAACCTGGCAGTCACCGAATGACTACTTTCACCTGAACCTTCTTACTCCATCTGGTTATAAGTATTTGTCTAAGCCACGTCTCTGTGGTAGGGGTGGTGGCCTGGAAGTGGTATATCGTGATACTATGAAAATTATCATGACTGAATTTCATGATGCTAAATCTTTTGAATGCATGGCTTTTAAAGTGCTTGCTTGTACAACTCTGTTGGTCATATTAATATATCGTCCTCCTAAGTCTCTGTCAAATTTCTTCTCTGAACTCAATGAGCTACTCACTCTGGCCTTTGCTGTATCCTCCCATGTTATGCTGCTTGGTGATTTTAATATCCATTTTGACACTGTCTGTTCTAATACCAGTGACCTTACATTAACTTTGGATAATTTCAGTCTCAGACAACATGTTGATTTTCCTACTCACAGCCGTGGTCACATGCTTGATCTTGTTTGCACGTCAGGAATTAATAGCATCTCTGTCTCTGGAACACAAACTGGTATTTCTGATCATAAATGTATTACTGTTAGATTTGACTTTCCTCTTCCTGAACCTCGTCTCAAAACTACTATTAATTATCGCAATGTTAAATCTGTCGATCCACTGTCATTCTCAGACTCTATTAATGCATCTTCTCTGTCTTCTTACTCTGATTTATCTTGTCCTTCTGCTGTTCTTTCAACTTACAACTCTGCTATCTCTGAAGCCTTAGATAATCATGATCCTATTTTAACTAAGCTGGTACCTACTTCTCATACATCACCTGTCAGGGTTCTGCCACATTCGGTCTAGTAGTCATTTCTTGGTTTTGTGGCAGAGCTCTGACACTACCGTTATGTCTCGTGTTTGGTGTGTGTGCGCACGGCGTCGAGGATTCGAGCCGCGCGCGTGCTTGTCTGTGACGTCTTCTCGTACGAGTTATGATGTCCGGTCCCGATACTTGGGTCTGGTTCAGTTTCGGTTTTGGATCGGGATTCGGGCAGTCATAACTCGTGTGTGTTCGTCCTTGTGTGAGCTCGTGAGAACTCGTTCTTGCGAGCTCTACGTTATGTGAGTGGGCGCGGTTTCAAGCCTTGCACGAGCCGCGCCTCCTCTCGTCCGTGTGTTTATGTTTGGCACGCGGTTCGCATCCAATCGGCCGCGTGCTTTGTGTTTTCTGTCATCTCCCACCTTGTTTCCCTGCTTTAGTTTGATTTGTTCCCAGCTGTGTCTCATTCAATTACCATCCCTCATGTGTGTATTTAATCCATCTGTGCCTGTTGTCTTGTGCTGGTTTCTCGTCGTTGAATGGTTGTGTTCCTGCTGTCCTAGTCTGTGTCAAGTGTAGTTCTAGTCCGAGTCCGAGTCCGAGTTCAAGCTCAAGTTCAAGTTCGAGTTTAAGTTTGTGCTCTAGTCTTGTTTTTCCCCCTCGGGGTGGTTTTTGTTCTGTTTTATTTTTGTTTTTGTGACAATTAAACCCCATTCGTCTGCATCCTTGAGTCCTCATATCTTCCTTCAACGCAACCGTGACAGAAGAAACCAGCCACAAGAGGACTCAGCAGAGATGGGGATCTTCCTTTTTCCATCTCCCTCTCCAAGACCATCCAGCCGTCAACAAATGATGCACCTCGTCAACTCTCGGTACTTCCGCCAGCTGGGCGCTGATGTGCGGGAGTTCGCGGCGGACTTCCTGATCGAGGTGCATCACATCGACTACGAGGAGGCTGATCTAAAAGAGGTTTTCAACATCTGCCTCGATCAGCCTCTCGTCTATTGGGAGATGGAAAAGCTGGGGCATCTTAACTTCTGGGAGTTCGTGTACCACATCTTCCATCTTGGGGAGCAGGAACCCGCTCCTGTAACGAGCTCCCAGCTCACTGACTGCCCCCCTGTTCCAGCTGCAGTCAGTGGGGGCCCCAGCCCTCCAATGACCCGGAAACGGAGACGGAGGAGGAAGAACGGGCCGGAGGCCGCAGTCGTCCAGGAGGCCGCTCCACCAGAGCTGACAGACCAGACGCCGCCTCGTCGCCCTCGCAAGCGGCGGAGGAAGAAGAGGGCTTCCTCCAACCCACAAGCCACAGAAGCGCCCAAGCGCCCTGCCGGCGCCGCCCGTATGCCCAGACCCTCTAGAACGCCCAGACCGCCCAGACCCTCTAGAGCGCCCAGACCGCCTGCCAGACCCTCTAGAGCGCCCAGACCGCCTGCCAGAACGCCTAGAGCGCCCATACCGCCTGCCAGAACGCCTAGAGCGCCCAGACCGCCTGCCAGAACGCCTAGAGCGCCCAGACCGCCTGCCAGAACGCCTAGAGCGCCCAGACCTCCTGCCAGAACGCCTAGAGCGCCCAGACCTCCTGCCAGAACGCCTAGACCTGCCAGACCTCCTGCCAGAACGCCTAGACCTGCCAGACCTCCTGCCAGAACGCCTAGACCTGCCAGACCTCCTGCCAGAGTCTCAGCCGGTCCTGCCTATCTGACCAAGCTGCCGGTTCCTCCGGCATTGCCCTGGCCGTCTGCCAGGACTCCAGATTCACCGGAGCCAGCCTGGTTCACCCCTCCGGTGCCGCCTGACCCGCTGGCCTTGCTTGAGCCCGCATGGCTCACCCCCCCGGCACCGCCTGACCCGTTGTCCCTGCTTGAGCCGCCCTGGCTCTTTCCCCCGGCCCCACCCTGGCCATCTGCTAAAGACCCTGCACTGCTTGAGCCATCATGGCTCATCCCTCCAGTTCCACCTCCCTGGATTGTTTTTCATGGTGGACTGTTTTTGAGTTACTTTTTTCATGGGATTGAGGACTGTTTAGGGTTATCACGTTTCATGAAGTGTTGGACTGTGTTTTTCATATTGGACTGTTTTGAGTTTTTTTTCCTTCATGGTGCTTAAGGACTGTTTGAGTTTATCTTTTGTGACCCGTTGAGAACTGCTGAGATTATTTTCGTGGTACTGGTGGACTGTGTTTTGAGTTATGTTTACATGATGCTTGGGGACTGTTTTGAGTTAATATTTTTCATGACATTGAGGACTTTTTCATGAGCACCTTTTTCGAGGACTTTTGAGTTATCTTCATGATGTTGATTTGAGTACTGTTTATTTTGCCTGCTTGTCTTAGCCTGTCTTGTCTTCCCTCCCTCCCCTTGTCTTGGTGTGCTTTATTTTCATTTTTATTTTTTCCCCTTGTCATGTTCGTGCTTTCTGTTGTCATGTCTCTGTCTTGTTCCTGGTGTTCCTCGTAGGGACGCCAGGTGGCGTCCCTTTAGAGGGGGGGTAGTGTCAGGGTTCTGCCACATTCGGTCTAGTAGTCATTTCTTGGTTTTGTGGCAGAGCTCTGACACTACCGTTATGTCTCGTGTTTGGTGTGTGTGCGCATGGCGTCGAGGATTCGAGCCGCGCGCGCGCTTGTCTGTGACGTCTTTTCGTACGAGTTATGATGTCCGGTCCCGATACTTGGGTCTGGTTCAGTTTCGGTTTTGGATCGGGATTCGGGCAGTCATAACTCGTGTGTGTTCGTCCTTGTCGTGAGCTCGTGAGAACTCGTTCTTGCGAGCTCTACGTTATGTGAGTGGGCGCGGTTTCAAGCCTTGCACGAGCCGCGCCTCCTCTCGTCCGTGTGTTTATGTTTGGCACGCGGTTCGCATCCAATCGGCCGCGTGCTTTGTGTTTTCTGTCACGCGCAGTTTGGGTGTCGCCAGCTGCGCGTCGTCAATGTGTAACCCTCCCACCTTGTTTCCCTGCTTTAGTTTGATTTGTTCCCAGCTGTGTCTCATTCAATTACCATCCCTCATGTGTGTATTTAATCCATCTGTGCCTGTTGTCTTGTGCTGGTTTCTCGTCGTTGAATGGTTGTGTTCCTGCTGTCCTAGTCTGTGTCAAGTGTAGTTCTAGTCCGAGTCCGAGTCCGAGTTCAAGCTCAAGTTCAAGTTCGAGTTTAAGTTTGTGCTCTAGTCTTGTTTTTCCCCCTCGGGGTGGTTTTTGTTCTGTTTTATTTTTGTTTTTGTGACAATTAAACCCCATTCGTCTGCATCCTTGAGTCCTCATATCTTCCTTCAACGCAACCGTGACATCACCCTGGTATACAACTGAGCTCCGACTCATTAAACAAACTGGCAGACGCCTTGAGCACCGATATAGGAAAAGTGGCCTGGAGGTGCATTACCAAGATTTTTGTGCCCATCAGTTGAATTACAAATTAGCTCTCAATAACACACGTACAGAATACTACGCCTCTATGATCAACACTGCTAAAAGTCGACCAAAGACATTATTTTCAACTGTTAAAAAACTTCTCAACCCATCATCGCATCTCATCACTGGCTCATTTGACCTCTGCAACTCATTCCTCCACTTCTTTGTAAATAAGATAAAATCCATCTATGAAACATTCTCACCTAATTCATCGGAAGTCTTCTCTAACTGGACTTCATCACAGCCCATAAAACACACTCTCTCTAGCTTTACACGCACCAATATGACAGCTGTTGCAAACTTAATTGCTCATACCAGCTCATCCACTTCTCGGTTGGATCCAGCACCTACTTCACTTCTCAAAAACTGCTTATCTTCTATCTCCTCTCCCATTGCTCATCTAATCAATTGTTCTTTTTCTTCTGGTTCTGTCCCACTATCACTAAAAACATCTGCTGTCATACCAATTTTAAAGAAACCTGGGCTGGACTCTTCAGTCATGAATAATTTCAGACCCATTTCTAATCTTCCTTTCGTTGCGAAGCTGCTTGAAAAAGTTGTTGCCTCTCAACTACAAGCTCATCTCTCTGTAAACAACTTACCTGATCCCTTTCAATCTGGCTTTCGGTCGGGCCACAGCACAGAAACAGCGTTGGTTAAAATTACTAATGACTTGCTTTTGTCTGCTGATTCTGGTTGTCTTACCATCCTTATCATGCTCGACTTAACTGCTGCATTTGATATTATATCCCATCATATACTCATCTCTCATCTATCTGCTATCGCCATCACGGGTAATGCGTTATCCTGGTTCATATCGTATCTCACCGATAGACAATTCTTCGTTATTATTCAGAACTTCAAATCTTCTCCATGTTCTCTCTCTCAGGGTGTTCCTCAAGGCTCTGTTCTTGGACCGCTTCTGTTTAACATTTACCTGCTACCATTAGGTCACATTATCCGTAGTCATGGTCTAAGCTATCATTGTTATGCTGATGACTTGCAAATCTACATTTCAGCCCGCTCCGTCTCCACTCTCCCCCTAGACTCATTAAATACCTGTATTACTGATATTAAAACCTGGCTACATAGAAACTTTCTGAAATTCAATTACGATAAAACTGAGGTCACTGTATTCGGTCCACCATCCATTCTGAAAAAGTCTGAACTGAGTATACTTATTGATGGGTCCTCATTAATTCCATCTCTCTCTGTTAAAAATCTGGGTGTAACATTTGACTCTGCTCTTACATTTCAAGCTCATATTGGTTCAGTTACCAAGACTGCATTCTACCACCTTCGTAACATCGCCAGACTCCGACCAGCTCTCAGCACTAAAGACACCGAAACTCTAATCAATGCCTTAATAACCTCACGTCTTGACTACTGTAATTCACTGCTTATTGGGCTTCCCGCTAAAACTATCACTAGACTACAATATGTACAAAACTCTGCTGCCAGAGTCATCCATCAAGTCAAAAAATCGGACCACATTACCACTTTGCTCTATAACCTTCACTGGCTACCTGTCTCTGTCTGCATTCAGTACAAAATTCTTCTGTTAACTTTTAAATGTCTGCATGGACTTGCTCCTCATTATTTATCTGAACTTCTGCACTGTTATTCTCCTCCACGTACTCTCCGGTCATCTGACTCTAGACTACTCACTATACCTCGTTTCCGTCTTTCTACTATGGGTGGCAGATCATTCAGTGCTGTGGCCCCGAAACTCTGGAATTCCCTCCCTTTCTCTGCGCGACACTGCCACTATATCCTCCTTCAAGTCTAAATTAAAAACATATCTTTTCTCACAGTATTTCCAAAATTTATCTGCTTAGAATGATTTTTCTTTTCTCTTCTGTATATTTGTATGTATATGTCCTACATTGTATGAGTATGTATACAATGAATACAATATGAAGTCCAATTTGGTCCGGTTAGAGATGGGTTCATGATCGTCACAGGGGAGGGTCCAGTAGAGTCACGGTCTCCGCAGACACCCCAGGGCAGTGCTGTGCTCGTGTCCAGGTCCTTCATCTGATCTAGATACGGCCCAAATTCAGCTGCCCACAGTAACCTCGGAATAAACAGAGACCAATTTCAGCATAGATGCCATTCTTCTTCTGATGTATCGAGTACATCAGGTGTTATGGGAATGTTCCCGGTTCCGGCTTATCTAAATTATGCAGCCATCATGCAACAATCATTTTACATGATTTGGATTAAAAATGTATGTATAATGTGTTATGTGTATGCCAGGTTGAAGAGATGTGTTTTTAGTCTACATTTAAACTGACAGAGTGTGTCTGCTTCCCGAACTGTAATAGGAAGACTGTTCCAGAGTTTAGGAGCTAAATAGGAAAAGGATCGCCCGCCAGCAGTTGACTGATATTCTAGGTATTATAAGCTGGTCAGTATTTTGGGATCGCAATAGACGTGAAGGACTATAATGTGTTAAGAGATCGCTCAAGTACTGTGGAGCAAAACCATTTAATGCTTTGTAAGTAATTAGCAAGATTTTAAAATGTATTCGGTGTTTAATAGGAAGCCAGTGCAGGTTTGACAGAACTGGGCTAATATGCTCATACTTCCTGGTTCTAGTAAGAACTCGAGCTGCTGCATTTTAGACCAGCTGGAATTTGTTTATTAAGCGTGCAGGACAACCACCTAGTAAAGCATTACAATATAATCAAGCCTTGAACTCATGAACGCATGAACTAACTTTTCCGCATTTGTCTTAGATAGCATATGTCGCAATTTAGATATATTTTTAAGATGGAAGAATGCCGTTTTACAGATGCTAGAAACATGGCTTTCAAATGAAAGATTGGTATCAAAGAGCACACCCAGGTTTCTAACTGACGACGAAGACTTGACAGAGCAGCCATCGAGTGTTAGGCAGTAGTCTAGATTATTATGTGCTGAACTTTTTGGTCTAATAATTAGAATCTCTGTTTTTTCAGAATTTAGCAGTAGAAAGTTATTAGTCATCCAATTTTTTATATCAGTTATGCATTCTGTTAATTTAGTGAATTTGTTCGTTTCATCAGGATGAGAAGAAATATAGAGCTGAGTATCATCAGCGTAACAATGAAAGCTAATGCCATGCTTCCTAATAACTGCGCCCAAAGGAAGCATGTACAGGGTGAAAAGCAATGGTCCTAGTACTGAACCTTGAGGAACTCCATACTGAACCCGTGACCGATATGACATCTCCTCATTTACTGCTACAAACTGATAACGGTCAGATAAGTATGACTTGAACCAGGCTAATGCAACTCCACTAATGCCAACATAATTTTCAAGTCTATTCAGAATGATTTTGTGGTCAATTGTATCAAATGCAGCACTAAGGTCCAGTAACACTGTCAGTAACCAAAAGTCACAGGATTCAATAGCAAATGTGAGTTTATTGAAGAAATGAATAAAAGAGAAAATGTCCAGAAGCAGGCGGCGCAGGGACTCAATGGGCAGGTGACAGATGGTGCGGTGCAGTGTATTCCCAAAGTGCGAGGCGTGGAGAGTGAACACGGAACAGCAAACATAGACGGGAGGCTTCGACCGGTGGCGATCGGCCTGGGCCTTGGTGCGCGCTCCCACCTGCAGTAGAGTCTCGCGGGCTCTACTCCAAGTGCGATGACACCTCTGGATGAAGGCGTGGGCGGAGGGGACCGCGACTTCGGATTCCAGACTGGGAAAGACAGGTGGCTGGTACCCTAGACCAGTGGTTTTCAAACTTTTTGTGTGTGTGGACCACTATTTGTAATCAAAAAAATTTGCGGACCACCTCATAACACACATAATAAAATGTCTACACACAGTCTTACCTGAATTAATCCGCACCTCTAAATAGGCTTATTAGCACTACTATAACTAGTCATCACATCAGTGTGCAACAGGTGTCAGGTTGGGTGAAGGGATGTGACGAGGACTCAATGTTGCAGATGAGTGGGGATTTTATTGTTACAAAATAGAAAAATAAAACCGGACTAGAACATGAACTAGACTTGAACATGAACTGGACTAGAAACTTGACTTGACAGAACTTGACAAGAGGCAGGACCACACAACCATAAATGAAAAGAAACCAGCACAAGACAACAGACACGGATGGATTAAGTACACACATGAGGAACGGTAATTGAATGGGACACAGCTGGGAACAAATCAAACTAAAGCAGGGAAACAAGGTGGGAGGGTTACACATTGACGAGACAAACACACAGCCAATGCGAATCGCAGCGTGTTCACATTAAACAAAGATGCAAAAACACAACATGAAAGCACGTGGCCGACGTAAACACGAACGAGCAGAGCTTGAAACCGCGCCCACTCACATAACATAGAGCGCGTGAGAATGAGCAAAACACTTGTCTCACTACAAGGACGAACACACGAGTTATAAAAGCCCGAATCCCGATTCAAAATGAAACTGAACCAGACCAAAGTATCGGGACCGGACATCATAACTCGCACAAAAGACGTCACAGACGCACGCGACTCGAGTACTCGAAGCCGCGCGCACGCACGCACACACACACACAACTAGAGACATAACGGCAGTGTCAGAGCTCTGCCACAAAACCAAGAAATGACTAGACCGAATGTGGCAGAACCCTGACAACAGGCTTGTTAAAAGAAAGTTTACTCCAGACAATGGCTGCCACATATTTAATTGATTTATTTACTCATGTGCCCGAGGGCATAATCAGGTTGTTACCCATGAAATGATAACATTAAGTTGGATTTTGATGTTGTATTTTATTCCTCTTGTGCAGAACTAACAATATACACATTTGGTCGTTGTTGTAGTAGTTAAAGTTTGTTGAGTATTTGTGTATGTCTGTGGCTATGTGCATATGTGTGTGGTCAAAACTGTAAAAACAAAAACAATCTACAATTAGTATTATTTACATCATCAAACATTCTCTGTGTCACAAACGCATACTAAACTTTGTTTATCAGCTAAATGTAACATATACTGCATTAACATTTCAACAAGCAACTTAAAACACAGAAAATAGCTACATAAACATAAAAAACAAGCGTATAATATTAGACGTTTAGGCGCTAATTTCAAATAGCGATCTATATACAGTATCACATCAGAAATTATTAATTTACTTAAAACAACATAATAATTACTCACTACGCTGGGAATATAAAGTTTAAATTGTAATTTTTAACTGTAATTGAAGTAAAAGTTTAGCGTGGTTTTAACATGACAACCTTTCTTTCCCTCAGTGGGTTTGTTTTGTTGTGCGTTGATCACCTTGGCAACCGTATTAGCATCCTTAAAAGGGCAGCACCCAACACCGGTTAATTTGAACAACAGGCTTATTTCCATAGCGACATTATTTTCCGAACACCACTGGCCTATTTTAGTTATCGCACAATAACTTGACAATTTAATGTAAATGTTATATCAATATAGGCCTACATATTCCTTAAAAAAATTTTATGGGAATTTCCTGGTAAAATGAAGGTAAAATATTTTTTTTTTTGCCTTTCCACGGACCACCTGCAGTACCCTCACGGACCACTAGTGGTCCGCGGACCACAGTTTGGGAATCACTGCCCTAGACTACACTCAAATGGTGAAAGGCACGTGGAAGACACTGGTAACGAAGGCACAGACAACGGCTGGAGCAACCCATCTGGAGAGCGGTTGGAAGTCTTACCCTGGGCGCAGTCGGAACAAGCCAACACAAAATCCCGGACGTCGCGGGCCATCTTTGGCCACCAGAATCGCTGTTTAACTAAAAAGTTAGTGCGACTGATCCCTGGATGACAGGCTATTTTGGAACAGTGACCCCATCGGATGACCTCGGATCTGACTTCCTCGGGCACAAATAATCGACCTGGTGGACCCCCGGGCGGAGGCGTTACCCCTTCTAAGGCCGATTTGACCTTCGCTTCGACCTCCCATACGAGTGTGGAAACAATGAGTCTCTCGGGAAAAATGCACTCGGGAGTGGACGGGCGGTCGGATCGATCAAAAATGCGCGATAAAGCATCGGGTTTGATGTTCTTGGAACCCGGGCGGTATGATAGCAAAAAGTCAAAACGTCCGAAAAAAAGGGCCCACCGAGCCTGCCTGGAGTTAAGTCTCTTGGCTGTTCTGATGTATTCTAAATTTTTGTGATCGGTCCAAACTAGAAAAGGCACCCCTGACCCCTCTAACCAATGACGCCACTCTTCCAAAGCTAGCTTGACTGCCAACAACTCCCGGTTACCAATATCAAAATTGCGTTCCACTAGGGACAAATGATGGGAAAAAAACGCGCAAGGATGTATCTTATCGTCTGAGGGAGAGCGCTGGGAGAGAACCGCACCTACCCCCACCTCTGATGCGTCGACCTCCACCACGAACTGACGTGTGGGATCAGGGGCGATCAGGATGGGAGCCGAAACGAAGCGGCTCTTGAGTTTGGACAACGCCGCTTCGGCGGCGTCGCACCACCTGAACGTCGTTCTGGGGGAGGTCAAGGCTGTCAGAGGAGCGGCTAGTTGGCTGAAGTTGCGGATGAAACGTCGATAGAAGTTGGCGAACCCCAGGAACCTCAACAGGGCCTTGCGAGAGTCCGGGGTTGGCCACTCCATCACAGCCTTAACCTTGTCGGGATCCATGCACACTCCCTCCGACGAGATGATGTAACCTAGGAAAGGAACAGACTGTGCATGAAAAACGCATTTCTCCGCCTGGAGCACTCGCCGGACGTGTTGAACATGTTCCTGGAGAGACGAGGAAAATATCAGTATGTCATCCAGGTAAACATACGTGATCTGATCAATCATGTCTCTCAACACGTCATTGACGAGTGCTTGGAAGACAGCTGGGGAGTTGGACAGCCCAAAAGGCATGACCAAGTATTCAAAATGGCCCCTAGGGGTATTAAATGCTGTCTTCCATTCATTCCCCTCTCTTATGCGAACCAAATGATAAGCGTTTCTTAAATCCAATTTTGTGAAGATGGATGCTCCCTGCAACCTCTCGAAGGCAGAAGACATCAACGGTAAAGGATAGGTATTCTTCACCGTGATGTTGTTCAAGCCCCGGTAGTCAATGCAAGGTCGCAGAGATCCATCCTTCTTCCCCACAAAAAAGAATCCCGCCCCCGCTGGAGAAGAAGAGGGGCGGATGAACCCGGTAGCCAAAGAATCAGAAATATATTTCTCCATGGCCTCCCTTTCAGGAACAGAAAGCGAGTATAACTTGCCCTTAGGCGGAGACATACCTGGCAGGATATCTATTGCACAGTCGTAGGGACGGTGCGGAGGAAGAGAAGCAGCCCGAGACTTACTGAACACTTCCTTCAGGTCGAGGTACTCTGGGGGCACGTTAGACAGATTCATCGGCTCCTCCTGCAACACAGAACTAGACACAGACGGACATGCAGACACAAGACAAGAGGCATGGCACTGATCACTCCAGCTCAGGATGTTATTGTGTCCCCAGTCAACCCTGGGGTTGTGCTTGATTAACCAGGGATGACCGAGGACGATGGGAACCAGGGGGGAGTCCGTGATGAAAAAGTCAATAGTCTCTGTGTGGTTACCTGCAGTGGTGAGGCTGAGGGGAGTGGTTTTGAGTGAAATGTCCGGTAGGCTTTGTCCGCCCAAGGCGTTGACTGCAATGGGATGTGTGAGGTGCTCGGTGGAGATCTTGAGTTTCAGTGCCATAGAGTAGTCCATGAAGTTGCCCTCAGCCCCAGAATCCAGAAGTGCTTGACAGTGATGAGAAGTGTTGGCCCATTGAAGT
The DNA here is from genome assembly GCA_037043235.1 of Rhodeus uyekii. Lineage (NCBI taxonomy): Eukaryota > Metazoa > Chordata > Actinopteri > Cypriniformes > Acheilognathidae > Rhodeus > Rhodeus uyekii. Next base: position 643,406 of record JAWRVZ010000014.1, read on the forward strand.
CTTACCGGGAGGAGAGTCGATGAGGGAGTCCGATTGACATTGACCGCGCCCGTCAGTAGCCCCCTCCTTACTGGCGGGCGCGGGCTTTTACCGGGCACTGGTTAATGAAGTGCCCTTCCCCGGCACAGTAGATGCAGAGCCCCAGGGCTCTGCGACGTTCTCTCTCCTCCTGGGAAAGCCGAGCTCGACCGACCTGCATGGGTTCATGATCGGGAATGGGACTGACCGTGCCGGGATGGACTACGGAGGATGTCATCGGGGACCCTGGACCTACGGCTGGAGTGGGCCGGAACTTAGTGCGTTCCAATCGGGCGTCCACTCGCAGCGCCAGCTCGATGAGCCCGTTGAGTCGTGGAGGTAGGTCCAGGGCGTAGATCTCGCGTTGGACACGGTCAGCCAACCCATGCAGGAACCTGTCCCACTGCGCCTCCTCGTTCCACTTGCAGTCGGCCGCGAGCGTGCGGAACTCTATAGAATACTCGGAGACCGACCTGTCGCCCTGTTTGAGGTCCGCGAGTCTCCGAGCTGCCTCGCGGCCGACCGCAGACCGATCGAACACTCTCTTCATCTCCTCGGAGAAGGCCTGGAACGAGGAGCAGCATGGGTCTTGGTTCTCCCACACCGCCGTTCCCCATTTAGCTGCCCGTCCCGAGAGCAGCGTGATGACGAGTGCTACCTTTGCCTGCTCGGTAGCGTATGTCTGGGGTTGAAGTGAGAAGAAGACAGAGCACTTCGTAATGAAGGCTCTGCAGAAATCCGGTTCACCTGAGTAACGTTCTGGAGGTGGGAGGTGGGGTTCTGGCTGCCCTGCGGGACGGCTGGTGGTGGGAGGAACAGGCGGTGGGGCTGGCGCAGCGGGAACAGGCATCTGTTGGAATCTGTTGGCGAGCTCGGACACCTGCGCCGCGAGTGTTTGTACGGCGCGCCCGGTGGCCAGCATCTGTTCCTCCTGCCTGTCCAGGCGCGCCATGTTGTTGGAAACAAACTCTTGCCAGTCGGGAACATTTGCTGAATCCATCTCAGGTCGAGTCGTTCTGTCAGTAACCAAAAGTCACAGGATTCAATAGCAAATGTGAGTTTATTGAAGAAATGAATAACAGAGAAAATGTCCAGAAGCAGGCGGCGCAGGGACTCAATGGGCAGGTGACAGATGGTGCGGTGCAGTGTATTCCCAAAGTGCGAGGCGTGGAGAGTGAACACGGAACAGCAGACCGGGACACGCTGACGCTGACACTGACGCAGACGATGACGTTGACGTTGACGCTGACGCTGACGCAGACGCAGACGCAGACGCAGACGCAGACGCAGACGCAGACGCAGACACTGAACACCGGAAGACGCTGACACGGAGGATGGGACGCTGGAACAGTGGAATACAGGAGCGGTCAGCGTGGAACATGGAAGACAACGACTCGACAACAAGGGGGTGGTGAGAGGGCACTAAATAGGCACAAGAGATAGGCATCAGGTGTGTGATGATGATGATGATGGCGGTAGCGGTGATCAGTAACCACGCCTCCCACATTCACCACGCATGCATGCACAGGCAGTAATAGGAGACAATGAATCTGCGAACCGTGACAAACACTAACAGAGAGATACAACCACGATCGGATGATAAGAGCAAATCCTTTGTAACTCTAATGAGAGCAGTCTCAGTACTATGATATGGTCTAAATCCTGACTGGAAATCCTTGTAGATGCTGTTTCTTTCTAGAAAGGAACATAGTTGTAAAGATATTGCCTTTTCTACAATCTTTGACAAGAAAGGTAAATTCGATATCGGCCTGTAATTAACTAATTCTGTTAGGATCAAGTTGTGTTTTTTTAATAAGCGGTTTAATTACAGCCTGCTTAAAGGTTTTTGGTACGTATCCTAATGACAAAGAAGAATTATATTAAGAATAGGATCTATGATTTCTGGAAGCATCTCTTTCAGTAGCTTAGTTGGTATTGGGTCTAGCATACATGTTGTTGATTTTGATGATTTAACGAGTTTAGACAATTCTTCCTCCCCAATAGCAATGAAGGATTGGAATTTTTCTTCAGGGACACTAAAATTTACTGTATTTTGGAATATTGTAGTAGACGGTTGCATGGTTATAATTTTCTCTCTAATATTATGAATTTTGCAAGTAAAGAAGTCCATGAAGTCATTAGTGCTGTGCTGATTTAAAGCATCTGGGGTTGAGGCTTTATTTCTTGTTAATTTAGTCACTGTATCAAATAAATACCTAGGGTTGTATTTGTTTTCTTCTAAGAGGGTAGAAAAGTAAGTAGATCTAGCTGATCTTAAGGCCTTTCTGAATGCAATAGACCTGTCTTTCCATGAAATGCGAAAAACCTCTAGCTTAGTTTTTTTTCCAGCTCCGCTCCCTTTTTCTGGCTGCTCTCTTGAGGGCCCGGGTGTGCTCGTTGTACCACGGTGTTGGACTATTTTCTTTAATCTTCTTTAAGCATAACGGAGCAACAGTGTCTAAAGTGCTGGAAAAGAGAGAGTTTATAGTTTCTGTTGCAACATCAAGTTCTTCTAGGCTATCTGGGATGTTAAGTAGATGAAACTGATCAGGAAGATTATTTATAAAACTATCTTTTGTGTTAGGAGTGATAGTTCTACTATATTTATAACAGGGAGTTAGTTTTTCGACTTTGGCTAAAGGTAATGTACTACTAAGTATTACTAAGTTCTCTACTAAGTAATGATCTGAGATGTCATCGCTCTGCTGCAGAATTTGAACAGTATCAACATTGATCCCATATGACAATATTAGATCTAAAGTATGATTACGTGAATGAGTGAGTCCTGATACATGTTGTGTAACTCCAATAGAGTTTAAAATGTCTCTAAATGCCAATCCCAATGCGTCTTTTTCATTATCTACATGGATGTTAAAATCACCAACAATTATGACTTTATCTGCAGACATTACTAATTCTCAGAGAAAATCAGCAAATTCTTTGATAAAGTCTGTATGGTGCCCTGGTGGCCTGTAAAGAATAGCCAGCACAAAAGTTAAACAGGAATTATTGCACTAGATAATTTAACATTAAGGACCATCACTTCAAAAGAATTATATTTCAAATTAGACCTTTGAGCAGTACTGATCGTGTTACCATAAATTACAGCAACACCTCCTCCTTTACCTTTCAGACGAGGCTCATGTTTATAACAGTAATCTTGAGGGGTGGACTCATTTAAAGTAATATAATCGTCTGGTTTTAGCCAAGTTTCTGTCAAACACAGCGTATCTAGTTTATGATCTGTAATCATATCATTTACAATAAGTGCTTTTGAGGAAAGGGATCGTATATTCAGTAACCCAAGCTTTATCATTTGTTCATTTGTGTTATATCCGTTCTTAGTTGTTTGTAAATCAATTAAATTTTTACTCTTAAATGGTTTTGAGAGATTTTTGTATTTGCTAATTCGGGGAACAGACACAATCTCTATAGGATGATATCTAGGTGAAAGAGTCTCTATGTGTTGGAATTTATCTGAGGGTGATTCAACCAGTTATTATGTTTAGTGGGCAATCACTTTTTCACACAGGGAAAGGTAGGTTTTGGAATTTGCTTTCCCTAACAACCTTCTTTTAAAAACTGCATTTTGTGCAAAAGATATTGCCCTGTTCCTGTTTTCTTACTTTTGCATGTTTGTAACAAATATTTTTTTCAGATCATCAAACTAATTTTAATATTATCCAAAGATAACACAAGTATACACAAAATACAGTTTCGTATACATGCATATATATATACGAATTAACATGCATGAACATAACATGTTTTTCAACTACAAAGGTTAATAAATGTGTGTGTGTGTGTGTGTGTGCGTGTGTGCGTGTGTGCGTGCGTGCGTGCGTGCGTGCGTGCGTGCGTGCGCGCGCGTGTGTGTGTGTGCGTGCGTGCGTGTGTGCGTGCGTGCGTGTGTGCGTGCGTGCGTGTGTGTGTGCGTGCGTGTGTGTGTGTGTGTGTGTGTGTGTGTGTGTGTGTGTGTGTGTGTGTGTGTGTCTGTCTGTTTTCCAGCTGACTTCGAGGAGATGGGCGGAGAAGTGCAAGAGAGGAAGGTATGATGCGAAGAGGCGGTGTTAGACAATACCACCCCACAAATATTCCATCCCTCTGTCGTTCTGAACAGCTTTTACTAATAACTATTCTCTTATATCCCGGCTTGATCCGTTATAGCCTGATCAGGCGACAGACCTATAGTGAAATAGAAGAGAACACAGGATTTAACGGAGATTATTTTCGATTAAAGGGCTATTTATTGCCGGTTCATTTTCAAGTAATTGCAGTCTAGCTCAAGAGGACTGACAACATTTTACTACTTTTTTCTACAATATATATCGACAGAGCAATCTCTACTGTCTAGACTCTGGGGTCACGATGCATCACTCCCAGATTTTTATCTCAAGATCGAAGGAATCAGCCATTACATTTACAAAAGAAAAACAGTGAAAGGCAGTATTGCTCCACGTCACAATTTTGACAGAAACAGGTAACACTTTGTTGTCGGAGGATTTCAAAGTAAATGAAGAAATATAATATAACACGGCGGGAAGATGCTCAATTAAAGAAATTACATAAAGACACGAAGATAGAGTAAAGAGTTCGACACCTTGTTAAGGGCAAGGTTCTTCTTTCTGGAGCTGTTCAGTGCATAACAAGGTTTGTTCATTCATTCGTGTAAATTATATTAAACTGTATCATATGTATTCTTGTATTTTGTCAAAGGTATAGTGAGGTGATATTTATTATAGCTTATGAAGATGTTAATCAGTAATTTCAAAATTCGTATTAGTAAAATGTTTAGAACTTTGAGTTGGGCTACAATAATTTTGAAAACTGTTCTGCGCAAATACATTAACAATTATTTGAACAACTGTTGCTTTACATGTTTTTATTTTTCAGTTTAAATTATACATTTTAGCTTCACTGCACATATAGTTAACACACCAGTCATTTTCACATTGCGCGCATATATATAACATCTACATGTTTAATTTATTTACATTGATTATTAATATATATATATATATATATATATATATATATATATATATATATATATATATATATATATATATATATATATATATATCAAAACTAACAAACATCTTAACAATTAATTTAAATGAATTAAACATGTAGATGTTGTAAATATTTAGAATATAACTTTTGAGTGAGAATTTATGCTGTTTTAAAAGCAAAGTTCCCACAACAGATGTTAACCTTTGAACCATTCGTTATTCCTCTGGTTCTGTCGTTTTCGTTAAGCTGTACGCGCCAAACTTTATCTTGTGGATGGGTGACTTTAATGGTAGAATATGGCTCCAGAATGATCATATTTGCACTTAATATTGTATTCTATATAACAGGTCTAAAAAAATGTTAAAATAGATAACAAAAGAGATCGTGCGTTTGTGAGGTCCATTTTAAACTGATTTGTGTGTTTTTATCAATGTAAAAACTGTTATATTTTAATAATAAGATAATTATTTAAAATTTAACTGCTTTAAAATGTTTTAAAATGTACCGCATTATTTGCTATGCACCTTCTGGAAATATATATGTGACCATTGGATTTTTGTGAGAGCTGTTATGAAAATGTCTTTGTTTATTCAGCAATACTCGTATTAAATAAGGTACCAAATAAGTGTGCAAAGAAGATACAAATATTGTGGAATATACAATGAAATTGAAGAAAAAACAACAATACAAACTGTTCAAAAATATAAATATTTTCTTGTTTTATTGACCTAATTGTAATTAAGTATGATGTATTTGTGTTTTAGGACTTTGTGAAACTGATAAATAAGGAGAAACTGCTTAAAACTGAAAATGATGCTAAGCCCTGAACAAACTGATTCTGATCTGCCGTGGAGCCAGTCAGACGCTGAAACTATGTTGAACGATATCAAGGTTGGCTGCATTACGGATGATCCCGTGGAGGTAGAGGGTAAGACGAAGTCTCTGGCCCCTCAAACCCTCAGCAGGGAGGAAAAGAGGAGGCGCAGACGCGCCACAGCCAAATACCGTTCAGCCCATGCCACCCGCGAGAGAATCCGGGTTGAAGCCTTCAATGTTGCCTTTGCCGAACTAAGGAAGCTGTTACCTACCCTGCCCCCTGACAAAAAGCTGTCCAAGATTGAAATTCTGAGACTAGCTATTTGTTACATTTCATATCTAAATCATGTGTTAGATGTTTAACAGAAAGTCACGGGTTATGAATGTACTCTAAGGACAAATATTTTCGGCAAACAACGCAGCATCCTAAATTCACAGTTTGTAGTCTGACATCTTGGCTTTTTGCGCTACCTACATTGTAAGTGCAATTGGAAGAGATTGAAGCCACATAAGATGGCTACCACCCATGTGTTCATTGACAGATTTTAATGCATATAATGCGATATTATAACTTAGAGAGAAAATAATGTCCCCTTTAACCAACATGGTGATTGCTCAAAGAGTCGTGAACCATTTAACCATTTCCTTGTTTTAGGCTATACACAGAATACATAATGCAATAAGGTCGAGAAGGACTTAAAATATGTGTTTATGGACACATCAGTGCTTTTTTTCTTCTAGTGTACATCGATAACTCGCCACATCCCTCTGTATAGCATTGAGAGGGAAAACAGCCCCTCTCTTCTAGCTGCTCTATAGATCTTGATAGTTGTTCAATCAGGAGGAAATAAGTGCCACTTGAATTATAACATCGTGACCATAACCATTCGTATTTAAATATTTATTTATTTATCATACGTTTTGAATATGATTCGCGTAATAAATCTTTTTTTAAAGATTGTTGTTTAGAATAATGTACGTTGGCTGTAGGCAATGTAGCTAAAAGAAAAGTTATCGTGTGTTAGACTTTGTCATTCAGTAATGATGAGAAAAATGTTTAGCATCAACTTGCACCTTTAGTGTTTATTTATTTGATAAATCTATATATTTTGTGTTGCAATGGAGAAATCTGCTGTTTTTCATCATGAGTTTGTCATGCAGTAGAACAACGAATTTATTACAATGAATTTTTTTTGAATAACATTATTTAAATCAATGGCCCACTAATCTCGATTGAATTGTAGGCCTATGATTTATGAGACAATAGACCGGTAATTCGTTGTATGACCAAAAATTAAATTGTAAGTCTTATATTTTGTTTCACTTGTGTTCACCTGCTGATGTCTGAGATGTTTATATTCATAACCACACTGAAATTATACAATAATTTACATGTTATAATGAGTTATTTTTAGTGAAAATATATCTGAAATCCAAAGATCTTTCTCGACTTGCCCTTTGACGGTCATGCCCTTTATTGCTTTACGCACATATTTGTAGTAAAGTTGCTGTGACTGTCGGTTTTTGTTTTTTGTTTTTACAGATACCCTGTTTTTATATTTTGTTGTGAATTCGTTTATGCTTTTTAAAATAAAATAACAATCAAAACATGTTGATTCTTTAATCACTAATGACGAATAGCTAACAGAATGAAATTTTGTCTATTTATTTAATTTAATGAGATTAAATTCAGATACATTTGCCAAGATAAGTAAATTCGGTGGAAAACGGATGAAGAGTGGCCAGTCATGTTAAGCATTGGAGAGTGGGTTTTGAATTAGGTGTGTTTGCTCCTTGTTCTCCCTCTTGGCTGAAAGGCCATTTCCCTAGAGAGGGGGCAGGTGTTACTCCAGACGAGCCAAGACAACCAAATTACTGGCCGTCTGGCACCTCCCGTGGGAAACACACACACGAGCGGACATGCGCGCTTCCATGTTTTATGGGGACATTCCATATAGATAATGATTTTTTATACTGCATACACTTTATATGTATATTTTAAAGCGTAACTAACTTTTCTGCGTTGTCAAAAAACATCACAAAATGATTTATAAGTGTTTTTTCTTCATGGGGACCAAAAATGTCCACAAAGACAAGGATTTCGGGTATTGAGAGGGGGGGGGGGGGGGATGGGGGAAGGAACCAAAGAAAGAGTGCCACAAGAATGGAACCCAGATGAAAAGAAGAGATAGATAAATATTTAGAGATAGTTAAATATGCATATGTAGAATATAAAACAAGCCACAATTAGCTAAAACATGAAAAAGTATTGTGAGACCAAGTTGATCATGGAGACCTTGTCACCAATGCTATTTAGAATCACCTTAGCTCATTATACATTTGGGAAAGTGGCCCACTGTTTCTTGAGAATAACAGATTTGTCAGTGACTCCAATTGCTGTTAGGGAAGTAATATACATTTAAGTTTAACATTTTTTTTTATCTTGCCATGTCAATAATCATCTTCAATAAAACTGTGAGAAGTGCAACTTTTGTGCATTATTAGTTTAGCCAGATTGTATTTTTTCCATATTATTGACATCTATGAAGATCAGACCACATTTTTGAAGTGATCATTGTAGAAATATAGCTATTTTCAAAGTTACAAACTTGTATGACTACTCCAGACTCCCATATTCTAAAGATGCTGCATTGGATCAAATATGGACAAACTTAATAGTTTTTACATTTTTTCATTCAATATTTGGTCCAATTCTCACTATTGACTTAACAATGACTTTTGCCTCAATAAACTCTTATTTAATGCTTAGTAATAGTTAGCAAGGTAGTTGTTAATTTGAGGTATTTGGAAGGATTAAGGGAATGTGGTCATGCAGAATAAGGCATTAATATGTGCTTTCACGAGTTCACACTTACAAATGATTCAGGAGCAATAAATGGTAAGCGTATTTGGCGTGCTGTCCGAGGAGAGGGCTCCGAGCTCGGTATTTAGCCCGAACCTGGAGCACTCCCCCAAAAATTGCAACCTAGTCGGACAGCCGCTAAAGATTTTGATGACCCCCCAAAGAATTGCGAGGTTACAGCTTAGGGGGGGGGGGGGGGGGGGGGGGGTTAATTGAGAGTTCGGGAGGGCAGATAAATGTTACTGTAGAGGGCTTGAGGTGCGGAGGGGATGATATGGCTTTAGCATTGGATATGTGTTTGTAGTTCAATTTGTTGCGAGAAAGAGAATTGGGAGAATTCTGGGAGTATGAGGGGTACCTCTGAACTCCTCCCCTGGCTGCCATAGGAGTGGGGAGGTATGTAGCCACCGCGGTAGGGGAAACCCCCGTGGTCACTGCAGGAGCAGGAGGCATGTCGCTGCCGTGACAGTGGAAACCCCTCGGGGCCGCAGCGGGAGGCAGGAGGTACGTCGCTGCCGTGACGGTGGAAACCCCTCGGGGCCGCTGTGGGAGCAGGAGGCACATCACTACCGTAGCAGTGGAAACCCCTCGGGGCCCCCACAGCAGCAGGAGGCACGTCACCGTCGCAGCAGGGGAAAACCCCTCTAGGCCCCCACGTTGGCAGGAGGCACGTCGCTACCATTGCATCGAAAAACCCCTGGGGGCTGCTGCAGGGACCAAAGAGGTACGTCGCCGCCGCGGTGGTGGAAGTTAGAGAGAGCTTGCTCCTGCGGGAGCGTCACTGCTGTGGCAGTGGAAGGTAGAGAGAGCTTGCTCCTGCGGGAGCGTCACTGCTGCGGCAGTGGAAGGTAGAGAGAGCTTGCTCCTGCGGGAGCGTCACTGCTGCGGCAGTGGAAGGTAGAGAGAGCTTGCTCCTGCGGCAGCGTCACTGCTGCGGCAGTGGAAGGTAGAGAGAGCTTGCTCCTGCGGGAGCGTTATCACCGAAATGGAAAAGTAGTGATCGCGAAGTTTAGTGGAAGGGAACTGATGTTTAGCTGATGAGGGTTTGGTGGGCTTGTTTAATGAGTGATCTATCTGACCTGATGTAGCTCTTGAAAGCTTCTGAAGACCAGCGGCCCAGAGCTTGGATTTGGTGTTGGGAGAGGCCTTTTTGTGCAGCCGTGGTTGCTGCCCCTATGCGGAAGGAATGGCTGGAAAAATTTTCTATTGGAAAACCGGCTTGGAGTAACGTAGCTTTAAGGTATTTCTGAAACCAAAAACGTGTGATGGGGCGGTTGGAATCGTCTATGAAGAGTGGGTCGGATAGCAGTTTGGCCTGAGATTTCCTAAAGTGGAGGTAAGCTAGGAGGGTTTGGTATGGTTGGATTGGTGACGGGAGATTGAAAATGTAGATGAAGTGGTCTTTTTTGGTCTGATCAGTCTTGCTTCGTTTAATGAAGTAAGAAATTGTTTCATCATCTAAAACTGATAAGTCGGAAATTGTGGGATGCAATGATGGGTTAAAGCTGGATGTGGTGGTGAGCTCTGAGCATCTGAGGAAACCAAAAAAGGCCAGTATGAACATAGCGTCAAGGCTGCGGGAAGTGTTGATGGAGTGGAAACCTCGGCGGAGGGTGGAGATGCATTTGGAGAGGATTTCTAGAGTTATTGGTTGCCTGGTGTCTGGGTTGTTAGGTTGGGAATTGGCTATTTCTGGGGAGGGTGAGCCAAAAATTAGTTTATGAAAAAATTGTAATCCACTTAGATAACCTTTAATTGAGTTGGCTTGGAGGTTCTTAGTGTTGTTAAGGTAGGATATGAATGAGGTGATGGTGAGCAGGGAAAAATCGGGGAAAAGCAGGTTGTAAATGGAATGGAAGGTCTTGAAGCTCTTCCATGCAGTTAGATATGATTGGAGGGTTCGAAGGGAAACTGCTTGGAGGATTGTGTTTCGTGAGGTGTCAAGGAGATTTTTAAGAGGATGATTTATGGAAATATTAGTTCTGAATAGTGAGGAACTGGGGTTGGGAATGGGTCCGCTTCTGGTGCCAGCAGCTTGAATTTCTGAAAAGCAAAGCGAGAGAGAGAGTCTGCTATTTGTTTTTTTGCTCCAGGGACATATTTTGCGATCATGACGAATTGGCTGCAGGCTGAGATCCAAGTGAGGCGTCTGAGGAAAGGCATGAGTGCGGAGGAGTGTGAACGGCCTTTGTTAATGCAATGTATGGTGGCTTCGTTGTCGCAATGTACTAAAACGCTATTGGCAGACCATTCTTCCCCCCACAGGAAGGCGGCTATTACCAGGGGGTACAGCTCGAACAGTGCTGAGGAAGGTGACTGTTGCAATGTGTCTGACAGCTGGGGTGGCCATGTAGACGCGAACCACCGGCCCTGGTAATAGCCCCCGAATCCAATAGAGGGTGCTGCATCTGTGAACAATTGGATGTCCACAGGGAGAGAGACTAGATTATTGTAGAAAAAAGAAATACCGTTCCATTGTTTGAGGAAGAGTGTCTAGAGGCTGAGCTCGTTACGACAAGAGCTGGTTAAAGTGAGTTGGTCCTCGAGAGCTTGCACGGAGGATGCTAGAGAAAGGAGAATGGAGATGAATGAGCGGCCTTGCGGGATTATGCGCATCGCAAAATTAAGGTGGCCGAGCAGAGATAGAAGTTCGCGTTTTGAACAATTTGGGCTGTCTAGGAGGTTTGAAGCGATCAGGATGATCCTGTCAATTTTTTCTTTGGGTAGTGCTGCTTGGAATTTTTCTGAATTTAGGTTAATGCCCAGAAAATCGATGGATGTGGCTGGGCCCATAGTTTTATCTTGGGCGATTGGGATTCCGAGCTCGTTGAAGACTTTTTGAACGGTGAGGAGATGGGCGGCTGGGATTGCGTCGGGGGGCGAGATGATTAGGAAATCGTCGAGCAGGTGAATGATGTAAGGGATTTCGTGGTTGTTAGAAAGGATCCAGCAAATTGCTTCTGATAGCATGTCAAAAATCTTTGGGCTGCTTAGGCGGACGGCGAAATAGAACATATTACGCCAACGCACTCCGAATAAATGCCAAAAATCCGGGTGGATGGGCATTACTTTGAACGCTGAAGTGATGTCGATTTTGGCGAGCCAGGCGTTGCGACCGGCGTTTTTAATCAGGGTGATAGCTTGATCAATGTTGTGGTAATGAAGAGAGTATTCTTCTAAAGGAATCAGACTGTTTATACTAGGGTGCGGGGAATTGTGTGGGGCTGAGAGGTCGACTATTAGACGTTTTTTACCTGAAAATTTTCTGGTAGCCACGCCGATAGGGCTGATACGGAACTGTGTAAAAGGTGGTGCGTTAAAAGGGCCGATCATGAAACCTGAGTCGATCTCTTTTTTGATCAAGTTATCCACTATATCCGGTTCAGCGAGGGCGGATTGGAGGTTATCACAGATAATATTTTGGGTGGGCAGGCTTTCGACGCCGGGTTTGAAGCCGTGCTTGAGACCGGACAGGAGGAAATGTTTAAATGTGGTGTCAGGGTGCATAGATAGTTCTACGGCTAACTGAGAGATATTCACGGGAGTCGATAAGTATTTTGATACGTCTTTATTTTGAGAAGTTTTAACGGGGCAGATGGTGTGGGCGTGGGCGCCGCCACAATAATTGCGTAAATGCATGAAACGGCAGCGCTGTCTTGTGCACCTTCCTATGTTGAAGTTACCGCAGACTTGGCTTCTTGAAGTGAAGTTGTTTTTCCAAGTGGCATTTGTTGCGGAGGGATTGGAGTTTGTATTGACTTGCCGCGGGACGTAACTTGTAGATTTTGGTTGAGGTGAAATGGGGCTGTGCGGAGGTTTTGACAGAGGGCTGGCTGAGGTGTTGTGCGACAAATGACCTACAGATCGCGCATGAAATGTTGCGGCAGCCTAAAAACACTCTGTTGTGTAATTCCATGTCCAGAGCGCCCCAGTATGGGCATTGGTTCCATTGGGCTACTCGAACTGCATATTTAGCGGAAAACAGTTTGTGGTATGTGTAAAAGTGTGTCCCTCCGTACGATAGTGCGAGTTCTGCTATTATCGCGAGATAATCGTTCAGTTCTCGTCTCCTGTGGGGTAAAGCGGCACATATGACGTCACTGTAGCGGCTGAAAGCTAAGCAAAATTCGGCAAAGGAAAGAGTGCGAGATGTATTATGAGATGGGTTTTTTAAGGTGACTGAAAAATCGCCGCAGTCGATTTGGCGATCTGGTATGGGAGGCGGGAGTAAGGATAGTAAGGATGACAAGTCGATGTCTGTACCTGCGAGGATCTGTGCTCTGATGTTGCTGGCGACGGGGGGCGGTTCAAGAACTGGAGCGTTTGGTGGAATAGCCAGTGGAACAGCGGAAAGCAGGGTGAAAGTAGATTTAGTTTGTGAAAGTACATTAAGAGGAAAAGAAGCCGGGGCCGCATGCGGAGGCAGCCTCACGCTTAGGTCGACCCCTGGGGCTTGGGAAGGAATGGAAAGATTAGGAGGATGGATAGTTTGGGATAGGAAAGGAGGAAAAGAAGCCGGGGCCGCATGCGGAGGCAGCCTCGCGCTTAGGTTGGCCCCTGGGGCTTGGGAAGGAACGTAAATGTTAGAAAGGGGGATAGTTTGGGGAAAGAGGTGGGGAGTCTGGACCTGCACCGCTAACGGAGGCAGCCTCGCGCTAGGATTAGATGGGGGGGCTGCAGGCCAGACGTAAGGGAGAGGGTTAGGGAAGGGTATGTTTTGATGAGGCTGAGCTTGCACTGCTGGCGGAGGCAAGCTCGCACTTGGAGGAAGGCGAATGTCAATGGAGGCTGGCTCAAGAGGTCTGGAGTGTTGCTCGGCTGTGAGGAGGGGCGAGCTGGGCCTGGCGGCTGCAGGACCCGGCGCGCGACCCAGGCTTGCCGAGGGCCTGCTGCTGCGGTGGGGTGGGGATTTTGGAGAACATGGTTTTGATGAAATCCGGGTTTTTCTTGTTTTCTTTGAGGTTTTTGGAAGAGAAGTTGAGTGCAGAGAGACGAATAGTTGGTATAATTCATCTTTTCTTGAGTTGCTAGTGATCCGGACATTAGCATTGGATAAAGCTTGTCTTAATCCTAGCACTGTCCATTTTTCTATTGCAGGAATCGGTGAGTGTGCTGAAGTAACGGAGGACGCTGAAGATGAGGAAGATGGACGCCTTGATGGTGGAGGTGAAGGCAAGCCTCGGCGTCGTGGGTATCGGGAAACGACGCGGCTGGGCCGGCGGCCGCGCGGTGTAGTTGGCTGCTCGGCTGCCGAATCTAGCTGAGCGTGGGTGCTCCTTGCATTGGCGGAATGCGATGGAGAAACCGGAGCCAAGAGATGATCGTCATCGGACGGGTAGAGCTCGATCTCGGACATCACTGCGAGGACGTGGCAGAAGCTGTAAACTGTCAAAAGATGCCGAAAAATGTCGAGATGTGTGGGTGAGTCGAGACATGTCTATTTATACACGTTTCCTCTCCTGCTGATAGGATGAGGTGTAATTGCTGATGACGTGTTGATTGCATTAATCATATGAACGTGCTCCTCCCGAACTTTGTTAATAAAACATAATTTATTAACAAATAAATAAAAACAATATCATAGTAATGATAAGCAGGTTTAGTACAGTGGTTTCTCAAGCGAACCACCAGGTATACATGTTTGAATTATCACTCATTCAAAACTTCAGTTCTCTCAGGCTCTGACCAGTGTTTGCTACACTTATAACACTTATACAATACTACATAATCAGTGCTTTGAGATGTTTTGGTGTAGTTTAGAAACCTGTTATAGTTGATATTTTGGTATAGCATCTGTTTAATTCACATTTTCTCTTCACATGCTTATGAAAACAAAACATTTTACACTTACACAACAGCACTCAAATTGATTCACTGGCTCAGTGATTTTAATGATAGTGGTTAATGCAACTTTGTAATGTCTTGAGACCACCAGAAAGGATTTAAAAGAGCATCTCTTGTAATCCAAGGCTTAACATGCTTTTTCCACATGATAATTAACAATGTTTATTTTAGGCTGATTTTTCTAAGAACATAGGCAGTACAGGAAGTAGTGGTGTATTATAAATTAACTAATAAATTTATGGAAAGATTCAAAGAATGATGCCAGAAAGATCAAGATCAAACAATAGTGATTAGGTTTCTGTCAAGCTTTTTGTTAACGCTACTGTTATGTGTGGATTGACTGGGTTTAATTTTGCGAATGATTTTTAAAATTTGACAAAATATTCAAATTAAATGAATGAAATGCAAAACAGTTCTGACTTTTATTGAGGAGAATTTGGTATATGGCATACCCATTAATAAAATGTTTGCCCATGTTGTAACTCCAAAACATACCCTAATCAAAAATTGCCAGCTGTCGCCCTGTTTTGAGTGGGTAACAGACTGTGAATGTAGCCAGCACATGTGTGTTTGTTTATGAGAAAAGACCATATTGCCTTTCTGTTCACCAATGGCAAAGACCTTCAAGTGACCATATGTCAGGACATGTACAGTCGGCCAAGAATTCTATTCACTATTGTCCTGTTGTGGATTCTCACACCATCATAATTCATGTACACTTTTCTAGAATTCAGCAAGCGACAACAAGGACAAACATTCACATTTACTGTGAATGGTTGCAAAATGCGCAAAAATAATTTGTAAAAAGCGCTATATAAATAAAGGTGACTTGACTTGTTCCAAGTGAAGCTTCTTGTCTTCTGACAAGAGAAACATAGGAAGAAGAAGCCATATGTCCACAGGTCTTAACACTTAAAAACAGATAGGCGTGTCTTTCATCTTCCTCCACTATAATTGTACTTTGTCTTCAGTGCCTAAAGCCCATTTCCTAATACACCTTCAACCTACCCCTTTTCACTCATTCCCTTGATATCCATTAGAGCTGTGTGGTGTAGAGTGAGTGTATATCTGTGTTGCACTAGCAGTGAGGTACAAAGGCAGATCCATGTGTTGAAATGTGGCCCCCAGGATGGGCCACATTATGCTTGCCCACTTCACCAGCAGGGACCCAGGCTGGAGCTGGCTCATGGCCCTTTGTACCCAAACAGATGGAAATAAACTAGTGTAGAGAATGAGAGAGAAGGAGAGAAGAGAAGAAAGGGAATTCAGAAAAAAGAAGTCAGTCTGTTCTCATTACCTCGCATATTGAGAGCGACACGCTCACAATACGTCAGTGTTGGATAGGCTCTGTCTTATTCAAGCTCATGCTCAGGCCATCTGTACACACAACACTCATGCATTAAAGCATACAGCAGTAAACTCCTATATGCAAGTAAACTTACTCACAAATTTTAATTGTTATATCACTAAATCAAGTGGCAGTTGTAAAAGTATGCTTAATGTGTATGCCTATTAGTACTATTTGTAGTTGTATTTATTGTGGAGGCCAACATGGAGCAATATTGTGAAGCTTTCTATTTCAGATAAATGCTGTTCTTTTGAATTTTCTATTCATCAAAGTATCCTGAAAAAATTGTTTTCAACATTGATAATAATGTTTAAAATGTTTGAAATCGTACTGATCTTTTGCACAGAATTGTGTGTGTGTATAGACACACACGCGTATATATGTACAGTGGAGTTTGGTTATGTCGACGGCCTCGGTGGTTGCAAAAAAGCATTCACGAGACGTATGTAACCTTAGTTCCCTGAATAGGGAACGAGACGCTGCGTCTAGCGCTGTGGGAACGCCCCTGCGTGTATCCATCATGAAGCACGAATGAAATCTGACCAATCTCGTGAAGCGGGTGATGTCAGAAGCGGGTGACATCACGAACCAGGAATCTATAAATACAAGCCAAATAGTCTGCAGCTAAGTCTCTGAAGTGCCAGCTGAGAGAGAACACGTGAGTCTTGTTTACATACTTTGTTTGTTTCATTTTGTGAATCGGTAGTCATTGGCAAGGAGTAATCTTTGGTAACTGTGGTAACTGTACTGCTATTGTTTGTTTGTTTACCGCGTTGCGACTGGGCGTGCTAGTTTCGATCAAAACAATTTGTCTGCGTCCTGTGTTTTTGCCTTTTATTGCACTTTAAACGCCGCGTGGAGCTGTGGGCGTGGCATTTGGCACCCGTGAGCAAATATAAACTCGTGAAACTAGGAGAAATATTAGGAGAAGCGTTTGCCAGCTGAGAGAGAACACGTGAGTGTCGTTTACATACTTTGTTTGTTTCATTTTGTGAATCGGTAGTCATTAGTAAGGAGTAATCTTTGGTAACTGTGGTAACTGTACTGCTATTGTTTGTTTGTTTACCACGTTGCGACTCAGCATGGTAGTTTCGATCAAAACAGTTTGTCTGCCTCGTGTGTTTTTGCCTTTTATTGCACTTTAAACGGCGCGTGGAGCTGTGGCCGTGGCATTTGGCACCCGTGAGCAAATATAAACTCGTGAAACTAGGAGAAATATTAGGAGAAGTGTTTGCCAGCTGAAAGAGAACACGTGAGTCTTGTTTACATACTTTGTTTGTTTCATTTTGTGAATCGGTAGTCTTTAGCAAGGAGTAATCTTTGGTAACTGTGGTAACTGTACTGCTATTGTTTGTTTGTTTACCGCGTTGCGACTCGGCGTGCTAGTTTCGATCAAAACAGTTTGTCTGCCTTGTGTGTTTTTGCCTTTTATTGCACTTTAAACGCAACGCGGAGCTGTGGGCGTGGCATTTGGCTGTTTTCACCGAAAACAGGATAATTAGCTGCTACGTACGCTGTCGCGGAAGCGTCAGCGGAAGCGTTTCAACGTCCTTGTGTGAAGACAGACGAGTGTAAAGACGTTCGACTCTACCTGCACGACTCCACCGAGCAACGACACCGCCAGGTCTGTGTAATATTTATTTTTCTTACTTTCACACTACACTTTCTCTGATATCATGTGCTTTCATTATATTCCTGTCGTCTCTCTTCCTCTAATGCACCTCTCTCCATCTCTGTAGGTCTCTGGAACTGTCAGTCAGCAGTCATTAAGACTACCTTTATCCCAGCCTTTGCTACGAACTCTACTCTTAATATCCTAGGTTTGACTGAGACATGGATTCGTCCAGAGGACTCAGCAACCCCCGCTGCTCTCACTAACAATTTATCTTTCTCCCACACCCCTCGCCAGTCTGGGAGGGGTGGGGGCACAGGTCTCCTCATTTCTAGCAACTGGACATACTCTACTCGCTCCTCTTTATGCCTGTACAATTCGTTTGAATTTCACTCCATTACAGTTTCATCTCCTGCAGTAATCCACTTTGTTGTAATCTATTGCCCTCCAGGTCAGCTGGGCACCTTTGTTGAGGAGATGGATATGCTGCTCTCCTTATTTCCTGAGGATGGCACTCCACTATTCGTCTTTGGTGACTTCAACATACATTTGGAGAAGCCTGGCACTACAGACTTCCTCTCTCTCTAAGCCTCATTTGACCTCAACAGACTCATCACCACAGGTACCCACAAGTCAGGCAATCAACTTGACTTGATCTACACACGCAACTGCACCACAGACAACGCTCTAGTTAAACCATTGCATGTTTCTGACCATTCTTTCATTACATTTTCATATGCATCTTACTAATTCTGCAACACCAACCCTTCTTGCAGTCACTTTCAGGTGTAACTTTCGCTCTCTCTCTACTTCTCATTTCTCCTCTATCATCTCATCCTCTCTTCCCTCTCACAAACAGTTCTCAACTCTGGATGTGAATACTACAACGGACACCTTATGTTCTACTCTAACGTCTTGCCTAGATAATATCTGTCCGCTCTCTTCCAGTTCATCACGTGCTACTCCCTCTAGCCCCTGGCTAACTGATGTTCTTAGTGAACACCGGGCCAAGCTAAAGGGTAAACAGCTACCCTTTACAGCTAAACAGCTGAACAGCTAAACAGCTAAACAGCTAAGGGTAGCTGAGAGAAAATGGCGCAAGTCTAAGGACCCATCTGACCTGAGTTTGTATAAATCTCTTCTCTCTATCTTTTCTACTGATGTCCATACTGCTAAATATTTACACTTCCACACCAAGATCAACAGCACTTCCAACATGCATGCACTTTTCAAAACATTCAACTCTCTCCTCTCTCCCCCTCCACCACCACCACCCTCCACCTCTTTAACTGCCAATGATTTTGCCCACTTCTTTATTTACAAAACTGCAACTATCAGTAGCCAGTTCTCACCTCCACACACACACACGAACGTACACCGACCTCTGAAACCAGTAACACTCTCTCAACCTTCTCTCCACTCATTGAGGTAGATGTAAAACTAAACTTCTCCTTTCCAGCCATCCAACCACCTGCCCTTTAGACCCAATCCCCTTACACCTTCTACAAGCCATCTCTCCTACAATCTTACCAGCACTCACTCACATCATCAACACCTCCCTTCACACGGGATCCTTCCCCACCGCATTCAAGCAGGCTCGGGTAACCCCACTGCTCAAAAAACCCACATTAAACGCATCACTCGTTGATAATTACAGACCTGTCTCTCTCCTACCATTCATATCTAAAACCCTTTTTGTCTCAGAATGACCGGTTGGACATTAACCAGTCTGGTTTCAAGAGGGGCCATTCAACCAAGACAGCAGTACTATCTGTCACGGAAGCTCTAAGGAGTGCAAAAGCTGATTCAAAATCGTCAGTTCTCATTCTTTTAGATCTTTCTGCTGCCTTTGACACTGTTAATCACCAAATCCTTTTATCCACCCTCTCATAGGCATCACCGGAACTCCCCTTCAGTGGTTTGAATCCTATCTCATGGATAGGTCCTTCAGGGTGGCATGGTGCGGGGACGTCTCCAAAGAATGTCAACTGATCACCGGTGTTCCACAGGGCTCAGTTCTTGGAAAACTTCTCTTCTCCATGTGTAGGGACGATTCGGAAATCCATTGCCGTATATATATATATATTCTTTTCTTTGTCTTATTTTTCATATGTTCTTTTCCTTTTTCTTATTTCAATGTAGTTGTAAAGAGTGATTTATAATCAAGTTAGGACTTTTTATTAGTTAAAAAGCCTTCTTTACTTTCTGTAGTTTTCCATAGAATAAGGATGAATATTGTCAGCACTTCTCAACAGATAGGACATGTTATCAGAATGTTTTGGTTATTTTTCTGTTGAGAGTTGGAGCCTGAGCCGAGTTCAGCCTTGGAGAAGCTGTATGTGTGTGTATGTTATTATGGTCTGTATTGGTGAGGTGATTAGCTGGCACCATAAAACTTGTTGTCAAGAGCCACGTCACAAACCCGTCAACCATGTGATCAATGAAGGCATGCTTCAGACTGTCTGCTCTTGTGTGGAAAATTACTAGTTTTGTTTAACTTTCTTTCTTTCTTTCTTTCTTAGCCAATCAGAATCATTTAAACGTCATCAATGACGTAGTTAGCACCCTCTGTTAGAGTATAATTTATGTAACAATGTTATTGTAAGTGGGGCGGCCTACAAACTCCTTGTGAGACCTGAAGCTGGCTTCTGCTGACGAAACTGCAAACTAAACTTCACTAAAATGTCTTCTATTGACTGCACTTCTGACTCCTGGTTTTCATTCAACATATCTGGTCCTCGGGTATTAACTGTAAATCCCCTACACATGTACACCACATCACCGGGTCCCATCATAGAGGCACACGGCTTCTCCTATTACTGCTACGCAGATGACACTCAGCTCTACATATCATTTCAACCAGATGATCCAACAGTGGCTGCGAGAATCACAAGCTGCCTAGCGAACATCTCAACATGGATGAAAGAGCATCATCTGCAGCTCAACCTGGCAAAGACGGAGCTTCTTGTCTTTCCTGCCGATCCAACCCGACAGCATGATTTCACTATCAAGATTGGTGCTACCATGATTACCCCTTCAAAGTCTGTCAGAAGTCTTGGAGTGATCTTTGAGGACCAGCTGACCTTCAAGGACCACATTGCAAAGACGGCTCGATCATGCAGGTTTGCACTGTACAACATCAGAAGGATCAGGCCATTCCTAACTGAGCAAGCAACGCAACTTCTGGTGCAGACCATGGTCATTTCCAGACTGGATTACTGCAACGCTCTTCTGGTTGGGCTTCCTGCAAGTGCAATCAAACACCTACAACTGATCCAGAACGCAGCAGCTCGTCTGGCCTTCAACCAACTGAAAAGGACTCATGTCACACCACTCTTCATCTCGCTACACTGGCTCCCTCTCTCAGCACGCATTAAATTCAAAGCACTGACTCTTGCATTCAGAACTTACACAAACTCAGCACCCTCATACTTCCATTCATTGGTACAACTCTACACACCTACCAGAAACCTTCGATCGATCAACGAGCGACGACTCGTGGTTCCATCACAGAGAGGAAAAAGAACGATCAAAAAGAACATTTTTATTCACCACCCTCGGCTGGTGGAACGCCCTCCCTGCCCTCATCCGGAATGCAGATTCCCTGTCAAAGTTTAAAAGACTACTAAAAACGCACCTCTTCCATGAGCACCTAACATGACACACACACACACACACATACACACACTCAAAAAAAAAATCTTCTTCCTTTTCTCTATTCCCCATGCTTGTGCTACTTGTACATAACCAAACTCTAAGACCTAAAATGGACGAATAAGTCCTAGTAGCAGGGTTATGAATTCTGGACGAAACCAGATTCTTCCACAACCTCGACACCTCAGTGTGGAGGTTGGGAAAAAACGGCAGACCCCGACGCAGAGGCTGAGCTTGCGAAGGCAGAAAACGCTCATCCAGTTTGCTCTTAGGATGAACGTCCTGCCTTTCTGACGGCCAGTTGATGTTAAGCCTGGCCACAGCACGAGTCAAAACCTCCACCAGCTCCTCATAGGCTGGGGATAGAGGTAGCGAGTTCTCATCCCCAGCCTCGATGCTTACAACATCTAGCTCCTCAGAACTAGACAAATGCAGCACCGGTGCCTCCCCCCTGGCGGAAGAAGCCACAGAACGTGCTTCTGCCTGAGAGCCGCCACTAGATCTGCCGGGTGAAGGCTGAGAAAGGGCAGCGACCGTCTCAAGCCCCTCCGACAAATCCATCTGTGATCCCCACAACCGAGATCGACGCTGAGTCTCAGCAACAGTGAGACCAGAGCCCTGAGGGCCGCGAGCCTGAGCGCCCTCCTCAAAGAGCGCCAGGCGGGAGCGGAGCGTTTCTAAGAGGAAACTGCTCACAAGAAGGACAGGCAGCGCCCTCGAACCCTGCCCGTGCATGCTTCGCTCCCAGACACATAACAAAGAGTTGGTGTATCACCACCCGTAATGAAACGAGGGCAGGGATAAACACACTGCTTGAAACTCTGGCTCGCCATAAGTTTTATATATATATATATATATATATAAATCTGTTTAAACTCAGTGACAAACAACACCAAATAAGACAGGACAGATCACATAGAGCGCTACTGAAGAGACAGAAGCTGCAGACTGTTTGGCGCGACTAATATTTATAGATTCCTGGTTCGTGACTTAGATCCACTTCTGACGTCACCCGCTTCACGCGATTGGTCAGATTTCATAGGTGCTTCATGGCGGATACACGCAAAGGCGTTCCCACAGCCCAAGACGCAGCGCGAGTTCCCTTGAAAGGGAACCCATATATCATATATTACATATATTAACATATATTCTACTACATATATTAACATATACAGTTCTTGCATGATTGACAGGTCAGACAGCCTATCAGCATAGCTGTCAGAGTGATTGTGGAAGTTCAACTGTCAGAGTGATATTGCAAGCGCCAAAGACAACTACCCTCGCAAGGACGAAAAATGAACATTTGTTGATGTAAATGATGTGAGTTATTAAATGAGGATGTACATACTCGAGTTTTTGGTGTCTTTTTACACAACAGTGTTGCCGCGATTTGTTTGATGAAGCGATCGGCATTCATCTAAAAAAATGTACATATACACAGTACAGTGTCTGTTTGCTAACAACAAAAGGCATATCTAAAACCACCACAATAGAAACCACCTTCGACTCAGGGTACAAACATTTAATTATATTCTCCAACAATGCAAACACAAAGATTGTTCACAAAATCACAAAAAACGTGCGGGATGTTACAGCGTGTTATCCCTCAGACGAGATTCTACTCTGGGTACAAACCTTTAATTAAAAAGAATTAATTGGATTTAAAAGGATTTACTGCCCCCCCCAGACCAGAGCCAATTAATGCCTGCCTTGTGCTTTGAATTTTTTTATTTATTACAGAATTCTAATTTTCTCGTTTTATTTGTCTTATCTTATTAGTTCTGTGTATAGAATGAGTAAGATATGGCTAATTAATTTTTAATTACTGTAGCTTTATTACATTCTCCCGCAATTTGCGAATCTCAAAGTATCGCGGTACGTGAGTGGACGCTCTTCTCGTTCTGTTTTACCCGCTGAATAAACAAAATGGACATTTATAAATCCACTACTAAAAGTGTCAAATCTATCAGAAGAGAAGATAGTGGACATCTACGCATCTCGGAAAAAGAGGCGGCTTCTTCTGCATTAGGTAAGATATTGTAATGTCTGAAGTAGTTCTATGACAGTTCAAGGGAGACTCTGTTTATGAACTTGAATCTGAACGAAGAACACACTGTAACAAGCGCACCCGTCTAACACACTCGCTTTGCACTTCTGAACTCCCCGTGTTAACCCTATCACTGCCGATGCAAAACAAAACAGCAACTATAAAGAGTCTGTTCTATTTGGAATTCTTTGTATAAAGCAGTGGTTCTCAAATAGTGGGGCAGGGGGGCGCGGAGCGATGCCGGGTGGGCGCGTTACCCTGGGGAACATGCTTTTTTTTGCCAGGGAATAGTTTTTCTTGCACTGAACAAGAGCAGCATATATGAAGTTCAGATAACAGTCCCCTCATCCTTTGACTTGTACAATCACACCAGTGTTCATATGTGTAACGTGATCAACCACTAAATTCACACGTGTTTTCACGCGCTATTTGGCACTGATCCAAAAAAAGCGCTCAGAGCTTGTCATTTATCACAACAATTCAGTGTTTTCAACCACATAAGATTTCTTTTAGGTTTCAACAAGTTGGTGACTATTTTGAATGATCTATTATACAACGCTTTTTGTGACTGTGGTATGTCAGGTGACAAGCATGACGCGTTGCCATGGAAACAATAAGGCAAATTTTTTACCTCTTCCTAAAGGGGCGTGACAGAAAATAATTGAGAAGCACTGGTATAAAGTCATTGTTCATTGTAAATTTATTTTTTATGTAGAATGAATGATATATAAATATGATATAAAAAAAAAAATCTGAGCTTGTGGTCTGCTGGCCTGGTAGGTGCCCCCCCAAGCACAAAAGTGAAACTCCGCCTATGGTCTCCCCGTGTTCCCGTCTCCCGCGTTCCCGTCTTCCCATGTTCCCGTCTCCCGTGTTCCATGTTCCAGACCTTCACTCTGGATTATCACTTTGTTTGTTTTCTGC
Source organism: Rhodeus uyekii (assembly GCA_037043235.1). Taxonomy (NCBI): domain Eukaryota; kingdom Metazoa; phylum Chordata; class Actinopteri; order Cypriniformes; family Acheilognathidae; genus Rhodeus; species Rhodeus uyekii. Next base: position 667,545 of record JAWRVZ010000014.1, read on the forward strand.
ACTATTATAATAAATTCACTCATTTGCACTTGAATCTGGGATTTGTATTTCCCCTTGCTGACAGTAACACCCCGCTCCTCCTCCCTCCTCTCATCTCCTTCATGCCAGCAGTGATACTACTGAAAGCTAAAGTGCACAGTAAATTGTCAAGTATTTTTAGAGTTTAATTGTCAATTGTTAATTATTATTTATATGAGATCTTAATGTTTATAATTTTAATTGTAATTCATAGGGTAAAACCCCCCAAAATATTTTAAATGGGCATTTATGGTCGTGTGGAACGAATCAATTGATTTTTAGTGCATTCTTATGGGGAAAATTGTTTTGGTGTATGAGCATTTTGGGTTACGAGCTCACTCTTGGAACGAATTCAACTATATATACATATATATATATATATATATATATATATATATATATATATACACGCATAAATATATACACGCATAAATATATACACACATATATATATATATATATATATATATACATATATTATTTATTTATTATTAATTAGAGAACATATGTACATTGTTACATAAAAACACGCATCAAAGACAGAAACGTCAAAACCCTCTGCTGCATTATACAAGTGCAACCAGTTACACAAGCACATCCTTTTCAACATACAAAATTATCAGTCCCTCCAGTTATAAAGTTATAGAGTTCTGCTTCCCACAGCTAAACAAGATAAAGCTTTCACACCTCAAAAAAAAAACTAATTAAACCCTTACAGAAATTCTATTGGATTTAATGGTTTTCATGGGAATTGTATTGGTTATAATGGGAATTATAGTGGTCTCTGTGGGTCTCTACTGAATATGTGTTGTGTTCTATTGGTGGGGGCATTGAATCCTAATGGAATATGTCCCAAACACACTACAAAAACGAATTACGTAGTGGTTTAAATGGTAAAAGCCAATGGTTCCTATTGGTATTTTAATATAAACCATTAGAATTTCTGTGATGGTTTCTATCTTTTTTTAAAGCTGGTCTGATCTTCCATCCTAATCTAAAGAAATAATTACACACACATAATGTTTAATGTTTTATTATCAAGGTGAACATATGAAGTTCATCATTATCTGTAAAATGAACCTACATAAATGAGTTTCACAGCAATAACACTGTTTCAGCTTTGATCGCCTCAGTGGATACCTAATAAACGGGGTATTAACATACAAGCCTACTTGAATTTTATGGTTGTCAGCTTTGTTGCATTACATTTACTTAACCAGGAGATGGTGCTGCAATTTCTATCTGAATGAAGCTTTGAGTAATGAACCATTTTCAACACAATTGTGTCAGAAAGCAATAATCCTTTGAAAGGCTTGCCATCACTACACACATCTACTCCAGCTCCTGAGCCCGCTCCAGAGTTCGCTCCAACCCCTGAACCTTCTCCAGAACGTGGTACAATCCCAGAACTCGCTCCTGCCTCTTCACCTACACTGCCGGTGCCACCCTATTCCCTTGAGCAGCTGGCATCTCCCTGGTGGTGTACTGTTACAGTCACCAGCTAAGTCACTATCAAGCATTACATTTCCGATAATCCCTCCTTCTGCTCACCTGCACTCTTTCAGCAATCAGCCGCTTATGGCTCATTAAAAGAACCTCATGACAGCACACCTTGCACCGGTTCAGGGTCCAGTCTCGTGTAGACTGTGGACTACTTGCTTGTATCTAGTGATAGTATCCAGCATCTGTGCCTCATTGTATCTCACTGTGATTCCTGTATCTATCCTTTTTTCAGATTCCTGAGTGAACTTTCACTCAATGAGGTGTGTGCTTCAGCCACCTCCCTCATCTTTAAGAAAAGACATCTACTCTACATCTACATCCATCCAGTTTCATTGCTCTGTACTGTCAAACATTCTATTCATCACATCTCTTCTATCTCTGAATTTGAGTTCAACAACAATAGATCCATGTATGAATTGGGAACATTAAGATGTACTTCAAGCAAAAACTGTTATCAGGCCAAAATTAAGTTAATTTTTTTTCAAGTTTCAGGAGTATGAAATGGCTTGCCAAAGTGAAAAAGTTAGGATTAATTTGTGCTAGCCTTCATTCACAAATAAACATTATTTTCATTGTACAAGACAACACTCCCACCTTGTGGGCTATTACCTTAATTACATGGGTAAACCTGCATGGACAGAGCACTCCTCAAAGAAATTGAGACTCTCAATCATCACAATTGAAACACTCAATCATCACAGTATAACACCAAGTCAATTAAACTTCAGATAGATGCATCTGTGCAATTAGGAAGCATAAGTATTTGTGAATCAGTTTCCCCTGTTTTGATGCAAATGGAAGTGACAACAGGTGCACTGGAGAGGGAATAGCAAGACAACCCCCAAAAAGAGAATGATTTTGCAGGTGGTGTCCATAGACAACAATTCTCCTTGTTCTTCCTGACTGATTTGGATTTAGTTAGTCTGTAGCATGAGGTGGTACCTAACCCAATCAGGTTGAACAGCCATACATGCCATCCCAATGAGTTTTGATGTGTCTCCCAACACAGTTTCAAGAGGAGATCCCAGGAGACAGGGCGTTACACAGGGAGAGCTGGACAGGGACGTAAAACGGCAACAACCCAACAGCAAGAGCTGTGTCTACTTAGACTGGTAATTTTTAGACTTGCTTTGTGAAGTCTTCATGTTAATTTTGAGAGGCAGTATTACCATTTCTTTTACACAACGGTCTACAGTTTCAGACACTTTCACGTATTTCTCCCATCTGACTACGGTGTCGCCATTTCTCATTTCACCAGTTTTTTGAGCGTATCCCCTGACCCAGGTGTCTGGGTCAGAGCTTGCGTGAAGGACCACTCATTTTCCCGTCACGTTTGCTTTTTATAAATACCAATTATTGCGTAGAGACCGGCATACGCCTTTTGTGCGTACGCAATGGTTATAAATGAGACCCCAGTTCCTTGACCCACTTACTGCCACCAAGGTGGCAGGGAGGCCTGGGCCAGCCTGTTGGCACTGCGGGGAGGTGGTGACCCTCTGGGTCCCGGACACACCACAGGCTGCCCCTGAGGAAGCAGGGTTGTACCAAATAACTGTGAGTATACATATCAGGCATCGGTGGATTCAGGATGCAACCAAACCTTGATTCATCAAAGCCTGATTGAACACTTGTGGAGAGAACATGTCTGGCTATTTTTTTTATATAATTTTTTAATTTGTTATTATTACTATCTAATTTTCTGAAACTTGGCATCAACAAAAGAACTTTTTAAATATCTGATAATTCTAACTGCAATCATACTGCTAAGTTCATGGATATCTTAGTTAATCCATTGTTGATCCAACTTGATCCAACATGTTAACTTTTCTACGCATAGGAAAGGTCATACACTTGATCTGGTTTATACAGCTGGTGCTGATATTAATCACCTTGAAGGGAAGGATTTGTGCATTAGTGATCATAAGTTTGAGTTTAAATTGGTCAGTTCCTTTAGAAATCTTACAAATATTAATCTTAATCAGTTTTCATGTATGATGAGTGACATTCCTACAGGTAACACTGTTGATCAATATAACTTAATTTTATCATCAACTTTAGATTGTTTTAACTTTAGGTGTCTTAACACCTAAGAAAGAACACACAGTTTCATTTTAAAAATATTTACCCTGGTTCACTACTGAGGTTATGGCTCTTAAAGCTAAGAACAGGCAACTGGAATGGAAAATTAAAAACTCAGGTATTGATGGCCAAAAATGCATGTACGGCGAGCAATTGGTTCTGTATTTTGAACTTTTATATGTAAGAATATTACTCTGAAGTCATTAATTGTGGTGCTTCAAATCCAAACAAGCTGTTAAACCTACCAATTCACTTATCTGTTCGTCTGTGCAGCAGTGCAAAACAATTTTTGTGTGCAAATTAAGCTCCGTCCCTCTAACGGTGCTCTTAGATCAGTTTAGCTTTAAAATAATCACCATTTACAACATTTCTGAATTCATTTTGAAAATGAATTCAACTACATGTGTGCTTGGCCCTATTCTAACTTATGTTCCTAAAGTGTCTGTCATCTATCTGTCATCTATTCTTCTCTCACTTCTCTGGTCACTTACTGTCCCGTTTTTCGGGAGAAGCGACTGAATTTGCGTTATAAATCAGACCGGTCAGATTCTCCGAACTGCAGCGCAAACAAACATGGCGGCGCCCATCGCGCATCATAGATCAGTTCATTATAAAAGTTTTTAAACGACAAAACACATTCATTTCCACATATTTGAGAATCTAAATATCAGGTAGTTGATAACATAGCCAACAAGTGTGTGAATATTTTGAATAAATAAGACATACACTAAATAAATGCGATGCACATGTCATAAAGCGCTTCTGAGGCTGCCGTGTGTCAACGTGACAAGCATGACGCGTCGCCATGGGAACAATAAGGTAAACATTCTAAAATAACGGTCGTCTAAAAAAAACTCACGCTGTGGGGTCAGAGAAAATATTTAGAACTTACGTGCGAAAGGGTTAATCTCCTCATGTCTGCTGTCCATTGTCGCGTTGTTACCTTGTCTATGCCTGTTGTGAGTTTTTCTTGTCGTGTCAAGTTTTTAATCAAGTCTTATTTTCCCCCTCGGGGTAGTTTGTGTTTGTATTTTGTTTTATTTTTGTAATAAAGAGCATTTTCCCATTCAACACTGAGTCCTCGCCTCCTCAAACCTGACAGATGTTGCCATCACACCTCAAAAAGTCCTCAAAAAGCCTCAGTGTGATATGTTTGATTTATCAGACTAAAGGCCCATATCTAACCTTCCTTTTTTGGCAAAGGTTCTGGAGCGAGTAGTTTTGTCACAACTTAATTTTAGCTTGTCTACAAACAATCTTTTAGAACTGTTTCAATTTGGGTTTCGATTAGGACATAATACTGAGATTGCCTTGGTTTGAGTTTTGAACAACCTCCTTGTTTCTGCTGACTCTGGTGCCCTATGGTACACTATGGTGTGTCACTCTATATTGATTGAGAGACTGCAGACATGGCTTGGTATTTCTGGTACAGTACTTGAGTGGTTTATGTCTTATCCCACAATAAAATCTAATGTCGGTAAGGTATGTCATGGTGTTCCTCAGGGGTTTGTCCTTGACCCTACACTAATTAGTATGTGTATGCTTCCTCAATGGCATATTATTAGGAAAGGTGGTCTGGGTTTACACTTTTATGCAGATGATACCCAAATCTATATTAGTACGAAATTTAATATCACAGGTATCTCAGCAACACTTTCTGACTGTTTGCACCTTGATAATAGTGTAATTTTTCCATCTTCTCAAGTTCAGAATCTGGGTGTTTTTTTATATTTTATTTGACACTGGATGTACATATCAAGAGCATGTCAAAATTCATCTGCATTTGTTCATCTCAGGAATATTGGTAGGATTAGACCTTTTCTTTCTCTACCTGATCCAGAAAGGCTTGTACTTAAATTTGTTACCTCTCGGGTTGATTATTGTAATGCCCTTTTTAATGGCCTCCCTGCAAAGTCTGTTAAGCGTTTGCAATACATACAGAACGCAGCTGCACGTGTCCTTACACATACTCCTTCTCGTCAGCACATTTCTGAGGAACATACACATACCATGTACTCATTGATTTTAAAAATCTAATCTTAACATATAAAGCTGTACAAGGAACTGCACATTCATACAAATGTGAATTAATTACATCTTATGTGCCTTCTATATCTCTCTGCTCTGCTCACGCTTTTGTCAGGTTGGGTGAAGGGTAGGAACGAGGACTCAATATTGCAAGGAGAATGGGGATTTATACATAACAAAACAAAATAAAAACTGAACAAAAACCACCCCGGGGGGTAGGGGGGGGGAACAAGACATGAACATGAACTAGACTTGACTTGACTCAGAATACCAGGAACACACAACCATACAATGACGAGAAACCAGCACAAGACACTGGGAGAATAAGTACACATGGGAGGATCGTTAATTGACTAGAATACAGCTGGGAACAAATTAAACTAATGACAATGAAACAAGACGGGCGGAGTAACAGACAAGACATGAACATGTAGCCAATGCTGACGCGCATTGCTGCATGATCACATTAAATAAAGACAACGCGCAGCTGACAACCAAACTCACACAAGTTATGAATGCCGAATCCCGACACAAAACCGAAACTGAACCAGACCAAAGTATCGGGACCGGACATCATAACTCGCACAAAAGACGTCACACAGACAAGCGTGCATGCGACTCGAACACTCGAAGCCGCGCGCACGCACACACAACTAGAGACATAACGGTAGTGTCAGAGCTCTGCCACAAAACCAAGAAATGACTACACCGAATGTGGCAGAACCCTGACACAAACTAAACCCCCCCCCCCCCCTTTAAAGGGACGCCACCTGGTGTCCCTTCAAGGAACAACAGGAATAAGTCAAGACTAGAACAGGACAGACAAATGACAACAGAAAGCACAAGACAGATGCAAAACACCAGGGCATGGCAGGAAAATAAAAAAACACAAGGACAAGGGGAGGGAGGAAGGACAGACAAGACAGGCAAATAACTCAAGAACAAGAATACTAAGCCATCCTCAAGAAATATACTCAGAAAAATAAAACACTCCTCAAAATGTCATGAAAAGGATTAACTCAAACAGTCCTCAAGCATCATGAAGAAATAATAACTCAAAAAAACAGTCCAACATGAAAAACACAGTCCAGGGAGGGGGAACTGGAGGGATGAGCCAGGGTGGCTCAGACAGTACAGGGTCCCCGGCAGAAGGCCAGGGTGGAGCCGGGGGAACAAGCCAGGATGGCTCCAGGAGTTCAAAGGTCCTTGCAGACGATGGTTCTGGAGGCGGTTCTGGAGTCCTGGCAGATGCCCAGGGTGGCGCTGGAGGCACGGACCAGGCAGGCTCTGACGGGTATGGAGTCCTGGCAGACGACCAGGGCAGTGCTGGAGAAACCGACACCTTGGTCGGGTCAGGCAGGACCAGCTGAGACTCTGGGAGTTCTGGACGGACAGGCGGGTCTGGGATGTCTGGATGGTCTGGAGGGTCAGGGAGGTCTGGACGGTCTAGAGCCTGGATCGGCAACGGTCTAGAGCTCTGGAGCCGCGGGTTAACCAGGAAGTGGCTTATGATCCTTCGCGCTCACACAACCCCCCCCCATCAACAATCTGGTACCGCACAACCCCCCCCCCCCCCCCCCCGTCAACAATTCAGCGAAGTATCTCTTCATATATAAACCTTATATTAAAACAACACAGTTTTAAAGCTTAACAGAAGACCATAGCAATACATAGATTCAATAGTTTATGTAATTTAAGAATATTGCTCTTCTATTGAAAATCAGTGTATCATTCAGGTGTTCTGGAAATTTTGGTTTCACTGTGCAAGTGGAATCTTAAACCATAATTTTAATGTGTAAGGATTTAGTTTTAGTTTGTTCTGTTTCTTCATGTAATCATTAAATCGATGATGGTGAGATCAGATCTCTGTGTGGAGCACCATCTCTTGTCAGACTCCTTGTGCTACAAAAATCGTATTGAATTAATTAAAAGTAAAATGAATGCCAAAAGGGATACTTTGAAACGTAAACTAATATTTCCTACTGACACACTACAGCAAAATATAGAAATAACTGCTTTAAAACACATTTTTGGGGTGAAAATACTATCATGCATAAGACCTTTCCACAATATTTTATATATATATATATATATATATAATTGGAAACATGAAAAAAACATTGAAATTTCATCAATGTTTTTCAGTACTGTATGACTTTTCCAACCAAACAACAGAGAGACAACAACCAGAGGACATGGAGAATGATGAACAGTCTGAGTTAAACACATCACATATGATAATATTTAAATATGTTTATTGCAGTTGTTACAGTCAGTGACGTATTCAATATATGAAAACAACTAATAAAAGATGGTTTTAAAGCATCACAGGGTACAAAGAAAGAACACAACGAAATGTAATCAATGTATAGAACTTGTAGTTTACAGTACTTTATCCTGATATTATATGAAGTGAATATGCCTTTTTCATTCAGGAACTGCACAAAACATGCAAACTGCAAAAAAAAAGATTATAACCCAGTAAACACAGAACGTTCCTCTACTGTTCCCATTTAGTTCCTGTTAGTTTTTTTTTTTACCTACAGGGAACGTTCTGGGAACATTCGTGAGTCTTTTGATTTGTTTTAATAAACTATTATCTGGGACACTCTTGTGTTTGATTCCACACATTACACATCAAGTCATGCATGAGCTACATTAATTGAGTAAATTCTTTATTATGACAATATTTTATTTGAGTAAATATTTATACAAACATACAATGCAAAAGATAAGAATGTGTGCAACAGGGTCTTTTCCATGTTCATGTGTACAGCCTATGGCAGCAGAATAATCACACCAGTGTAAGTTACAAACGGTTTATTGGGATACAGATACATTTATTGCAGTGCTTTAGGTTCACAAAATAAGAACGAGTTGAAGTTCTACAAATAAGATACAAATGAAAGTAACGGAAATTAATGTAGACTCGTGTCAGTCTAGTACGTTTATCTTACTTACAGTGAATGTCTGTAATCATTAACATCTGTAATCAACATCGCAAACAAAAACAGTTGTGGTTTGTCGTTTAAGATCTAATTACCTTTTCTCAATGTGGAGTTCTGAGTAAGCGTTGACTGGCATTTTCAGTTTCATGCAGAATGCGCATGCGTAGGACTCTCATGAATATTCATGAAAACTCCGCCCACTGAAACCAAAAATTCCAGAAACCGAAAATCTCGTAACACCGGTAAACCTGCGATATAGCAAAGGGTAATTACAGACTAGCACCAGCAGGGGGAAACCGCCGCTATAACGTCGGCAATTAGACGGTACCCACTACCATAAATGACATTGAAATCATTTAAATCCACAATGGCAGGGAGACCACGAGCGTTAACAACTATTGTACCAGATAACGGAACTAGTCAAGCATTGTTTCCGTCATATCTGCAAGAATTTGCCTATTGTAACCAGTTTTGGCGCACAGACATGTTTCCGAACTTCCACAAGTATGCTTGTGGATAATTATCCGTGATTAATTAATCCGGGCTGACGTTCTTTACACAGAACAACAATATATTTAAACTAATTTTAGAAAGCCATTCTGTGTTTCACATTTGCTTTTTTATTTTTATTTCAACAATCTTAAGCATCTCTTTTGGTACATTTGAAACTTGCATATCCCATGCAATTGAATATTCATTTAACTTTTCTTTAAACAGAAGTAATTGTACTCTTGAGTGCAAATTACATTTGAAACATGAAATATATCACCATGGCAGTTCAATTTTAAATAAAATAAAATAAAATAACAGAGAAATGAGCAAGCAATAGTCATATCTACAAGTGCAGGGCTCATGTGAAATATGACATATCAGTAAATATAAATGTTGATTAAAAGTTTATTCTGGAGTGAAAACTGAGAACTTGTCTAAATTGATGACTGATTTTAATTTTTAACAAAACAAAATTTATTCAGAGGCTTATTGTAAATGTCAAATGACTTGCCTGCATTAATGTGACGGGTGATACTGAGATTTGGTCACAGCTGGTGACAACTAAACTGCGCGCGTAACACCAAAACACAAGACATGAAAGCACACGGCCGGCGAAAACACAAACCGCGCCCACTCAAAACATAGAACCATTCGGCTCGCGCGCTCACTACAAGGACGAACAGACGAGTTATGAGAATGTCTTCTCACAGAAATACGTTGACCCAAACAAGCTCAGCATTTTCTTAGCAAACGCTCAAATATCTGTCCTTATCCAGCTGTCAGTAAAAGTTGGCGAGAGAAAGCTGCTGGTGCCGATTGCGACTCTCTGCGTCACACTGCTCCAGCTCCAGCTCCAGCTGCTGCCCTCTAGCGGGTAAATGAGGAATAGCAGTACTGCTGGCCAATTTGTAAAGTATAAGTGCGGGCCAGACGTTATTGATTTTATGACAGAGGCTGCGGGCCGGATGAAATTTGACCGCGGGCCGCATTTGGCCCGCGGGCCGGACTTTGGACATGTCTGAGCTAGAGTGTACTTGGCCTTTATGCCAGTGTCAGTTATTTGAATGGAAAAAAAATCAGCTGTTAGTGCAGTCAAAATGTTGTGCAACAGGCCACCCATAAATCAAACTAATGACAATGACATGAGACGGGCGGGGTAACAGACAAGAAATGAACATGTAGCCAATGCAGATCTCTGCATGTTAACATTAAACAAAGACGATGCGTAACAACCAAACTGCGCCTGACAAGAAAACACAACATGAAAGCCAATGAAAACACGAACCCCATGCTTACAACACTGCACACAGACATGAGGGGACGCAGAATCAAGCGAGCCCAAAACCGCGCCAACACGCATAACAGAGCGAGCGAGAACAAGCAAACATCTATTCTCGTGCGCTCAAAACAAGGATGAACACACGGGTCATGAATGTCCGAACCCTGACACAAACCGAAACTAGACAAGACTGTCTGGGGATCAGACACTATAACCCCCACACAAGACGTTACACAGACAAGCGTGCACACGACTCGAACACTCAAAACTGCGTGCACACACACAAGACTCGAGACATTACGGTAGTGTCAGAGCTCTGCCACAAAACCAAGCGATAGACCAGACAGAATGTGACAGAACCCTGACACCCTGTCCTTAATATTAAATATTAAATATTATATTATATATGGTTAAACTTTATTTCAGCAGTTCACTTTTGGCGTTGTAATAAATATTATACTAATCATAGGCTAAGTAACTTTGCAAGTACATGTCAACTAACTCTCATTATTTGTATATCTCTCATTAGATTATTAGTGGACTGTTGGTTAGGGTTAGTAGAATAGGTTGACATTATTACAAATTACTTACAGTTAGTAGAATGTCTAAAGTGGGCTTTCTAAATAAAGTGTTACCTTATACATAGTCAAGTTAAGTGAAGGCAGATAATCAAAATCTCTTGTCTCTTCTCTTATTTGAGTTGAGTTGTAAAGAGTGATCAAGTTAGGGCTTTTTATTAGTTAAAAACCTTTCTTTACTTTTCTGTAGTTTTCCATAGAGTAAGGATGAATATTGCCAGCACTTCTCAACAGATAGGACATGTTATCAGAATGTTTTGGGTATTCTTTCTGTTGAGAGTTGGAGCCTGAGCCAAGTTCAGCCTTGGACAAGCTGTATGTGTGTGTGTGTTAATATGGTCTGTATTGGTGAGGTGATTAGCTGGCACCAAAAAACTTGTTGTTCTCGACAAGCCACATCACAAATCATTTAAACGTCATCATTGACGTGGTTAGCACCCTCTGTTAGAGTATAATTGCTGTAACAATGTTATTGTAAGGGGGGCGACCTACGAACTCCTTGTGAGACCTGAAGTTGGCTTTTGCTGATGAAACTGCAAACTAAACTTCACTAAAATTTCTTCTATTGACTGCACTTCTGACTCCTGGTCTTCATTCAACATATCTGGTCCTCTTGTATTAACTGTAAATCCCCTACATAAGTCACCTTTATTTAGATAGTGTTGTATACAATACTGGCAAACATGCGGCCCGTGAAACTATATTTTGTGGCCCGCGGGACAATATGAAAGTTTAATGTAAATGTGGCCCACGAGTTTTGAATGAATAGCGCTTTACAGCATTGTGTGCGGACGATTCCTTTTTCATGCAAGCTGGAGCTGTACAAACCAGCCAATCACAGTGGAGTATTGACTCCCGGGGGCCAATCACAGTGGAGTAAATGACTCCCGGGGGCAGGGCATCGGCCGGGCTTGATGCAGACCGAGAAACATTTCACAACTATGGAGCTGCCCGTGTAACATCACATTTGTCAATGCCGTAATACCGGGGTTTTCAAAGTGTGGGGCGCGCCTCCCCTGGGGGGCGCCAGATGCCAGGGAAGGCGCGGAGAGTTGTAAAAAAAGAGTCTAATAATAACTCGCCGAACTTGTAATAAACCTCCTTCATTTTACATTTCCCTGTGATGTCATTCTGCCGCGGCTGCAAGCGTGTTGTTCAACCCTCGCCCCCGTCAACGATCGCGTCCACCCAGTCAACGATCGCGCATCGCGTCCACCCCCCCATCAACGATCACGCATCGCGTCCGACCCCACCCCCAATCAACGATCGTGCATCGCATCCACACCACCACCCCCCCACCCCCCCCGTCAACGATCGCGCCTTTTGGAGTGTTGTGTCAAAAGGGAGGCCCACTGTCTCAGACTTTGAAAACCTCTGCCGTAATATAATTATTGCTTCTTATTGTGTTTGAAATTGATATTTTTTTACTTTGAGCTGGACGAAGTGAATGTTACTGTTATCGGCGTTACTGTTATATTACTGTTATATGACAGTTGATAGCAATATGATCGCCACTATCCACATGCGAATAATATGTTATCATGAGGAATCTGCAAATTAACGACCAACACCTATCTTCCGTTGACAATGTCACAGAGGGGAGTGGAGCTCCCGTCCGCCGTCCAGCTTCAGAGTCTGGCTTGAGCCTCATCAGGGGCCTCAGTTTCCCACCCCGTTTACATAGTCAACTGGACATCGGTGTTGGCTAGGTTGTCCCGATGAACCCATGGGGTTATAATATAGAAAATAAAATCCAGTAATTAACGCCTCCGTGGCTGCATCCTATTGTTTGTGTATAATAAATAAAGGTGTCCCACAGTCCCAGCTGATAATTAACAGCCCGGAGCAGTCGCCTATCTCTGTATTTTCTACCATATACAGATGTTACGATGTTCACGTCATCAGGAAAGTTGAGAAAAAAAGGAAGAAAAAAAAGAAAAAAAAGGATTATTTAAGTCATAATAATGAGAGGGTTTCTCTAATAACTTAGTATCTGGAAAAAATGTATATTGACTAATCTCAAGTAATATCGATTAATATTGACTTAATATCTCAAAATAATGAGAACGTTTCTTATAATAATGACTTATCTCAAAAAAATGAGAAAGTTTCTCATAATAATGACTTAGTATCTCGAAAAAATTAGTAACTTTTTCCTCAATCTTGAACTTCAGTAAGTCAAAGTTTAGGTCTACTTACTGATGATCATTTTCAAGCTATACTGAGAGTCTCAACTGTTACCTCTCTCAAGCCAAATGTGGCTCAGCTGTGTGTGAGGAAACGGTGCAGGTCTCTGGCAGCACAAAGTAGGCAAGACAAGTCATATTCAGAAGAACCGTCAGTGTTCTTCAAAATTCTGTTTATGTTCAGGACAGTTGATGTTCAGAAGAACCCATTGAAGTTAAAGAACTGTCAATAAAGACATTTGAGAAAAAAAATTTGTGGAATACTTGATGCGGCCCTGCCTCACCCAAACTCTGCCTCCTGCGGCCCCCAGCTCATTTGAGTTTGAGACCCCTGCCTTAAAGTCTACAACGTGGATGGTGAGTTCACCACCACTCAGATATACAAGAATCATTTCCATTTGCAGAAAATATTTATCCCATCAAATAATTTTCCAGTTCAGTGATTTTAACTAATGTTATGGTGAATTGTTTGACCACCTATAACATCATGTTGTTAACATTTAACTTACAGTGATAAGTAAGTATAGTAAGAAGTAATAAGCTTGGTACTGCGGCTAAACAAAATAGATTTCTTACAGAAAACAATTTTTATCAACCTAAAATTTTAAACAACTTGTGTTTGATGTTCTTCCAGTTTTAGAGTCGAACATGTATTGTATATAAAATATATGTATTCACATTTTCACAAACATTTTGTTTATTTACATTTACATTTAACATTTATGCATTTATCCAAAGCGACTTGCGAGGTACACATTGACACATTTTATTTAATTTTCATAATTTTTTAACTTCTTGAATAATAAGTGCCTAGTAATTATTAGTGCCTTCAGATGAAATCTGTGCTCCAAAACAATTTAAATATATATACTGATATACATTAATGTACTTTAAATATATATATTATTTATTTGTTTATTTATTTATTAATTTATTTATTTTTGACTGAGGTGATCAAATATATATTCTGAAGAATTTAACATTCAGATCTGTTCTCCTTTGTGTGAATTTTTTTTATTTTTGGCTGTTGTGCATTTTTTATATGCACATCTCGCATTGGTTTCCAAACAAAATACAAAAAAACAACAACTGTGAATGTGATTTCCAACACACCTCACTCCGTACACCTTACCTTCTCACTTTTAGCGTTTCATCAGTTTTTTTTTTTGCCTATCTCCTTGTATTTGTACAAGCACACACCAGCATACCCACAAACTCAGCATACAGTACAGGCCCGAGTACAGATACAGACAATTCATATGGTTAACAGATACAGATACAGATACAGATAATGCTGTACTCGCTCATCGCTACTTATAAGTCTTCAATGTCACTATTGAATCAGAAATGTTTGGGTTTTGCTAACATTCCTTTGCCAGGTTGTTCGTGGTAATACACATTGAGTGAAACTTCATCCTGGTATCTGATAAAGGCTCAGATTGTGATGATCGCCCATTTGCTCTTTTATCGTGCTGTTTTTCATAATTTTCAAGCTCAGTTTTTGCAGTGTGTTCTGGATGGTTGACAGCCTTTTTCTTTGGCTAATCGAGCATGTGAGTCAGCATGTTCCGCTCAATTGCATGTACAAACCACATGGCCAACTGAAGAAAGTGAAGACCCACTGATCAACATGATTCATATTCAAAAATAATAAGCACTTGCTGTTGTGTTTGACATCTTCAGTTCTAGTATGGGTGTTTGTTTTTTTTATTGTGAACATACATTACTGCCACCTGCTGGCATAGACAATTATTTTTTCACACAGATTCTAGTTGGCTGTTGGCTGTATTCTTTGCGCTGTGTTGAATTAAAATTTTTGGGTGACGCAGACGCAGGTGATACGAGACAACAACGCGGTCAGCTTGCGCTTCTGCTAGTTCTTTGGTGTGTAACAGCCTTAAAGCTGCAGAACTAGAGTGGTGCAATAATCTTTTGTCTTACATCTGTCTTATCTCTTCTATCTTTGTTTTGTCTGTATAAAAACTAATTTTATCCCTCTCTCTGTTTCATTGAACAAACAAACCACGGGTGTCACACCAAAACTTCACAAGGGCTCATAGTTTCATCTTCCTCTGTTTCAGTTTTCCTGCCACACGTAAACAATCATGGGAACTATTCGTCACCACAGCTATTTGTCATTTCAATTCATCACTGTGTGTATTTAGTTCTGCCTTCTCACTCTTGTGTTGTCGGTTGTTGTTTGTGTTGGCTATATGTATAGAGACACTGCTGTTATGATACTTTCATCAGTCTGGATTGCCTTCGTTTGCTTTTCATTAACGTGCAATTTGAATTCTTCATCATCGTCCATGACAGAACAACCGACTGCAAAATTTGAAAATGAGTTACGAACTTGTGGCATATGTCACACCGTGGGCTGTCAACAGAGATTTTTAGGTTCAGGGATGACGCATAATCCTCTGCCTTCTTCCTCTTTTGTCAGCCCATCGCCTCCTCCCAGTGCCTGTCCTCCGCCAGAGCTTCCTCCTGCATCCTTCCGCCCTTATGTGCAATCTCTGCGCCTGCCCGTTTCTCCACCCCTTCATCGTCTCATCTTCCTCACCCCCTTGTCTTTGCGGCATGAGGGAGGGGGCATTCTGTCACACCCTCAATTGACAAGGACTCATAGTTTGTTTTCATTCGGTCACACGTTCCTTTGTTTCAGTTTTCCTGCCACTTTCAGTCACCATGGATACTAATCGTCACCACAGCTGTTTGTCATTTCCATTCTTCACTGTTTATTTAGTTCTGCCTGCTCACTCTTTTGTTGTTGTTTGTTTGTATTCATGTGTCGAGACACTGCTGTTATGATACTTTCATTAATGTGGCAGTGGGAAGCAGACATTGCATCTGCACTGATCTTTAGTGGCGCAAAAGAGTCGCTCTGTCTCTTCCCTGTCTAAGCATGCAAACAAAGATTATATAGAAAGGCAAAAATATATTATTGAATATAAAAGTACATTATGGAATAGCTAAATTGTTCATTATTTTGCCAAAGAAGGTTAAAGTTAATGGCATTTCAGGTAATATAAATACTTTTACCACGGAAAAAACAAAATGTTACTTTTCATCATCATTCTCATCAGTAAATGATTGTATCATAGCTGCCTTTGTCACATTACTGATGTAACCAATCTGGATTTTTACCTTGAAGATTTTTTGGACATATGACAGAAGATTTTTGTATTTGTTAGAGAAACCAGCCAAGCATAAATAATAAAATGGAAAGTGACTCTTCACAATATTAATCTTCTTATAATGTCTTGATTGAAGAAAGTAAGAACTGTCTTTCTGATAGAGGTCTTGTGCTTAAGACTTAAATCAAGCTCTACATTAACTCAATAATGAAATCAGTAATACATTAATAAAAAATAAAGGTGAAGTTGGGGAGTGATGGAATACTAACTGATACTAACGGTGAGTCATGTCATCTCCTGTAATTGTTAATTGTACTGCCTGCTTCATGTATAGTCTGTCTGTCTCTGTCAGCAGCCAGGGCTTCACATGTGATAAATGTTGGGACATAGATTAGATTAGATTAGATTAGATTAGATTAGATTAGATTAGATTCAAGTTTATTGTCATTACACGTACAAGTACAGTATAACGAAATGACGTATGGAGCAAGCCTCCGAGCCGCAGCCTTTACCAGGCGCCACCACGCGCTCTCCAGAAAGAAATGCATGAAATACAAGAATGCAGTTTAGCAAGCCTTACATGGCAACACAAACAAGATAACAAGACAAACAAGATAACAGGACAAGTCACAGTACACGTGGGCGCATGTTGGAATTTTTTGTCTGGTGAGAGAGGGGGGTAGGTAGAAATAGAAAGACCGATAGGCAGACGGTTCTCTGGGGTGAAGCCATAACAACAGATATTTTTAGTTCAGTTTCTATGGTTTTGTCCTTGAAGATAAGGCAGTTCCCAGGGAAGGAGAGAGATAGCAATAGCAACCAAGCTGTCAGCTGGCTTCCCAAACCGAGAGACGGGGGCAAATACAGTTTGATTTAATCCATTTGATGATCTTCGGAATTTGTCCGGATCATAAACAATCAATCAGTTCTGGTCCTCAGCGTTCGCACTCGATCCTCGTCTAACCTTATGGCCAAGACCAGTTATAGTTCGTGAGAGTTCACCGATCTGACACACTGTTCGGACTGCGTTGTTACAATTTAGTTCGCATAAATTGCGATTCAGTTCTGTGTCATTCTCTGATCTAGTTCCTTCAGACAGTCACACACAGCCTCGTGGCATTGTTTAATTTCTACAGACAGCGGCACAGTGAATTTACTCGCAGCTGTCTTACCAATTTTCCGATAAGTCAGGGCAATCCCAAAGCCAAAGAGTAGAAACCCCGCTATCAGTAATCCAATCATATATACATCTTCTGCATCTTCTATGGACAGTATTTCCAGGCACAGGACCCGCCAGCTGTTCCACGAGTCCATCGCATACCCAGCAGCGTAAGTCCCGTCCGGGCAGTTTGGATCTCCCGGGGCAGCATTCCTTTGTGAAAAAATCGTATCAATCGCGCTGATTGACCAGTTAATCAATTCCATTTCAGTATTTCAGGAGTCCAGCGAGCAGCGGGTCAGAGAAAAAAAGACAAATAGTCGAAATACCGAAGCGCTAGGGCAGAGCAGGGCAGAGAGGGCAGAGAAGATGAAGACACGTCCGGACCGGTCGAGATCAGGAAGTAGGACATAGTCAGGCTGACAGAGAAGATCTCAGAATTAGAGACACGCATCCAAACTTTAATCGAGGATAGTAAGAATGCAAAGGCTTTAGATACTACTTTGGATGCGACTAGCTTAGCAAACACTGTACATTGTTTGGTTCCGGCTGTACAGCCCGTGCAGCAGGGCAACTGGGTGACTGAGACGGCATAATCGCGGGTAAAAAAAACACTGTTCCATTCCGATTAGAACATCAAACAGGTTCTCCCCACTCAGTGACGCACCCACTGAGAAACCTGTTGAAAGTACCCTAGTCATTGGCGATTCTATTACTCGGAATGTGAAAATAGAGACTCCAGCCACCATAGTCACATGTTTGCCGGGAGCCAGAGTGTCTGACGTCAAAGCAAATTTAAAAGTGCTGGCTAAGGCTAATTGTAAATATTCTAAGATTGTTATTCACGTCAGCGCTAATGATGTCCGACGTCGCCAGTTGGAGGTCACTAAAACTAATATTAAAGAGGTGTGTGAATCAGCAAGTAAGATGTCAGGCACTGTAATTTGATCTGGCCCTCTTCCTATGTGCAGGAGTGATGAGATGCTTAGCAGATTATCCTCACTCAATGGCTGGATGTCTAAGTGGTGCCCGCAGAATAACATAGGGTTCATAGACAATTGGAAAAGTTTTTGGGGCAGACCTGACCTGTTGAAAAGAGATGGTATTAATCCCACCTGGGATGGTGCCGCTCTTCTCTCTAGTAATTTGGCACATAGTCTTAAAGCTGAACCTTGACTAACTGGGGCCCAGGTCAGGAAGCAGACAAACTGGCTAAACCGACCGTCTGCTAGCTATCTCACGTCACAGAGGTCAGATAAATTCCAACACATAGAGACTCTTTCTCCTAGATATCCTATAGAGACTGTGTCTTGAAGGCGGATAATCAAAATCTCTTGTCTCCTCTATCTACATTATATATACTTTCTTTTCTTTTTATTTTCCTTCTCTTATTTCTCTTAGAATGACTGACATATATGACTATAACCTCAGTATTAAATCATTAACCAATATCTTGAATATTTATTTTTATTATTAAAATGATTCTAAATGATTTACATTTATAAACAACCATATTATTGTGTAATTGCTCTAATATTTTCTGATGTCCGTATTCTGATGTCCTGATACTCACGTATTCCATGGGTCGTGATGACCTCTGGGACCCTAGCATAGGCAAATAGAATACAGACATCAGTAAATATTAGAGCAATTACACAATAATATGGTTTTTTATAAATCCTTCAATTCGGTCCTTCAATTTTAGAAGGGTTAGGGTTGATATTTTCTGTGTTTTTCTCGAAAGGAGAACGAGTTATCAGAATGTTTTTGGACGTCTTCGGTTGATAGGTCTGTTTTTCTCGGCCAGCACCAACTTCAACCTTGGAGAGACTGTGTATTTGTGTGTGTGTGTGTTCATCTTTCTGTGCAGGTCTAGGAGAAAGGGTGCGAGACGTAGATTTCGATGGAGACTTACAGGTGCCTCGTGGTGATCGGGGAGGTCATTTCATGCCTAAATCCAGTCTAAACATCAGCAGTTCGATGGATGGAGATATGCTATTGTTATGTTATATTGTTATGTCTTTGTGTGGAAGATTAATAATTTCTGCCTACTATCTTAGCCAATCAGAATCATTAAAGTTTTTTTTTAAGTAATGACATAATGTGACCTTAGAAAATTATTAGAATTGATGTAACAATGAAAATGAAAGTAGAGCGGCCTACGAACTCCTTGTGAGACTTGAAGATGGCTTCTGCATGATGAAACTACAACCTATACTTTACTAAACTTTTTTTTATTTGACTACACTCCTGACGCCTGGTCTTCATTCAACATATTTGGTCTCCGGGTCTTAACTGTAAATTCCCCTACAGTTAACGGTGGAGAGTGCGCCGGCAATTTTTTCTTCGGTGACATCCCTGGTTAAACAACAAACAAGGTAGGAAGTTTTAATTTGTTAGGGCTGTCTAACTGGAAGAGACTGGAAAGGGGATCGGGAGAGCTTCACTCAGACGTGAGTGAGTACTGACGCTGGTTAGATTCCAGGGGGTACACATAATTATGCCAGCCTTATGATTTTCAAGATCATATGGTTTTTGATGGTGTAATAGTCGCTGGTATCTGTAACACTGGTTAGATTCCAGGTAAGCGGAAGGCATCGCCGAAACGCACTTTAAGGGGACAGGGGAAGTCACTGACGGGAGTGTAAGACACTGGAGAAGAACACGGGTTAGATTCCCGGTTCCATTCGGTTCAGTGGCACCATGAACCTGACTTGATCCCTTCCAGTTCAGACAGGGGCACCCCAATGTTAGGGAATCAGGCAGTTAGGGACTAAACCATTAGTTAGTTATTAAATAAATAAATATATATAGAACAAATTTGTTTACCAGGGATGCATCTGGAACGATTCCGACAAAAGTGAAAATTTGTGTGACCTGAATTGGTTTAGACCACGATATGTGACCTGGTGTTTTTGTGGTATACTTGTAGTTTCATCATGTGGAATGTCCAGGATATGTGTTAAAGCATTACCGCCTCAACATTTCTTTTTGTGGGTTTCAATTGTGACCAATAAAAATGTCTGAAACCGAAGAGAGCACACGCTGTAAGCAGCTTTGCTCTGAAGCTCTCATTTCAAAGAAAAACGCAGAGTTGATTAGGATAATGGTTAGTCAGGGTTTTGATTCGGATTGGAATATGATTCAACAACTTGACTGGTTGCAGA
Source organism: Rhodeus uyekii (assembly GCA_037043235.1). NCBI lineage: Eukaryota > Metazoa > Chordata > Actinopteri > Cypriniformes > Acheilognathidae > Rhodeus > Rhodeus uyekii. Next base: position 688,119 of record JAWRVZ010000014.1, read on the forward strand.
CCAAGAAAGAACCAGAGAAATTAAATTTTTTTTGGCTGTTTGTGCTTATTCTTAGATTTGTAAAATTGGTGGTGTACCTTTAACGACCGAAAGAAACATCCCTGATATTGTTGAAAAATGATACAGCCTGATTGGCAAATGTGATAAAATAACTGAAATCATGGGAATAGAAGTAGGGTCTGATCTGAAAGGTCTAATTAAAGGGTTTGAGATGGTATGTGAAAAAGCAGATGGTGTAAAATGTGATGAAATGCCTGATGTATATGCCCCCTCCGCTCCCACTCTCTCTTCTCAGACTGTCCAAGTAGCTGCCAGTGTTTGCGCTGCCACACAGACTGAGAACAAGACTGAGGGTCCTTATACAGAGGTACGCAAATTGTTAGAAACTGCTGACAACGGAGGTCTTCCTCCTTATGTAGACTCCATAAGGTTCCTATCATACAAGCAAAACCCATTTCAACATCTGGGGTCAGAAATATTGAACTGACTTCCATGGAAGAGAGCATGGACATTCCAAGAACAATGACCTCGGCCGCCCCAATCAGACAAACTGACAATGTTGCAAGAAACATTGAAATGGGAGCAGGTCAGGAATTGGGAGAGTGGACTAGACTCTCCGCTTCTGAGAAAAACAGTTTGCTTGTAGGATTAGAACCTTTTAAACTGTTCAGCCCAAATAAAATTACATGGGATAAAATTGAAGCTATTGCTAGACAACAAAATTTAGGAGTATCTGATGTGCGGGTTCTGGTGGAGGGTCTAGTCCCCTCCAACAAACTGCGAGATGTTCAAAGAATCCGAGTTTTTCATGTGGTCCCATATCATTTGAATGAGTATTGTATGGCTTACAGGGAGTACAAAAGAAGTGTGAAGATCTTTTGGGTGTGGGATCCAGTCCATGGACAAGTGTAACGCAGGTTAAACAAAAGACTGATGAAAGCCCCTTAGAATATGCTGAGCATTTCCGTTCAGCCTATGATAACTATTGTGCCTCTAACAGCTGTCGTGAAGATTATGATTCTGCAATTGTGATTGAGTCTGCCACCAGCGGACTGTCCAAGAAATACAGAGATCTGCTCATAAATAGTGTCGTAGATCTTAGAGATTGGGAAAGTCTTCTGCGCTGGTGTTCCGTAAGCTGGAGTCGTTTACAGATTTCAAACGATTCCACTGTCGCTCAAGTATCTGCTGTTGTAGGTGATGCCGAAACAAATCCAAGGACATGTTTTAATTGTGGTCAGATGGATCATTTTTCCCGTGATTGTGATAATCCACTTACTACATGTCCAACTTGTAACAGGAAAGGCCACCTGGAGAGCTTTTGTCACGTAGGTAAAATTAACGACAAGAAAATACCCAAAAAGTCTTCTAAGTCTTCCCCCTTTTCAGACCAAGATGTTGACAAATTGAAAAAACTAATAAGTGAGGAATAGGGGTCAGCGGCCTCCAGTTTTTGTGATAACACTGATTCTCGCCCTTTCGTTCACGCATTGTTAGGAGGCCGGCAATGCATAGCTTTGATCGATACCGGCGCAAACGTGTCAATCACAAATCTTGATCTTGAAACAACCACTGAATCTTTGTACATAGAGGGGTTAAATGACAAAAATGTGTATTATAAATCTGTTCCTGTCCCTCTCATGATTGCTAATTCTGAAACTGTATATTGGACTGAATTTTGGGTGGGTAAAAACACTGTGGGTACTATCATTGGTGTTGACATTTCGAGAGAACTAGAAGCTGATGTTTTGCTCTCAAGAGATAAGCTTGTGCTTGGCTGCAATGAAACAATTCGCTTATCTCACTCTGGCCCCCACCATGAGAAGGGTTGTGCTGTGGCTGAATCTGCAAGTATGACAGAAACTCGTCCTGAGTGGAAATTTGTTATTTCTAAATTTTCTGATGTTTGGGCAAAGATAAATTTGATTTTGGTCTTGCGCAGGTTCAGCCCCTCTGCATACCCGGGCCCATGCATGAAGCCAAAGGCCAATATCCTTTGAAAAATGATGCCCGGATGGGAGCTGAAAATGTTGTGACGGAGTTGCATAAACGGGGTATTATCATTCCTTTCTCCTCCCCCACCAACTCACCCATGTGGCCAGTCAGTAAGCCAGATGGGAGTTGGCGTTTAACCATACAGCTTTGAATTCCGTCTCTGTTAAAATGCACCCCCTGGTGGCTAATCCTGCAACCATTTTGCATGACATTGGTTCTGAACATTGTTATTTCACTGCCTTGGATATCTCTAACGGTTTTTGGACTTGGCCCTTTAGCACCAGAGGACCAAGCTAAATTTGCTTTCAGCTGCAGTGGTCGTCAGTGGACCTGGAGTCGTTTGCCACAAGGATTCTTCAACTCTCCGACACTGTTTCATCAGGTACTCGCATCATTCATAGATCCTGTTCAAAAGGTTGTTCAATCTGAAGGACCATTTGTCCTACAGTATGTGGATGACATTTTAATTGCTAGCCCAACAAAGTACAAACATTTGACTGCTATACAGGCTGTTTTGAATGCCCTCAAAAGGGGGGATTCAAAATCAATTTGAAGAAAGCTCAGCAAGCACAACCTGAAGTGACCTATTTGGGTCAGATCGTTGGGGTTCATGGCAGACGCATTACCCCAGACCGAATCAAAGCCATCATTGAACTTCCAAAGCCAAACACTATCTCTGGTCTAAGGCAAGTCATTGGTTTACTCAATTATTGCCGCCAGTATGTTTCTGAATACACTGAACTGTCTAAACCACTCACAGAGGCCTTAAAGGGAGGAAAACCAGAGCCTGAGCTGCTCGACTGGACCGAGGAAATGGAAGATTCATTCATGAGTATCAAAGAAACTCTTGCTTCTTCCCCAGCACTAAGACATGCTGATATAAACAAGCCATTTCATCTGTAGACCTGGGTGGGAAACAAGGCCTATTCAGCTGCCCTGGGACAACGAGTTTCAGGAAGAAACTCTTACGGGATGGTAGGCTATTTCTCTGCTCCAATTCCTGTTTCTCTTTCGGAGGCAATGAATTTGTTTGTGGATGGATCCAGCTTCTATGAGGAAGGACAACGCTTCACCGGCTGGGCTGTGGTTAATGACCATGGTGAGACCGTGGACGTGGTTCTCTTTCAGGAGGAGGAGCTCAAGTTGCTGAACTGGTCGTGCTGACGCGTGCATTACAGTATGGCAGAGGAAAAAGAATCAACGTGTACACTGACAGCCGTTATGCATACGGTACCATTCATGACTTCGGACCTGTGTGGAAAAACAGAGGATTTCTAACAACTGCAGGTCTCCCCATCTCTCATCAACAGCAGGTAATCAAACCTGCTTGTGATCTTCCCGCAGAAGGAGCTGTTATCAAAGTCACGGGACACGCCAAGGACAAATCTCCACAGTCAAAAGGGAATCAAGCTGCGGACGCAGCTGCGCGGAATGCTGCAAAACAGACTGAGAAATGTGTGAGTGTAATGGCTCTTTGTCCACTGGAGAAGAAGAATGCCAGAGACATTTTTGAATTATATTCAGAAACTGATGCTGATGAGACAGAGCAATGGACAAAGTTAGGGGCACACAAAGGTCTAGATGGACTATGGAAATGTAATGCCCGCTATGTTTGCCCTGATTCTGCTCGTACTGAATTGATGCCTTTGTATCATGGGTTGGCAGATGTGGGGCCTGAAAAATTATTGATTTCAATGATTTCAAAAACATGGTGTTGGCCAAAGATGAGAACTGCTTGCATTGATTTTTGCAAAAGGTGTTTAGTCTGTCTAAAGGTAAACTCGCCCTCAAAACTAAAAATCCCTTTAGGACATGCACCATGCCCCCAGGGACCACGGACACACCTCCAAATTGATTTTATATGTCCCCTCCCTCCTAGTGGAGGATACACCTACATTCTAATAATTGTTGATCTGTTTTCCAGATGGGTGGAGGCATTTCCGCTGAAAAACGTCTCGGGTTACGAATGTAACCCTGGTTCCCTGAGGGGAACGAGACGCTGCGTCAAAGCGCTAGGGGATATAGCCTTGCGTCAGTCACGTGAAGATCTGTGCAACCAATGAGAGACGAATGAGTGTGAATGCGTCACTGCCGGCGATTGCCGGTGACGTCATGAGGAAGAGCATAAAGGCGCGTCTGAAACCGGGACGCGTCAGCATGAATGCCTGAAGCGGGCCCGGAGGGGCCAGGAGCTGAGGCAAAGACACAGCGTCTCGTTCCCCTCAGGGAACCAGGGTTACATTCGTAACCCAAGACGTTCCCTTTCAGGGAACTCGAGCTTCGTCAAAGCGCTAGGGGAACGCTATACCAATGCCACCTCAGCGACGCCGGCCTCCGGGTGTGTCCCAGCTCACTGAGAGAGCACCCTGGTTCCCGGGGCAGCATCGAGGTCCAATTGGTAGAACCTCATGAATGTGTGCGGTGAGGACCAGCCAGCCGCAGCACAAACATCAGACAAGGACACTCCGGAGAGGAGAGCCTTGGATGCCGCCATGGAGTGGGCCCGGACCCTCAGAGGAGAAGCATGTCCGGCTGACTCGTAAGCCAGGCAGATAGCCTCGACTATCCACCTGCTTAGGGTTTGCTTGGAAGCTGGGGCCCCCTCAGGAGCCCCAAAGCAAACGAACAGTTGGTCCGACTTACGCCAAGTGGCAGTCTTGAAAACGTAAGCGTCCAGTGCTCGCACTGGACAGACCTTGTTCTTGTGCTCCTGCTCATGATCATCAAATGGGGGAGGGCAGAAGGCCTGCAGCGTGATAGACCAAGTCACATTAGTGGGAACCTTGGGGACATAGCATGGCCTCGGGTGGAGAAATGCTTTTGCCATCCCGGGCGCAAACTCAAGACATGAAGGGGCCACGGAGAGGGCCTGAAGATCCCCGACCCTCTTAAGCGAGGCGATTGCTCAGCCTTAATGTACCACGGAGGAAACGAGTGACTAGGGTCCCTGCCCAAGGACACCCCACCCAGAGGTACGTGGCAAGCCGCTATAGCAGCCACATAAACCTTCAAAGTGGAGGGGGACAGCCCTGCCACAAATCTTTCTTGCAGGAACTCCAGCACTTTGCCGACTTGACAGGTTACTGGGTTCACCTGCCTTTCACTACACCAGGACGTGAAGAGTTTCCACTTCAAATCGTAGAGTTTCCTCGTGGAGGGAGCTCTGGACTGAAGGATGGTCTCAACAACCTCGGCTGAGAGACCGGACTCTATGAGCTGGGCCCCCTCAGGGGCCAGACCCACAGCTTCAACAGCTCTGGTTGCGGGTGAAGGACACAACCTTCCGCCTGGGACAGAAGGTCCCTCCTGACCGGAATATCCCAAGGGACTCCGTCGAGGAGGGACACGAGGTCCGTGAACCATATTCTGGACGGCCAGTGGGGGTCCACTAGCGTGAGATGGACCTTGTCCCGGCGAACCTTGGCCAGAACTCCCGGGAGCAGAGCGATTCGGGGGGAAGGCGTACAGGCGTAACCTCGGCCACACCTGTGTCATGGCATCCTGCCCCAGAGGCGCTGGATGTGTGTGTGAGTGAAAACCACAGAGGGCAGTGGGAGTTTTCTACCGAGGCAAACAGGTCGACCTGTGCCTTGCCGTACCTTTCCCAAATTTGCTCCACCACATCGGGGTGGAGTCGCCATTCCCCTGGTCTTGCCCCCTGTCTCGATAGGGCGTCTGCTCCCACATTCTGGACCCCCGGGATGTAGGCCGCCCTGAGAGAGAGCAGCTTTCCCTGGGCCCAGAGGAGGATCTGTCGCGCCATCTTGTACAGTGGCCGCGAACGTAGACCCCCCTGATGGTTGATATATGCGACCGCAGTCATACTGTCGGTGAAAACAGTGACATGGTGGTCGCGAAGGTCCGGTAGGAACGCACAGAGTGCTCTGCGGATCGCCAGTAACTCTAACATGTTTATGTGCCAGGTCTGGTGCCGACTGTTCCATAGACCTTGTGAGGAGTTGTCCTTCATAACCGCCCCCCAGCCCGAGAGGGAGGCATCTGTCGAGAGAGAGGCTCTCCGAACCAGAGCCCCCAGCATTGGGCCTCGAGACAGAAAACAAGAATTCTTCCACATACTCAGGGTGCGTAGGCATCGCCCCGTGACCTTGATAGTGCGAAGCGGGTTCCCTTTCGGGGCAAACCCCTTGGTCTTTAGCCACCACTGCAGGGGTATCATGTGCAGCAGGCCCAGTGGAATGACGCTGGATGCCGCTGCCATAAGCCCTAACACCCACTGAAAGTGTTTGACCGTGAATGGCTGGCCCAACTTGATGCCCTGACGGCTGAACAGATAACTTGGATGCGCTCGGGGGAAAGCCGAGCCGACATCGCCACTGAGTCCCAGACGACTCCCAAGAAAGAGGTTCTCTGAGCAGGAGAAAGGACACTCTTCTTGGCGTTCAGCCTCAACCCCAGCTCATTCATGTGTGCGAGCACTACATCTCGATGTTGCTCCGCTAACTGCGGCGACTGGGCCAGAATAAGCCAGTCGTCTATATAATTTAAGAAACGGATGCCTCGTAACCGCAGCGGAGCTAGAACAGCGTCCACGACTTTCGTGAACGTGCGGGGTGAGAGCGCTAGGCCGAAAGGAAGCACCCGATACTGGTACGCCTTTCCCCCAAAGGCGAACCTCAGGAACTTCCTGTGTTGCGGAAGGATGGAGACATGGAAATATGCATCCTTGAGGTCGACTGTGACAAACCAATCCTCGGATCTGACCTGCACTACGATCTGTTTGAGCGTTAGCATTTTGAACTTTAGACGCTTGACCGCACGATTCAAGAGATGTAAATCCAGAATAGGCCGCAACCCTCCATCCCTCTTTTTCGAACTATGAAGTACCGGCTGTAGAACCCGGACTTGCTTTCTGTGAGGGGTACATGCTCGATGGTCCGACTGACTGTAGGACACCCGAGAACTGGGGTGGAGAAACCCCGAACTGAATGGCATACCCTAAGGTGACCGTGCGCAGGACCCACTGAGAGATACCGGGTAGCCGTGACCAAGCATCCCGGAATTCTACTAGGGGAACCAGCCTCCCTGGGCTGGCCTCTGGTGCTAAAAACATATCCACCACTGGGCAGGGATTTCCGGATTCCCGGGTGGACTGCTCTAGGACCCTCCTTGGAGGGGGTGGTTTCCCCATGGCGGGCTGACTCTGGAGCTGCTCCTGGGGTACACCACCTTGTTACGGCTTGGCGTCAGGGCCGCTTAGCCTTCTTGGTGTTCAGGACAACCCTCAAATCACCCCTTTTACCAGAGGCTTGAACCTGTCGGCCCGACCTCCCGGGGTTCTCTACCGGAGGGAGGCGGGTAGCGACACTTCGTTTCTGAGCGGCCCTGTGCGAAGAGCTTTGAGACCGCGCTTGACTGGTGGTCTCACGTGGAGGGCGGCGGGGAAGAACTTTACTGAACGCCACCTGCTGTCGAGCAGCCTCCTTTTACGGCGTCGCCGAACAAGCCCGAAGGGAACAGAGGGGCGTCCAGCAAAACGCATTTGTCCCTATCTTTAATAGCCGACAAATTGAGCCATAAATGTCTCTCCGTAGCCACCAGAGCTGCCATGGAGCGGCCGACAGAGTAGGCCGTCTCCCTAGTGGCCCGGAGAGACAGATCCACGGTCCAGCGCAGCTCTGCCACCGGACCGATACCGCCGCCCTCGTTGAGGTCCCCAAGCAACTCAGCCTGATAAGCCTGCAGCAGTGCCGTGGTGTGCAGGCACGCTGCGGCCTGACTAGAGGCTGAGTAAGCTTTCCCCACCAAAGACGACGTGACGCGCATCTGCTTGGAGGGGAGCGCCGGAGCTTTAATGGAGGACGCAGACTGGGGCACGAGGTAACTCGCAAGAGCCCTGTCCACTTTCTGCATCCCCCCATAACAATGACATTGAGCCCCTATGAGATTCGTATACATCGAACTATTCCGTGTATGAACTCTCTCAGAGGCTGGCCTTTCCCAAGATCTAGACACCTCAGCATGCAAATCGGGTAAAAAAGGCATAGCTCAGCGCGGGGGAATGACGCGAGCCGGCAGGTAACGCTCGTCTAGCATACTTCTTCTCGGACGAGCGCTCCTGGTCTCCGCTGGCCATTCAATATCCAGACGAGAGACCGCTCGCGCCACAACCTCAACTAGCTCTTCAAACGCAGGCGAGGAGAGTGACGAATCCTCCTCGACCGGGTCAACACTAGCTAAAGCCATCTCACTTTCAGAACTTGATAAAGCTAGTGTTGGAGTCACAGCATGAGCATCTCCCGAGGATTGTTACAGACCGCCAGGCGGGAGCGGAGAGCATGCAAGGAAAACTGCTCACAGTCTTTACAGCCGGCATTCTCAAGTGCCGACCGTGCATGCTCCACTCCTAAACAGATTACACACATAACATGTGTATCCCTGCCCGAAATAAAACGTGGGCAGGGAAAAACACACGGTCTGAAACTCTGTTCATTCGCCACACTTTTCACACTCATTCTCCTGATTTATAAGCTATCTCAATCTCAAAAACCACTCTCACACAGACACAGCACACTGAAGGCATTCAGAGCTGACGCGTCCCGGTTTCAGACGCACCTTTATGCTCTTCCTCATGACGTCACCGGCAATCGCCGGCAGTGACGCATTCACACGCGTTCGTTTCTCCTTGGTTGCACAGATCTTCACGTGACTGATGCAAGGCTATATCCCCTAGCGCTTTGACGCAGCTCGAGTTCCCTGAAAGGGAACTGCACAGCAGATGCAACAGCAAAAATTTTGTTAAACGAAGTCTTTCCAAGATGGGGTTTGCCATTGATTCAGATCAGGGCACACACTTCACAGGCAAGGTCATGAAAAACATCAGGAAATTAATGGGGGTAAAACAACATTTTCACATTGCTTTCAGGCCTCAGTCTAGTAGCTCTGTCGAACGTACAAATCGTACTTTGAAAACGTCATTGAGAAAGAGATTGTTGGAGTGGGGGAAGGGATGGCACTCTGCCATCCCAACAATCTTATTAAGTATGAGAGCTAGCCCTAACAAAACCACACAGATCAGCCCTTTTGAGATAATGACTGGTCGCTACATGCGACTTCCTTGGGATGCTCCCTTGCAACATGAGGGACCATCTGGGCCTTTGAAGGATTCTCTGCAAAATTATCTGCAAGCTTTGGATAAATGTTTACGTGATACACGAGTTAGTGTCAGTATCAGACAAGCAGAGAAAGATAACACTGAACAGAGAAATCCTCCTGTCCTGCCTGAAATAGGGGACAAGGTCATGTTGAGAAAAGAAATCGTTTCGCCTCTTGGTCCAAAATTTGAGGGACCCTACCAGGTGTTGTTAACGACTAATACTTCTGTTCTTCTTGACAATGGGGTTTTGGGTACAGTGTGGAGACATTGTTCACAGGTGAAACCACTTGAAAAGTGTTACCATCAAACGAATTGCTCCTAACAGCAATATTATTTCCAGAATCATGCATGATAAATGAATAATGTACCCGTTGTGTATGCTAATTTAAATTCTGTAACTAGTGCTTTTATTTACAGATGTCTGGGCCGGAGGACATACTGGAGCTTATGATTCTGCAAGAAGAAGTGCGGAAAGAGAAAAGGCTAAAAATGAGACGGGCATTTTTACGATTAGTCATTCCGATCTCTTTGTAGTTCTGATATTGACGGCATTATCTTTCTTGATGTGGATTCAAATTTCTCTCTGGACAGGTCGATTTCATGCTTTTTTGACCAATTGGGAATGTGAGATAACTGATAACCGTCCATCATGGGTTAAATACCCATGCCTAAATTCAACCGAGGGACTAAATTTGATCCCAAGTATGTATCGTAATAATAATAATAATAATAATAATAATACATTTTATTTGTAGTGCGCCTTTCTTAAACCAAAGCGCAATTACAATACAAAATTGCAAAACAACAACATGAAAATGAAATAAAACAACAAATAAAGTAAAAATACACACATGTAAATGCAAGTAAAAAAGTAAATACCCAGGTTATACATTAAAAACTTGACTAAAAAGATGTGTTTTGAGACACTGCTTAAAACAATCAAGAGAATTTGCATCTCTGACAGGGGCCACCTTACCAGGGGTAAGGTTAATGATAGATGTTATCGTTTGGACGGAAATGAGACAGTGACATTTTGGCTTGGTCACTCCCCAAATTATCCAGAGAACACCCTCATTATGCAAACAGTCCAATGGTTAAACGACAGTGGAGTGAACGTGTTTCAAAGCAACTTCAGCTCATTAAGCTGGATTCCAATTGCCATGACCAGCAAAAACCAAAGTGTTTGTTTATCACGGATAGATGAAGTCCATAGATATGTGCTGTACCAGAAGTTTGTTGACAATAGTTCAGAGCGAAAGAAACGACTGACTGTGAAATATGGGGATGCCCACATAATATTGGGTGGTAAACCATTTAAATTGCCATTATACCCAAGCGCACCCGACCCCCGACATATTATGTCTTACTTTCTACCACAGGCTGGGGATCAAGTAGAGTTCAACAAGGTTGTTAAGGCAGTTTCCTCAAGTTACCTGACCTCAAATGTGGTGTTTAGAGGGGATCCTAACTCTGAGTGGTATGAAGAGGTGTTAAAGGATAAACTTTTGATGAGATGGGGAGTTTTGAAGCCAACTAAAGTTCATGTGGTTCGATGGGATGCAGACAGGTCTTATGGTGCAGTCTGTGACGAGTTAAGACGAATGGACAAGACTGATAAGGACAACTTCGATGTAAACTGTAGTAATAATGATTTGCCTCTTGTGAATGCTCTTTCTCTTTCATGGCCTAGATACACCAGGTTAGATGATCCGTGGAAAGAGACAATACACGTGGAACACTGTCTGGGTAAGGAGATCCAGAAGTGGTTCTTTAAAAACTTCCCTCCTGAACAAACTACAAAATGTAAGAATGTCGCAGCAGCTATCGCAGGGGTCAAGGATTTGCCCATACCATGGGAACTTTGCAATTCGTCTTTTGTTAAACCCAATTATACCTGGGCTAGTCTTATGGATGTTTTGTATCAATATAATTTTGCTTTAATTATAGCAAACAAAACCATCTTTGAAATGGAACTGTTGCATGACTATCTTGAAAGTAAATGTAATAGCGCCACATCCCTAGCCTACAATGTTACTGCTTGGATGCATATTAACATGTTTCACTTGTTTTTGGAAAAAGCAGTCAGTAGAGTGGAAATCTCTTGCGTACCAGTGACGATTGATGATTTGGCTTGGAGGTATTTTCGACCCTTTCAGGTGTTTATGTGGCCTCAGAGGTCAGATGTAGCGTTAGGAGATGAATGGTTCGATAAAGGAAAATCAATTTCGTCAGTTTTTACGACCGATTCCACCAGTACAGGAGATTAGATTTTTCTTCCAAACCAAATTCCAGCAATTGTGCCAACCATAAGCTGGTACATCCTTTGGGACCTTCATGGTACCCGGCCAAAACGTGCAAACATGGCACACACATGATGCTGAATTAGGGTTGTGTTTTGCTAAAATGAAGTCTAAAACCAAGTACTACCCAAAATTGAAGTCTGACCAAGTTCGCGTGAATTACATTGAGAAGTTCCTAAAACAAATGAAAGCAACTGAAACGTTCGCAGGCTATGAGTATCTAAATTCAGTGTGGCTTAGATCAGATGGGACACCATTTGTCACAGAACCTGACAGGCCTACCAGCATGTCTGTAGCTTTTATGGTCGCGTTCAGTGTAGGGTCCATGTTCACTGATGTTACAGAAACCATTGGCGAGTTTGTGTCACGGCTCTGTCATTCTAGTTTCGTCTTTGAGTGTCTGTTGACAGAGCCCTGATACTGCCCCTTTTATTGTGTCTTGTCATTGTGCAACCCCGCCCACGTTGTTACCTCGTTTCCCTTAAGTGTTGTCAGCTGTTCTCAGCTCGTTACCTTTCCTCATGTGTTCCATATATATAGCCAGGGGTGCACATAACTTTTTCAGTGAGTTACTCAGGTGAGTACCAGGAGATTGTGTTTGGTACTCATGCTCTGCATGATCCGCGTGCCTCCTTCACGTGAAGGATATGCACTTCAGTGCGCTCATCGTTAACTTTTGAACCTTTTCTTTGAAGGTGGTGAAACGCCAAAAAAGCTGCTTAATGTCTGTTGCTTTTTGGACATCTCTTACTGTAAGGTTGTGTACGATGAGATGAGAAGATCGGTTAAGTACGCAAAGGCGCTTAGTGACTCAAGTGGGCCTACGCATTTATGATTTTTGTTGCGCATGCGTACCTGCGTACCAGTTATGTGCACCCGTGTATATAGGCCTTGTGTTTGCAGTCTGGTGTGGTCTCGTTGTCATTCATGTCGTGTTTTCTGCTATGGTTCCTGGTTTGTTTTGTGTTCTAGTTTTGATCTTAGTTATGTTTTCCCCCTTGTGGGTTTTTCCTTTGTGACTTTTGATTTATGTTTGTTATAAATAAAATCCTTTTACCCCTGCACTTGAGTCCTCCGTTTCCTGATCGTGATCGTCCCGTTTGTGGAGGAAGGCTGGGGAGAGTTTGTTGTGGCTTCAGAGGACTTGGCCATGAGCATAGTTAAATATCTGCTTTATGCCTTTGGTGCATGTATTGGATAGGGGATACTATGTCTGTGTGTATGGATGTGTATCCGTTTTTGTTTTTCGTATGCCTTTAAATCTGCCTGCAGGACTATTAATCCAGTGGAGGAGGAGATGAGGCTGGTACAGCTGACAAACCACTTGAACAACCAACTGACAGGAGAGAAGCTTAACGCCCTGTTGTGAGTGGAAGGTTGGAGAGCCATGGGGACCGGAATTTTTAGTATCCGGCTTGTCCATGATGGGTGAAGAGACAATTGTGACCCGTCAGGGGAGCATGCGTCACCAATCCGGCCTTCTGTAGCGACCTCACTGGATGGACCAGACGTGGTGGTATTGTACCCCACATTGGTCTAAAAATGGGGGACTGAAGGCGGATAATCAAAATCTCTTGTCTCTTCTATTTACATTATATATACTTTCCTTCTCTTATTTCTCTTAGAATGATTGACATATATGACTATAACCTCAGTATTAAATCATTAACCAATATCTTGAATACTTATTTTTATTATTAAAATGATTCTAAATTATTTACATTTATAAACAACCATATTATTGTGTAATTGCTCTAATATTTTCTGATGTCCGTATTCTATTTGCCTATGCTAGGGTCCCAGAGGTCATCACGACCCATGGAATACGTGACGGTCCTTCAATTTTAGAAGTGTTAGGGTTGATATTTTCTGTGTTTTTCTCGGAAGGAGAACGAGTTATCAGAATGTTTTGGACATCTCCGGTTGATAGGTCTGTTTTTCTCGGCCAGCACCAACTTCAACCTTGGAGAGACTGTGTATTTGTGTGTGTGTGTGTTCATCTTTCTGTGCAGGTCTAGGAGAAAGGGTGCGAGACGTAGATTTCGATGGAGACTTACAGGCGCTTCGTGGTGATCGGGGAGGTCATTTCATGCCTAAATCCAGAATAAACATCAGTAGTTCGATGGATGGAGATATACTATTGATGTTATGTCTTTGTGTGGAAGATTAATAATTTCTGCCAACTATCTTAGCTAATCAGAATCATTTAAGTTTTTGTTTTTAAGTAATGACGTAATTGTTGCAACTAGTAGTGTGTGTGCTTGAGCTGGCGTGCGATGCGGAGAGAGAGAGAGGCGTGGAGCTCGGAGTCAGAAAACAAAACACTTTAATAATAAAAGGGAAACAAAACAGCACATGGGAGTGCATAACATAAGGAGGCATCCACACGAAGCAATGGCACACAACACAACATAATGATAACCTTAACAACTGACAACAGGGGAGTGCACACGGAGAACTTAAATACTGGCAGAGATACAACTGGAACACAAAACACCTGTGACTAATAAGTGACAATGGGAGCTAATGAGTGACGATGAGAAAAGGAGCAGGGAACATGTGACAGACACGGCAAACTAAGAGTCCAGGGTGAAGTGACATAAACATGAACGTGACATCACACCCCCCTCCCGGCAGGCGCGACCTCGCGCCGGAGAAGAACAACACTGGGTGAGGGGGGCGGGACCAGCTGGATGACCAGCGGTGGCTCCGGCGGGACGGGCAGAACCGGCTGGGGTGCTGGCGGTGGCTCCGGCGGGACGGACAGGACCGGCTGGGGTGCCGGTGGTGGCTCCGGTGGGACGGGCAAGATCCCGGATCAAGCTATGATCCCGGAGTTCCGGAGGCGGCTCTATGAGGTTCCAGAGTTCTGGCAGCTCTGGGAGGTCCCGGAATTCCTCCGGCGGGTCGGGCCACGGCTGCTCGGGCCATGGCTGCTCCGGCGGGTCGGGCCACAGCAGTTCAGACGGCTCAGATGCTCGGGGAAGCAGTTCTGGCGGCTCAGACGCTCGGGGAAGCAGTTCATTATGATCGGCCGCTCGGGGGAAGCACAGTTCAGTCGGCGCTGCCGCTCGGGGGAAGCACAGTTCAGTCGGCCGCTCGGGGGAAACGCTGTTCAGGCGCGGCCGCTCGGGGGAAACGCTGTTCAGGCGCTGCTGGATGCAGTTCTCTAGCTGCAGGCGCTCTCGGGCAATCCACGGGCGCAGGAAGGGGCTGACACGCTGGGGGCGCGAATGCAGCCCGACCAGCGAGATGGACTGGTCCGGGCGGCACTCCAGCGGGCACAGGATCATCCCCGCGAAGAGCGGGCGTTGAGGCAGGTGAGTGCTCTGCAATGGTGTTTGAGGTGGCTGAGGGACTGGTCCATTTGTCTCGCTGGTTGTAGCGATCCATGCACCTGACTACCAATTCAGGCCAACTTAAGCCAGTGGGATCGGGGAGGCCCTTCGGAAAGTGCCGTATAGCTCCGATCTCAAACAGCACTTGAATTGTCTCGTCAGGTAAGGGTGCGCGGCAAGCCGTGTAGCAAAACTCGAGGGCAAACCGGCGGAAGTCCCCATTCCTCATTTGCGCGATGGTTAGAAGCTGTTGCTTGTAGTTCATCTTGCAGTAGTCTCTTCGGGCGACAAACCCGGTCAGTTGTTCTGTTGCAACTAGTAGTGTGTGTGCTTGAGCTGGCGTGCGATGCGGAGAGAGAGAGAGGCTCGGAGTCAGAAAACAAAACATTTTAATAATAAAAGGGAAACAAAACAGCACATGGGAGTGCATAACATAAGGAGGCATCCACACGAAGCAACGGCACACAACACAACATAATGATAACTTTAACAACTGACAACAGGGGAGTGCACACGGAGAACTTAAATACTGGCAGAGATACAACTGGAACACAAAACACCTGTGACTAATAAGTGACAATGGGAGCTAATGAGTGACGATGAGAAAACGAGCGGGGAACATGTGACAGACACGGCAAACTAAGAGTCCTGGGTGAAGTGACATAAACATGAATGTGACAGTAATGTGACTTTAGAAAATGGTATAATTGATGTAACAATGAAAATGTAAGTAGAGCGGCCTACGAACTCCTTGTGAGACTTGAAGCTGGCTTCTGCATGATGAAACTACAACCTATTCTTTACTAAACTTTTTTTTTATTTGACTACACTCCTGATTCCTGGTCTTCATTCAACATATCTGGTCTCCGGGTCTTAACTGTAATTTCCCCTACAGTCTATTCCCCGAATTAGCAAATACAAAAAACCCTCAAACCGTTTAAGGGTAAAAATTTATTTGATTTACAAACAAATTTATAAATAATCTTCCTGATCAGTTTGATCTACTTAATATCCCAGATAGAAGAACTTGATGTTGCAACAGAAACTATTAACTCTCTCTTTTCCAGCACTTTAGACACTGTTGCTCCGATAAAGAAGATTAAAGAGAATAGTCCAACACCGTGGTACAACGAGCACACCCGGGCCCTCAAGAGAGCAACCATGAAAATGGAGCAGAGCTGGAAAAAAATTCGTATTTCATGGAAAGACGGCTCTATTGCATTCAGGAAGGCCTTAAAATCAGCTAGATCTATTTACTTTTCTACCCTCTTAGAAGAAAACAAATACAACCCTAGGTATTTATTTGGTACAGTGACTAAACTAACAAGAAATAAAGCCTCAACCCCAGATGCTTTAAAACAGCACAGCAGTAATGACTTCATGGACTTCTTTACTTGCAAAATTCATAACATTAGAGAGAAAGTTATAACCATACAACCGTCTTCTACAATATAGCAAAAAAGTAAATTTTAGTGTCCCTGAAGAAAAATTCCACTCCTTCATTGCTATTGGGGAGAAGAATTGGCTAAACTCGATAAATCATCAAAATCAACGACATGCATGCTAGACCCAATACCAACTAAGCTACTGAAAGAGACGCATCAAGAAATCATAGATCCTCTTCTTAATATTATTAATTCATCTTTGTCATTAGGATACGTACCAAAAACCTTTAAGCTAGCCGTAATTAAATCGCTTATTAAAAAACCACAACTTGATCCTACAGAATTAGTTAATTACAGGCCGATATCAAATCTACCTTTTTTTTCAAAGATTCTAGAAAAGGCAATATCTTCACAACTATGTTCCTTTCTAGAAAGAAACAGCATCTACGAGGATTTCCAGTCAGGATTTAGACCATATCATAGTACTGAGACTGCTGTCATTAGAGTTACAAATGATTTGCTCTTAGTGCTTAGACCTTAGTGCTGCATTTGAGACAATCGACCACAAAATCCTTCTAAATAGACTTGAAAACTATATTGGCATTAGTGGAATTGCATTAGCCTGGTTCAAATCATACTTATCTGACCGTTATCAGTTTGTAGCAGTAAATGAGGAGATGTCATATCGATCGCAGGTTCAGTATGGAGTTCCTCAAGGTTCAGTACTAGGACCATTGCTTTTCACCCTGTACATGCTTCCTTTGGGTGCAATTATTAGGAAGCATGGCATTATCTTTCTCTGTTACGCTGATGATACTCAGCTTTATATTTCTTCTCATCCTGATGAAACGTATCACTAAATTAACAGAATGCATAACTGATATAAAAAATTGGATGACTAATAACTTTCTACTGCTTAATTCTGAAAAAAAAACAGAGATTCTAATTATTAGAGCAAAAAGTTCTAACACTCTATGGATGTTCTGTCAAGTCTTCGTCATCAGTTAGAAACCTGGGTGTGCTCTTTGATAACAATCTTTCATTTGAAAGCCACGTCTCTAGCATCTGTAAAACTGCATTCTTCCATCTTAAAAATATATCTAAATTGCAACATATGCGAAAAGTTGCCATATGCCAGGTCGCCACCGAAAGGTGAAAGGAGAACGACCAAAGCAAAACCAACTAGAATACAGGTCTCGCCCCAGTCAGCTGTACCATCTCCAAATTCACTCTACCTTCAAAATGCCTCAAACCTTCACTCCCTAAATCTTCATCTCTCTCCCTTGCAAGACAAGGGATTCTTCAAGCGTTAAGTCGCAGCAGCAGCACACTGCAGCTTTCAAGCACGGCACCTCACATGCCAGCCTTTAGTGACACGCGCCGCCCTTCAAGCGTGAGCTTGCCTCCGCCAGCGATGCAGGCTCAGCACAGAAGCACATACCTAACCTTTCCCTTATTTTTGGCTTGCAGCCCTACCATCCGGTTCTAGCGTGAGGCTGCCTCCGCAGGCCCAGACACTCTGTTTTATATTTCCTTTCTACCCCTTCTGTCTCTCTCCAGGCGTCAACCCAAGAGTGAGGTTGCCTCCGCAAGTGGCTATAGCCCTGGCCTTTTTTCCACCTAATTCTCTCCACCATGCTAAATCTCCTTTCATCCTGTTCTCTGTAGTGCTCATGCCATTCCACAAACACTCCTGCGTGGAAGCACTCCTGTCGCCAACAACAGTAGAACACAAATCCTCACTGAAGTTAAGGGTGCTGCCACCAGAGGCGGACCCATTCCCAACCAGTATATCAATATTCAGAGTTGATATTTCTCGACGCCTCTAAATTTCCATTCTTCAAGCCTTTTTCTCTTCACACCACTCATTTTGGAAGATTACATGTGGAGTGGAAGAGTTCAAGACTTTCCACTCCACATATAATCCGCTTCACAATGTCTCTATCCACCACCACCGATTTATATTGCATTTCAACAACACCAAGAACCTCCAAGCCAGCTTAACCATGGGTTACCTAGGTGAAATCTACTTCCCTCTGCTGAAATTTAATCCTCTGCTCATCAGAGGTATATCAAGAACTCAACCCACCAGCTCAGACACCAGACAACCAATTACGTTGGAAATCCGTATCCCTATTCTCTGCCAAGGATGCCACCCAAATGTTATCCAACCACTCAACGCCATGATCGAGCCATATTGGTTTCAGTTTCCTCAGATACTATCACATCCAACCTTAATCAAAATCCATCCATATTCTGACCCGTCAGCGCTGCATGACGAAAGTAAGGTAGACCAAACCATAAAGGCCTTTAACTTCCACGAACAACAACAATCCCTCGTACAACAACAATTGTTGAACAACAACAATCCCTCCTACCTTCATTTAAGAGATCAGGCCAAACTCACATCCGACCCACTCATCACAGATGACTTCAATCACCCCATCACATGTTTTGTTCTAAAACTAGCAGATCCAAGCACTGGGCCGCAGGTCATCGGAAGCCAAGAGATACATTCAATCAAATCAGTCTCTCCAGAAATGGCTTTCACTGCCACAGAGACAACAGAAGATGAGGAAAGAGACAATCTCCATCATCCAACACGTTTCCCGAGGAAGTTCTCCACTACCGCCGGCAGCGATGCACCTCCACATGAGCTCAGTTCAAATGGAAATTATTCCACTGCCACCTCCATTGCTGCAGCAATGATGTTCCCCGACACTCCCGCAGGAGTTAGCCAAGGGGAAATTATCCCACTGCCGCAGCAGGGAAGATATCTTCATACTGGCTTTTCGGTTTCCTCAGATGCTCATAACTCATTATCACATCCAGCTTTAACCCAAAATTACATCCTACAAATTCGGACTTGTCAGTACTGGACGACAAAACCATTTCTTACTTCATCAAACGAAGAAACGCCATTTCACCTACTTCTCCAATCTTCCATCACCAATCCAACCATATCAAACCCTCCTAGCCTACTTCCATTTCAAAATCTCGCAGGCTAATCTCCGACCCACTCTCCATAGACGATTCCAACCCCATTACACGTTTTGGTTCCAAACTTCTTAAAGCTACGCTAACTTCTTAAAGCTAAGCTAAGCTTCCCAACAGACCATTTATCCAGCCATTCATTTCACATAGGCGCAGTAACCACGACTGCACAAAAGGCCTTTCCCAACAGCAAATACAAGCATTGCTCTGCTGGTCTTCAGAAGCTTTCAAGAGCCACATCAGATCAAACAGATTGCACATCAAACAAGCTCTTCAAACTCTGTAAAGCATCAGCTCCTCCCCACTTACAACTTCATGGCCACTGCTTTCCATTGCCGCAGCAGTGACGCTCCTGCAGGAGCCAGGTCTCTCAATTCTCCACTGCCGTAGCAGCAACGCTCAGCCAGTTCTCTCTAATTGTCCACTGCCGCAGCAGTGACGCTCCCACAGGAGCAAGGGCTCTCGAATTATCCACTGCCGCAGAAGTGACACTCCCGCAGGAGTCAGCCAAGGGGAAATTATCCCACTGCAGTGATGCTATGTTCATCCTTGCCTTTCGGATTCCTCAGATGCTCAGAACTCACCGTCACATCCAGCTTTAACCAAAAAGTACATTCTACAATTTCTGACTTGTCAGTACTGGACGAAGAACCCATCTCTTATTTTCATCAATCAAGGCAAGACCAACCTAACAAGAAAAAGGCCACTTCATCTACATCTTCAATCTTCCATCACCAATCCAGCCATATCAAACCCTCTCAGCCTACCTCCATTTCAGAAAACTCACAGGTCAAACTACCATCTGACCCAATCTTCATAGATGATTCCAACCACCCCATCTCACGTTTCTGTTTCCAAATACACCTTAAAGCTACGCTACTCCATCCTGGCTTCCCAACAGCAGATACAAGCACTGGGTCGCTGGTCTTCAGAAGCTCAAGAGCTACATCCGATCAGACAGATCAAACATCAAACAATCCCAACAAACTCTCATCAGTTAATATCTGCTCCTCCCCACATACTATCTTCACGGCCACAGCTTTTCCACTGCCGTAGTAGTGATGCTCCAGAAGGTAACCCAGCCTTGGAAACCCCTCCATTGCTGCAGCAATGATGTTCCCCCACACTCCCGCAGGAGTCAGCCTATGGGGAAATTATTCCACTGCCGCAGCAGTGAGGCTCCCGCAGGAGCTCAGTTCCAAATTTGCCTCCATCGCCACAGCAATGATATTTCCCCACAATCTCGCAGGAGTCAGCCTAAGGGGAATATTGCTCTATTGCTACTGCACCGACACTCCCGCAAGAGCCAGTTCTCTCAAATTCTCAACCACTGCAGCAGCAACACTCCCCCAGGAGCCCAGTCCTGAAACCCTTTCATCACCACAGCAACGACATTACCACACCCCCAAAGAAGCCAGAACTAAGGGGAAATTTCTCCACTGCTGTAGCAGCGACACGTGTCTTTTTGCTGTCAAACATTTCTTAGTAAGTTGGAATAGATTTGGTATACATCCTTTCTTTTCTTGTCTATAAGCATGTTAAAATATAAAAGGCTTTTTAGAAGATAAGCTCAGCTAAACTAAATCTTAATAAAACCA
The DNA here is from genome assembly GCA_037043235.1 of Rhodeus uyekii. Classification (NCBI taxonomy): domain Eukaryota; kingdom Metazoa; phylum Chordata; class Actinopteri; order Cypriniformes; family Acheilognathidae; genus Rhodeus; species Rhodeus uyekii. The sequence continues at coordinate 708,843 of JAWRVZ010000014.1, forward strand.
TCTTATAACTAGTCTGTTGTATTGTTATATGAATTTCATATAACCTTTGATTTACATGCAAATCTTTTTTTATTTTGTCTCCAGATTAAATAAACTGTTAAATTTAAAAATATATATGTTCTATTGTTTAATATCTCAAGCTTTACTAATTTTTTTTTTATTACTCCTTTTAGACTTTTAGATTTCATGAAATACATCTCTCATGTTTCTCTTATTACTGATTTTCTTTTACTTAAACTTCCATGACAATATGAGTTGCACTCACAATACACAGCAACTGCTAATACAGACTGAATGGTTAAAAATGAAATGACTGTCAGTCTGCAATAACCTATTAAACAATCTTAATTAAATGTGTGTCCCTAAGTGGTTAGGTCCAGGAGGGAATAATGCAACAGCTGGTATAGCCCAATCTCAGTCTCAAGCAATGATTGCTGCTGCAGAGACAGCAGTAATATTGAACTCTACTACGAAGAGGCCGACCATGAGAGACGTGTCTGCAAACTGAGAGCTATGTGAGACAACTTTGATGGATATTTAGACAAATATATCCCAGGGAAAGCAAGAACTGATTACACTGTCAATGTGTTTCTTGAATGTAAGTCGCTTTGGATAAAAGCGTCTGTCAAATGCATAAAAGTAAATGTAAATGTAAATATATTGACAAGAGGGACAACCTACCATGCAATAAAGAATATTGCATGATACATTTTTTGAACTTTGAAAGTGACAGTTCATGATGTTGTAAAGCCCTGCTTTATGGCCCGCCCATTGGTCCAGCGACGGTAGCCAATGGTGCGGTTGAAGGGTCTTTGCGTGTCACCATCTTTCCATATGCGCAACCACAAGGTTAAATTAAATAAATTTTCTTATACGAATTATGTATTACCTCTTTATTTTGATCTTTATTTTAATCTGGCATGCATGAGAATTTGTGTTTACATACAGAAAACCCTCAATGGCATTTGACAGGAGGGGAAAAAGAAACTGCACACAAATCTCACTCATTGTATCTATTGTTTATTGATAACTGTATATAGTGAATGTGATTTGAGAACTAGTGTCACGATTCAGTAAACGGTGAGGACTCAAGTGCAGAGAATTAGGATTTAATAACAAATAATTAAATAAGCAAACACACAAAAGAAACAACCCACGAGGGGGTAAAACATAACATAAGATCAAAACAATAACATAACTCAAACCAGGAAAAAGGGAGGGAACACGGCAAGCATCACAGATCAGGAAACACCACATGAATGACAACGAGACCACACCAGACTGCAAACACAAGGGCTATATATAGGCAACACATGAACAGCTGACAACACTCAAGGGGACCGAGGTAACAAGGTGGGCGGGCGGGGTTGCACAATGACAAGACACAATAAAAGGGGCAGTGTCAAGGTTCTGTCAACAGACACTTGAAGAGACCAAACTAGAATGACAGAGCCGTGACAACTAGTTACTCTAAGTGTCAGGAATCTACAAGAGAGAGGACCCAAACGCAGAATGATAAGTGATGGGGTTTTATTGACACAACTGGAGACAAGGCACAACAGTGGTAGTGAGGTGAAAGTTAAACAAGTAGGGTAGATGACAAAATGACTTTGGGTAGATGACAAAGTGACAGGCAGGTGACGATGAGCACTGCGATCAGTCCTGGGTGACAACGGTCTGAGAAGTTCTGGCGAGGCAGCGCCAAAGGAGAGTCCAAGAAGGCACACACCAGACCCAAAACTTTTAGACCCCAGTCTAGCTGCCAGGAGGAAGAGTCAGTGGTCAGGAACTCTCAGGGAGCAGGACAGAGCTGGAACAGACACAACTCACGCAGACAAGACAAACCAACAAAGCAAGACAAGAGATGATTAAATTAAACAAGCAACAAAACCAGATGGCGCAACGAATGACAAAAGAAAACAGAACTAGAGAAATAAACTATGACTTTGATAACAAGACAAATCAAAAGAACAACTTTGCGGGGAAAATGATATAAGTTAGCTTAAAGCTCAAAAGAGAAAACAACAAAACAGGGATAACAAAAGGTAAGAACTAACTAGAACAAGACTTGAGAAAACATCAAAATGACAACAAGGAAACACTAGAACAAGAAGCTGGAAGAAGACAGACAAGAGATTAGAAAACATGGATTCGGTAAGAAACCAAGATCATACTACAATGACCACAAACAAGCAAATATTAAACAAAAACAAAACAGACAAGACACTCGGGGCAGGATCCTAACACAGTTTATTCCATTCCCCTTACAGAGAATACAGTGCCCCACATTTTGGGAACTATTGCGCAAGAGAATTGAAGATACAGTAATATCTCGGTTTACGAGTTTAATTTGTTCCAAGAGCGAGCTCGTAAACCAAAATGCTCGTACACCAAAACATTTTCTCCATAAGAATGCACAAAAAATCAATTTATTCGTTCCACACGACCATAAATGCCCATTTAAAATATTTTTTGGATTTTACACTATTAATTACAATTAAAATTATAACCATTAAGATCTCATATAAATACTGATTAATAATTGACAATTAAACTCTTAAAATACTTGACAATTTACTGTAATGCACTTCAGCTTTGAGCACCGTGCGTGGAGAGGGGAGCGGGGAAAGCAAGGGAAAACACAAAACCCGGATTCAAGTGCAAATGAGTGAATTTATTATAATAGTGCAGAAAACAAACGAAGTGATAATCCAGAGTGAAGGTAGTGGGACATGGAAGACATGGAGCCGCGAACGAACACACGAGAGCCATGAACGAACACATGGGAGCCACAAACGAACACACGGGAGACGCGAACGAACACACTGGAGCCGCGAACGAACGACTCGACAACACAAGAGTGGAGAGAAGTGAACTAAATAGGCATATGATATGAGAATCAAGTGTGTCAGTGCTCAGTGACCATGGCCCCTTTCACACACACACACACACATACACACACACACACACACAGGCAAAACTAGTCAAGTCAAGTCACCTTTACTTATATAGCGCTTTTTACAATACAGATTGTTTCAAGGCAGCTTTACAGTGGTCACATGAAAACATTATAAACAAAGTTTGTTTGGCTGAACGGCAGCCTTAAAAGAGCAGGTGAATTAATGCAATTGATGAATATTAAGTGTTAAGTTTTGATTATTGATTGATTTGATTGATTGATAGTTTGATTATTATATTGATAATTCAAGTATAATATTAATTCTAATTAGGTCCGATTGGAGATGGGTTCATGATCTACACAGGGGAGGGTTTAGTAGAGTCACGGTCTCCGCAGACACTTCAGGGCAGTGCTGTGCTCGTGTTCAGGTGCAGGTCCTTCATCTGATCTGGATACGGCCCGGATCCGGCTGACCATGGTAACCTCGGAATAAACAGAGAATAATATCAGCGTAGATGCCATTCTTCTTCTGATGTATCGAGTACATCAGATGTTATGGGAATGTTCCCGGTTCCGGCTGACTTAAATTATCCAGCCTAACAATCAGTTTACATGATTTGGATTAAAAATGTATGTATAATGTGTTATGTGTATGCCAGGTTGAAGAGATGTGTTTTTATTCTACATTTAAACTGACAGAGTGTGCTTTGATACCAATCTTTCATTTGAAAGCCACGTTTCTAGCATCTGTAAAACGGCATTCTTCCACGATCATGAACCCATCTCTAACCGGACCAAATTGGACTTCATACTGGACTTGAATTGTTGTCAATATAATAATCATGCACTGTTTGGCTGTTGGCCAGAGGAGAACTTGTCCTCCGACTGAGCTTGGTTTCTCCCAAGGTTTTTTCTCCATTCTGTTCTTCATTCATTACGTCACCTGCCGGAGTTTTGGTTCCTTGCCGCTGTCGCCTATGGCTTGCTCAGTTGGGGAAACTTAACACTTAAAATTCATCAATTGTATTGATTCACCTGCTCTTTTAGGGCTTCTGTTTAGCCAAACAAACTTTGTTTATATTGTTTTTCCTGTAAAGCTGCTTTGAAATAATCTACATTGTAAAAAGCGCTATGTTGTTCTTATGTTGTCCAGCATCATCGGTGCCTTGTGAAATGGTGTTTTCAAAGGCAGGAGAAGTTGTCAAAAAAATTGTGTTAGCCCTAAAACAGTTGAAAAATAATATTTTTTGGATAAAAACTCCTAAAGTATATCCTCTTCATTATTTTTCTTGGTTCCAAAAATCACAGTCCAAGATACACAAGCACATTCACTGTCTTCTGCCCAGTTAAACCCAGATACTTATTATAATTATAATTTTCCCAGGTCTGCCTATGACCAAAAAATTTATTTACATACATTTGATTTATTTATTTATCTTTTATTTATCCGGAAAAATCCCATTGAGATATCATAATCTCTTCTTCCAGGGAGACCTGGTTAAAAAACGGCAGCATACATGGTTACATTATTTTAAAAAAACAGACAATCCAACAATAGTTAGATATAGTTGATAGTCCCATAAATTTCAAGCCAATACATTTATTACAAAGTTATGTTAGTACAATCATTATATACCACAAGAACAAACACATTTTAAATACACAGTGTATCACACACCACATCAGGCACATCTGTAATGTATCTGATTGTTTTTTACTCTTTGGCCACTAGATGGTTTTGTGAGTGTGACGACTTTTCAATCGCCAGTACAGGATCACACTTGGACTGCAGTGATTTGGGCGTTTTATTGAGCTGCCAACAACAATAACTCAAACAGCATCAAGTGCAACCAAACATCAAACAAAGGCTTTTCAGCAGTCTCTTGTGGTGTTGCCACGATCGCCCACTTCTCTCTCTCTGGGCTCGGCTTTTATCCCGTCTCTCGAGTCACTGCAAAATGAATACACCTGTTAGATCTCGTTAACAGAGGCGTGTTTCCTTAACCATTAGCCCTCCCAAGACTCCTCCTCCGCCTGCAGCAGCCTCTAGACCACGCCCCTCCTGCCACAGTGAGCAAATGAGGCTTCGACAAATGAACCCTTTTGTGAACCACTTGGCTGAAAAGGTTCAACGCTTCATGGGGCTTCATCTCGCCATCACTATTGAATAGAGCGCGCTGCAAGCAACGTCCTTCATCATCAGTGATCCTGTCTCTGTTTGGCAGTACAGTGAATCCCTCGTTTATTGCAGTTAAAGGTGCGATAGGTGAAAATCAGCGAAGTAGGATCAGCCAATCAGCTCACGGGATACATCCACTCGTACTCTCATTGGTCGAGCTGGCGCTGGGAACCAATCACGTGTCTTGTCTGAGTGCCGTGGGCGTGTTCAAAGCCTTTGAGATAGTTTCTCTCTTTGTCTGGCATCCTGGGAAACCGTTTCACTCGCGTCACTAGGAAACAACCCTGCTTTCAGCAATACGCTGTACATGGGGGTATTTTTTAACTTTTATTTTTTTATTAATATTTTTGAAAAATCTGCGATGCAGATTTATCTACCTCTGCGAGCAGACTTTCAGTCTAATGAACTTGAACAAGAGTAAACCAAGAAGCCAAATAACTGACTCTCACCTACATAATATCTTGTCTTTGTCTGTTAGTCAGCTACAGACCAATCTTCTGAAAAATAAGGACCAGTTTCATATCTCTCATTAGGTCACTGACATTGCAAACATATGGTTTTATTATTGATTGTGTATTTGGCACTGAATTGTATTGTGCATTGAACACTTGGGGATTGTTGCCCATTTAAATTGTTCATTAAAATGCAAAGCTTTACAAATAAAACTGCATTAGTGAATCAGATTAAAGTTGTTTTATATTTATTTTAAATATTATGAAATAAATAAACCCATAGCAACTTTAATGTAATACAATTTGATTTATGATGCAAAATTTACTTTTGGCCCACGGCTCTCAATCAAGTTTGATTTTTGGCCCTTCATAGGAAAAAGTATGGGCACCCCTGTTCTAGGCTATCTGGGATGTTAAGTAGATGAAACTGATCAGGAAAATTATTTATAAAGCTATCTTTTGTGTTAGGAGTGATAGTAGATATATTTATAACAGGGAGTTAGTTTTTTGACTTTGGCTAATGGTAATCTACACGCAACTAAGTAATGATCTGAGATGTCATCGCTCTGCTGCAGAATTTGAACAGTATCAACATTGATTCCACGCGACAATATTAGATCTAAAGTATGATTACGAGAATGAGTGGGTCCTGATACATGTTGTGTAACTCCAATAGAGTTTAAGATGTCTCTAAATGCCAATCCCAATGCGTCTTTTTCATTATCTACATGGATATTAAAATCACCGACAATTATGACTTTATCTGCAGACATTACTAAGTCTGAGAGAAAATCAGCAAATTCTTTGATAAAGTCTGTATGGTGCCCTGGTGGCCTGTATAGAATAGCCAGCACAAAAGTTAAACAGGAATTATTACTTGCACTAGATAATTTTACATTAAGGACCATCACTTCAAAAGAATTATATTTCAAATTAGACCTTTGAGCAGTACTGATCGTGTTACTATAAATTACAGCTACACCTCTTCCTTTACCTTTCAGACGAGGCTCATATTTATAACAGTAATCTTGAGGGGTGGACTCATTTAAAGTACCGGTAATGTAATCGTCTGGTTTTAGCCAGGTTTCTGTCAAACACAGCACATCTAGTTTATGATCTGTAATTATATAATTTACAATAAGTGCTTTTGAGGAAAGGGATCGTATATTCAGTAACCCAAGCTTTATCATTTGTTCATTTTCTGCAAAACTAGGAGACAATGAATTCATGAACCGTGACAAGTTACTGCCTAGATTTACTGTACATGTATATTTCACTACGTGAACAATAGCGATCACAATTAATTAATGTTAACAAGACGAGGTAAAACCGCTGTAAATCACTTATTAAAGTATGATGCAGCCAAACCAAGCGATGCTGAGAGAATGAACATGTTAAGGGGTGATAAAGAGGTTGGAACCGCATGACTGTGTTATGAGAGTCTGTCATAAGGATATTTCCAGTAAAAATGCGCGCGACGATGCTGAGCGTTAGGACTTTTCCACACAAAAATGTGGGTAGGTGAGGGAAAATTTTTCTCGCACACCGATACTGATGCTCATACACCGATTTGACCCTCCATGCTCGTACACCGATTTGCTCGTATACTAAGTCGCTCGTAAACCGAGGTATTACTGTAGTTGTTAGGAGAAAATATGAGCAGACAATATGACCCTTACCTTTCCAGGCTGGTGGTTGCAGTGGAGGAGGCATTTACACACATTTGCCGCATGCAAGAGGAGGAACAGAAGAAGTCACCTGGTGATGTAATGTCCTCCCGTGAAGCGGCTCAAGCCATATTCCCCTCCATGGCCAGAGCACTGCAGAAGTACCTTCGCACCACCAAACAACAGCACCACCACAGCATGGAAAGCATACAAAAGCACTTGGCTTTCTGCATCACAAACAACATGACACCCAAGGTGAGGTCTCTGACACTGAGCTTGAGTCATATCAGCAGGAAAACATTCAGACATGAAGAGGTTCATTTTACAGTAAAGACTGGCTGGATGTATATTTTTCTGCATATTACACTTTCCAAATAAGGAAATGAACAGGCTGTATCCGAAAGCAGAAAATTCTTCCTCTGCAGGAAACATACAGAGGTAGGAAGGCTTGCCAGGTTTGCCAGGTTTGCCTGGTCTGCGAAACAAAACTAGCCCAATGGCCAATCAAAAATAGCCTGAAACTAGCCCAATGAACCTAGCCCAGGGGTGGGCAAACTACGGCCCGCAGGCCATAAAATTGGGCTTTATAATCAGGCCCGCCGAACTTGTGGAAGTTATATTATTAATTTTAATTTTATTATAATTTTTAAAAAAAATTATTTTCGGAAGTATTTTTATTTGACTTTAAAATTGCATATATATATATATATATATATATATATATATATATATATATATATATATATATTGTATATGACGTTGAGCATCTTTAACTTGCAGAGTTTTCCAATTAACACAGCTTCAACAGCTTCTTCAACAAGTAAGTGTGGTATAATTACCAAACAAAAAGGTTTACAACTTATCTCTTCAGCACGCACACACACACACACAAAATCTTTCTTTTTCCATTTACCAAAGGTACAGACACTAACACCTCACTGCCCATACCTCACCTTTTCTTTTATTACACCATGCTGCCTGATGCTTGTCTCATTGCTGGTCTTTGCAGTCCTTAACGGGTGACCATCTTGCCTGGCAGTGGTAGGTCTTGATATGATGCTATCATATGCTATATGATGATATCTTGCTCTAGCCATCTTAAAGAACATGCTTATTATTAATAAATGTAAATCAAATATTTTAATACAGTACATTCATTTTTTCCTTTGTAAGTTTGTTTGGTTTGTGCTTGCATATTAATAACATGTTTGCGGTCAAATTCCAGATACATTTGTTATGGAAGTTTTCACATCATAAGGTTCTCAAGCACATCATCTTAGCCTTATGCACTTTCTGCACTTTGTATTTGTTTTCTAATGTCTGATGTATGTACGTCTTATATATATATATATATATATATATATATATATATATATATATATATACAGTAATACCTCGATTTACGAGCGACTTGGTATACGAGCAAATCGTTGTACGAGCATGGAGGGTCGAATCGGTGTACGAGAAAAATTTTCCCTCACCCACACGCATTTTTGTGTGGAAAAGTCCTAACGCTCAGCATCATTGTGCACATTGTGCACAGCCAGTTCCAACCCCTTTATCACCCCTTAACTCATTCATTCTCTCAGCTTCGCTTGGTTTGGCTGCATCATTCACCACAGTGCATACTTTTATAAGTGATTTACAGCGGTTTTACCTCCTGTTGTTAACATTAATTAATTGTGGTCGCTTTTGTTCAGGTAGTGAAATAAACACGTACAGTACCTCTAGTCAAGTCAAGTCACCTTTATTTATATAGCGCTTTTTACAATGTAGATTGTTTCAAAGCAGCTTTACAGGAAAAACAATATAAACAAAGTTTGTTTGGCTGAACAGAAGCCCCAAAAGAGCAGGTGAATCAATACAATTGATGAATTTTAAGTGTTAAGTTTCCCCAACTGAGCAAGCCATAGGCGACAGCGGCAAGGAACCAAAACTCCGGCAGGTGACGTAATGAATGAAGAACAGAATGGAGAAAAAACCTTGGGAGAAACCAGGCTCAGTTGGAGGACCAGTTCTCCTCTGGCCAACAGCCAAACAGTGCATGATTATTATACAGTATTGACAACAATTCAAGTCCAATATGAAGTCCAATTTGGTCCGGTTAGAGATGGGTTCATGATCGTCACAGGGGATGGTCTTGTAGAGTCGCGATCTCCGCAGACACTTCTGGGTAGTGCTGTGCTCGTGTCCAGGTCCTTCATCTGATCTGGATACGGCCCGGATCCAGCTGACCACGGTAACCTCGGAATAAATAGAGACCAATATCAGCGTAGATGCCATTCCTCTTCTGATGTATCGAGTACATCAGGTGTTATGGGAATGTTCCCGGTTCCGGCTTATCTAAATTATGCAGCCTAACAATCATTTTACATGATTTGGATTAAAAATGTATGTATAATGTGTTATGTGTATGCCAGGTCGAAGAGATGTGTTTTTAGTCTACATTTAAACTGACAGAGTGTGTCTGCTTCCCGAACTGTAATAGGAAGACTGTTCCAGAGGTTAGGAGCTAAATAGGAAAAGGATCAACCGCCAGCAGTTGACTTTGATATTCTAGGTATTATAAGCTGGTCAGTATTTTGGGATCGCAATAGATGTGAGGGACTATAATGTGTTAAGAGATCGCTCAAGTACTGGGGAGCTAAACCATTTAATGCTTTGTAAGTAATTAGCAAGATTTTAAAATGTATTCAGTGTTTAATAGGAAGCCAGTGCAGGTTTGACAGATCTGGGCTAATATGCTCATACTTCCTGGTTCTAGTAAGAACTCGAGCTGCTGCATTTTGGACCAGATGGAATTTGTTTATTAAGCGTGCAGGGCAACCGCCTAGTAGAGCATTACAATAATCTAGCCTTGAACTCATGAACGCATGAACTAACTTTTCCGCATTTGTCTTAGAGAGCATATGTCGCAATTTAGATATATTTTTAAGATGGAAGAATGCCGTTTTACAGATGCTAGAAACATGGCTTTCAAATGAAAGATTGGTATCAAAGAGCACACCCAGGTTTCTAACTGACGACGAAGACTTGACAGAGCAGCCATCGAGTGTTAGGCAGTAGTCTAGATTATTATGTGCTGAACTTTTTGGTCTAATAATTAGAATGTCTGTTTTTTCAGACTTAAGCAGTAGAAAGTTATTAGTCATCCAATTTTTTATATCAGTTATGCATTCTGTTAATTTAGTGAATTTGTTCGTTTCATCAAGATGAGAAGAAATATATAGCTGAGTATCATCAGCGTAACAATGAAAGCTAATGCCATGCTTCCTAATAACTGCACCCAAAGGACGCATGTACAGGGTCAAAAGCAATTGTCCTAGTACTGAACCTTGAGGAACTCCATACTGAACCCGTGACCGATATGACATCTCCTCATTTACTGCTACAAACTGATAACGGTCAGATAAGTATGACTTGAACCAGGCTAATGCAACTCCACTAATGCCAACATAATTTTCAAGTCTATTCAGAACTATTCACTATTTTGTGGTCAATTGTATCAAATGCAGCACTAAGGTCCAGTAACACTAACAGAGACATACAACCACGATCAGATGATAAGAGCAAATCATTTGTAACTCTAATGAGAGCAGTCTCAGTACTATGATATGGTCTAAATCCTGACTGGAAATCCTCGTAGATGCTGTTTCTTTCTAGAAAGGAACATAGTTGTAAAGATATTGCCTTTTCTAGAATCTTTGACAAGAAAGGTAGATTCGATATCGGCCTGTAATTAACTAATTCTGTAGCATCAAGTTGTGGTTTTTTAATAAGCGGTTTAATTACAGCCAGCTTAAAGGTTTTTGGTACGTATCTTAATGACAAAGAAGAATTAATAATATTAAGAAGAGGATCTATGATCTCTGGAAGCATCTCTTTCAGTAGCTTAGTTGGTATTGGGTCTAGCATACATGTTGTTGATTTTGATGATTTAACGAGTTTAGACAATTCTTCTTCCCCAATAGCAATGAAGGAGTGGAATTTTTCTTCAGGGACACTAAAATTTACTGTATTTTGGAATATTGTAGTAGACGGTTGCATGGTTATAATTTTCTCTCTAATATTATGAATTTTGCAAGTAAAGAAGTCCATGAAGTCATTAGTGCTGTGCTGATTTAAAGCATCTGGGGTTGAGGCTTTATTTCTTGTTAATTTCGTCACTGTATCAAATAAATTCCTAGGGTTGTATTTGTTTTCTTCTAAGAGGGTAGAAAAGTAAGTAGATCTAGCTGATTTTAAGGCCTTTCTGAATGCAATAGAGCTGTCTTTCCATGAAATGCGAAAAACCTCTAGCTTAGTTTTTTTCCAGCTCTGCTCCATCTTTCTGGCTGCTCTCTTGAGGGCCCGGGTGTGCTCGTTGTACTACGGTGTTGGACTATTTTCTTTAATCTTCTTTAAGCGTAACGGAGCAACAGTGTCTAAAGTGCTGGAAAAGAGAGAGTTTATAGTTTCTGTTGCAACATCAAGTTCTTCTAGGCTATCTGGGATGTTAAGTAGATGAAACTGATCAGGAAAATTATTTATAAAGCTATCTTTTGTGTTAGGAGTGATAGTTCTACTATATTTATAACAGGGAGTTAGTTTTTTGACTTTGGCTAAAGGTAATCTACACGCAACTAAGTAATGATCTGAGATGTCATCGCTCTGCTGCAGAATTTGAACAGTATCAACATTGATCCCATATGACAATATTATGTATAGAATAGCCAGCACAAAAGTCAAACAGGGATTATTACTTGCACTAGATAATTTTACATTAAGGACCATCACATCAAAAGAATTATATTTCAAATTAGACCTTTGAGCAGTACTGATCGTGTTACTATAAATTACAGCAGCACCTCCTCCTTTACCTTTCAGACGAGGCTCATGTTTATAACAGTAATCTTGAGGGGTGGACTCATTTAAAGTAATGTAATCGTCTGGTTTAGCCAAGTTTCTGTCAAACACAGCAATTCTAGTTTATGATCTGTATTCATATCATTTACAATAAGTGCTTTTGAGGAAAGGGATTGTATATTCAGTAACCGAAGCTTTATCATTTGTTCATTCACGAGTTCACACTTACAAATGATTCAGGAGCAGTAAATGGCAAGCATATTTGGCGTGCTGTCCGAGGAGAGGGCTCCGAGCTCGGTATTTAGCTCGAACCTGGAGCATTCCCCCCGTATCCTGACTTTGATAGGAACAATTAAGTGTGAGGAGTTGGGGTGGTGGAGGGATGCCGAAAAATGTCAAAGAGCTGTAGGTGAGTCAAACATGTCTATATATACATGCTTCCTCTCCTGCTGATAGGATGAGGTGTAATTGCTGATGACGTGTTGGTTGTGTTAATCATTTGAACGTGCTCCTCCCAAACTTTGTTAATAAAACATCATTTCACGAGTTCACACTTACAAATGATTCAGGAGCAGTAAATGGTAAGCATATTTGGCGTGCTGTCCGAGGAGAGGGCTCCGAGCTCGGTATTTAGCCCGAACCTGGAGCCAAAAATTGCAACCTAGTCGGACAGCCACTAAAGATTTTGATGACCCCCCAAAGAATTGCAAGGTTACAGCTGTGAGTTCGGGAGGGCATATGAATGTTACTGTAGAGGGCTTGAGGTGCGGAGGGGATGATATGGCTTTAGCATTGGATATGTGTTTGTTGTTCAATTTGTTGCAAGAAAGAGAATTGGGTGTAATTTGGTTTCTGGGTGTATGAGGGGTACCTCTGAAACTATTCCCCTGGCTGCCATAGGAGTAGGGAGGTATGTAGTGACCGCAGTAGGGGAAACCCCCTGTGGTCGCTACAGGAGCAGGGGGCACGTCGCTGCCGTGATAGTGGAAACCCCTCGGGGCCGCCGCGGGAGGCAGGAGGTACATTGCTGCCGTGACGGTGGAAACCCCTCGGGGCCGCTGTGGGAGCAGGAGGCCCATCACTATTGTAGCAATGGAAACCCCTTGGGGCCCTCACAGGAGCAGGAGGCACGTCAACGTCGTAGCAGGGGAAAACCCCTCTGGGCCCCCGTGTCGGCAGGAGGCACGTCACTGTCGCAGCAGGGGAAACCCCTCTGGGCCCCCGCGTCGGCAGGAGGCACGTCGCTACCATTACAGCGGAAGAACCCCTCGGGGCCGCTGTGGGAGCAGGAGGCACATCACTACCGTAGCAGTGGAAACCCCTCGGGGTCCCCACAGCAGCAGGAGGCACGTCAACGTCGTATCAGGGGAAACCTCTCTGGGCCCCCGCAGTGGCAGGAGGCACGTAGCCGTCGCAGCAGGGGAAACCCCTCTGGGCCCCCACGTCGCTACCATTGCAGCGGAAAACCCCTCGGGGCTGCTGCAGGACCAAGGTGGTGCGTCGCTGCCGCGGTGGTGGAAACCCCCGTGGTCGCTGCGGGAGCGGGAGGCACGTCGCTGCCGTGGCAGTGGAAACCCCTCGGGGCTGCCGTGGGAGCAGGAGGCACGTCGCTGCTGCGACGGTGGAAACCCCTCGGGGCCGCTGTGGGAGCAGGAGGCACGTCGCTGCTGTGACGGTGGAAACCCCTCGGGGCCGCTGTGGGAGCAGGAGGCACATCACTACCATAGCAGTGGAAACCCCTCGGGGCCCTCACAGCAGCAGGAGGCACGTCAACGTCGTAGCAGGGGAAACCCCCTTTGGGCCCCTGCAGCGGCAGGAGGCACGTCAACGTCGTAGCAGGGGAAAACCCCTCTGGGCCCTTGCAGCGGCAGGAGGCACGTCAACGTCGCAGCAGGGGAAAGCCCCTCAGGGCCCCCGCGGTAGCAGGAGGCACGTCGCTACCATTGCAGCGAAAAACCACCCTGGGCTACCGCAGGACCAAAGAGGTACGTCGCTGCCGCGGTGGTGGAAACTGATTTGAAAAATTGGCTCTCTTGGGAGTATGAAAGCACATCAACCCTGTAACTGGACTCCTGCGGAAGCGTCACTGCTGCGGTAGTGGAAGTTAGAGAGAGCTTGCTCCTGCGGGAGCGTCACTGCTGCGGCAGTGGAAGTTAGAGAGAGCTTGCTCCTGCGGGAGCGTCACTGCTGTGGCAGTGGAAGTTAGAAAGAGCTGGCTCCTGCGGGAGCGTCACTGCTGCGGCAGTAGAAGATAAGCTTGCTCCTGCGGGAGCGTCACTGCTGCGGCAGTGGAAGTTAGAAAGAGCTGGCTCCTGCGGGAGCGTCACTGCTGCGGCAGTAGAAGATAAGCTTGCTCCTGCGGGAGCGTCACTGCTGCGGCAGTGGAAGTTTAGAGAGAGCTTGCCCCTGCGGGAGCGTCACTGCTGCGGCAGTGGAAGTTAGAGAGAGCTTGCTCCTGCGGGAGCGTCACTGCTGCGGCAGTGGATAGTTTGGGAAGGGGTGAAGGAAGATTTAGTTTGGGAAAGGAAATTAGGAGAAAAAGAAGCCGGGGCCTTGTGCGGAGCAGCCTCACGCTTAGGTCGGCCCCTGGGGCTTGGGGGGTGGGGGGAACGGAAGGATTAGAAAGAGGGAAGGTTTGGGAAAGGACATTAGGAGGAAAGAAGTCGTAAGGGCAGGCCAGACGTAAGGGAGAGGGTTAGGAATGGGTATGTTATGAGCATCTGAGGAAACCGAAAATTTCCCCTTGGCTGACTCCTGCGGGAGTGTCACTTCTGCGGCAGTGGATAATTAGAGAGAACTGGCTGAGCATTGCTGCTGTGGCAGTGGAGGATTGAGAGACCTGGCTCCTGCGGGAGTGTTAGTGCTGCGGCAATGGAAAGCAGTGGCCATGAAGTTGTAAGTGGGGAGGAGCTGATGCTTAACAGAAGACCTTGTTTGATGCGCGATCTGTTTGGTCTGATGTGGCTCTTGAAAGCTTCTGAAGACCAGCAGCGCAATGCTTGTATTTGCTGTTGGGAAAGGCCTTTGCGCAGCCGTGGTTGCTGCACCTATGCGAAATGAATGGCTGGATGAATGGTCTGTTGGGAATCCGGTTTGGGGTAGCGTAGCTTTAAGAAGTTTGAAACCGGAACTTGTAATGGGGTGGAATCGTCTATGGAGAGTGGGACGGATGGGAGTTTTGCCTGCGAGTTTCTGAAATGAAAGTAGGCTGAGTGGATGTGATGGTGAGTTATGAGCATCTGAGGAAACCAAAAGCCAGTATGAACATGGCTTCACTGCTGCGGCAGTGGGAAAATTCCCCCTTGGCTGACTCCTGCGGGAGTGTGGGGGAACATTGTGAGGGACCAAATAATCAGCACAAGGAACACCACCTTTTACTCAAAAAATGGCATTTATTAGTGCCCAAACAAAGTAACTTACAACAAACAAACTAAACAAACAAACAAAAGTAAAACAAACCAGGAGGCTAACTGAGTAAGGCTAACACAAAAAGGGGGAAACAAAATAACTACATCCTACACAATACTAAACAAATCAAAATTAAACCCAACATATAAATATACCAAATCCAACATAAAAAAAGAAAATGTAATGAAACACTATAAAAATGTACAACCTAAGAAATCAATTTACAAAGACAAACATTTTTCTTCCACCCCTGGGAAACGCCAGCACATAGTAGATCCGGACGGAACCAATTACTTAATCTTCTGTTCCCGCTAGTGATGGCCAAATGAAGCGTTTCGAAGCATCACTGCTTTCTGATACAATTGTGTCAAAAATGGTTCATTACTCGAAGCTTCATTCAGATACAAATTGCAGCCCCGTCTCCTGGTGAAGTAAATGTAATGCAACAAAGCTGACAACCAATAAATAGAAGGAGGCTTACATGTTAACCCCCGTTTATTACGTGTTTACCGAGGTGATCAAAACTGAAACAGTGTTAGTGCTGTGAAACTCATTTATCTTGGCGAATTTGACCAATACTGATGATACTGAGACACTTTGATAATAAAACATTAAGCATGATGTGTGTGTGTGTGTGTGTGTGTAATTATTTCTTTAGACAAGGACAGAAGATTAGACCAGCTTAAAAAAAAGTTGGGAACATCACAGAAATTCTAATGGTTTCTATTAAAATACCAACGGGAACCATTGGCTTTTACCATTTAAACCGCTACAGAATATTTTTTTGTAATGTGTTTGGGATATATTCCATTAGGATTCAATGCCCCCACCAATAGAACCCAATACACATTAGTAGAGACCACTATAATTCCCATTACAACCAATACAATTCCCATGAAAACCATTAAATCCAATAGAAATTCTGTAATGTTTTCTATAGTTTTTTTGTAGGGCAGTATCATGCCTGAAAGCTTTATCTTGCTTTGCTGAGGTGGGACTGATATTTTTGTGTACTGTACTTGTATAATGTATCAGAGGGCTTTGATGTTTTTGTCTTTGACGCATGTTTTTATGTAACAATGTTCGTATGTTCTTTAATAATACAAATAAATAAATAAACATGTGGCAGAGGGTATGCTTTGGGTACATGTAGAAAGCTTAGACAAAGTGTTCATAAAATGGTATGGTTTTTATTCAGAAATTTGTTTTTCTCCAGTCTTTGGTGAAAGGCGATTTCTTTTCTTTTTCTTTTTTTTTCCTATTTCGCCAGCTTTAGAGAACATTCTCTTATATGGAACAGATGATGCAGGAGTACACAAAACAGTTTAGAAAACTGATATAAATGAGGATATATTGCTTTGAATATACAACACTGAAATAAACTCAATCCACTCTCAACAATAACGCAAATGCGACGGTTTGACAACAAACGGTTTGGTTTCACTTTTATAAGAAATACAGCCGGCAGGTTTGAAACCCGTCAACACTGGATCGGGCTGTCAAAGCAGTCAGGTGGTTCACTGCCGGAGTGAAGCAGTGTGTTTGCTTCAAACGTCATTTTCACGTGACTAGTGACGTAATGATACAAGCTCCGAAGCAGTGGTTCATTGCAAGGACCGTTCGAGTTTGAAGCAAGCTTCGGAGCGTCGGTGTCAGACGTAACATCACTAGTTCCCGCCCGGATTCCAATGTCTGTCACCCCGGGACGCCATGTCTGCCAAACAGTCACTCCTCTTTACTTAAACTCAAAAAAAAAGAAACAAATAAACAATAGATACAATGCAACTAAAGATGTAAAACACGTAACCAACAAAGAATAAATAAATACTATCAAATCATGAAATGATTACAAACAAAACACAAGTGAGCACGTACCTACAGTTAAGGTGTTTGCATGTGTGTATGTAATGTTCACATTACCACCTTTGTGTGGCTGCCACTAGGGCCATCACAAACATCATGGCTGCGGCAATGGAGGCGGCAGTGGAATAATTTCCATTTGAACTGAGTTCATGCGGGGAGTGTGGAGGTGCATCACTACTGCGGAAATGGAGAACTTCCTCTGAACTAATCGCGTGTTGGATAATGGAGATTGTCTATTTCCTCGACTTCTGTTGTCTCTTGTGGCGGTGAAAGCCATTTCTGGAGAGACTGATTTGATCGAATGTAACTCCTGAAAGCTTCCGATGACCTGCGGCCCAGTGCTTGGATCTGCTGGTTTTGGGACACAAGGTGTGGTGGGGTGATTTAAGTCTTCTGTGAAGAGTGGGTCGGATGGGAGTTTGGCCTGATCTCTTAAATGAAGGTTGGCTACGAAGGATTGTTGCTGTTGGAGTAAGAAAAAGCCTTATGGTTTGGTCTCTCTTACTTTCGTTGTGCAGCGCTGACGAGTCAGAATATGGATGGATTTGGATTAAGGTTGGATGTGATGGAATAAGAGGAACTGGAATCTATATGGCTCGACCATGGCGTTGAGTGGTCGGACGACATTTGGGTGGAATCCTTGGCGGAGAGTACGGATACGGATTTCCAACATAATTGGTTGTCTAGTGTCTGAGCTGGTGGGTTGAGTTCTTGATATACCATTGATGAGCAGAGGATTAGGTTTCGGCAGTGAGAAGTAGATTTCACCTAGGTAACCCATGGTGAAGCTGGCTTGGAAGTTCTTGGTGTTATTGGAATGCAATACGAGTCGGTGGTAGTGGGTAGAGACCATGTGGAGCAGACCACATGTGGAGTGGAAAGTCTTGAACTTTTCCACTCCACATGTAATCTTCCAAGGGAGTGGTTTGAAGCGAAAAGCTTGAAGAATGGACATTTAGAGGCGTCGATAAATATCAACTCTGAATATTGATATACTGGTTGGGAATAGGTCCACCTCTGGTGGCAGCAGCCTAAACTTCAGTTGGGATTTGTGTTCAACTGTTGATGGTGACAGAGGTGGTTCCAAGCAGCAGTGTTTATGGAATGGCATAGCAGGGAAAAGGATGAAAGAAGAATTAGCATGGTGGAGAGAATTAGGTGGAAAAAGGCCAGGGGCGAAGCCACTTGCGGAGGCAGCCTCACGCTTGGGTTGACACTTGGAACCCGGAGAGAGACAGAAAGGGTAGAAAGGGAAGATAAGACGGTGTCTGGGCCTGTGCCGCCAGTGGAGGCAGCCTCACGCTAGAATCGGGAGGCCGGGCTGCAGGCCAAACATAGGGGAAAGGTTAGGCACATGCTGCCGTTGCTAAGCCTGCACCGCTGGCATGTGAGGTGCAGTGCTGGAAAACTGCAGTGTGCTGCTGCGTCTTAACGCTTGGCGATCTGTTTTTGCAAGGGAGAGATATGAAGATTTAAGGAACGTACGTTTGAGGCATTTTGAAGGTAGAGTTGATTTGGAGATGGTACAGCTGACTGGAGCGAGACCTATTCTAGTTAGATTTGCTTTGGTCGTCCTCCTTCACTATTGATACGAGTGCTGAGGTGTCGTAGGAAGTTGGGCAAGAAGAAGGTGGATGTCTTGATGGTGGAGGTGAAGGCAAGCCTCAGCGTCATAGGGTGCGACAACGGAGCGGAAGAGCTGGCGACCGCGTGGTGTTGTTGGAGGCTCGGTTGCAGTGTTTGTTGAGTGCAAGAGCTCCTTTCGACAGTGGGATACAGTGAAGGAACTTGAGAGGAAGAGTTTATCGTGAAACTGGTACATCTCAATCTTGGACAATGTGGCGAAAGGCGGGGCATCACATGATCGCCTGCTAAATTTTAACACAGGCTGGCGCTATGTAAATTTTAACATAGGCTGGCGCTATGTAAATTTTAACATAGGCTGGCGCTGAGCCAGAGAAAGCGCTCAAAGCTTGTTGCTGTTCAGAGTTTCAATCTCTTGAATTATTTTGGTTACAGACGTCTAAATACACGCAAGAAACAACAAAATCAATATGGTTTGTAAAAAACATTGATTTCCATAAGTAAAACCTTTCAATTATAAAATTGACAGTTGAATTTATATCAGATGCATGTTACATATTTAATTTCAAAACAAACTTACCTATTGGAAATCGAAATATCAAAGTTTATGAAAGTTCACAAACTTATTGGCTTTGAATAAACCCTGAGCAGGGGTTCATCCAAATATCATAGACTTATAAAGCTTATCATAGACTTAAAGGATTGAAACAGTGAAGGCAAAGAATTACTTTGAAATAGGAAGTGCAGATGGTTTCTTTCCAGCGAGTCCACTTAATAGCCGATTAAGTTGAAACAACAAGGCAGCGTTGGCAATAAAGTACTTGATTCTTGTGTGGCGGCTGAGCGCGCGATCGACTGTAATGAGCGCGATCTGAAGCGGCGCGTGCGATCGGACTGTACTGCGCGCGATCTGACTTCGGTGCGCGCTACTGCTTGAGTTGCGAGGAAGCGGCGTGTTACTTTAAAACAATCACATCTTAGACGTGGGTTCCCCGGAACAGTAGTATTGAGATGGCACAACTGCTCGTGATTTAGCGATGCTGAAATAAAAGCGCCGGGAAGGATTAAAGCTGCTCTTGTTTGTGTGAGCTGACGGACAGAGAGAGTGTGAGCTGAAATTGCAGCGCGGTCTGCTGAGGCTCGCGACGGCGGCGGCGGCCTGGCTAGCAGGAAGAAAGCGGCATTGCCTGAGAGTCGAGCTTGCAGCTCAACCAGCTTTATTATCCTTTCTCAATGGCAGGAGCGATTAAAAGGGGCCGCTGTAGAGCTGCTGGATACGGATGTTTGCTTGGTGGCGAGAACAGGCCTCGCGTCTTACTGTGCGTTTGCTTGTTGTTGCTTAGGACCATAGGCGGAGTTTGGGGGGGGGGGGGGGGCACTGCCCCCACTGCCCCCCCAGACCAGAGCCAATTAATGCCTGCCTTGTGCTTTGAATATTTTTTTGTTATTACAGAATTCATATTTTTTCGTTTTATCTATCAAATCTAAATCTATGAAATCTATCAGAAGAGAAGACCGTGGACATCTACGCATCTCGGAAAAAAGAGGCGGCTTCTTCTGCATTAGGTAAGATATTGTAATGTCTGAAGTAGTTCTATGACAGGTCAAGGGAGGCTCTGTTTATGAACTTTAATCAGAATGAAGAAGAACACACTGTAACAACCGCACCCGTCTAACACACTCGCTTTGCACTTCTGAACTCCCCGTGTTAACCCTATTACTGCCGATGCAAAACAAAACAGCAACTATAAAGAGTCTGTTCTATTCGCTATTCTTTGTATAAAGCAGTGGTTCTCAAATAGTGGGGCGATGCCAGGGGGTACATGCTTTTTTGCCAGGGAACTTCTTCTTGCACTGAACAAGAGCAGCATATATGAAGTTCAGATAACCGTCCCCTCATCCTCTGACGTGTACGATCACACCGGTGTTCATGTGTCACGTGATCTACCACTACATTCACACGTGTTTTCACGCGATATCTGGCACTGATCCAAAAAATGACGTGCTCAGAGCTTGTCATTTATCACAATAATTCAGTGTTTTCAACCACATAAGATATCTTTTAGGTTTCAACAAGTTGAGCCAACAAGTTGGTGACTATTTTGAATTATCTATTATACAGCGCTTTTTCTGACTGCGGTATGTCAGGTGACAAGCATGACGCGTTGCCATGGAAACAATAAGGCGAAAGTTCCAAAATGGGGGGACGGGGGGCGGCCGACATTTTTACCTCTTCCTAGGGGGGCGTGACAGAAAATAATTGAGAAGCACTGGTATAAAGTCATTGTTCATTGTAAATGTATTGTATATGTAGAATGAATGAATGAATATAAATATGATATAAAAAAAAAAATCTGAGCTCGTGGTCTGCTGGCCTGGTAGGTGCCCCCCCAAGCACAAAAGTGAAACTCCGCCTATGCTTAGGACCCGTTTGTTTGGTCTGGCACCCGTGATGTATTGCTGAGGGTGATATAATATAGTTAGCATGGTGTTAGGCGGATGAGGATCACTACTGGGTCCGGAGGTTTTCGTACAGAATCCATCTAACGAGTGGAGCTCGATTTCGGGTGTATTGTGACCAGAAGGCGGAGCCACAATGTCGAGCAAACTGTCAAAGCTGCCGAAAAATGTCAAAGAGCTGTAGGTGAGTCAAACATGTCTATATATACATGCTTCATCTCCTGCTGATAGGATGAGGTGTAATTGCTGATGACGTGTTGGTTGTGTTAATAATTTGAACGTGCTCCTCTCGAACTTTGTTAATAAAACATCATTTTGTGTTATATCCATTCTTAGTTGTTTGTAAATCAATTAAATTTTTACTCTTAAACGGTTTTGAGAGATTTTTGTATTTGCTAATTCGGGGAACAGACACAATCTCTATAGGATGATATCTAGGTGAAAGAGTCTCTATGTGTTGGAATTTATCTGACCTCTGTGACGTGAGACAGCTAGCAGATGGTCGGTTTAGCCAGTTTGTCTGCTTCCTGACCTGGGCCCCAGTTAGTCAAGGTTTAACTCTAAGACTATATGCCAAATTACTAGAGAGAAGAGCGGCACCATCCCAGGTGGGATGAATACCATCTCTTTTCAACAGGTCAGGTCTCCCCCAAAAACTTTTCCAATTGTCTATAAACCCTATGTTATTCTGCGGGCACCACTTAGACATCCAGCCATTGAGTGAGGATAATCTGCTAAGCATCTCATCACTCCTGCGCATAGGAAGAGGGCCAGAGCAAATTACGGTGCCTGACATCGTACTTGCGAGTTCACACACCTCTTTAATATTAGTTTTAGTGATCTCCGACTGGCGAAGTCGGACATCATTAGCGCCGACATGAATGACAATCTTAGAATATTTACGATTAGCCTTAGCCAGCACTTTTAAATTTGCTTTGACGTCAGGCGCTCTGGCTCCTGGCAAACATGTGACTATGGTGGCTGGAGTCTCTATTTTCACATTCCGAGTAATAGAATCGCCAATCACTAGGGCACATTCAACAGGTTTCTCAGTGGGTGCGTCACTGAGTGGGGAGAACCTGTTTGATGTTCTGATCAGAATGGAACAGTGGTTTTTTGACCCGCAATTATGCCGTCTCACAGTCACCCAGTTGCCCTGCTGCACAGGCTCTACAACCAGAACCGAACAATGTACAGGGTTTGCTAAGCTAGTCACATCCAAAGTAGTATGTAAAGCCCTTGCATTCTTACTATCCTCGATTAAAGTTTGGATGCGTGTCTCTAATTCTGAGATCTTCTCTGTCAGCCTAACTATGTCCCTACATTTATCACATGTAAAGCCTTCACAGCTGACTTTTTTTGAGACAGAAAGACTATGCATGAAGCAGGCAGTGCAAGTGAAAATTTTGAGAGAAGATGACATGACTCACCGCGTGTGTTGATCCAACTTGTTGACCAGTTGTTTGATGAAGTCGGGAAAAAAGGCGCGAGCGAGAAAAACGCTGTATGCACGGACAGTAAGATAGCACAATGCTAACGCGTTTAGCGACTTAGATTAAAGCTAACGATTACAATATATTAAATAATCTAATATTGTATTTAGCAATATAAACGAACGTCGAGTTTAAGATCTAAAACAAAAATCAAGTTTATATGACAGTACAAACACAATCCACTCGAGCAGACAGGAAACAGCAGTGCAGTAGTCAAAAACGGTCCGTCTGGAACAATCAGCCACACAGAAGGTGACACACGTTGAGAGCAGTAACTGTCAGGTTTCATGAATTCATTGTCTCCTAGTTCTGCCTGTGTGTGTGTGTGTGTGTGTGTATGTGGTCACTGAGCACTGACACACCTGATTCTCATATCATCTCCCCGCTTTCCTTCGCAGCTCTTGTGCATTTGTTCGTTCGCGACTCACGTGCGTTCGTTCATTCGCGGCTCCCGTTTCCTTTCATTTGTTCGTGGCTCCCATGCGTTCGTTACTCCTCAGCTGAAGTGCATTACAGTAAATTGTCAAGTATTTTTAGAGTTTGTCAATTATTAATTAGTATATACTGGGCCTCATTTCTGATCTGGATCTCATTTGTGACTAGACTGCTACAGAAACTTCTATCTGGGCTAAAAGATACTAGGATGTTTTTCTTTTAACACGACAAATTAACTTTGACATGTAGTCTGCTTTTTTTTGGCACATTTCTTTTCTTGTTCTTCTCCCCCCCCCCCCCCCCCCCCCCCCCCCCCCCCCCATGACAATTGAAAACTATGATCACTAAAAGTATATGCTGAAATCCCAGATCTCTGAGAATTAAGAGGTGCGTGCCCTGTATCTTGCATGTCATAGATTTTAAGAGATTCCCTTTACAGCAGTCTATAGGGAGTTATAATTGGACAAAGACTCAATTTTAGCTGTTCAGATGAGTCTGGATGATGTGTGGTCTCGTGTGTCTTGTCCTCTTTAATTTTCTATGCCTCATGGCAGTGTAGCTATAAAAACTTCCATGAACATGGCCTATGAGAATGTCATCTAGGTCTATAAAAATGTTCACTCTAAGAAATCGAATGATTTGTCTACCAGTATTGAGGTACCACTGAGAAAGAACTGTAATCTAATTGGTCATGACAATAATAATTTTACCTTGATCAAGAATATTGTTGCTGTGACCCCTGGTTAAGGATAGCAAAATTGTTGTGAAACAGAGTGGGGACATTTAAAATATCAGTCAGGGGACCAGTTCTCCTCTGGCCAACAGCCAAATAGTGCATGATTATTATATTGACAACATTTCAAATCCAATATTAAGTCCAATTTGGTCCGGTTGGAGATGGGTTCATGATCGTCACAGGGGAGGGTCTAGTAGAGTCACGGTCTCCGCAGATACTTCAGGGCTGTGTTGTGCTCGTGTCTAGGTGCATGTCCTTCATCTGATCTGGATAGATACAGCCCAGATCCGCCTGACCATGGTAACTTCGGAATAAACAGAGACTAATATCAGTGTAGATGCCATTCTTCTTCTGATGTATCGAGTACATCAGATTTTATGGGAATGTTCCCGGTTCTGGACCTAAATTATGCAGCCTAACAATCATTTTACATGATTTGGATTAAAAATGTATGTATAGTGTGTTATGTGTATGCCACGTTGAAGAGATGTGTTCTTAGTCTAGATATAAACTGACAGAGTGTGTCTGCTTCCCGAACTGTGTTAGGAAGACTGTTCCAGAGTTTAGGAGCTAAATAGGAAAAGGATCGACTGCCAGAAGTTGACTTTGATATTCTAGGTATTATAAGCTGGTCAGTATTTTGGGATCACAATAGACGTGAAGGACTATAATGTGTTAAGAGATCGCTCAAGTACTGTGGAGCTAAACCATTTAATGCTTTGTAAGTAATTAGCAAGATTTTAAAATGTATTCGGTGTTTAATAGGAAGCCAGTGCACGTTTAACAGAACTGGGCTAATATGCTCATCTTCCTGGTTCTAGTAAGAACTCGAGCTGCTGCATTTTGGACCAGCTGGAATTTGTTTATTAAGCGTGCAGGGCAACCACCCAGTAGAACATTACAATAATCTCTCCTTGAACTCATGAACACATGAACTAACTTTTTAGCATTTGTTTCAGCATATATATCGCAATTTAGATATATTTTTAAGATGGAAAAATGCCGTTTTACAAATGCTAGAAACGTGGCTTTCTAAGATTGGTATCAAAGAGCACACCCAGGTTTCTAACTGACGACGAACACTTGACAAAGCAGCCATCAAGTGTTTGGCAGTAGTCTAGATTATTATGTGCATAACTTTTTTGTCTACTAATTAGAATCTCTGTTTTTTTCAGAATTAAGCAGTAGAAAGTTATTAGTCATCCAATTTTTTATAATCGACATAACCGATAAGAAAATGCTTAGACAATGAGGGAGTTTGGCGGTTCCACCTCAAAAACGTCGACATAATAGGGTTGGCGAGTTAACCGAGGTCGAGATAAGTGGATTCCACTGTAAAAGGTTATCATCATTTAATCAAGCTAATGTCATTCCAGACTTGTTTGACTTTCTTTCTTTCCTTCTTTCTTCTGTGTAATACAAAATACAATATTTAGAACAAATTTAGTAACAAACAGCATTCAAACATTTCTCTAAATATCTTCTTTATTTGTTTCACAGAAGAAACAAAGGCATACATATTTAAAACAACACAAGGAAATTGTGTGAGAATTTTCAATAATAAATCATTTTCTTTATTTTTTTGGCAAACCATTTCCTCCAGGTTTTTCTATCACTACTGAAGGAATTAACCAGCGCAGCACCTTCTTGAGGGGACAAATGGATGTGCCAACATTTTAATTGACCTAGTTTGGCTTGTAGATTGGCATTTTAAGTTATACTTTTTAATATGGGTAGATTTTTCACATGACCGTCATTTTACAATGTTAATAAATGCTGTTAAAACCCGGTAGCCAAAGAATCAGAAATATATTTCTCCATGGCCTCCCTTTCAGGAACGGAAAGCGAGTATAACTTGCCCTTAGGCGGAGACATACCTGGCAGGATATCTATTGCACAGGGACGGTGGGACGGTGCGGAGGAAGAGAAGCAGCCCGAGACTTACTGAACACTTCCTTCAGGTCGAGGTACTCTGGGGGCACGTTAGACAGACTCATCGGCTCCTCCTGCAACACAGAACTAGACACAGACGGACATGCAGACACAAGACAAATGTCATGGCACTGATCACTCCAGCTCGAGATGTTACTGTGTCCCCAGTCAACCCTGGGATTGTGCTTGATTAACCAGGGATGAACGAGGACGATGGGAACCAGGGGGGAGTCCGTGATGAAAAAGTCTATTGTCTCTGTGTGGTTACCTGCAGTGGTGAGGCTGAGGGGAGTGGTTTTAAGTGAAATGTCTGGTAGGCTTTGTCCGCCCAAAGCGTTGACTGCAATGGGGTGTGTGAGGTGCTCGGTGGAGATCTTGAGTTTAAGTGCCAACGAGTAGTCCATGAAGTTGCCCTCAGCCCCAGAATCCAGAAGTGCTTGACAGTGATGAGAAGTGTTGGCCCATTGAAGTCTTACCGGGAGGAGAGTCGATGAGAGAGACTGATTGACATTGATAGCGCCTGTCAGTAGCCCCCTCCTTACTGGCGGGCGCGGGGCTTTTACCGGGCACTGGGAGATGAAGTGTCCCTCTCTGGCACAATAGATGCAGAGCCCCAGGGCTCTGCGACGTTCTCGCTCCTCCCGGGAAAGCCGAGCTCGACCAACCTGCATGGGTTCATGATCGTGACTAGGACTGACCGTGCCGGGATGTTGTGTGGAGAGTGTCGTCGGTGACCCTGGACCTACTGCTGGAGTGGGACGGAACTTGCTACGCTCCAATCGAGTGTCCACTTGCAGCGCCAGCTCTATGAGGTCGTTGAGTCACAGAGGTAGGTCCAGGGCGTAAATCTCACGTTGGACACGGTCAGCCAACCCATGCAGGAACCTGTCCCACTGCGCCTCTTCGTTCCACTTGCAGTCAGCCGCGAGTGTACGAAATTCGATGGAATAATCGGAGACCGACCGGTCTCCCTGCTTGAGGTCTGCAAGTCTCCGAGCTGCCTCGCGGCCGACCGCAGACCGGTCGAGAAGGTCTGGAACAAGGAGCAGCATGGGTCTTGATTTTCCCACACCGCCGTTCCCCATTTAGTTGCCAGTCCCGAGAGCAGTGTAATGACAAGTGCAACTTTTGCCTGTTGAGTAGCATAGGTCTGTAGTTGGAGTGAAAAAAAACAGAGCATTTTGTAATGAATGATCTGCAAAAGTCAGGCTCACTGGAGTAACGTTCAGGAGGTGGGAGGTGGGGTTCTGACTGCCCTGCGGGATGGCTGATGGTGGGGGGAACAGGGGGTGGGGCTGGCACAGCGGGAACAGGCAGCTGTTTGAATCTGCTGGTGAGCTCGGACACCTGCGCCGCGAGCGTTTGTACGGCGCGCCCGGCGGCCAGCATTTGTTCCTCCTGCCTGTCCATGTTGTGTGAAATGAATTCCTGTCAGTTGGGAACAGTCGCTGAATCCATCCTGGTCGAGTCGTTCTGTCAGGAAAACACAACGCCGGATTCAAATGCAAATGTATATTTATTAAATGAATGAGATGAGGAACTGAGAGGTAATGTCCAGATGAGGCAGGTGGCGCAGGGACTCAATGGGCAGACGATAGACGGTGCAGTGCAGTGTAATCCAAGGTGCGTGGCGTGGAGAGTGAAACACGGAACAGCAGATCGGGACACGAAGACACTCTGACGCTGACACTCACGCTGACAATGACGCTGGATATAGGAAGACGCAGACACGGGAGTCGGGAACACTGAAGCGGTCGACGTGGAACATGGAGAGACAATGACTCGATAACAAGGGTGTGGTGAGAGAGCACTAAATAGGCATAGAAGATATGGATCAGGTGTGTGATGATAGCGGTGGCGGTGATCAGTGACCACGCCCCCACATTCATCCTGCATGCATACACAGGCAGTAATAGGAGACATTTTTGCACAAAAGTAAGCTCTTAGTTATTCTAGTTTGATGCATGAGTTTGGTGATGGTACAAATATAGCTTCCATTGAATTAAATGACTTAGCATCTCTGTCTGTAGCTGCCCCCCCCCCCCCACTGCTTTATATGCATACTGCTGAGTTAATGTTGACTAATTAATTTGATGCAAATTATTAAGTTCATGATGAAGTTGGATGAGATCCACACACATCATATGCACAGACTACATAATAGAATTTTGCTGTCCTCCCAGTACAGTACATGTTTCTCAAATCACAGTTAACACTAGATGATTATTTGATTATACAGTTATTTGTTGAAAAAAAACAGCACCAAAGAGATAAGTAATTATGTTTTTGAATTTTGTTTTGGCAGTAATGCAGACAATTCTATAAACTAAGTTAACTCTGCAGTAAATAAACCATCATAAACCAAATTAAAATGGATAGTATTAATACAATGTAGAAAGATACAGCACTCGTTGATTGTAGTTTTTCTACACAATTATAATTTTAACGTTTAAGAATGTTTTAACTGTTTAACAGGATGCTCCCTTACATTCTAAGTTTAATTTCATGTAATTTTACAGTAAAAAACTTTTTTAGTGTTTATTTAGTGTTCTGTGTAATATATATATATATATATATATATATATATATATATATATATATATATATATATACAGTAATACCTCGGTTTATGAGTTTAATTCGTTCCAAGAGCGAGCTTGTAAACCAAAATGCTCGTACACCAAAACAAATGTCCCCATAAGAATGCACTAAAATCAATCTATTCGTTCCACACGACCACAAATGCCCATTTAAAAAAATATTTTTGGTTTTACCCTATTAATTGCAGTTAAAATTATTTACCATTAAGATCTCATATAAATACTCTTGAATAATTGACAATTCTATCTATTCTATTTATCCCTTAGTTTTGTCGACCGTTGGGGCACCACTGATGATCTGACAACCAACTTCCTCCATTCCAATCTGTCCTCTGCTACTCTCACTGTATCACTCAGCTTCATTTCTGTCCACTCTGAGATGTTTTCCTCCCATCTTTTCCTCGGTCTTCCTCTTCTTCTCCCTCCCTTCACAGTACCTTGCATGATCGTCTTTGCAAGCCCTGTTGATCGTGTGACATGTCCATACCATTTCAATTTGCGCTTTTTCACAATGGTCAATAGCTCTTCATAGGGCCCAATGGCCTGCTTAATTCTGTTTCCCACTTCCTCATTTGTGACATGATCTTGGTATGTAATGCCAAGCAACCTTCAAAAGCATCTCATCTCAACAGCTTGCATCCTCCTTTCGAGATCCCTTGTCAGGGTCCATGTAACAAGGGAGCGCATCAGTCTGATCTTTGACTGAGATGTTTCTGATTTTCCAGACTGGTCTTGAATTTTTGGATAATTTTTGGTCTTCTCTGCACTTATTTCCATACCAAAAGCAGTAGCTGTCCTCTCCAGTTTTTCTACCAACTGAGCTAGCTCTTCCTCATTTCCTGCAAGGCCATCGATGTCATCAGCAAAGCGCAGATTCGTTATTATTCTGCCACCAATACTGACAGATCCTTCATGATCTTCCAGTGCATCTGTCATGATTCTTTCAAGGAAGATGTTGAAGAGAGTAGAGTAGGTGAAAGCAAGCAGCCCTGCTTGACTCCAACAGTTGTCCTAAACCAATCTCCTATTTGACCATTGAAGCACACTGCGCTGGTGGCCTTGCTGTAAAGGCTTTCTATGACTTTGATCAGGTTAGCATTGATGTTGTACAGCTTCACAGTGGACCAAAGGGCTGCATGACATACTCTGTCAAATGCCTTCTTGAAGTCTATAAACACATGATAAAGGTCGTCTTGGTGCTGTAGGTATTTCTCACATATTATTCTCAAGTTGAAAATCTGTTGTGCTTCGCCCTGGTCTGAAGCCTGCCTGCTCATCAGCTATGATTTCCTCAGCCCGTAGCTTCAGTCTGTTTAAAATTATTTTTAACATGACTTTGCTTGGGTGGCATATAAGACTGATTGTATGATAGTTCTGACATTCTTGTAAATTGTTTTTTTTTCGGGAGAGGTACTATGAGAGACTGTGTCCATGGTGTTGGCCATTGCCCTGTTTGCCAGATCTTGTTGCAGATTGTTAGTAGGGCACTTGTCATGGCTTCTCCCCCTTCTTGGACTAGTTCTGCAGGGATGTTATCTGCTCCTGCTGCCTTCCCTTTTTTCAATGCTTTCACTGCAGTCTCTACTTCTTCACGAAGGATGGGGTAGTTGTCAGTGTTGGTCACTGATGGTTTGTTGAGTATGTACGGGTCCCCAGTAGGTCTTTGGTTGTACAGGTCTGAGCAGTATTCTGTCCATCTCTTAAGAATATCTTGTTCTTCTGTAAGACATTTCCCACCCTTATCCTGAATGATGGTGGAGCGTCTTTGTTTTACACTGTGAAATGTGCGTGGGTGAAGGACAAATTTTTTCGTACACCGATACAATGCTCGTACACCAATTTGACCCTCCGTGCTTGTACACCAATTTGCTCGTATACCAAGTTGCTCGTAAACTGAGGTATTACATATATATATATATATATATATATATATATATATAGTGGGGATCGAAAGTCTGGGCACCCCAGGTAAAATTTGTATTAATATGCATAAAGAAGCTGAGAAAATAGGAAAAATCTCCAAAAGGCATCAAATTACAGATTAGATGTTCTTATAATATGTAAAAAATAAAAAATAATTTTTTTTTTATTTTATTTCCATCATTTACACTTTCAAAATAACAGAAAACAAAAAATGCATTTGCAAAAGTTTGGACACCCTGCAGAGGTAATACCTTGTACTGCCCTTTTGGCACAGCTTGTAAACACTTTTTGTAGCTAGCCAGGAGTCTTTTTTTAAATTATTGTTTGAGGTATTTTTGCCCATTTTTCCTCATAAAAGTCTTCCATTTCTTTGAGATTTCTGGGATTTCTGTCACGCACTACTCTTTTAAGGTCTAACCAAAGATTTTCAATTATGTTTAGGTCAGGAGATTGTGAAGGCCATGGAAAAACCTTCAGTTTATGCCTCTTTATGTAATCCACTGTGAATTTTGAGGTGTGTTTAGGATCATTGTCCATTTGTAGAAGCCATTCTCTCTTTAACCACCTTTTTCACAGATGGCATCAAGTTAGTGTCCAAAATTTGCTGAATTTTATTGAATCCATTTTTCCTTCTACTCATGAAATGTTCCCTGTGCCACTGGCTGCAATACAACCCCCAAAGCATGATTGATCCACCCACTTGCTTAACAGTTAGACAGAGGTTCTTACATGAAATGCTGTGCCCTTTCTTCTCCAAACGAACCTTTGCTCATTCCGGCCAAACAGTTCTATTTAACCTCATCTGTCCACAAAACTTGTTTCCAAAATGCATCAGGCTTGTCTCTATGTTCATTTTCAAACATTTTCAGACATCGAAGAGGTTTTCTTCTGATGATGACTCTTCCATGAAGACCATATTTATACAAGTATCTCTTTATAGTGGAATAGTGTACCACAATTCCAGTGTCTGCCAGATCTTTCTGGAGAGATCGTGCAGTCAAACGTGGGTTTTGACTCGCTTTTCTCACAATCCTGCTAGCTGTTCTGTCTGATATTTTTCTTGGTCTTCCAGATCTTGCTTTAACTTCCATTGTTCCTGATGACTGCCATTTCTTGATTACATTCCAAACAGAGGATATTGCCATCTGAAAACACTTTTCTATCTTCTTATAACTTTGTGAACTTGCTTATAGCTTATCTCCTGCTTTGTGAACATCAACTATTTTCAGTTTCAGTTTTCTAGACAACTTCTTAAAAGATCACATGGTACTGACTGTTGGGGAAAGGTCAGATGAGTCTGGGACTTTAAACCTTTTAGACTTTCCAGACGATGATCGAGAACAATCCATGACACTGTCAGGTCTCAGCTTTCCAAAGGGGACGTTGCATGCTATAAACTCTGCAGGGTGCCCAGACTTTTGCAGATGCCATTTTTTTTTTGTGTTATTTTGAACGTGTAAATGATGGAAATAAAATCGAACTTTTTTGAAATATTATAAGAAAGTCTAATCTGTAATTTTGTTACGGGTGAGGCTCCCTCTCCACTTCCTCCGGATCACCAGAGGGAGCTCTCACCTGAATATTGACTGGTCTTGAACTACAATCCCCACAGACACTCAGACCTGGAACTGATTACTGCGCGCCTGCAGCCCATCACACACAGTATATTAGCACACCACACACACATCACCTTGCGAAGTCTCGATTTAATATTGTCTATCATTCTGAGCATTTATTTCCCTGGATTGCTATTCTGTTGTTGACCTTGGACTGTTTCTACTATTTGACCATTTGCTACTTGCCCTGAACATGCCTGTCTCTCTAGTTTATTGATTTTCTGCTGCCTGCCCTGACCCTTTGCCTGCCTCTTGGATTGTGTATGTTTTGCTGCCTGTCTCGACCCAGCCTGTCCCTGTTTACGGTTAATCGTGTCCCTCGTCTGTATCCTGCCTATCTTAAAAATAAAGCTGCAGATGGATCCTCACTCGGCTGACTCCTCATAACAAATTTGATGCCTTTTGGAGATTTTCTTTTCTTTTTTTGTCTTCTTTATGCACATTAATACAATTTTTTACCTGGGGTGCCTAAAATTTTGATCCCCACTGTTTATATGTATATGTACAACAAAGTATCATAAATAACTCAGAATTACTACAAGAAAAAGCAGTACTGTGTTTTAATCAAATTTGACCATCTCGTTCCATTACAAGCGACATTCATAAAACCTGGCAATACCACATTTCAACGAGTCCATATAATGGCCTATGATGGTAATTTAGCTGTAAAGTATTGTTTGTTTATATAAGAAACATTATACATTAATATTGTACTTCAAAAAATGTACCTATTGTACATCTCAAATAAAGCAGAATACTCAAAAGGCTGTTTTCTGGTGAAATTACTGTCACGATTCAGTTTCACGGCCAGCATCCTGTCCGCAAATACATCGGATATGCATGACACGTCATACTGTTTTGTTAAAAAACACGGTTCCGGTGATGGAATACTGTTGTAAACGTCTCGATTTTGTTTGTTAGTATATTTAGCTTATTTTTCACACTGTATCTGCAGTACCAATACAGCCTGTAATATAGCCTGTAGAAACTTGGACATCACGTTACGTTACATCGTGACGTGTTTTTTTGTTTGTTTGTTGTTGTTTTTTTGCGGGGGTTTTGACTGGATTTTAGAAAATAAACGTAAATAAATGAAGTTTGTTTGTTTCATTTCATGTTTGTGATAAAGGACATGAGCTGCATTTAAGTAAACATGCACCCAGAAAACAGTACATGTACATGTAAACGAGATGGTTCATTCAGAGTTAAAAAATATAAAAGAAAAAAACACAAAGACACTGTGTGTGAATTTTTAATCATTTAAATTTTTATTGTCATTGTTTTATAATCTGAAACACAAATAAGAATACGTCTGTACAAGTCACATTGCCAGCATTAAACTGTTTGATATTGCTTGCTGCAAGTCAATTTTGGTCGCCATTTTAGGCTAAATTTATTCATCTTAATCCAATTATTCACCAAGCAAGTGTCTGATATTGACACTATTGATTCTTTAGGGTACATTTTATACACTGATTCTCATTGCAAGTCCATAAAGATCCCAGAAAAAAATAAAAATGAAAATGAATTGGGACCATATCAGGCAGTCACCAATTCTGGAGTCTGGGACTCATATATATATATATATATATTAGAGTTTCATTTTACAGTACATCTTGTATTGTTAATGTTGTCAAGGCATAGTTTTAGTGTTGTGTTACAAATGCAAAATGGTACTATAATGGGAAGACTGTGCACCTGTAAAATTGTATTTTTTACCTCAGCTTGTGGAACAGTTACTTTTAATAACTTTTGATTCATGTTACTTTCTCTTTACCACCTTGTCAGTATATTAAAGATTTTAGTAATTTGATATTTTAACACCATTTCAGTTCTTGAAATACACATTTTGTTTTGTAAATTTAAGCTCTTTAAAACTTAAAATGTTGCTAACTTTTTGTTTTTACAGTAATGTTCTGGCAACCATTTTTACAGATTTTTAACGGTGAATATATCACTTAATCATCATCAATATAATGGTCTTCATCGCTACTATCCTCTTCATTATCATCATCGTCATAATCATCATCCTCAGTGTTGACCTTTCCAGAGAGAACATCCTCTATCCAGTCCTCCAGTTCCTCAGCTGACGGCAGAGCTTCATCATTAGGCATGCTCAACCACACACTGTCAGCCTGTAAAACACACACAGGTTTCCATGTTTTATGAAGACTTTCCATAAACTTAATGATTTTCATACTGCATATTCTATCGCCTGACTCTAAACCCTACCCCTAAACCTCCCCATCACAGTAATATTTATGTATTTTTCTAGTTTCTAAAAGCAATTTAGAATGATTTATAAGCTATTTTTCCGCATAGGAACTAAAAAATTATTTTCAAGGTCAAATATTTTTGGAGTTGATATTTTTTACAAATATTTCGTCCTGATAATATAGGTAATACCCTTTGTGGGGACTCTCCATGGTCATAGTGGTTTTTACACTGTACAAATTATGAATTCAATCCCCTAAACCTACCCATCATTAATATACTTTATATGAAACCATAACAAATAAGCATTATTTAGTATGTTTATTAATCCATTTCAAAGCTAGGCCCCCAGAATGTAGTTGATTTCAGGTTTTACTGTCCTTGTGGAGACATTTGGTCATTTACAAAGTATCTGTTGCTCAGAAAAAGCAGAATACTTTTATAACATCAAAATCAATACAAAAAGTTACTTACATCAGTCACATTCACCACACCAATCTGGGGTCTGAAAAGGTCCACCTTAAAGGTCTTCTCCCAGTAGGTAGTTAACTGCAGATTAAGTAACTATTACAACATTGTCACAAGTGTTTCAATTCAAGCAGAGACATACTGTATAGACATACAGTTGAGTGAAAAACAGTTTGCCCCCTTCCTGATTTCTTATTTTATTGCATGTTTGTCACACCTAAATGTTTCAGATCATCAAACAAATGTAAATATTAGTCAACGATAACACAAGTAAACACAAAAATGCAGTTTTTAAATAAAGGTTGTGAAGGGAAAAACAAAATCGAAACCTATCCTGTGTGAAAAAGTCCATGCCCCTTAAACCTAATAACTGGTTGGGCCACCCTTAGCAGCCACATCTTAAAACAAAGCAACAAAGTGTTTGTGGTAAC
Organism: Rhodeus uyekii; assembly: GCA_037043235.1. Lineage (NCBI taxonomy): Eukaryota > Metazoa > Chordata > Actinopteri > Cypriniformes > Acheilognathidae > Rhodeus > Rhodeus uyekii. The sequence goes on from JAWRVZ010000014.1 coordinate 744,048, forward strand.
TTGCAATGAGTCTTTTACAGCACTGTGGAAGAATTTTTGGCACACTCATTCAGCCACATTGGAGGGTTTGAGTATGAACTGGCATTTTAAGGTCATGCCTCAGCATCTCAATAGAATTCAGGCAGGACTTTGACTAGGCCAATCCAAAGTCTTAATTTTGTTTTTCTTCAGCCATTCAGAGGTGGACTTGCTGGTGTATTTTGGATTATTGTCCTGCTGCAGAACCCAAATCCACTTTAGCTTGAGGTCAACAACATGCGAATGCCGGACATTCTCTTCATTGACAGCAAAATTCATGGTTCCATTTATCACAGAAAGTCAGCAAGTAAGACAAACATGCAAAAAAAATAAAAAATCAGGATGGAGGGAAACTTTTTTTAAACCCCTGTAGATCAGATAACATCTCACCAGAGGAAAGTCATCAGGATCAATCCACACTATGCTTAGATCTGGGTTTTTAGTATTGTCTCTTGCAACATCCTTTAGAATTTCAAGGAATTCATAACCATCTGTGAAATGGGGTAAGCGCAAATTAAGTAATTCATTTATTAATATAATCATTCTGAGCTACAAAATCTAGTCTTGATGATATCCATAAACTATTCTCAGCTTTGGAATTGACAACCTGGATCCTCCTCCTCAGCAAAGGCAACAATGTGGATTCCATCCATGTCATCCTCCTATTAAGTAGAGAAAGATCATTTCAAGCAGTGAACCAGCAGTCATTTAATCAACAGTTAGCATTCAGTCCTACAGATCCAGGCTTACTCACCCAAGTCTCAAACATGTCCTCAGCACGAAGCTTTCTCAGAGTGGGTCTGGGGAAGATCAAACATTGTGGTTTAGAATGAAAATGGATATTTTACATGATATTTTAGCATTGTCAAAGTTCTGTGATTACCACTGAAATCACCTTCTGTGTTGATTAACAAAGTCCACTATCTCCTCTTCTGAGTTGGGTTTTCCAGGAATGGTTACAGGCTCGTCCATAAATGGCTCATAGAAATCGATTTCATTAATTTTTAGAGTCAGTTGTTTAGCCACCTGAATGAAATGGATATATGTTTATTATTTAATATTATAAAAAAATATATATATATATATATATATACAGCGTCAATGAGACATTTTTTAATGAAGTCCCCTTCGTTGTATGTCTTCTTAGCCCGTGTGATGTTCCAAGCCAGTTGATATGATGCAAGCGTTACGGTCTCTGAGTGTTTCGTAAATTTTTGGAAAAACTGCTTCTGCTTTTCTGCATGACTTTTCAGTTGTGCTTGCGAAATTTAGTCCCTTTTGGAAATTCCTGGTCGATGTTAGGATGGAGTGAGCTGAAGTGACGCTGAAGATTTGAAGCTTTGAAATGCGCTAGTGATTACTCGCATATAAGACAGAATGGCCTGCCATTACGCTCAACAACAAAAAATATAAACTCTATATTTTTGTTTGGTTGTGCTTTTTTCCCTGACATTTTGAGAGCGAACTTGACGCTAATTGTTTACAACTCAAATGCTGTTGCGCATTTGACGTCACTCAAACCGGCTTCTTCTTCGCAATGTTTGACGCTTGTCATGTGAAAGCTCCTGAAGACCTGCATGAAATCAGCCAAAGAGCCGCCGGTTGGCCAGGCCCTCACACCATTACACCACCACCACCAGCCTGCATAGTGGTAACAAGGCATGATGGATCCATGTTCTCATTCTGTTTACACCAAATTCTGACTCTACCATCTGAATGTCTCAACAGAAATCGAGACTCATCAGACCAGGCAACATTTTTCCAGTTTTCAACTGTCCAATTTTGGTGAGCTTGTGCAAATTGTAGCCCCTTTTTCCTATTTGTAGTGGAGATGAGTGGTACCTGGTGGGGTCTTCTGCTGTTGTAGCCCATCCGCCTCAAAGTTGTGCGTGTTGTGCCTTCACAAATGCTTTGCTGCATACCTCGGTTGAAACAAGTGGTTATTTCAGTCAAAGTTGCTCTTCTATTAGCTTGAATCTGTCGTCCCATTCTCCTCTGACCTCTAGCATCAACAAGTCATTTTCGCCCACAGGACCGCCACATACTGGATGTTTATCTCTTTTCACACAAGCCTTTCGCTCCCATTCTGACATTCAGTTTGGAGTTCAAGAGATTGTCTTGACCAGGACCACACCCATTGAAGCATTGAAATGCACTGAACCAACTGCCATGTGATTGGTTGATTAGATAATTGCATTAATGAGAAATTGCACAGGTGCTCCTTTTAATCCTTTAGAGTGTGTGTGTGTGTGTGTGTGTGTGTGTGTCTGTGTGTGTGTGCGTGCGTGCGTGCGTGCGTGCGTGCGTGCGTGCGTGCGTGCGTGCGTGCGTGCGTGCGTGTCTGTCTGTCTGTCTGTCTGTCACGGAGTGGCAACGGGACAGACTCAAGTGCGGGAAAAGGGTGATTTATTATAAACAATAAACTCGACATAACAACCGAAACACCCACAAGGGGGAAAAGACTAACCAAAGAAACAATAAAACAATCAGGAAACAGAACCAGGGAACACAGACTAACCGGAAGAACGGTTCTGGAACAGGGTACATACAGGAACCATAGACAACGACACGACAACAGACAGCAAACACTGAGGGAATTTATAGGACACATGAGGGAAGGTAGTGATGAGAGACAGCTGGGAATGATTAAGGGAAACAAGGAGGCGGGGCAGACACTAATGAGACAAACACACGGGAGAGAGAGCAGTGCCACAGTTCTGTCCACTAGAACACTAATAACACTGGAAACAGAGACAGAACCGTGACAGTGTGTGTGCATATATATATATATATATTGTAGCGGGTTCCTAAAGGGGAAAGGAGGAGAGTAGACACGAGAAGTGCGTTCAACCCGGAGGGTGAGTTTATTTACACATTAAGAGATGCACAGAGAGTAAACCAGTAGACCCTTGACTGTTGTCCTTTGTGTAGAGAGTCTGTACCACAGTTCTCCTGTTAATCACTCTCTGTGGGGAAAATAAAACAACAACATAACCATTAGTCTCCTTTGAGAGAATCTTCTCTACCTCTTCTGTTTCAAACAGGGCATTTATCCCTGTCTAGATGATTGCCTGAACTACATCAGCTGGGCTTCATGATTCCTTTCCAGCTGGTGTGTGTGTTGCCAGGGGCGACGCTTGACGAGCTGCTGGTGACTCGCCACATTCCCCCCCCTTTTTTTCTCTCCGTTGTGGGTCCTGTTGATCAAAGCGAGAGCCGTTAATGGGGAAGGGGGGGTAGGAATGACCCTTACCAGACCAACTGGAGAACATCCTGGACAACCCATCTGCATTTCCGTTGGAGACTCCGGCCTCGAATGCTTCAATGCAAAATGGAACACCTGCAGAGCTAGAAACCATCTGGTGACTCTGGCATTGGTGTCTTTTGCTTTGGCCATCCACTGAAGGGGGCATGGTCAGTCACCAGGGTGAAGGACTTCCCCAAGAGGTAATAGCGCAATTCGAGGACTGCCCACTTTATGGCGAGGGCTTCCTTCTCGACTGCAGCATACCGTGTTTCCGGTGGGGTGAGTTTCCGACTAATGTATGTGACTGGATGTTCTTCCCCCTTGAAGGTTTGTGACAGAACTGCTCCCAGACCGATATCCGAGGCATCTGTCTGGAGGGTGAAGGGCTGGGAAATGTCTGGGGCGTGTAGAACTGGGGATGAAGAGAGTGCCATCTTGAGATGCTGGAATGCATCTTCAGCTGCAGGGTTCCACTTTACTTTGTCTGGTTGGCCCTTTTTGGTCAGGTCTGTAAGGGGACAAGCCAGAGAGGAGAAGGACTGGATGAAACAACGATAATAGCCCGCTAAGCCCAGGAAAGCCCGTACCTGTTTCTTTGTAGTTGGCCGGGGACAGTCCCGTATTGCTGCCACCTTTTCATTTTGGGGAAGGATAAGAACGCGGCCTATGCGGTAGCCCAAGTAGCGTGCTTCGTCCAGTCCCAGATGGCACTTGCGGGGATTAGCAGTTAGTCCAGCCTGTCGTAACGCATGTCTTCCCAACTTCCCAAGTGGTCTTCCCAACTCTCAGAGTGGATCACCACATCATCAAGATAGGCAGCGGCAGACTCCTGATGGGGTCGCAGGACAATATCCATGAGCCGTTGGAAAGTGGCTGGAGCCCCATGAAGGCCAAAAGGAAGGACCCGGTACTGCCAGTGACCTGAGGGTGTACTAAACGCTGTTTTCTGCTTGTCCTGAGGGCTCAAGGGTACTTGCCAATAGCCCTTGGTGAGTTCTAGTGTGGAAATGTAACGTGCCCTACCGAGTCGTTCGATGAGTTCATCCACTCTGGGCATGGGGTAACTGTCAAATTGTGAGACTTCATTTAGCTTCCTGAAGTCGTTACAGAAACGGAAAGTGCCATCAGGTTTAGGGACCATGATGATCGGACTTGACCAAGGGCTATTGGACAGCTCAATCACTTGCAGTTGGATCATTTTCTTCACCTCCTCCTGCCGGCGAGATTCCGGGACTCTGTAGGGCCTCTGCCGAACGAGGACCTGGGGAGGGGTCCGTATTTGATGAGTGAGGATGGTGGTGCGTCCAGGAAGTTCAGAGAAGACGTCCTTAAAGCTGTAGACCAGGGAATCCAGCTCCTTACGCTGGGGTCCCGTGAGATGAACCCCAAAATCTACTATGGGGTCAGCAATGTCAGCTATCAGGACAGTCGGCGGAGCTTCCCCCACCCAACACTTTAAGAGATTGATGAGATATATTTGTTCTTTCTTTCGCCTCCCGGGCTGGCGCAGCCGATAATTGACAGGTCCCACCCGTTCGACAACAGAGTACAGGCCCTGCCAGGAAGCTAAGAACTTGCAGGCGGAGTTGGGGACCAGAACGAGAACTTTGTCACCGGGCTGAAACTCACGTGGCTGTGCAGGCCGGTCATACAGACGTTGTTGGGCTTGCTGGGACTCGACGAGATGTTGTTTAACCAGGGGCATCACTCTCTCAATGCGGTCTCTCATGCTGTGCACATGTTCAATGAGGGAACGGTGAGGGGATGGCTGTTGTTCCCATGCTTCCTTGGCTACATCTAAGAGTCCCCGGGGCTGAAGGCCAAATAAAAGTTCAAAGGGGGTGAAGCCGGTAGAGGCTTGAGGGACCTCCCGGACCCCAAACAGCACATACGGCAGCATCTTATCCCAGTCACGCCCATCCTCAGCGACGACCCTCTTTAGCATCTGCTTCAAAGTTTTGTTAAAACGTTCAACTAGCCCATCAGTCTGAGAGTGGTAGACAGAGGTTCGAAGATGTTTTACCTTTAACAGACGGCATAGATCAGCCAAGATCCGGGAAACGAAAGGCGTCCCCTGGTCGGTAAGTATCTCCGCCGGAATTCCCACCCTGCTGCAGAGTAGAAACAGTTCCTGAGCTATGGCTGCCGAGGTTGCTCGCCGAAGGGGGATGGCCTCAGGATAGCGGGTGGCATAGTCCACGATGACTAGGATATGTTCGTGTCCCCGGGCAGATTTAGGCAGCGGCCCTACCAAGTCCAAGCCAATGCGGGTGAATGGCACCTCAATGACTGGCAGCGGCATCAGTGGGGCAGGAGCTGGTATCTTTGGGGCGGTTCTTTGACAGACCTCGCAGGCTTGGCAAAAGCCCCGAACGTCCATATTCATCCCTGGCCAGTGGAATCGGTCTCGGAGACGTTGGAGGGTATTTTCTGAGGCTAGATGTCCAGCCATGGGATGGGAGTGGGCAAGTGTCATCACCAGGTCTGTTTTCCCTCTTGGCAAGACCAGTAAATCCTTTTCTTCACCCCGCCTGACTGCCACACAGTACAGCAAGCCGTTTTTTATCAAAAAGTGCGGGGAGGGATGAGGGGGTGGTAGGCGTACATCCCCCTCTACTATTCTGACCTGGTTCCAGCAGTGTTTTAGGCGGTCATCTTCTCGCTGCTCCCTACCTAGGGTTCCTCCTGAGGTAACCTGCTGGAAGATATCAGAGTAGACATCAAGATTAGCACTAAATGACTCACCCGCTCTTTCGCTCTCGGAAGCAAGGTAAGCCTGGCGAATGAGTCTTCCCCTCAGCAGGTTTTTTTCCGGTGCTTGGGCTCTTCTGCCCGGCGGAGGAGTTGGTCCAACCCAGGCCAGTCTCTCCCTAACAGCAAGGGCACTGGGAGATCGGGGAGAATGCCCACTTCCACTGACCAGGTACCTGGAGCGGAAGAATTTGTTACAGTTTGAGCCGGGACATACCTGGTGTCCCCATGGACACAGGTGATGGGGAGACGAGATCTGCCAAACTTGGTTGTTCCCAGAAACTGAGGGCGGACCAAACTGACACTGCTTCCTGTGTCCAAGACTGCTCGGACTCGCGACCATTGATCCGTACTTGTTGTTCGGGGGCGCCATCTGGTATCGTCTGATGGACGATGCAGCCCGCTAACCAAATTCGCCCCACTGGAGGTACAGGATCGGTAGGCATAGGTTCATCTTGGGGTGTGCCTCGGGGAGCCGCCAGGCCCCTCCGGGTGAACGGGACAGCTCTTACCGCTACGTCTCTTGCAAGTGATGCTTCAGAAAGTTCCGCCGCCTCCACAAGTTCAGTCAACGTGGTGGGATTGGTGAGTCCCACAGCTCGGCGGTGGGGTCGGGGAAGGGAACGCAACAACCTATCGACCGTGACTCTTTCCACAACTTCCGCTGCTGTAGCTTGCTCGGGCAATAGCCAATGTTTCACCAGTCGAGCCAGCTGTGTGGCCTGAATCCGCACAGGAATACTAGGGTCAAACGTCCACTCATGCACTTTCTGTGCTGCACACACTGAAGAGAGCCCCACGCAGCCAAGAATTTCCTTCTTAAGCACAGCATAATCATTTGCTTGGTCTACTGGAAGTGAAAAATAGATCCGTTGCGGCGCTCCCACGAGTAGTGGGGCAAGAAGTTGGGCCCACTCGGATTGATCCCAACCTTCTCGGGTAGCTATTACCTCAAACGTATGGAGAAACGCATCAACATCATCTTGATGTGTCATCTTAGGGAGGCTTTGCCTTGCTGCTGTACATCTCTCAAGGCGTGTTGTGGAAGGCGCTGTGTCTGTTCACAAGTGCAATAACTCTTCAGCGATGCGTGTCTGGCTTGCCACCGTCGCTTCAGACCACTGCTGCTGTCGGACTGATACCTCTGTAAGATGACGGATGATATCTCTCACGCTGGGGGAAAGAGCTTCCTCAGGGGAGGCTTCATGTCGCTGATCTCCTGCCCGCATTCTCCACCAATGTAGCAGGTTCCTAAAGGGGAAAGGAGGAGAGTAGACACGAGAAGTGCGTTCAACCCGGAGGGTGAGTTTATTTACACATTAAGAGATGCACAGAGAGTAAACCAGTAGACCCTTGACTGTTGTCCTTCAACCGATCCTCTGTGCTTCAAAAGTGCTCCCCAAAAGTGAGCCTTTGTGGTCTCAAAGCGTGAAGGTAAGAGTTGAGTGTACAATGCTGAAGTTCAGGCTGTGTAGAGAGTCTGTACCACAGTTCTCCTGTTAATCACTCTCTGTGGGGAAACTAAAACAACACCATAACCATTAGTCTCCTTTGAGAGAATCTTCTCTACCTCTTCTGTTTCAAACAGGGCATTTATCCCTGTCTAGATCTTTGCCTGAACTTCATCAGCTGGGCTTCATGATTGCTTTCCAGCTGGTGTGTGTGTTGCCAGGGGCGACGCTTGACGAGCTGCTGGTGACTCGCCACAATATATTATATATATATATATATATATATATAAAACATATAAAGCCAAAATGTACGCACAAATATCTTCTCTCTTTTATGTTTGGTATATTTATATACAGTAATACCTCGGTTTACGAGTTTAATTCGTTCCAAGAGCGAGCTCGTAAACCAAAATGCTCGTACACCAAAACAAATGTCCCCATAAGAATGCACTAAAAATCAATTAATTCGTTCCACATGACCACAAATGCCCATTTTAAATATTCTTTTGGTTTTACCCTATTAATTGCAGTTAAAATTGTAAACATTAAGATCTCATATAAATACTAATTAATAATTGACAATTAAACTCTAGAAATACTTGACAATTTACTGTAATGCACGTCAGGTTTGAGCAGCCTGCTTGGAGGAGAGAGAGGAGGGAGGAGAGGGGAGCGGGAAAGCAAGGATGAAAGCAAATGAGTGAATTTATTATAATAGTGCAGAAAACAAACAAGTGATAATCCAGAGTTAAAGTCGTGGAACATGGGAGCCGCAAACTAACGAATTTGCGGGAGCCGCGAACTAAAGAATTCGCGGGAGCCGCGAACGAAAGAATTTGCGGGTGTCACAGTCTGGTCTTGATCCTCATGTTTTGTTCCTCATGTGTTGCCGTAGATGTCTTGTTTAGTTTGATTACCCATTTAGTTCACCACCTGTTTGTAATTTCCTAGTGTATTTAAACCCTCATGTGCTCCAGGTCATTGTCAGTCTTTGAATGTGATGTGCTCCGTTCTGAGTGTGTGGATGTATGCCCCGCGTTTCTCCTGTTCCTGGTTTTGCACCCTCGCGTGCTTTTTCTGTTTGCCTGTTTGAATAAAGTGTTTTTGTTTGTACTCCGAGTCTCCGAGTTCTCCGCATCGCACACTCGCGCAGAGGAAGCGCATTGAGGAACAAAGCGCCTAACAGCGGGAGCCGCGAGAGAACTAGGGGAGCGCGGGGCACAAAGTAACGCGGGGTAAATAGTAACAGCGATTTATTTATTTATTTTTTTTAGATAGTTGCAGGGGCATAAATGTGACGTGCTAAAGGGATTTTCATCACACTGTTTGCACACGTCTTCTGGCCATTTTTCGAGAAATTTCATAGAAGTTTGGATGAGAACCACAGGAAAAACTCTTTTGGCAGCATGTAAATATTTTTTGTTATAGTAGTTGTTTTTCGATTTTCAAAGAATGTGTGAAAGATTGTTAGTCTAATCTTATATTGTTATGATTACCATCTTCTTGGCTAAAAGATGGTACCATTTTAAAAGACGTGAAAAACACATAGTGGCTGCTATCCGGTCCTGAAGTAAACAAGACAGCGCGGGGTTACTTGTAACACTAAGCCGCATTGAACAAGTTGCATCAATAATCATATATTTTGCATTGTATTAACCTATTAATGTCGTTTTTCATGTCATTACATTGTTCAAAACACAACAAATGTAAAAAAATAAAGGAAAAAAGTTATGCTTATGATCATCAAGACGCAACTTTTTTAAACAAATAAAAATATGTGAATGAACTTGCATTGGATAATATGGTGTTACAACTAACCCGCTGTCTGTTAAAACGAGCCCTGCTCACGGGGTAAGAAGTCACAGTTTACTCCTTGCGCTTTTGCGAATACTGCAGAGAAACGGCAGGTCCGACGAACATGAAAACATTGCTCATTTGTAGGAGAGGCTTATATGTTGTTTGTATAAATATATGGTTTGTCTAACCCTATTACTTTGTTTATTATTTGGCTAAAACCGTGTATATGTCACTACGTGAACAATAGTGATCACAATTAATTAATGTTTAGAATATGAGGTAAAAACTTCTGTAAATCACTGTGTGAATGATAGAGCCAATGAATGAGTTAAGGGGTTATAAAAGGGGTTGGAACCTCCTGACTGTGTTATGAGAGGCTGTCATTAGGATATTTCATGTAAAAATGCGCACAAGGATGCTGAGCGTTAGGACTTTTTCCACACAGAACTGCGCATGGGTGAGGGAAATTTTTTCTCGTACACCGATACAATGCTCTTACACCGATTCGACCCTCCTTGCTCGTACACCGATTTGCTCGTATACCAAGTCGCTCGTAAACCGAGGTATTACTGTACTAGAAAAACATTTCATGGCATTGATTCTTTTTTATTGTAAAGGAATGAACTGCACACACCACTTTCTCAAATGTGGCAAAAAACTTCACATATGGTTGGAACTTCTCTGCAGTCAGCTGAAAGGCCTTGTAGTCTGAGAAATAAAAAGAGAGTGTGAAAAATACAAACACTAATATAATCATCCATTAACCTTGTTTGACACTAGGAATTAAACATTTTATGTCATAATATCCAGATGTCAGAACCAAAGGCTTTAGCAATCTCCGAGCTAAAAATGGGACTTTTGGTAAAACTTTAGTTTAGGATCCAGTTCTCACTATGAACTGTGTTGGCTGTTTATTGGTACTTATAAAGCATATAATAATGCCGTATTCTATATTCCCAATCCTACCCTATTTCTACCTAATACTTTCAATACCTAAACCTAATAACTACCTTCCTAACTATTAATAAACAGTAATTGACAATGAAATAAAAATATGAGAATTCTACATTAAATAAATACAAAAATAATACAGATATAAAAAATAACCGTACATATTCAAATAAATGTACCAGTCTTAAATGAGAGACCTCAGAGATCCTTACTGTCGATATGACACTGAAGTTGAGAAAAACAGGCCAATTAAGGCAACTAGTTCATAAACACCTCATAAATCCACAGTGAATGGAATGAGTGAGTTACACTTATTAGATCAGTATATTTCAATCACTGTGCTACGGTACACTAGTGTACCGTGAGAGATTGTCAGGTGTGCTGTGGAAAATTATTCAATTTCAATTGGTCTAAAAAACTTTTTTGAAAACTAATTCATTATTGTCTGCAAATAATATCTCATTGTGTGTCTGAGCTATCTAGTGACTGGCAGAGTAACCATCTCATTCTCTTCCCTATCAATAGATGGCAGCAGGTAGCTAATTGCCTTGTATTTTGAGACAAGAGAATTAGTGATGCCTGGATGCAACAGGTGGCAGTGACAGTGGCATTGTGGCTTGCGAGAATACGTTGACAGTGAAGTTTTACAAAAGGAAACATTTAAATTCTGACCTGGGCCCTGGACAAAATTCTCAGATGAAGGCCCTAGTATGAATAGTGGTGAAAAGAAAACAAATACGGTGACTTCGAGCAAAGTCTTTAGGCAACACAGCAAAATCTATATTTCATTTAGATTTACTTTCACCGGGGATGCAATGACACCGACTCCGTTGTGCTTGGTGTGTGAGGAAAAGCTAGCCAACTGTGCTATGGTATCAAGTAAGCTTAAACGGCATTTCCAAAAGAAACACCCTTCGCTGCAAAACAAGATTGCGGACTTTTTTTTTTTTTTTTTTTATTAAACAAGAAACAGACAAATTTTATGAGAAGAACCCTTAGAGAGAGAGCCCTTAAAGCTAGCTAGAGCCACAAATTTTTCTCACCTGCAAAGCCATTGTAAATTAGATTTTTGGACCAAAAGCGGTTAAAGAAATAGCCAAAGTCTCTCTCTCAGATTACACAATTTCCAGCTATATTGGTGACATGTCTGCAGACATCGAAAGTGTGGTTATGGAAAAGACCCAAATCAGTAAGAAATTTGCTTTGCAACTTGATGAGTCTACTGATATTGCTGATATGGACATGCTCAACTCTTGGCCAATGTGTGTTTTGTGGATGGAGACGCAAGCAGAGAAAACTGCCTATTTTGCAAGGCATTGCCAGAAAAAGTAACAGGAGAGGATATTTTTCGGGTCACATCAGAATATTTTGAAAAAGCAGGACTTAAGTGGGAAAACGGCACGAGTGTCTGCACTGATGAAGCTGCAGCCATGGTCGGGCGCACCAAAGGCTTTGTAAGTAGAGTAAAGGAAAGAAAAGCAGATGTGATTGTTACGCACTTTTTTTACACTATGAGGCACTCATACACTCATAGCCCAAAACTTTACTAGCAGACTGATGGATGATGTTGTGTGTATGGTAAACTTTGTAAAGACACAACCTGTGAAAAGTCACATATTTGCATCTTTGCAGCTTAACGCCTAGCTCGTTCATACGGAGGTCCGATTATGCAAAGCTGCTTGGAAGTGATGAGTGGTGTGCTAGGTTGGCATACCTGGCAGATATTTTTCAGCATCTGAATGAACTGAACACGCCACGGGTGGGTTTGACATGGCCAAAAAAAAAAACTGTTCACAAGTACAGATAAAATAAATGGATTCTGTTCAAAAATTGCAACTCTGGCAAGAACATGTGGACAGTGGCAACCGTGAAATGTTCCCATTCACCAAGAAACGGCAAGATGTCAACACTGCTGCATTGTGTGAGACAATAGATGAACATTTGAAAACTCCTGAGGAGAACATGTCATTTTATTTCTCTTCAGTCTTCACTGAATGCCTTGACTGGGTTAGGGACCCATATAGTTGTTGGAAAGGACATGACTCTGCAGGAGCAGGAGGGACTAACTGAACTGAGACAAAATCGTGGTTTAAAGCTAAGGTTTGCTGAACGACAGTTTTTGTTTGGCTGTTGCCAAGGAGTACCCAATTCTGGCAAACTTTTTTTGATATTGCTCTCATTTTCAGTGACAAATCTGTGTGAGCTGAGCTTCTCAAGCGTGACTGCTATAACAACTAAAACAGAGAGAGACTTAGAGCTGTTGAGGAAGAGCTTCGTGTGTGTCTTCAATTCCTGCCAGGATATCAGTTCTGTGTTCATCCAAACAGGCCCAGGTTTCACACTGAGTAGGTAGAAATATGATCATAGATCATAAAGACTTTTTTCTTAGTGTTTATTTGATTTATTTCCTATTCAAGATACTTTGATAATACTTCTCTTCCTGACTCTCGAGAGTGCAGACGTGTTTTCCTTAGCTCCGCTCTGATCTGATCTGCTCTGCCCTTGCGCTATTCTGTCTTTTTTTTCTGCCCTGCTGCTTGCTGGACTCCTGAAAACATTGAAATGGAATTGATTAACTGGTCAATCAGCGCAATCGATACGATTTTTTCACAAAGAAAGGCTGCTCCGGGAGAGCCCACCTGCCCGGACGGGACGTTTGCTGCTGGGTATGCGATGGACCCATGGAACAACTGGCAGGTCCTGTGCCTGGAGGCACTATACGTAGAAGATGCGGAAGATTTATATATGATTGGATTACTGATAGCGGGGTTCCTATTCTTTGGCTTTGGGATTATCCTGACTTATCGAAAGATTGGTAAGACAGCTGCAAGCAAATTCACGGAGCCTCTGTCTGTGGAAATGAAGAAATGCCTCGAGGCCGTGTCTGACCGTCTGAAGAAATTCGATCAGCGAGTGATACAGATTGAGGAACTGAATCGTAATCTATGCGAACTGAACCGTAACAACGCAGTCCGGACAGCGAGTCAGATCGGTGAACTTTCACGGATGGTATCCGGTCTGGCCATGAGGCTGGACACGGTGCTGAGGACCAGAACTGAACTTGATTGAACAGACTGTTTATGATCCGGACAAATTACCGTAGATCATCAAATGGACTATTAAGAAAGGATTTGTATTTCTGCCCCTATCTCTCCGTTGGGAAGCCAGCATGATGACAGCCTGGTCTCCCTTATCTCCCTTCAGGGACAAAGCCACAGAACTGAACTCAAAACATCTGATGTTCTGACTATATTCTCCCTCTCATCCGTCTGCCTATCCTGCCCTTATCTGTTCTTATCTAACCCACCCCCCCACCCCCCCAAACTCCACTGAAAAAATGCCTACACGTGACCTCATGTGCTGTGTATGTTAAACTGCATTATTATGTGTCTTATGTGTAATGTATGTAACGCTTGCTAAATTTCTGGGGGGAAAAAGCATGGCGGCGCATGCACATGCTGCGGCTAGGAGACTTGCTCCAAGTTTAATTTCGTTACTGTAGAACTGTACATGTGCATGTGAAATGACAATAAACTATCTATCTATCTATAAGAATGACTCTATATTGTTAATTGCACTTTTATTTGAAAAAATATGAGAGATCATAAAATACTTATTTCTTTGTGTTTATTTGATTCCTAACCAAGACACTTTGATAAGAATGACTTAATGTTAATATAGTCTACAGAGTTTCATATTTTTTAAATTTTCGGATGGTGGTGTGCCTTGTGATTTTTTTTTTCAATGAAAGGTTGAAAAACACCGTATTAGATCATGGCCACAAAATTATAACTTTACATACATCAATGAGACTCAAAAATGCCACTCACGCTCAGATTCTTCACCCTTGAAGTAGCCAATAAGGCGTATGTCTTCATCCATTCGCTCAAAAGCGCGTTGTTCCATGGGGTTACTGATCAACTCCACTGGGTCCTCCAGCAACTAAAGAATGATGTGACACACGGAGAGAGGGGAAGAAAAGGAATGTGTCAAGTGTTAATATGTTCCACAGATCCAAAGTGTGGAAAGAGTCCGTATGTGTACAATAGTCCTGTCAATCACTTCTTGTTAGTTCCTTGTTAGTCACCTGTTCACTGTCTCCTGCTGTATATAAACCCTCATGGTTTCCTATGTCTTTGTTGATTGTTGACAATGCTCAGCGTGTGTGTGGATGTTCCTTCCATGTTCCGTGTTACCTAGTTATTCCCAGGTTTTTGCACAAAGCATGGTTCTTTTGTTTTGGATATAAATCATTTTGTTTATAATAAAGAGAGTTTCAGTTGATACCTGCTCTCCTCATCCTTCCAAACAGAACAATCGACCAGGTTGGTCATCCAAGAGAGACTTTTTCGCTGTGAGATGGAGAAATATTTTTCTGACTGCATCAGTGTCATCACCGGCAAGGACTCGGATTTCCTTCGGTACTGCTGGGACTTCAGCGCGCTTGCCCCCCTCACGCTGTTCAGCGACATGTCGCTGAAGCTGCTGTACTGAATCGGGGCAAACTACCAACACCACCGGACTGAGCTGGCAGGAAGCCATTATTAGGTGTCTGGAGAGCATCTACCCTCAATTCAGACAGCAAAGCCAGTTACCCACCTATCCAGTGCTTTATGCACTTGAGTCTGCGACTTCTTCCACTGCCCCCCCCCCCTGCTCTCTAGCCACCTCCAGCGAGAGAACCCGAGCTCAATGAACTTGGCCCCAGGCCTGTGCTCCTCGCCCTGCTGTGTACAGCCCTCACCCCAGTCTAGTCTGTTGTCCAGTCTATCTGGTCCTCCTCCTGTTCCCCATCCCTTCCCTTCACATGGTGTTCCTCATATAGTGTGAGGTCACGCCCTGTGGGAGGGGGCATTCCATTGCAGTCTTATCGTGTCTCTTCACTTTCCTTCCTCGTACTTCCTTACTATAGTTTCCTGCATCTGTCGTGTCAATCACTTCCTTGTTAATCACATCACCTGTTCCATATCTCCTGTTATATATAAACCCTCATGTTTTCCTGTCTTTGTGAATTGTTAATGATGCTCAACATGTGTGGATGGTCCTTGTGTGTTTCACTCACATCCAGCAGGAATTCAACCAGTGTATCAGCAGAGAGTTCTCCATCAAATTCGATCACTCTTTCATCCTTAAAAACATAAATGCTTCCTTCTTCCTCGAGACCTAATGGACAAAGATCACATTTCAGTCAGAATCCAACTACAAAGATAATAAGACATTTTAATTGAAAGGGTAGAGTAAGACAATTTTATCTAAAAGCAATGTTATTATTCGCTCAGTAATTCATGGAAACAAAAACTTCTCACCAAGCTTTTTGGCAACTTTAGCATCTCTGTGTGAGTCTACCATTCCAAAACCAATATCCTTGTCCTCGAGAACCTGAGCAGCAAGCTAGTGATGCATGGAAGAAACACCTCAGTATCAATCAATCATCAATGTGTGAGAAAAATTTGTTTAAATTCAGATGTCAAGACATAGAGAGACTTGCCAGTTTGTACAAACAACTTTAGTCTGTAATAGTAATTCAGTCTTGGGAAACATTTCCACAGTATGTATAAGAAGGAATCCTGAACCTGGATAGGTTTTGTAGATTGTGGTGACTGGTAGTTGAATTGTCGAAAGTATCCTTAATAGCTGTTATCATAAGCAGACTGAGTATTGCTGTTTGTGTAGCCTTTGTCAGCCTCCAAATCAGGTAAGTCTTTCCACTAAATTGCACATTAGGTACAGTTTATACACAGAAAACAGATGTATAGTCTAAATTTCTTGTGCAGTCAATTGTATCTCCATGATACCTTTTATTTGGAGTAAACATCTAAAACAATTGTTGATTTTATATTTTAATTATTAGGAGATCAGAAATGACTGTCATGTGTGTTAAACATGTTGTTTTCGGTGTATGTGAATGTGTTCTAAACTGAAAAACATGCAATGCTAATGATGGTAGGCTCAAAACATATACCATGCAATGATCAGTCCTTATTCATCCAGTAAAATAGTTTGTAATCCCCCTTCTCTTTATAATTCCTTACCTCCAGAACCATCTCCCTCATGTGAAACTGCTGCTGGAACTCCTTATCTGAAGGCAGTGGATCGTGATACAGCAAGCACATCATGTCATATTTCTTTAATGCCTTCTTAAAGTTCCTTTCATTGACATTAAGAACTCTGTCTCTGCCATCAAAACTGGGAAACTCCAGACCCTCTTCTGCAGAGGAGTACAATAGAAAATCCATGTAGGAAACCAGGACAATCCAGACTGACAGCATGGCAACAACTAAACAGGCTAATAAAAAGAATAGTCTGATGGAAAGAGTCCAGGTGAGATCTTGCAGGATAGTGAGGCTGACCACCAAAATGAGAATCAATGTGCAGTTCTTCAGCACTAAAAATGCTGTTATGCTCTTTTTCTTATTCTACCTCCTCATCTCTTCTTAACAATTAGGCAAAGACATGGTAGGATAATAATATGTGATAGATTTTCCAATGAATATGTCCCTGGTGCATATAGGCCTCTTTTAGCGACCCAGTCATTTAAAAGCTAAAAATAAATGATGATTTGAAGAAAAAGAGGGCACACATGATTACCATAGGGAATCACAGTACAAGTCTCTCAACATGAATAAAATCACAATATAGTTAGCAGAATGTCTAAAGTGGCCACTAAAGTGGCATTTAGAGGTAAATTGTCAAGGTAAAGTGGCATTACAGTAAATTGTGAAGTATTTTTAGAGTTTAATTGTCAATTATTAATTAGTATTTATATGAGATCTTAATTGTTATAATTTTAAATGTGATTAATAGGTTAAAACCAAATATTTTTTTTGGTGTACGAGCATTGGGTTACGGGCTCACTCTTGAAACGAATTAAACTCGTAAACCGAGGTATTACTGTATTTAACATATAACTAAATATATATATTGTTTAAGAGACAGGGTACACAATACAATACATGTGCTCACAATACAAAGTTTCATCAAGTGTTTGAAGTAGCATAAGCTAGAATAGGGGGGATTGAAGAAAAGTGAAAGCACAGAATTTAATTTATTATTTTAACTGCTCACAGAAGAGAAGAGTTTTCAGCTGTCTTTTGAAAATTGACTGGGATTGTACATTCCAGATGAAGGCAGGAAGAACCTTCCACTACCAAGAAACTGTGAAGCAAAAAAGACTTGCGTTGAATTCATACTAAAACATTACGTACGGACAAAGCTGGGAATGTGCGAACGCACCAAAAAAATTCAGATGTATCAATCTCTGCATTCGAAGGATCACATCATCAGATTCGAAGCATATTCTCTTTGTACATCCCGATTAACGTAAAATTGAGCGCACATGCACGAGCACAACACTCCACCCAGTCTCCTCCCTTAATTAAACTGATTTAAATATGGTAATGAGTCCACTTGGGCAAAAGAAAGAGGTAAGAAAATGGCTAAAGCATGCGGCACGAAAACAAAACTTTACAGAAAGTGAATTGGAGGTGCTACTATCGGAGGTAGAAATTAAAAAAAAAATATTTGGAACTTTGTCCTCTGGAATTAATAACAAAAGGAAAAAATATGAGTGGGGGAGTTTGGCTGATGCCGTCAATGCGGTTGGATCTGAAAGTCGCACTGCAAATGATCTTAAAAAGAAATGTTCTTATAATTGTCTTTAGTGGATAACTGCGTTCTCCTGAAGGGTTGCTGTATAATTAAATGCAAATAAATAAAAATAAAAAGTACTATTAGATAGAACCATAACTTTAAATGCATCACTCACCAAGAAGCCACCCATCGCGCACCCTGTCAGCTACCAGCTGTTACCCAAACATGCTGTTTGTAAGGATGTATGAATCATGGGTTGACCCAGGCCACCTTGCCACAATATTTGTTAGGCGTATTTGCGTTACATATAATTACATACATTATATATAATCTGCACATTTATTGAATGGAAATGTTTCAGATTCACATATGCAAATTCATCTTCAGATGGTGCCTTATATGTGTGTGCAGTTGATCGCTCCGTTTACATTAGGGAAACCGGCTATCGCTGCAAATTGCATTTTAATGTTTGACTAGTCAACTGCATCATATGGGAACAATCAAATGGGCATTGCACGGCTCAAAGACGACTCTTTTATTTCTGAGCGGTCTGCCAGTTCCCTTTGGAAAGAATCAATTGCCAGGAAAACAAGCGTCGTCAGCACCTGTAATGGAACGGGTATTGCGTGTTTCCTCGCTCTCTCTCTCTCTAGATTCGGACCCAACTAGATTCGGAGGATAGCCCTTGGAAATCTGACATGGCTGATAAGCCAGTCATCCTGGTCCAGAAAATTATTGTGGTCCCTAAAAACTCGTTCTCTTCGGATTCTGCCATTAGCAATGTCCTATCATAAGGCCAAATGCTGCCATTGCCATAGACTAAGGGTTGTGTCAATTTGAACGTGCTTTTATATGTTCTTACTTAATTGCATAATTTATAGAATATTCCCATAAGGCTTGTGTGACAATATATATCAATTATTTTATACATTGCAAATTAATAGCAATGCTTCCACAGACTTGTAGAACAATTTGTTGTGTAATGTTTGCAGCTTCACTTCATTGCCTGTAGAAGTCGTCAACGGACAAAAACAATGAGAAATGAACTTACGCCAGACATGAACTTGCCATGGAGAAACGTACATTGTCACGTTAATTTCACTGTTAGTACATCCGACCGTGAGCGTGAAAGCTGGCGAACGCAATGTTTTTGTCATCGACTTTTTCTGGGCATCTACCCAAATTCAGCGAAAAACTCAACCCACCAACCCAGACACAAGACAACCAATAACTCCGGAAATACTTTCCAAATGTATCTTCACCCAACACAGAGGTTTCCACCCCATGAATACTGCCCGCACCCTCAACGCTATGGTCACACTGGCTTTTCGGATCCCTTTAGATGCTCAGAACTCACCATTACATCCAGCTTTAACCCAAATTTACATCCTACAATTTTCGACTCGTCAGTACCGGACAACGAAACCATTTCTTTCTTAATCAAACGAAGCAAGACTGATCAATCCAAAAGGCCACTTCATCTTCATCTTTAATCTTCCATCACCAATCCTACCATATCAAATATTATCCTTATCTTACCTCAATTTCAGAAAATCACAGGCTAAACTCCCATTCGACCCACTATTCATAGATGATTCCAACCGCCGCATTATACGTTTTTGGTTCCAAACTATGCTGCTTTCAGGATTCAATCAAACCAGTCTCTCATCAAAGAAGCCCAACAAACACTCACCAACTAAAGTGTCAGCTTGTTTTCACAAACTCAAACCTACAATCTCACCTCTTTAGTAGCAACCTTTCCATCGTAACTGCTGCAGCAGCATCCATCCACTTACCAACAAGATCCAACTCCACTATTCTACCACCCCAGCTCCCACAGAGCTTATTTCTCCATCCAGATGGCTCCATTACTTCAGCAACATCATTCTTCCTCCAGTTTCCTCCACTGCCGCAGCAGAGGGGCACCCACAGGACCTCATTCTCTTCAGAAATGGCTTTCACTGCCACAGAGACAACAGAAGATAAGGAAAGAGACAATCTCCATCATCCAACATGTGATAAGTTTCAAGAGGAAGTTCTCCACTACCGCAACAGTGATGCACCTCCACGCTCCCGCATGAGCTCAGTTCAAATGGAAATTATTCCACTGCCGCTTCCATTGCCGCAGCAATGATGTTCCCCCACACTCCCGCAGGAGTCAACGAAGGGGAAATTATCCCACTGCCGCAGCAGTGATGTTATGTTCATCCTGGCCTTTCAGATTCCTCAGATGCTCAGAACTCACCGTCAAATCCAGCTTTAATCCAAAAGTACATCCTACAATTTCTGATTTGTCAGTGCTGGACGACGAAACCATCTCTTATTTTCATCAAACAAAGCAAGACCGACGAATACAAAAAAGGCCACTTCATCTACATCTTCAATCTTCCATCACCAATCCAACCATATCAAACCCTCTCAGCCTATCTCCGTTTCAAAAACTCACAGGTCAGACTATCATCCGACCCACTCTTCATTCCAACCGCCCCGTCTCACGTTTCTGGTTCCAAAAACACCTTAAAGCTACGCTACTCCAAACTGGCTTCCAATCAGACCAATTTTCCAGCCACTCTTTCCGCATAGGTGCAGCAACCACGGCTGCACAAAAAGGCCTTTCCCAACAGCAGATGCCAGCATTGGGCCGCTGGTCTTCAGAAGCTTTAAGAGCTACATCCGATCAGACAGATCACACATCAAACAAGTCCAACAAACTCTCATCATTTAATATCTGCTCCTCCCCACATACTAACTTCACAGCCACAGCCTTTTCCACTGCCGCAGCAGTGATGCTCCATAAGGAGCTCAGTCCTGAAAAACACCTCCATTGCCCCAGCAATGATGTTCCCCCACACTCTCGCAGGAGTCAACCTAGGGGGAAATTACTCCACTGCTGCAGCAGTAAGGCTCCCATTAGAAGCTTAGTTCAGATCTTGCCCCCATCGCTGCAGTAATTATGTTCCCCCACACTCCCGCAGGAGTCAGTCTATGGGAAATGACTCTACCGCCACAGCAGTGAGGCTCCCGCAGGAGCTCAGTTCTGAACTCGCTTCCATAGCCGCAGCAATGACGTTCCCCCACCCTCGCAGGACTCAGCCTAAGGGGAAATTATTCCACTGCCGCAGCAGTAAGGCTCCCACAGGAGCTCAGTTCAGAACTTGCCTACATTTGCTGCAGCAATGAAGTTCCCCACACTCACGCAGGAGTCAACCTAAGGGGAAATTATTCCACTACCGCAGCAGTGAGGCTCCCGCAGGAGCTCAGTTCCAAATTTTCGTCCATCGCCGAAGCAATGATATTTCCCCACAATCTCGCAGGAGTCAGCCTAAGGGGAAAATAGCTCCACTGCCACAGCAGCGAGAGCCAGTTCTCTCAAATTCTCCACTGCCGCAACAGCGACGCTCCCGCAGGAGCCAATTCTCTTGAATTCCCACAACTGTGGAGTCTAGCCGGAGAGGCTCCAAAGACCTGATGACATCAGCTAGTATCCCGATAAGCGCCCCACTTCCACAGAGGTACCCCTATACTCCCATGAACCAGGTCTCCAACCAACTACAAGTCGAACAACAAGCACATCTCCAATGCAAAGCATGCCATCTCCTCTGTGCCTCAAGCCATCTACAACCAACTATCAGTGATTCTCATCCTTTCGGAAAACATAAACAACAAACTCCCTCCCGACGATACAAGAACCCACCCAGCTTCACCTCGCCATTTTTTGGGGGTCACCAACTCCTTCCTAGCGGCTGTCCGACTGGACTGCTATTTTTGGGGGAGTGTTCCAGGTTTGGGCCAAATACCGAGCTCGGAGCACTCTCCTTTACTGCTCCTGAATCATTGATAAGTGTGAACTCGTGAAATACTAAAGAGTGTAGGGCCAAGGACAGACCGCTGAGGAGCACCATTAAAGACCTTTCCGACATTAGATTTGTCATTATATAAGACAACAAAACTGTGTTTGATCAGTAAGATAAGACATAAACCACTGTACCAGAAATACCAAGACATGTCTGCAGTCTCTCAATCAATATTGAGTGACACACCGGCTGCACTCAGATCTAACAGCAACAAGATAGTAAGGGCACCAGAGTCAGCAGAGACAAGGAGATCATTGATAACTCTAACCAAAGCAGTCTTAGTACTATGTCCTGATCGAAAACCAGATTGAAACGGTTCTAAAAGCTTGTTTAAAGACAAGTGAAAATTAAGTTGTGACAAAAACACACGCTCCAGACAAAAAAGGAAAGTTAGATATGGGCCTATATACTTTTGACAAAAAAGGAAAGTTAGATTTGGGCCTATAGTCTGATAGATCAAACATATCACACCCAGGATTTTTGAGGACTAGTGTGATGGCAGCAAAGGGTGCCCATGGCTTGGGGAATAAATTCAATAATAATAAGGGAAGTGTTGACAATGTTTAAAATGAGAGGGCTGATAAATGACAAACACTCTTACACTGTCTTGTTTCTGAAGGATGTTTCTCAAGTTGCCATAGCATTAGAAACTCTTAAGCATTTCTCTAAAGCCTCAAGTCTTCATCTTAATATAAATAAATGTGAGATACTTCCAGTTGGCAACTTTTTAGAGTCATCAGTGTGTAATATCCCTATTAGAGAAAATGTCACCTATTTGGGGGTAAAAATAATTAAATATAATAAAAGGTGCCCCTCCAATTTTATACCAATTTTTACAAAAGAAGAGCAAGGTCTTGAATCATTGGTAGTTGAGAGATCTGCCGCTCAAGGGCAGAGTTCTTCACACCAAAGCAGAAGGCATTTCTCGCTTGGCATAATCTGCTCAGTCACTTTATGTTGATAAACACACATGTAAGGTGATTGACAGTATGTTAGGTAAATTTATATGGAAAAACAAAGTTCACTACATTAAAAAATCTGTATTATTAAACTCATATGATTAAGGTGGTCTAAATTTAATTTACTTTAGCGCTCTAAACAATACTTTTAAAATAAACTGGCTCAGACGATATCTTCAAAATCCATGCTCTGTTTGGAATATAATCTCTCAATACATTTTCTCTCACTTGGGTGGCATAGAATTTCTACTAATGTGTAATTACAAAATTGAAAAACTTCCGATTAAACTTTCTAAATTTTACCAACAAGCACTTGCTGGTTGGAATCTAATTTACAAGCATTACTTCTCACCTCAAAGATTCTTTATTTGGAATAACTGCAATATTTTATACAGGAATTTTTTTTTCACAACTGATTTTGCAATGGATTATTGTTAGTAAGTCAATTATGTAATAGTGAGGGAACTTGATTTGACTTTGCAGACTTTATCTCAAAATACAAAATACCTATTACATTAAAAGAATTCAGTGTGGTTAAAAAGGCCATTCCTACTGGTGTGATCATGCTTTTTAAAAATGTTGTCAGTACGTCTCTACTCTCTGTCTGTCCTCCCAGACCTGAAATACTGCAATTGACTCAATTTGCTTTTCCACGTTGAAGTCTAACAATTATAAAATTAGATCCCTATTTTTGTATCTACCCCTCATGTTATTTCTTATTGGAACAATATCTTTAATAATATAAATTTGACTCAAGTTTGGCAGTTACCCCAAAAATTCTTCCTTACAAATAAAGTTAAGGAAATGTCATACAAAATAATTCATAGAATCTATCCAACCAAACAATGTTTACAAAAATGTAAAAGTGATATCGAAATTAAATGGTCTTTTTGCAAAGAATCTTCAGAAACCATTTACCATTTATTTTGGTCCTGCAAAGATACACAATGTTTCTGCAAAGAGGTTGAGAGATTCATCTTTAATAATATTTTAAATAATTTCTCTTTATCCTTTATGAATGTTATTTTAGGTTATTACAGTAAGGACCATTACTTAAATGATGCTGGCTTCATTATAAATGTCATTTTATTTCTTTGTAAATTTCATATACACAAATGCAAATTCGCAAAATATTAAAATATAAGTGTGAGATCAAAATCTAAAAATAACAAAGCCACCAAAGTAATTGAACTATGTTCCTCATTTTGCATTTTCATATAGATATGCATGTATGGATACATAAATAGATTTATAGATAGATGTACCCTCTATATAATTAGAATTTCTTTTTTTTATTATTTTTATTTATTCTCTTCTTTATTTTTTATTTTTTTTGTATTTTCTGTTTTACTAAAGCATGCAATGTTATTTTTCTTGTATTCCACTGCAAATATCTAAAGGTTATTTTACAAGATACTTTTACAATTAAAAAAAGGAAGTGAGTTTTATTAAAATACGAACAAATATCTTCCAATGGCTCAGACAAATCAAGGAATTTCATATTATAACTCATTTTCATCACAAGTATTAATAAATAAACCTTTTAAGACATGCAGAATCCCTGTCATGGTTAGAGATACGCATATTTAAAAGCATTAATGTTATTGTTTCCAAGATTCTTGAGCCAAGGCGGGGACTTTTAACCTAGTGTCAGACCATACTAGTATATTGATCGAGTTCTCCTTAAATCGAGCCAGTCACTGTTAATTGATGCAGAAAAATGGAGCCGCCGTGGTTACTTACACCGTCTTTCATTCTTTTGCTTAATGGAATTGAATTTTGTCTTCCTGATAACGGTGAGAACTTGCAGATTTGTTTTTTTTTAATCTTATCTCATGTTCATTTCTCATTGTTCTTATGTTTATATCTTTTGGACGTTTTTTTTCTTCTTTTTATTATTTGTGAGTCCTCATGCTGTACCTGTGATATCCTAGCATTGACCTCTCTGTAAGGCTAAACACAGCAAATCTGGTTCAATGTTTTATGATATTCTTTTTGAAATTGCAGCATGTTTTGTTATAGTTATAACGGTCTGTGTGTTTATGCTAAATATTTAATGTACACAGAGTTTACATACGTTTTTATGTTCACTGTGAACCAAGTTTTAAATCAAGACGCTTTGGGATTTTGTTTTTGTATGCACTTTTTGATTTTGTTCCGATTCTCTTAATTCCCCTCCCCCCTCCCCCTTCCATTAGCAAAACGTTGGCAGCCATTCATCAGGACGATCACAGAAGCTTCAAATAATTACCAGCCATGCAGTCAGGAGAGCTGCAGCTGTCATCTGAGGTCACCCACTATGAAAAGTTACAATAAAATGTGCATGTACATGCAGCTATACTAGTTGAAAGACCTTCCATCATTATTTTTATTGCAGCGTCCTGAAAGATGACCTTAGGCCATTTAAAAATGGCATATCTGAGTTGCTCATGGCAGACACAGTCCAAAGAGGTGTTGGTACGCACTACCAGATAATTGGTAACAAGCTGTACAGAGAACAAAGCTGCATGTTTCCAGCAAGGTTGGTGAAGTGCAATGTTTTTTTTTGGGGGGGGGGGTGGGGAATCATTATCCTGTCATGTACAAATAGGTGTTGAATATCAGATATATACATATACTTTATATATATATATACTTTCTTTGCAGATGCAGCGGTGTTGAGCACTTCATCCTAAAAGTGATTAACAGGTTGCCTGATTTGGAGGTGGTTATTAATGTGCGTGACTATCCACAGGTTCCTGGATGGGCTCAGCCAGTCTTCCCTGTACTTTCCTTCAGTAAGGTGTGTACACCCTCTACCCCAACAAAAGTGCCTAAGAACAATCTACTTAAATTGATTTTATGGTATTTCAGTAGCTTGACTATATTAAGGCAATTTACATTACTTTGTGCCTACACCTTTAGGTTTTTAATACTGATCCACTGTCACATCACTGTAAAAATAGCAGATTAATAACTCCTTAATTTTGAACACCCCCCTGCACTAGAAGCACCCGTAGTTTTTTTTGTTTGTTTTTTCTTGTTGGACTCAGGCCCCGTCCACACAGAGACGCGGATCACTGCATCTGCATACATTTCTTTTGGCGTTCCGTCCACACGGATCCGGCGATTTAGGAGACTGAATCTGCTCACTTTTGATACCGGGTCCTAAAGTGGATAGATCTGAATCCGACACCCTTGCGTTCTCGTGTGGACGGCCAATCCGTATATTTTTTTGTGAACCGATGATGTCATCACATCACGTGTCGACTGCGTCACGTAACAGCAACAGTGTTGCCAGATTGGACTGAAGAACTCCAGGCCAACTACATCTTAAAACCCGCACATTTAAAAAAAATACCAGCCCAAAGTGCGTAGTGCCAAAGTAATTAAAAATGTTGAGCGATTTTATGCATCCCACATTTTATCAACCACCCCTAGTTTTTCCCGGTCGGACGTGACCAAAAGGTAAATAGCAACACTGAACAGCAACAACAATGCGCATACTCAAAGTCTTCTTCTCTGTGTATAGTGTATTATCTGTGGCAGAACTACAGCGCCCCATACTGGTCTGGTATATATACTACACCGTTATCAG
The DNA here is from genome assembly GCA_037043235.1 of Rhodeus uyekii. Taxonomy (NCBI): domain Eukaryota; kingdom Metazoa; phylum Chordata; class Actinopteri; order Cypriniformes; family Acheilognathidae; genus Rhodeus; species Rhodeus uyekii. Next base: position 770,243 of record JAWRVZ010000014.1, read on the forward strand.
TCGGTTTTAGTGGTCTCGTGTGGACGCTGATATTTCTTGTGCCGACGCCGTGTTTATGATTGGATAGGGAATGCACCGGCATCGTGTGGACGTGGCCAGTCTATTTGAATTGGTGTCTTATCAGTTGGTACTTAGGAACATATTCCCTCTCTACTCTGCTCCAGATCTATTCAATTGCGGTATCTCCTGTGCACAGCCCTCTTCAGGTCCCCCACAAGATTCGGGCCTTTGGCAGGACCATTCCGAATCATTAATCTTTCTTTGTTGAAGCCATTCCTTTATTGGTTTTAAATGTGTGTTTTGTATTATTATCATGCTAAAAGGTGAAAGTTCTCTTCATTTTCAGATTTCTAGCAGATGCCAGTAGGTTCTGTTCCAAAATCAGCTGATACTTGAAGTTATTCATAATTGCCTGCACCTTCATTCATAATTACAAGCTGAAGTAAAAAAAAAAAGTCCCAGAGCATGAAGCTAACTCTACTGTGCTTCACTATGGATATAGTGTTATTTTGCCGATGTCTTGAGTTGTTTTTGTGCCAAACACAAAATATATTGTTCCACATGACTTTGAAAGAGTTTGAGAGATATTTATAGCCAGGCTTGGATTTTGTTTTTTTGTCAGAAAAGGCTTGCATCCTGCTACCCTTCCCCATTGCCCAAACAGATGGGAAATTTGGGAGATAGTTGTTATATGTGCTTGCAACGTTTACTTAAAGATTATTTTAACTTTGCTAAAAACCTCTTGACAGCCTCCCTGATCAGTTTTCTTTGTTTTTGGATTCTCTGTTCTTGATACACTTATTGTTGTGTTATGTTTTCTCCACTTGAGTGAGAAGTTGAATGTCGTGTCGCATTAGTATTGAAGCAAGGAGACGCCATTTATTCAACGCTGCACGTATGCGTGCCTTGCTTTTGATAATGGGCCAGTTATTTTGGAGCATCGTTTGTGACCCTATTGTTGGCACTCTTGACACATGATTAAATTGCTGCCCACACCGGATTTACAAACTGAGCAGGGCCAACGGCCAGTGGCTGTAGGTTCGGTAGATTTGCCGATATTCATTGCTTTAGTCTTTCCAATGTTGACTTTGAAACCATGGTCGGCGAGTCGAGCATTCCATTCCTCAAACATTCACGCCGCTCCCTGTTCTGATGTGGCCGTTAAAACATTATCGTACATCAAATTCCAGATGTCGCCTGTGCGTAGCGACTTTGTGGTTTCTTCCATAACAGTGATAAAAAGCAGGGGGCTGAGTATTGAGCCTTGGTGGAGACAGATAATGAAGACAGATGACTAAGCAAAATACCTTTAATGACAGACGACTCGGGGATAACGCACAAAGTTGCATTGACAATAACCAACAAAAACAGGCAGATTATATACACACCGGAAATGAGGAAGCTAAATAGGGACACCTGAACACAATCAACCAATAAGACACCATAGAAACAAATGAGATCTACCACAGACAAGACAAGTCCACAAAAAACATGAGCGTCATTCACTTCTTTCTTTATTTGCTGGTTTCTCATTAGTTTGGATAACACACGCATAGTTTGTTACACCTCAATTTTTTTTAAGTACCTGTATGCTGCACAACACTACTGACATCTACAACAAAATTATTTTGTTCACCATTTAGACACCAGAATACCAAGATATCATGTACCCTGCATGGACATTCTGGGAGGGAGGTCCTGCTGTATGGCCCATCTACCCCACTGGACTGGGGCGTTGGGACCTGATGAGGGATGACCTGAAAAAGTTGGTAACAGATTAAAATATTTAAAGACCTGTTCACATCTCATACTAATCCAGATTTAAGAATGCTTGGGAGTGTGTAGAGGGTTAAATCTTATAGTCAATTTAAGGCCATTAGATGTATTCTAATTTTTAGTTTACACTCTTCAGATCAGCTGCACGATGGCCCTGGAAGAAGAAAAGCCCAAAAGGATTCTTTAGAGGTTCTAGGTCTGTTGTGTCTCCAACATACAGTTCGGTGCAAAGTTGTTTTCAGCAAAAGCTGATCAGTTTTTCCAATGTTTGTAGGACCAGTTCAGAGAGGGACCCGCTGATCCTTCTCTCAAGAGAAGCCCTTGACCTTGTGGATGCAGAGTATACCAAGAACCAGGCCTGGAAGTCAGAGAAGGTTTGTTTGTTTGGAAATAGTGAGAGCTCTTTTCTTTCAGATTGTCACATACAGTACATTTACATTTGTTTTTATACAAAGGTACATGCATTGCATTCAAGATACACATTGACATTGTAATCAGTTAATGGGAATCAAACCCATGAATGTACTGTTTGAACTACAGGAAAGCCAAAGTACTGTCCAATTGTCTTAAGCACATTAGTATTTTCACCCAAACATAGCCAGTTTTATTTATTTTATTTTTTTTAGTTTATTTAAAGCCATATATTTCTCTGTAGTGTGTCAAGTGTCTCAAAACCATTTGTGGAGTAAAAATACTAAAGTGCCGAAGACTTTTGCACAGTGCTGTAGATGTGAGTGTAAAGGATTATTGTAAAAGAAAATAAATACAGGGCGGAGACTTCTATTTATCGGTAGTTGATTGGATTTTGAGAGTTTTACTTAAAAATGGAGGCAGATGAATGTGAATTTACAGAGATGGGGTTAAGAGAACAAAATGATTAGAAAAGTCCTGTCCAAGTCATCAAAGAGATGTTATGATATCTTGATTAAACATTGAGGCCAAAACATTTTTAAAAACTGAAACCTATGCATGGATAGATTGTTTACAATAAGATATAATGAATATAGATTTTTTTTATTCAATGCTAACCAAATCAAATTTGTGACAAGCAAGATACAAGGGTCTACAAGGAGAGGCTTGGGAAATAGTAATCTTGACTAAGCTTGTAGGGCTTTAATATTTACAGCAAAATCAAAATAAATTTCTGCTCTAGAATTTACAGCATTGTCATTTCAGAACTGCTTTTTTGTTTTGTTTTTTGTGTTAAGGACACTCTGGGTAGACCCCCAGCAAAGGAAATTCCCCTAGTTGAACACTGTGAATACAAGTAAGACCAGCCTCATTTCTGCTTTGGCAAGAGCTGTAGCACTGAACCAGATATGCATCAGTAATCAGATTGTCTGTTCTCTTTCAGATACCTCTTTAACTTCAGAGGTGTTGCTGCTAGTTTCCGTTTGAAGCATCTGTTCCTGTGTGGCTCACTGGTTTTTCATGTTGGGGAGGAGTGGCTTGAGTTCTTCTACTCTCAGCTCAAGCCCTGGGTTCACTACATCCCTGTCAAACAGGACTTATCTGACCTCAGGTAACATTAACATTCTATTCAGGCTAGCTGATATCCAACTTTTTCCTTAATACACAATTTCATTTTTGTGCCCTATTGTGATTGACCATGTGATTTTAAAACACTCTGAACATAATAGTGTTGTGCGTAACGCATTACGAGTACATTTTTACATTTTGGTGTAAATGGGTCTTAACATTTGCCCATAAATATAAAAAGGAAAAAAAAAAAGTATTTAAAAAAAAAAAAACAATCAAACAAGCCCAGCCCAGATAAGAGAAAACGTAATGCAAAAATAATGTAACGCATTACTTTTCTTAAAAAAGAACGCAATTAGTTACTTTTTTTTTAAGGAAGTAGCACAATATTGTACTGCATTACTTTTCAATATAACATTCCTTAACACTGCACGTGGCTTTAATTCTATTAGCAGCAACCTTTCTCTGCGTTGTATGGGACTGTATCAATGTCAGCACGGCTTTCCCCCATGCGCATTGCTTCTATCCTATCCTCAGTCAACAACATAAAGCTAGTCCAGCTCTTCACTGTCAGACACTTCCAGAGAGTGTTGGGCCTCATGGCGGCAGCATCCAGTATCGTCCTACTGGGCCTGCTCCATATGAGGCAACTGCAGTGGTGGCTCAAAACCAGGGGGTTTTCCCCGAGGGTCAATCCTTCCCGCCTGATTCCCTTCGAGCAGTTTACATCCCGGGGTCCCAGAATGCGGGAGCAGACTTCCTGTTGAGGCAGGGGCCAAGGCCCGGGGAATGGAGACTCCACACCGAGGTGGTGGAGCAGATTTGGGAGAAGTTCGGCCGGGCCCAAGTAGACCTCTTCGCTCTTTGCCTGCTTTGGTTTTCCCTCTTTCTCCCTTGTGATGTGGCAGGAGTGGCCGAGGCTACCCCTGTACGCCGTTCCCCCGATTGCTCTGCTCCCAGGGGTTCTAGAGAAGGTTTGCCAGGACAAGGTCCGTCTCACCTTAGTTGTCCCGCGTTGGCCGAGCAGGGTGTGGTTTTCGGATCTAGTGTCCCTCATAGACGGCACTCCTTGGGAGATTCCCGTCAGGAAGGACCTTCTGTCCCAGGCTCAGGGCAGGATTCTCCATCCTCGCCCGGAACTGTGGAAACTTTGGGTCTGGCCTCCTGAGGGGGCCCGACTCGTAGATACGGGTCTCTCGACTGAGGTCGTTGAGACCATTCTCCACTCTAGACTCCCATCCACGAGGAAACTCTATGACCAGAAATGGAGGATCTTCACTTCTTGGTGCAGCGAGAGGAATTCGGACCCAGCTTCCTGCCAAGTTGGCATCGTTCTGGAGTTCCTACAAGAAAAGTTTGCTACAGGGTTGTCCCCTTCCACACTAAAGGTTTACATGGCTACCATTGCTGCTTACCACGTGCCTTTGAGTGGTACCACTTTGGGTCGGGACCCCCTTATTGTGCGTTTCCTTCGTGGCACTCTGAGGCTGAGGCCTGCGGTATGAACCTTTGGAGGACGTCTCAGAAAAATGTCTCACTCTGAAGACGTTGTTCCTCCTTATTTCCTCCTTCAAGAGGATTGGCTGCCTCCAAGCCCTTTCGGTGGCTCCATCCTTTTTGGAATTTGCGCCTGGCCTGGCTATAGCTTTTCTTTTATCCCAGGCCTGGTTACGTGCCTAAGGTTCTTTCGAGCCCAGCTCGTCATGTTGTACTGCAGGCCTTATGTCCTCCTCCCTTCCTAGATCATGACCATGAGTCCAAGAATAAGGTCTGTCCAGTGCAAGCACTGGACCCCTACGTCCACAGAGCTGCCCCGTGGCGTAGGTTTGACCAACTCTTTGTCTGCTTCAGGGCTCCTAAGGGAGCTCCAGCTTCGAAACCGAGTGTCCTCTGCATGTCCGTGCCCATTCTACAAGGAGCATGGCTGCCTCTAAGGCTTTTCTTGTAGGGGCTCCCCTTGCAGACATTTGTGATGTGGCTGGCTGGTCCTCACCGCATACCTCTATTAGGTTTTAGCAACTAGACCTAAACCCCGCTTTGTGAACACTGGCTCTATCTTAATGAGCTATGTTAGCTTGGCATACTTCCGTGCGCTGAGGCGGCGTGGGTTCCCATTTGCATTGTCGACGCAGCCCGAGTTCCCTTAGAGCAGGGGTCTCAAACATGCGGCCCGCGAAACGATATTCTGTGGCCCGCGGGACCATATGAAAGTTTAATGTAAGTGTGGTCTGCGAGTTTTGAATGAATAGCGCTTTACTGCGTTGTGTGTGTGTGTGTGCGCGCGAAAGGTTCCTTTTTCGTGCGAGCTGGAGCTGTACAAGCCAACCAATCACAGTGGAGTACATGACTCCCGGGGGCCAATCACAGTGGAGTAAATGACTCCCGGGGGCGGGGCATCAGCCAGGCTTGAGGCAGACAGAGAAACATAGCTGCCCGTGTACAGTGTTGCCATATTGGGCTCCTTTTGGTCGCGTCAGACCGGAAAAAAATGCATTGGGCTGGTCGATTAAAAATTGGGCTTGTTTTTGATGACAAACCCGCCCAAATGTCCTATATAAATGCATATAAATTCCACTAAACCCTAAACTCAACAATCGCGTGGAGGTCTCTTCCCCCCCCCTGTCAACATTCGCGTGGAGGTTTTCTCTCCCCACCGGTAAACAGTTTTGGTCTTGGGCGGGAATTTTTGTGAATGGGCGGGTTTTTTGCTCTAGTTTGGCTGGAAATCGTCATTCCAATCTGGAAACACTGCCCGTGTAATATCACATTTGTCAAAGCCGTCATAGAATTATTACTACTTGTGTTTGAAATTGAGCATGTTTGACTTTGAGCTGGACGAAGTGAGGTGTTACTGTTATCGGCGTTGGATTTAGCGTCATGCGGATTGTATTTTGTTTTTCCATCATTTGAAATGGGCTGATTTGCGGGACATCGGTGTTATATAGAAAATAAAATCCAGTTAATAACGCCCCCGTGGCTGCATCCCATTGTTTGTATATAGTACATTTATTAATGCTGTCCCACAGTCCCAGCTGATAATTATATAATTAATCAGCAGTCTCAGTATTTTCTACCATATATAAATGTTACGTTGTTCATGTCATCAGGAAAGTATGGAAGCCCGTTTCCGCCACAGTTGAGAAAAAATTTTTTTATTTAGGTCATAATAATAAGAGGGTTTCTCACAATAATGACTTAGTATCTCGAAAAAATTAGTAACTTTTTCAGTAAGTCCAAGTCCAGTTCTACTTATGGACGATCATCTTCAAGCTATACTGAGAGTCTCAACGGTCTCCTCTCTCAAGCCAAATGTGTCTCAGCTGTGTGAGAGGAAGATCTGCAGGTCTCTGGCAGCAAGAAGTAGGCAAGACAAGTCATATTCAGAAGAACCGTTCATGTTCTTCAATTCTCTGTTTATGTTCAGGACAGTTCATGCTCAGAAGAACCCATTGAAGTTAAAGAACTGTCAATAATGACGTTTGAGGAAAAAAATGTTTTTTGTGGAATTCTTGATGGGGCCCTGCCTCACCCAAACTCTGCCTCATGCGGCCCCCGGGTAATTTGAGTTTGAGATCCTGCGTCTCTCAGCCTCAGCTCCTGCGCATGCCGGGCTTGTTTCAGACACTGGTCAAGCTTCCGTTTCCGGTTCACGGCACGCCTTTTATACTCCTGGCTCGTGACGTCACCTCGGCGACGTGCACTCGCACACGTTGGTTTTATTGTGCTTCAAGATACAATCACGCTAAGGCATTCCCATTTGCGTTGTTGACGCAACATCTCGTTCCCTCTTAGGGAACTATGGTTACATAAGTAACCTGAGACGTTTTTTGATAAAATCTAAAAAACCACAAGGTTTTACTTTATCAAAAAGTATTTTTACAAATATATCTTAGTTAAATAACCATGGAAGCAGATCTAGCCCATAGGGTTCAAATATCCTAAGTACGTTATGCCCATATTTTTTAGCAAATGAAAGTGGAGTCAAAGTGTCAATTTTGGAAAATATTAAAAGTATACGAATATATATGTGTATAGTATCTTAAGCTGAAAATGTTGTCGTTGTTTATTCATTCATGTTTTTCCAGACCTGTTTAAAAAACTTAACTCATATTTATTCATAGTAATGTCCATGAGAACAGCAAAAGAGAGCTGCCTCTTTATTAATGTAATAACTAAATGTTTTATTTATTTATCATTTGTTTGATAGAGAGCTGCTTCAGTTTGTGCAAGAAAATGATGCAGTGGCAGAAAAAATTGCTATGAGGTAACAATTTGTTAAGCCTTTTAATATTTTTATTCTGTCAATGATGTGTCAGGCATATTCAGCTTTAAAGGGATTGTTCACCAAAATCCTTTACTCCCCTTCATGCGGTTCCAAACCTGTATTACTTTTTTTCTTCTGTGGAACATAATAGAAGATATTCATTTGGTGACCAGCATTCTTCAAAATATTTTTGTTTTCTGCTGAAGTTTTGTCTACAGGTTTGGAAGGACACGAGGAAGAGAGAATGATCTTTGTCTGACCTTTCCCTTTAAAACATTGTCTGTTCTGATACTTTACTGATATTTATGGCTCTGAATTTCTTTAGGGGCCAGAACTTTATTCTGGAACATCTCCGTATGGAGGATGTGTCTTGTTACTGGGAGAGACTGCTCACTGACTTCAGCAAACTGCTCAAATACAAACCAAAGAGAAAATCAAACTACAATCAGATCATCCACAGAGCCAGCCGATCTGAACTCTGAAAAGAGGAAATGGGGAGATAATTCTTCTTTTCTTTGCCTTTATTCTTGCTCTTCATTCTATTGAACCTCATCATTGCTCTTTAAACTGGTCTTAATAGCTGACAAGAGCATTTAAAGGCAGCTCTGTGTAGACAATCCAGCAAATCCTGGCAAATGTCTCCTAATACATATATTGCTCCAAAGGATAAGACTCAAAGAAGGTTTTAAAGTCAATTAAACATGTGCTTTAAACTACCATATAGCAATCCACTTTCTTTTTTAGTCCTTGCAATACTATAGATTTTTTTTTTATTGTGAAACAGTATAACATTCAACAACCTGGCAAAATTTTCTTAAAGATTAACTGTTTCATCATGGCCTTGGTGGAAGTTGTTAGGGTTGTTAAAGTACGGTAGTTTTCTTCCCTCATAATCAAAGTGACTCAACATGATCAACAAGTGAGTTTTTGTTTCAGCACATACAACTTTTTTTGCTCCTGTGAGATATTTTGTTAGTTTGTAGATATTTTTGCATTGCAGATTTATGGGGTTGCACTAGTTAGTGGTACCGTTCCAGTAGCAATCACCTACCATTTTTTTTTAAAAAGTAGCATGAATTACTACTTCATGCTACTTTTAAAGTAGCATAAAGTAGTAAATTGAAGAGTCAAAACTGGAGCCAATTCAAAACGTCCTGTAACATAAGACTACTTTCAATACATTTGTTACATGATAGAGTGCAGAATGTCTTTTTTGTAGTGAAAAGGAATTTCTGGGTCCAGATTATGAGTATTTTTGGATGACCTTATGACCAAGTTTTCAAATCATTTTTATAGGAATGTAACATGAATTCTAAATGCAACAATACCAGCAAAATTACAGAACAACAGTATTAGAAGTATTGATTATGATAACCCGATTCAACCTTTAGATAATTGCCTTTCTGTAGGTATGAAATAGTTTTCAGTCATTTTTGTATATCATTCAGATCTAGTTTGGAACAGACCATCACCAATAAAATAACATTATCATCCAATAAAAGTTTTGTAAACCATGAAAAGACATGAAGTAATTGCCTGTGACTTAAGAGTTGGAGGTTTGTGAAGACTGCGCTGAGAACTTTACCCTTTTGAATGTTTGTTTTTGTTTTATTCAATTATTCTGATTCTAAATCAATGTAAAAAAAAAAATCTAAATGCAGCACTTGTGTCATTTAATATTAGGCTTTTAAATATTTATTTAGAACGATTTTTTTTCGAGGGTAAACTGGGCCAACGTTTTATTTCACTCGATGAATCATTTCATTATAAATACCGGTACTTTAAGTTGGGTCCTCCACCACTAGATGGAGCGACCGGTCTATTGCGTAAGGAAGTCAGACAGTGACCATGTTGACATTGTAATGGTCGCTGAAGGAGCACTGAATAAAAGGTGAGACATGTCGTATTTTGTAGCATCTAGTGTAGAACTGGATTAATTTATTTTACCCGTTGCTCAAATATATTAACTGCAGTGCTACCTTTTGCCGAGTGAGAAAGTCAACTCTCGTTGGATGTGTACAAATAATTAAGCATTTAGACAAGCACCGACAATCGTCGGATTACAGTACGTTCTACAACGCGACTAACCCGATTCAGCAATATCAGTTAGCGAAAACAAGTGCTGATTTTTTGTTTGGCTTTTAATTGTAGCTGATGTGTGCTGTGTCTGTTCTGTGGGGTAATTCTCTGTTGTTTATTATGTTGACTGATTTTGATGCAATGTAAAGCACAGTGGTCAACGGCGGTTATTATTAATGGTGCTATAAGTTAAGTTGAGTTGAAAAGTCTCAGTGTTGCTGAATTGTTTATTTTAAAAATGCTTCTCTGCTCTTTTTGTAGAATGTTGTTTAATACAACATTCTAACAAAAGTAGAATTCATATTGTCTTTTTACTAGTGATTTGAGGGCATCGAGTCGTGTCTTCGAATGTACGGCTGGCATAACAATGTTTTTCCTTCTCATTGCACTCTTTTCAAACCTCCAACTCTTAAGTCACGGGAAATTATTTCCGATAACAGACCTTTGTTCCTCTATAATACAGAAACAATTTCTGACAGCTGCTTAACTTCAGGTGTTAAAATGAACTCTGCATGATTCTCTGTCATAACCATAGGGCATGCATGTCAATGTGGATGAAAATGCATAAATACAATAATACCTCTGGCATTGTTTCTCTCATTCATTGATTTAACAGCTTGTTGATGTGTACTGCAAGGCAGCAGTATTTATGTGGGGGGACAGATGCAAATGCACCCAGGGGCTCACATCTGCGTCCTCTCAAGGCTCTTCTTGGGTTCGCTTTTCCCTGTGTACATGCATCTGATAGCACTGCACAGACCTTACCGCAACACATAGGCAAGCCAGAGTTCCCTGATACAGGATGGGACAGAATCAACGATCTTTTCAGCAGAGGGTGAGTATGAGTAATCTGTCTGTAATTCATTAACACAGTGCTTTAGATTTTTTAAAATGTTTTATTATTATTAATGAGCCCTCGTAATCCTTTTTTTTTTTTTAAACTTCCTTTTGTTGGCAACACCTCAGCTCCAAAATCAATGCTCTTGAGTATGTGCTTATTTCAAATCCGCAATTACTGCAGGATCTCTAACAAAGTACATTCAACATAGTCAATGTTTTAAAACAACTTTACACTGATAATAAGAATTTAATGCAACAAAGATTGTTTTTGGCTGTACAGCAGCACTAGATGAAAGCAACTTTCCATCTTGATTAATTTTTAATTGATTAATTTTCTTTCTAAAATCATTAGTTGTTAACTTGGGGGGGGGTCTGCCAATGAAATGTTAATTAACCGTCCACAGGCATGCATGTTTGAATGCATATGTCTTTCTTTACAAAGTGAGATTTATTTTCTTGTAGTCATTTCCTCGGACATGCGCACTTTGACCGTCCTTATCTGCACCGAGAGGAAAAAAAAGGAGAACTTTTGTTGTTTTGATGAAACCTAAACCACAGTTTAGTTGATAGGGTCTCTCCTGAGACTTCAAGGCTGTGTTGTGGTCTTCGTCTGATCTGGATAAGTCCTGAATCCGGCTGGCTACGTTAAACCTTGGGATAAACGGAGAGACTAATATAAGCTTGTATACCATACTACTTATGATTTAACAAGTACATCAGGTGTTATGAGATGCGTTCCCGCTTCCGGCTGACCTAATTTATGCAGCCTAACAATCATCTTGCATGATTTGAATGATGGAAATTGATAATGTGCTGTTTATGCTAGGTTAAAGAGATGTGTTTTTAATATACATTTAAACTGACAGAATGTGTCTGCGTCCCGAACAGTGCTAGGAAGACTGCTCCAGAGTTTAGATGCTAAATAGAAAAAGGATCTACCACCAATAGGTTTTTGATAATCTAGGATTATCAACTGGACATTTTTTTTGGATCGCAATAGACATGAAGGACTGTAATCTGTTAAGAGATCGCTCAAGTACTGGGGAGCTAAACCATTTAGTACTTTGTAGGTAATTGGCAAGATCTTAAAATATATTCAGTGTTTAATAGGGAGCCAAAGCACTGTTGACTGAACCGGGCTAATGTATTACTCCCTCGCCATATCACTGTTCACCTCGCGCACTCGAATACATCCCCGAATATATTTTATCGCGCCCTCGGTCCATCGCGGATTTATAAATGTATCATATGTAAATTGATATTGCGGTTTTCTGAGAGGAGATGCGTTATATATTAAGATGGTGCGTTCATTGCAATTCCGAAATGCAATCGATGGTGCCATGAGTGTGTATGAGTTTGTCTGCCACAAAAACCTTTCCAATTGTCTACGAACTCTATATTATTTTGCAGACACACTGAACATCTTAGACATCCAGCCATTGAGTGAGGTCTGCTAAATATCTCATAATTCCTGCGAAAAGGAAGGGGACCAGAGCATATTACAGTGCCTGACATCGTACTTGCAAGTTCACACACCTCTGGGTATTAATCTTCGAGTATTTAGGAGTATTTAGCATTAGCCAGCACTTTTAAATTTGCTTTGATGTCAGGTGCCCTGACTCATGGCAAACATGAGATTATGGTGGCTGGAGTCTCTATTTTCACTTTTCGTGTAATAAAATTGTCAATGACTAAAGCACTTTAAACAGATTTTGGCAAATTTGTATGTTTCAAAATTGTGTGCAAAACAATCGTACCCTGTTTTTCAGGATGCCAATATCAGATTGTCAGCAGAACACTTAAATGTAGTGAATTTGCTACTCTTTAATTCTGTTCTGCTCTACCCACAGTGAAGGTGTGATGTGCTCAGAGGAGTTAAAAAATACAGTAAAGTGTGGAATTGCTGCAGCCATAGTAGGGATGGTCTATGGAGGCCTACCAGGAGCCAGACATGCTCGTGAGAGATTTATTCAGCTTAACCAGGCTGAAATGTACCAAAACAGAGTGGATGCAGTGGTAAGACATAAGCTGTAAATGTATTTGTCTGTTTGTAGAAGAGTCATGTTTTGTTCATACAGATATTTGTTATAATTAGGGACCAAGCACTGAAGGTGCGAAGTCACCTATTGAAACCGTTCCTGTTCTTATTATATTACTATTAGGGGCAAAGCACCGAAGGTAGAGGTACCTATTGAAATCATTCCTGCAGCAACAAATTTGACAATAGTGCCAAAATGTCTCCTTACTCTGAGAACACAATATCAATTTGGACACAGTGCCACCTATTGGTCAAGTGATAAATCAATAAATCGAATTACTAGTGATTCTATATGGTTTTGTTTTTTTAAGGCTTGAATTGCTTTGTTTTACATTTTATGTTACTAAATTATGTATATAGTACTATATACTTTTTTTCCGTCTCACCAGCGCTCTGCACATAATGCTGCTATTCGTGGATTTGTGAGCTTTGGCTGGAGGTGGAGCTGGAGGATAGCAGCATTTGTGACCCTGTTTAAGTAAGTATCGATTGTAGATTTTTATTTGAATGAACTTGTTTCACTTAATATTTTTATGTAATTTAATAATATAATTGTGAGCGCTGTTGTTGCGCATAAAACATTGTTTACCTGCAAACTCATCACATTTCAGAGAAATTTGCCTTTCTAATAAGTGCAGTTGGTTTGTATACAAGTGTTACCTGGGTAACTTATAATTCTGCTGTTCCATAAGGGCATATCGTATAACGTCATATCGTATAACTAAGGTGACCAGACATCACATTTGTGTACCTGTATTTCAGCTCTTTGAGTATCCTCACTTATTATGAAAATAAATCTAGTATCTTAAAAATGAATTAATCGGTTTATTATGCGTAAGTATATTCAATGTAGTATTCGGTTTAAAAGTGACAGCAGTGTAAAATACCTGTTTCTGTCATTACTCAAAAGATGTTAGCATAAAATTTTAAATAATTGTATACATGTTAAGTAAACCTAATGTGCTTAATTTACCTCAAAAACATAGTATGTTTGTATTTTTTTTATTAAGCAACGTTGTGACAGATACTTTTTTGTGGTTGGGGACGTGGTGTTTGAGGTGCCTGTCCATCCCGTCCCATATTCCACCATGAGAAATCTAACCACCCTACATATAACCATACATATTAAATATAATTGTAAGACTGTAAATTTAATCTTTTATAATTTTGACCGTGTTATCTTGAGAACTTATAGAACTTATCTTGAGTCATGGTTAACTCGGCAATACTATTATGTCGATGTTTTTTTGAAGTGGAACCGCCAAACTCCCTATTTGTCTCAGTATTTTCTTGTGGGTCTATTCTATTATGTTGCCGAATCCTAGTGTAGCAAATACTACTCTTGCGTATTGCACAATTGATTAATAATAATAATTTAATGGATTAAATGCAATACAATTGAAATTTGGGCTAATCAGAAGATCTATGGTCGCTCAAGGAGGTAGCGGGTTGGATTGAGAAAAAACAGACAGACACAAGGTTGAATTAGAAATAAAAAATATAATTGATTCACTTAAAAATAAAATTACAATATACAAACAATAAAACTGTCAATTTCCCCTGAGTGCACTCATTTTTCTACTATATACATATATTTACAGATCGGTCAATTCAATACTCAAAAAGAAATAGAATAAAATAAAAGATAGATAAAGTTCTCTCAAAAAAATTTAAAATGTTCTCATGAGGTTACAATGCCTCTTGATCTGGAGTTGGGATGATTCAGAGACTCAAAGAAAGGAAATCGTTGTCCTCTCCGCGACGTATTTTCTCTAGAGGGTTGGTTGGTTCGCCATCGAATATGAAGTTCTCAGGGTATCTCAGAAGATCGTTCGGGTGTCACGTTTCCCAAAATCAAAGAGGAAGAGGAAAAGGAAAGAAAAGAAATAGAAATAGGAAAAAGAAACAACAAGGAAAAAAAAACCTGGCCTCAGTCAATAACTTTCACTCTTACATGAACACCTGGCCAACAATGGCGACGGTGAAACTCTTTTAACAGATTTTTCCCTCACACAGGCTCGTGTCAACTACAGGTGCGCGCGACCGTGAAATGGCGGCGCAAACTACTGGAGTGTATCACTCTATGCAGCGAACTTCCTGTTCAGCATGCATCAAATTATCAAAATCTCAACTTTTCTACGTTTTTTTCTCTGAATGAATCAATTTGGATCACAGCGATCGATCACGTCTGCTCTTCTCCCTCAGGCTGTCTCATCTGTCATTGCGCATGCTCGTTACCATGGACGGCACAAAATGACAGAGAGCTCTCATTGGTCAATCGCCGCGCATTAACCTAGACTAATTTGCATATCTATATTTTTTCTTTTAATCATTTTTATCTCTTACTGACTTCTAGTAAGTGAATATGAACTAATATATATATATATATATATATATATATATATATATATATATATATATATATATATATATATATATATATATATATATATATATGTATAAACTAATTTATGCATTTACATAATTCATAATTTACTAACTATATGTATAACACAAATTAAATAAAACTCTTTTCTTAACCTGTGTTACACTAGGATCTCAAGCAAAAACGAGGGACATATACCTCGGTTTACGAGTTTATTTCGTTCCGAGAGCGAGCTTGTGACATAAAAAAATGCTCCTCATAAGAATGCACTAAAAATCACTCGATTCATTCCACACGACCATAAATGCCCATTTTAAATATTTTTGGGGTTTTAGGGGAGGGGGCGGCGGGGTGTTACTGATTATATATTTCACTACATTGTAGCGTTGCTTTTAATAACCAGACAGGTTCCTTCTAATTAATGCAACAACGAAGTAAAACCACTGTTAATCTCTTATGTATATATCTGTACAGAGTTATAACTGTTATGCTGTTCTCTAAAAGTTAAGAACGTCATTACGCCCTGGGTGCTGGATGTTACTGATTATATATTTCACTACATTGTAGCGTTGCTTTTAATAACCAGACAGGTTCCTTCTAATTAATGCAACAACGAAGTAAAACCACTGTTAATCTCTTATGTATATGTATATATCTGTACAGAGTTATAACTGTTATGCTGTTCTCTAAAAGTTAAGAACGTCATTACGCCCTGGGTGCTGGACTGAGAACACACGTGAGCCTCATTAGTATGCAATGTGTTGTGTTGGTAACAGATGCTCCGTTAATAAAGTTTCATCATATTCACAACAACTTATAAATTCAATGCTCGTATACTAAGTCACTCGTAAACCGAGGTATAACTGTACGCCACTTCACATGGATGTCTCGTGACTGAGAGTTCACTGCCCATGCACTGATTTCGCGTTGCCCGTGGATCGCTGTCAGTGTTGCCAACTTGGCGCCTTTGTCGCTATATTTAGGTAGTATTCAGACCACATTTTCAAAAAAGCAACTAGCGACAAATCTAACGACTTTTTCTGGAGTTATTGGAGACTTTTGGAGATTCTCTTAAGTGAAAGCACATCTCGTTCTTACTCTTCTCAAGGAGCAGCGAGAGCTGCCGCATCCCCATCCCAAAGCACTAACAAGTGGCCCGGTCCTCGCGCAGCAGATCCTCCCAGATGCAGACAGAACAGGAGATCTACACTCCTCCACGTACAAATGAATCGCGCATGTCCGGCAAGCCGCCGCTGGCTGGCAATTACGCAATGGCAGTACGGGATGTCAAATGTTCTTTGTCTAAAAATTAAATCGCTGTAAAAATCGCGACTATAAGTCGCTGCATTTGTTTGACTCACACAGCCTCAGTCATGTACTCTCGTCCTCTGTGTGTGTGCGCCTGTCTGTGACAAAAGCTAACTAGCTGGCTTGCTTATGTCTCAGTCAAAAGTGTACACCCAAAAATACAGGAAGGAGTGGGAATCAAACCCTGAATTCCAAGGCTGGCAGGGTGTCCGCGGGGTTGTAAAAGGTAGTAAATGAAATCAGCCAAAATTAAGGCCATTAAAAAGTAATAAACGTCTTTTGATGAGGTATTACATTTTCAAGCCCAATATTTTTAGATACATTTTCATTTTGTGTTAAGTGCAGGCCTTTCTTTTAAAATTCATGTGGATTTTAGACGTTGAAACTAGGACCTGAGCGATAGGTCAGGGGACCTATGATGGGGATGAGGTTGTGTTTGTTCCCGCGTGTGCGCCCATTACATTGCACACAGCTACACTGCGCGCTGTCAGGTGCTGTGGTGTTTAGTAGGGATGTGCGGCGGTACAGCTGCGACTCGCCGACACAAACACTAGTCGACTACACGAGACAAACCCACAAGACTTTATAGTTCAAATGACGTTTTAATTTTTCATTTAATCCTTTGACGCGTGCGCTCACACTGCTGTGATTCGAACGTGTTTATTGAGGTGTCTGCCTGCAGCATATTGGCTGGCCCTGAGCTTGCATGCGCTCAGTGTTTGTCATATCACAGCTATTCAGTGCTTTCAACTGCATACCCTACTTTCATGTATTTCGGGAGAAGTGACTGTATTTACGTGTTGTAAATCCGACAGATCAGATTCTCCGATCTGCGACACGAACTATCAGTGAACAATTGGTGAATATTTTGAATAATTAGAAAAACTAAATGCATGTGATACACATTTGTGGCTGTGGTGCGTCACGTGACAAGCATGACGCGTCTCTATGGAAACGATATGGGGAAACCTAAAAAACTCACGTTGTGGATCAGCGAAAATATTATAAACTAACGTGCGAAAGGGTCAAAAACCCTTTTTAAAAATAAAATGCTAACTTAAAACGTTTGAGAAAAATCTATGCAGAAACTAAATCTTTACCGTAGATCGCATGCAGGTTTTTTTTTGTCAGTTTTGGCGGTTTTAAAAAATGACCAGCGAAAGATGAGCAACGTGTGAGAGTATTTTAAAGTAGGAGACGGAATAGTGTTATATAACTGTCATGTCAAACTGGCGTATAATAATCCCACTGGAGCCGAGCGAAACAATTTCAATCACAGACATGAGATGTTAGGAGAGACGAGCTGAAACAATGTTATTTACCTGTTTATTGAACTCATTGTGTCAGCTATCACCATGGAAACACACACACATACACGGCTGCATAAAGCAGCAGTTTTGAGACTCCAGAAGGAAAGCATGTCGAGTAATACTGACCTTATTTCAGCAAAATTCATTATTATTTAACTTAATTTATAGATTCAATATTTTAAATTTATTATTGATACATTTCAATGTATTTTTGACTGTTGTCTTAGTTTTTAGACTAGTATAATCACAAAATTACACAATTACAAAACTTTATTTTAAATGACTAACAAATTAGTTTCAACTAGTCCCTAGTGTTTAGACCTAGCAATTAAACACCACTCTTTCAACTTGATCGACAGCTTTGGAGAGCTGTTTAGAAATGTTTCCGGACTCCGACAAAGTGAAATCCTTCGCTTTAGGCAAGGATAAGTCCGCTTGCATGATCAAATTTGGTATTGCCCCATATTTTAAGAAAACTGGTGGAGACCATAAACAAAGCAGGGCTGTTCATCCTAATGTTTGACGAAAGGCTCAACCAATCCTTAAAAAAAAAAAAAAAAAACAGATGCACATTCATATTTGTTTTTTGGAGGAGGGTTATGTGGATGATAGTTGCAGTCACGCTGGTATTAAAAAGGTAGTTAAAAGATATTAAATTCAACTTAAGAAGTTCTTTATATAAACTGGGCTGGTTAAAGCCGTTTATTGGTGGCATACTTTGAGACAGCAGACAGAACGCAAGAAGGTATGAAATCTAGTACAGCCACACAACGCGCACGCACGCGCACACACAAACACATCCCTGTTTCTGGTGTGACTCTGCTCAGCGCTGCTGCGGATCGAAGAACAGATTGAAGGGTATTATAAGACTAGATGAAGTCAAATTTGTTGAGAGATCACATTAGGCAGGCCGAACAAGAAAGTATGCAATCTAGTACAGCGTGATGACCTCACGAATATGTTATGATTGTTTACGCTGTGAGTGAAATTGTGTTTGCAATGTTGGAGAATATAATTAAAGGTTTGTATCGAGAATGGAAGGTGTTTTTTATTGTATACTGGTAAATCTCTGTTGTTAGTTGGTGCACATATGCCTTTTGTTGTTATCAACCTATACAGTGTATGTACATTTTTATAGCATGCCGATCGCTTCATCAAATAAATCGCCATATTGGGTGTTGGTTATCTCAACGCTTTTTTTGCAACCCCCGAGGCCGTCGACATAACTGAACTCCACTGTATGTATATACTTATATATATGTATACTCTTATATACTTTTTTTTTTTTTTTTTTTATACAGCACTGTAAATACTGGCTTGACAGTGTTTAGAGACAAAGACGCAGTGAGCAATTTCACTGTTGCAGGTGGTAAGTTCAGAAACTTTTTGACTTTGGGCCTTGTTTCTGTTTTGTTTCTTATTATAATTTTTGCTTGTACTAAGATGACAAGAAAGAATTACCGCATTTATGTGTTTAGCTGTAACAGGAGGGCTGTTCCGGTTGAATCTGGGTCTTAGAGGGCTGCTTGCTGGTACAGCAATAGGAACTGTTCTGGGGTGAGTAGAACATGAATGGAGAGAGAGAGAGAACTATGACTAGTCTGTGTGTGGGGGTCCAGGTATTCCCTACATTACTGGAACAAAATGTCTCCACAAGGATTGCAAATCTGAAATCCTTGTCTTGGTGGGGCCATCTTTTGATCCCCATGAGGAAAACCTAAAATGTTTTTTGAAAATGTAAAAATGCAGAAGGTTTTCTGTGATGGGCGAGTATAAGGTTATGGGATGGAATCTACAGTTTCCACAGTATAAAAATCATTATGTCTATGGAATATCTCCATAAAACATGAAAACCCAACATGTGAGTGCTTCAGTCAGTATCAGTGCTGTCACTTTCTCTGGGGAGATCTGTCTGCCTGCAGCAACACAGCCCTCTATTCCCCCTAACATTTCCCATTTATGTCTTCATCCAGTCCCCTCTCTAAGGGGATTCTGTCTGTCAGCTGTGTCCTCCCCTGTAATCCTCTGCCTTGCATCTGCACCCCAAGCCAAAATGACTCCCTTCCCCCTTTTGCTCTTCTCCAGTCCTCCAGTATCTCTTTTCGCTCTTTGTTTTGCAATGCCAGAGGATACCCAATATGTCAAACAGTATTCTGTGATCTGGAGAACTATCAAACTGAACTGCATTTTTATTTATTTGCAATTTTCCTGTTTTTATTTTTAATTAGTTAATTAGCTCTGTTTAACTCTTGATCCTTTTATTAGATTAGATCCCTTTATTGCACAGACAGATTTTAATGCCTCAGTCAGAGCAACAAAATGGGCAGCAAATTGAAAGGGCTATACATTGTACTGCACATAGTTAAAGACGCTAACATCCTCACTGTTATTGGACTTGGAAATGCTAATGAAAACAAACAAACAAATATTTAAAAATATTACTCCAAAATGAACTGAAGTTTTAGTTTTGAATACATGGTGTATTATAAAGCTTTACAAACCATCTCCATTAAACCTAAATCATTCCAGGTACAATCACAATACCTTGTACATAATAGGGCTGAACAATAACTGAGAGCCCTTAAATACTAAAATCAAATTAAAACTAAATACACAAACTATTAGATTGAAGGGGGGAAAAGCTAAATAAGGGGGAAATAACTACATTTAAAAAACTATAATAACACTTGTAGGAGTAGACATCTAGTATCTTTGGCCAACCTCCTTGGTGTGTAGTGAATGCAGGGGACCTATTATGCAATATTTAGGTTTACATGGTGTTTGTGTACTGTGTCCAGTTTGTGTAAACAACCAGCCCATAATAACGATCCACCCACGCCTTGTTTGAAATAAAAACACAGTTCCAGATTTCCCACCCATGAGAGGTGACTATCTCCTCTATTCACATAGATCCTGCCCTCAGTGAGCTGCACATAAACAAAGTTTCCATCCAGTTGGTCTTTTACAGATAACATTTTGCGTAATGACATCATCCCTGAAAAAATCTGAATGAGCTGTTTCCATACACAATTTTAGGTTTGTGAAAATCATGAAATTGTGAATTTTATTCAGCTACAGAAGTAACGTGTTAGCCTGCTTTCTTTGTTTGAAGACACATTTTTATTGTTGACGTGCTACAGAGATTTTCAAGGCACTGTTTTTTCCTCATCCATTTTAAAACAAAGCACGAAACATTAAGTTGAAACTTTTCTAGTGTGAAGAATACACTTCAACTTTCATTTTCAAATAACTTCATTTTAACTTTAATATCAGATGTGTATTAAGATGTGTAATAATGAATAAAAAATAAGGATGCATGTTTGAGGGGTTATGCATCTTATTCTTACAAATGGTTGCAATAACTTTATACAGTGGAGTTCACTTATCTCGAGTAATGGTTAACTTATTATCTCAACGTTTTTGAAGTGGAACCGCCAAACTCCCTATTTGTCTCAGTATTTTCGGTTCTTTAATGTCGATTCCTTAATGTCGCCGAAAACTAATATCTCGAGCAAATATCTCGGACAAAGTCGTCACTTCACATGGTTCTATCGTGAGTCATGAGCGTACCTAGTTCACTGCGCATGCGCGTACAGTCCCGCGCAGCCACAGAAGAACTCGTAGAAGTGAGGCGCAGGAGTTGAGCCGAGTGTTCTGTGAGTCCAGCGCGCCTACAGTGAGTCTGTGTGTTCAGTGAATCAAGCACGTCTGCTGTGAGTGTGTGCGTTCAGTGAAGCATCATTGTCGTTACTGATAGAAGCATTTGTTTTCAAGCAGACCGTTAAAGGCAAAAAGCAACAATGCATTTTAGATTTTGTAAATAAACCATATTAACCGCGTATGCAATACTTTCAGAACTGTCTCAGAGCGAAAGGACTGTGTTATGAGCGAATGTGTTTACACGTGTGTCGTGACTGTGTTTACACTGTGAGCGATCGTTGTTTGCAATGTTGGAGAATATAATTAAAGGTTTGTATCGAGAATGGAAGGTTTTTTATATCTGCTGTTAGTTGGTGCACATATGCCTTTTGCTGTTAGCAAACATATTCAGTGTATATACCGTTATAGCATGCCGATCGCTTCATCTAATACATAACCTATACCTAAAATATCTATCTCGCTAAACGGTAATCTCAACGCTTTTTTGCAACCCCCGAGGCCGTCGAAATAAACGAACTCCACTGTATATACAATTTAACAGTATGAATATAATTATAATAGCACCTTTGAACTACCAAGAAACCGAGGCCCCACGTTTATTTGCATTAAAGCCCTTTTTCTCAACTTTCTTTTCTAGCACTAAAGTCAAACAGAAAAAGATTGTCGACATTTGCAAAGAAATTAAAATAATTGACATTTCCATCAGCTATAAGCGCTAAACCCTTGGAAGCCTGTAGTCAGCCGTGTTTATGTTACTGTATCAATATCTACATAAATTCAACTAACCATTCAGGAACATTCTTTTGCATTCTAAAAGTTGTAACTTATTCCTGAGTTTCTTCATCTGTCTCCGACTCTGTTTTGAACATATAAGGCTGGACACCCTTACGGAATATTTGTAACAGCTCCTGAAGGTTTTCTTCTAATTATAAAAGTCTTCCTTCAACTGATTTCTTAACGTTTAATGTATTGGCACGGTTGACATCACGCCATCTTGACCTCGACATCACTTGAACATTGTGACACCCTTTAGACCTTATTCAATGTTTTCCAACCTCTTTACAGTATGACACTGTGGAAAAATAAAACACTCACACAGTAATTATATTACTATCCGTAGTTTCCAAGTCTATAACAGTTTCTACTAAACACATTAACTTGCAAATTAACACACAAAATAAATATACTGTGTGTGTGCCTTCTGATCAGAAATCCAGGAGACATTAACAGACATTTAGAAGCATTTCTTCAGTCAAATACTCTTCATAGATTTTAAACCTGAACTAAACCTTTTAGTTTGTGTACATGTCCTCATGGTTCTACTATTCACACAGCTAGTTAGATCACATGACCGCTAATTACACCATACATTGTTCACCTGAAGATGTCGCTTTAACTTATTGAGACAATTAAATACAATTTAAAAAACTAACATAATTTTACCTAACATTTATAATGCACAAAATAACCAATTTATTTGGAAAGAAAATGCACTGTATCCTGCGACAGCTACAATATTCATAATATTTTGTCTCCCAGAGATTCTCCATTTTTGTTGTTGCTGAAATATCTGAAGCAAGAGCTGAAAAAGATCTGCTTTTCTGGAAAGGGGGCGGGGAAAAGTAGCTCATTTGCATTTAAAGGTGCACACTAAAATCTGTTGTGTTTGTGTACTCTCATCCAAATAGGGGCTACCATATTTTCTGCACTTTTAAGCGCACCTAAAAGCTTTAAATTTTCTCAAAAGTCGGCCGTACGCCTAATAATCCTTTGTGCCTTGTGTGTACTGAGTTCCAAAAAATGTAAGAATGTTGTGCGACTTTGGTAAGCAATCCGCTTGATTGACTGTTGGACCATTTCCCACTGACACAGGGACGTAATGCATACACTACATACGCTGGCAGCGTTAAACCGATCAGAGAACATTGCGTAATACATAGTCTCCTTCTTCAGCCCTAGTGCCCACAGTGGGCATAGGCTATGTCGCTACAGATGCTTCTCCATTGTGCTCGGTCGCTGGCGATTGTTCTCAGATGTTCCAGCCAGTAGTTGTTGTATGCTTTTCGTGATGGGTTTGAACGGGACCATAAGTTGCTCCGTCTTTTTATGGAAATATTGGTGACTGGTTTGCCGAACGCCTCCTTTGGGTCGCTTCCACGCTGGGCCTGCGGCGCTAATGAATGTTTGGTAAGGAAGTCGGTGGTTGGCCATCCGCATAACGTGTCCGATCCGTTTCCAGCAGCACAATATCATTGTTGTGGTTAAGGTGTGAGTGAGGCCGCAACACTGTCACTCAGCCTCGTTGGTCGTAAAATCAGTCCACCGAATTTTCGCTATTCGACGGAGGCAACGATGATCAAATACCTCCATCTTTTTCTGCTGGTCAATTTTAACTGGCCAGGTTTCCGTGGCATAAAGTAGTGGCGCAGATGGTTGTGCAGTAGATTCGGGTTTTGGTCTTGATTCGCACATAAGGTCTAGCCCAGAAACATCGTAGAGCTGCAAAGATTTATGACATTCTCGCTATTCTTATTTGCCATTTCCTCCTCGAGCTGTCCATCAGGTGAAATACGACTGCAAGGTATGCAAAGGACGAGATTGGTTCCATGCATTTATCATCAATTTTCACCGGGATGTCTGCTAACGTGGGGTCCAGATTTGTGGCAAAATACTTAGATTTATGGCAGTTCAGTTTGAGGCCAACGGTTGATGCAGCTTGGACGATACGGTCTACCATTGCTTGCATAATCACTGGTGAGTCGGCAAGCAATGCTATATCATCGGCGAATGTGAGATCCGTATTAACGTGTCCACTGGGATAAATTGTTATACCACCAGGCTTATTGTCACGGGCGGTTTTTAGCACATAGTCAATGCATGCGTTGAACAGGCAGGCCGAAAGAACGCCCCCTTGTCTCACGCCAGTTTTGGCTTTGAACTCTTCATCGTCTTGTCCATACGCCCTAATTACGCATTTAGTTTTTGCATACATTGCTGTGCAAATCCGTTTCAGTTTTGAGGGTAGTCCATCTAATTCAAGTAGGGACCAAATGGTTGCCCTATCTACACTGTCGAAGGCCGCCGAAAAGTCTAGAAATGCCACAACAGTTGGGCGCCGAAATTCGTGTCGTAGCTCTAAAACTTGACTTAGGGTAACGATCTGATCGATGCAGCCCCGGCCTGGTCTAAATCCAGCTTGATTTTGAGTATTCAGGTCACGATGTGGAAGGAGGCGGTTAAGAAATATCTTTTCCAAGATTTTGTATGCGATATTAAGTAGCGAAATTCCACGGTAATTTGAGCAAAGTTTTTTTGTCACCTTTCTTGAAGAACTGCAAGATAATTGATGTTTGCCAATCGGTAGGTCAGTGATGAGTGCTATGTTGTTGATTTTGAATAGGTCAGGGGGCAGGCCATCACTACCCGGGGCACGGCCAACTTTTAGTTGTTTAGTTGCACAAAGTATTTCTTCCAGTGTTGGTGATTGTTCTGAAATATTGTATGGGGGTTTGTTGAATTGCTGAGTGTGGAATTGGCTGTTGTGGTGGAGGGTGGTTTAATAATTCGGAAAAATATGCACACCAGCGGTCCAATAGTCGAGTCTTTTCGGAAATTACGCGGTTGTCCTTATCCAACCGGTTGGCAGTATTTTTTTGGCTATAACGTTCACTAGCCGGAAAAAGTGAACACCTTTGTGTCACCCCTATTTTGCGCTGCTTCCAACTCTGCAGCCTGGCCTGCCCAAAAAAATCTCACGATATTCCCTGGCAGACCTTTTGATTTCTCTGGCTAGGTTAGAGGCAGCTGCATGATTGTTGTTGCTGTGGGCCAACTTTCTTTGGGCGGATAATTGTAACGTTTTTTCGCTAATCCAATCTGGAGTCGTTTTTGTTTTATAGCCTTGGGCACTTTGGGCTGCTTTGGTTAGAGATTCTCTGATATTGGTCCACTTCTGATTTAACGTTACGTTTTTTTTCCACCGGTTAATCACTTTTGTACTTGGTCATGATTCCAGCGCGTTTTTCCGGATTTTTCAGCTGTATCAGATCAAACATCCGATGTGACTGAGAGCGATTTTTGTGAACTGCGGTTGAACTTTGATCTTTGCAGACACTAATGCGTGGTCCGTAATAGTTGAGCCGGATACTCTGCTGAAACGAGTATCCGGTACGGATAATGCATTTTTGCCAAGTGCGAGTATTATACGAGTCAATATATGTGCTCCAGATTGAATAAAAATCCTCATTGGGTAGCTGACTGTGTCTGTGTTCTGTGATAGGCTATCACAGTGCCCCTCCCCTATACATGCAGATTTTCTGCGTGAGCCTGCGTTCCGCGGCTCTGCCCTGCTCATTCCGCGCAGAACGCTGAGAAGAGAACCTCTCTGTCTCTCGCTTAGTCACTCAGGTTCGCGGGTCTTTCCCGTTAACGTTTAGGGTTTCTTCAGCTTCAGGTTTTTTTTTTTTTTTTCTCTCGTTTCGTTTGTAGTACTCACTTATTAACCAGTAGAGTTCTTGTAAACGTGGGGTTTGTTCAGACCTGTTTCTTGGAAGAATGCGACTAGCGTAGCGAGTTTTTTAAAGTTTTTTTTTTACCGTCTGCTGGCGGTAGTGGTATAAAAGTGGTATAGTTTATAGTGGTATAAAAACTTTATTACAAATTAATTGGCTACACACACTCACACTCTCTCTCTCTGCGTTTTTATTAACAGTCTGCTTGCTCTAATCAGTTTTTCGACTTCACACACTGTCTGACACTTTCTTGCTGTATTTCATAAAAAATAAAGGAATGAAGATCTTAAAAATGGCGTCGGACTATTTGATCTGTAGAACAGTCCCCCCAGCCTCCCTCTCTCTCTTACTCACACACACACATACCTAGTGTGGAAATGTAAAAAAAAAAAATCACACTTATCATAAAAAAATTAAAAGTTAAAAAAAGAAAGTTATGTTTAGATAAACTTCATAATTGCAACCGCATGTGTTGTATTCATTGTGGCAAAACATGTTCTGTATATAGTTTGTTTGTTATCGTGATCAAAACCATTGATCTGAAGCTCAATGCTGTCATGTAAATAGTTTTCTAATCAGCAATAAATATAACAATTTCTAATCAACCCATGTCAATTGTATGATTAAAAATAACATACTGGTTAATGCCCTGCCCATTTCTAGACAACCCGACCACTTCCGCAGAAAATCTGCATGTATAGGGGAGGGGCGCTGTGATAGCCTAACACAGACACAGTCAGCTCCCCAATGAGGATTTTTATTCAATCCGAGCACAGATATAAACTCGTATTACTCATATAATACTCGTACTCGGCAAAAATGCATTATCCATCCCGGATACTCGTTTCAGCCGAGTATCCGGCTCAACTCTAGTACGGACGCTTACCTCTGCCATGGCACTGGCAGGTTTACTACTGCTGCTGAGAGAGAACCAGGTGTTGTACTGAAATCTGACTCCCAGTCGCGTGCATTTATTACACATACACGTATGTGTAGTACAACACCTGTATGTGTGATGGTGAAATTGCCCAGCTGTTCAGTTCAGACACAGAAGATGATGACTTTGATGGATATGGATGGATTGATTAAAACATAATGTGAGTGTATTGTTAAATAGTAGAATAAAGTTAAACTAAACTCACTGTTTTGCTTCCATTACCTTTTTTTTTATAGACCGTATTAGCATATGCCTTATAATACGATGTGCCTTATGTATGGGTTAAGTACAGAAATAGACCCTGTAATTGAGACTGCGCCTTATAATCCAGTGTGTCCTTATGGTGCGGAAAATACGGTAATTGGATATGCTATAATAAATGAGCTGTGGGGTAGTTTGAAACTTCGGACACAATTTGGAGACGCCAGAGACTTATTGCAACTATTTAAAAGAGGCATAGTAGTTCCCCTTTTAAAGTTTGTCAAAATACGTGATTTAATAAATGCCAAATAAGCAGAAAATAAATAAAACGAATACATTTGTATTTGTAAGTATTTTCATTGATTACACGAGCTGGATATATTGTCTCATATCAATTGGTCTATTATAACATACTGTTTATAAAACTGTTGTATAATGGTAATATTATTGAAAATGGAATGCTGTTTTTCTGTATAGCAGCATGGCCATGATGTCATGCGCCCTTTTTGTCAATATCCATGCTGATATTCAGTACAGCAGCACTCTTGCTGATGTGATATTGCTTAATTGAGTTTGCAAGAACATTACAGGCTTCCAGCTGGAGTTTTAATCATGGGTCTACAGAAGCTGGGGGGCGAGACTATGCATGACAAGAGGCGACGAGAAAGACAAGAGTTATATGAGCTGAGAGTCGCTGAATGGTTAGTTCCAAGAAAAGTTTTTTTGGGGGTATTTTATGAACAAACACTTGTCCTTTTGACCAGATAATGTAGCTGATATCTCCATTGCAGGAATGCTCGTCTAAAGCTTACAGATGATCTCATTGGAGAAATGAGGAGTGAGAAACATCAGGATGCTGATAATGACCTTCAGCGAATAGAGTTGCTGCTCAGTCAACCAAGGAATGAGAAAGGGGCAAAAGAGGTGACATCAGAGACTTGAGTGCTAAAAGGAGAAAACTTTTTGTCCCTGGGATGTTTTATCGTGTATCAACATGTAAATAAAAATACATTTTCAGAATATTGTTGAGGATGTTGAATGTGCTCCTGCTCCCAGTATTTGTGCCAGTCATTATAAATGTGATGATTATCTTCATATGGAGATTTTAGTAAATGCATATAAATATCCATATTTAGATAATTTATACATGCTCCTCCTGAACTTTGATGTCATTTTAAAGCTCAAACTTAGAAATAAGAGTAAAAGAGGATGCATGTTTGGCATGCTGTCCAGGGAGACGCAAATATGACAGCAGCTGGGAATTTATTTGACTAGCCCCCAAAATGCATGCTTTATAGTCAACAGAAAAGTGTTTTGCTGGTAGGAGCTTAGTCTGTTGACATTGGGTTCACACGGCAACCAACATCTTACCGCCTTTGCCTCATCTAACTTTAGCCTAAGCGAGTTAATCGAGCTAAACAGTGTTCACGCAATTTCGACCACCTGATTCTGCTCAGCGCCGCTGCGGCTTGAAGAACCCGGTTTTTAAAAGACGTCACAAAGCCGAATTTGTTGAGAAAGTATATTAGACAGGCAGGATGCAAGAAAGTATGCAATCTAGTACAGCGTGATGACCTCACGAATATGTTATGACTGTTTACACTGTGGGCGAAATTGTGTTTGCAATGTTGGAGAATATAAATAAAGATTTGTATCAAGAATCAAAGGTGTTTTTTATTGTATACTGGTAGCAAACATACAGTGCATGTACATTTTTATAGCATGCCGATCGCTTCATCAAATAAATCGCCATATTGGCTGTTGGTTATCTCTGATTTTTTGCAACACCCGAGGCCGTCGACATAACCGTATTGCACTATATATCCAAAATTATAGGATGACTTTTGGGTTAAAATTGGAGTTGTGTGTGTTTGGAGCACCTGAGAAAACCAAAGAAGACTAAGATGAACAAGATGTCAAGTGTGTGGGCAGTATTTGTTGAGTGATGGCCTAAAAAAAGGGTGAAGAAGCACAGTATGTCCAGAGCTATGGGTATTCTGCCTTGCATGAGTCCCAGAGAGTCAAGAGATGTGAAAAAGAAGAGCTGGAAGAGTAGAAGAGAGGGTGATGTCCGGATATTAGGTGTCTTATAGAAATGCAGGGATACTCACACTTCTTGCCTGAAGAGCCAATCGCTGGCTTGGAAGTGTATAGTGGGAAATTTATCTTTGTCTCTGTTCGTCCTAATTAGCATCTTTCTCAGAGTTTGATGCAACAATGATAGAAATGATATAATGCATTTCAGCATTACTCAAGATATATATTCTTAAAAAGAATATAAGACAAGACTAAAGATATCAAACCTCCGGGGGTAGAAAGATCTAAAAAGAGTGGTTACTTTTTAAACAAGGTTATATGTACTGAAACGTCTAAACCAGTGTTTCCCAACCCTGTTCCTGGAGGCACACCAACGCTACAGTTTTTCCAACTCTTCCTAATTAAAAACACCTGATTCAACTCATCAGCTTGTAAGTAGAGACTCCAAGAACAGAAATGTATTGGTCAGGTAAGGGCTGACCAATGTGTATATCCAAAATGTGTACTGTTGGTGTGCCTCCAGCAACAGGGTTGGGAAAAACTACATTACCAAAACATAACTAAAATGACTTTAACATGGAGGGCAAGCATACATGCATCAGAATATATCATATACAGGTACAGTAGAACCTAGTGATGTTACGTATGACACTGAAGCTTCGATGCGCGTATCGCTCATGTGACACAATTTGAAATGAAGCGCTGTATCGGGGTGTGTATTGGTTTCCCCGAGTCATGTGATCGATGACAAATGAAGCCTCACTTTCTGTCAAATCACGTGTGCGTTTCAATTTGCGTGTCAGAAGCTTCGAACCCTCAGATCTTCCTTAACGAGTCCTTGTTGACTTAGTCTGTTTGATGGTTTTGTGAGGAGAGTCAAAATATGTAATATATAGAATCAATACATTACACACACACACACATATATATATATATATATATATATATATATATATATATATATATATATATATATATATATATACATATATATCAGTGTGATACATGTGTGATACATATGTGATATCAAGTAAATGTGGTTTTAATTATAAGTTTTACAGACAGCGGCATGTGCGGAGAAGGAGGGGGGGGGGGTGTATGGAGACACTTGATTCTGTATCGTACCTTGCACGAACACTACATAACTTAAATTAACATAGCTTACGTATTTCTTTATAAACTTTCAATTGTATATTGTTGTTTGGATTTTTTCGATGTGTATTGTTTTGATCACTTTTCTTACCTTTTTTCGCCTGACTACCCCCACTTTCACTTTCACTTGACGCAGACATTTTAACGAAATACCTGTCATGGGAAATCTGCTTCCCTTTCATGGGAACTTCGAGCTGCGTCAGAAAACGCTAGGGGAAACCCTTGACGTCAGTCACGTGAAGATGTGTACAACCAATGGGAATTTTACGCGTGTGAATGCGAGTCACGGAAGTGACGTCATGAACAGAGCATAAAAGCGCGCCGGAACCCGGAAGTGACAGCTTTGAGTGTCTTCAGCGTGCGTGTGTCAGAGAGTTTGTGCTTGCGAGTTTCAAACCTCCCATTGGATTGCGTTGTGATTATGGCGGAGCAGACATTTAGATCGTGTGTTTCTCCTTGCACTCGTTTCATTACGGGAAAGGACACACACATTCAGTGCGTTGTCTGTCTGGGAGCGGAGCACGCTCGGTCAGCGCTTGAGGGCGGTGATTGTGAGAACTGCGAGAGGTTCTCATTGCGTACTCTCCGCTCCCGTCTGGCAGTATTTGCGGATACTAACCAGACTCGCGTTCTTCAAGGTTCGGGACCCGCTGCGGCTGAGGCTCGGCGGCGTTCTCAATCTTGGGGATCGCAAATGGATCTCACGGAAGGTTGCGGGGCGGGTGAGCCCGCCTCGCAGTTCGACTGTGCTGATCCCAGTTCCAGCCGGAGGTTGGAAGCACGCGTTTCAGGCGCGGTTTCTTCCAATCCGACTGGGACTTCGGTGCTGTCATTATCCTGCTCTGAGGAGGAGGAGGTGATTAGCATCGATCCGGTTGAGGAGGCTTCGCCACCCTCTTCACCGGCGTACGAGGAACTGATCGAGGTTGTGACACGAGCAGTCTCTCGTCTGGATATTGATTGGCCGGCAGAGACTAGGAACGCCCGTCCCAGCAAAAGTAAGTTGGATGAGCGTTACCTTCCGGCTCGTGTCGCTCCCCAGCGCCGGGCAATGCCTTTCTTCCAGGATCTCCATACTGAGGTGTCGAGATCTTGGAAGAAGCCAGCTTCCGATAGGGTGCATACATCGTCTAGTGCGATGTACGCTACTCTTACCGGAGCTCATCCTTACGGTTACGGAGGGATGCCGAAGGTGGACGAGGCTCTTGCGGGATACCTTGTGCCCCATTCGGCATCCACTATTAAAGCCCCGGCGCTCCCCACCAAACCGTTGCGAGTCACATCATCACTGGTGGGAAAAGCATATTCTGCCTCTAGTCAGGCTGCAGCGTGCCTGCACACCACGGCACTGCTGCAGGCCTACCAAGCAGATTTGCTGGGAGACCTCGATCAAGGTGGCGGTATTGGTCCCGAAGCAGTGGCAGAGCTGCGTCGGGCCATGGATTTGTCTCTCCGAGCCACTAGAGAAACGGCCTTCTCTGTCGGGCGCTCAATGGCAGCTCTGGTGGCTACGGAGAGGCATTTATGGCTCAATCTTTCAGCCATAAAGGATAAGGACAAGTTCGTTTTGTTGGACGCCCCTCTGTCCCCTTCGGGCTTGTTCGGCGACGCCGTAAAAAGCGTTGTCGATAAGTTTCAGGAGGCTGCACGACAGCAGGTGGCGTTCAGCAAAGTCCTTCCCCGCCACCCTTCACGTGAGCCCAGTAGCCAAACACGGGCTCGCAGTTCCTCGTACAGGGCCTCACAGAAGGAGAGTGTTGCATCTCGTTTACCTCCCCCTAATAAAGGGAGGTCGGGACAACACTCTCGGGCCCAGCCTTCTGGTAAAAGGATGGATCTGAGGAACGTCCTAAATGCCAAGAAGGCTACCTCTAAGCGTTCCTGACGCCAGAGGCAAGCCGCACCAAGGCGGTCAGCTCCGTGTCCGGTTCCCGAGGGAGCCCGTCTCGGAGGCACTGCCCCCTCTAAGGAGGGTCCTAGAGCATTCCACCAGTACGGTGTCCGGAAACCCCGGCCCTGTGGTGTCTCTGCTCGTATCAGAGATCAGTCTCGAGAGGCTGATTCCCTTAGTAGAGTTCCAGGCCGCATGGTTGCGTCTGCCGGGCATCTCTCAATGGGTCCTGCGCACAGTAACCTCCGGGTACAAAATTCAATTCGGGGCTTCACCACCCCGTTTTATGGGGATCCTATCGTCCGCGGTAGGGCCCCAGCAGGCTCTGATTATGGAACAGGAAGTAGACTCTCTGCTGGAGAAAGGGGCCATCGAGTATGTGCCCCTTACAGACAGACAGTCCGGTTTCTTCAGCCGATACTTCATAGTTCCGAAGAAGGATGGAGGGTTGCGGCCCATTCTGGATTTGCGTCTTCTAAATCGCACTATCTTGCGTCTAAAATTCAAAATGTTGACGCTCAGGCAGATTGTGACGCATATCAGGTCCGAGGACTGGTTCGTCACAATCGACCTAAAAGACGCATACTTCCACATCTCCATCCTTCCTCAGCATCGGAAGTTCCTACGGTTCGCCTTCGGGGGGAAGGCGTACCAGTATCGTGTACTTCCGTTCGGCCTATCGCTCTCACCCCGCACGTTCACGAAGGTCGTGGACGCTGCACTGGCTCCGTTGCGGTTACAGGGCATCCGTGTCCTCAATTATATAGACGATTGGCTAGTAATAGCCCAATCGTCTCAGTTAGCAGCACGTCATCGAGATGTCGTGCTTGCTCACATGCAAGAGCTGGGGTTAAGGTTGAACACCAAGAAGAGTGTGCTTTCTCCTGCTCAGAGAACCACCTTCTTGGGAGTCATTTGGGACTCGGAAACAATGTCTGCTCGGCTATCCCCCGGGCGCATTCATTCCATTCAATCAACTGTCGAGAGCATAAAATTAGGCCAGCTACGCACTGTCAAACACTTTCAGAGAGTGTTAGGGCTCATGGCAGCAGCGTCCAGCGTTATACCGCTCGGCCTGCTGCACATGAGACCCCTGCAGTGGTGGCTCAGGACCAAAGGGTTTTCCCCGAGGGGCAACCCGCTTCGCACAATCAAGGTCACGAGGCGATGCCTACGCACCTTGACCCTGTGGAAGAACATCTGGTTCCTGTCACAAGGCCCCGTGTTGGGGGCTCCGTCTCGACGAGTAACTCTGTCAACGGATGCCTCCCTCACAGGTTGGGGGGCGGTTCTGAGGGACCGCTCCTCACAAGGGCTTTGGAGCCTGCGGCACCAGTCCTGGCACATAAACCTGCTGGAGTTACTGGCGGTCCGCAGAGCGCTACTTGCTTTCCTCCCAGACCTAATTGGGCATCATGTCACTGTTTTCACAGACAGCATGACAGTGGTGGCTTACATCAATCACCAGGGAGGTCTTCGTTCTCGTCCGATGTACAAATTGGCGAGACAAGTTCTTCTCTGGGCCCAGGGCAAGCTGCTCTCACTCAGGGCAGCTCACATCCCTGGAGTCCAGAACATAGGAGCAGACTTCCTGTCGAGGCAGGGGCCGAGGCCCGGGGAATGGCGGCTCCACCCCGAGGTGGTGGAGCAGATTTGGAAGAGATTCGGGAAGGCACAGGTAGACCTGTTTGCCTCGGTCGAGAATACTCATTGCCCTCTATGGTTCTCCTTAACGTACCCAGCGCCGCTGGGGCAGGATGCCATGATGCAGGTGTGGCCGAGGCTACACCTGTACGCTTTTCCCCCGATTGTTCTGCTCCCGGGAGTTCTGGCCAAAGTTCGTCGGGACAGGGTCCGTCTCACGCTGGTGGCCCCCTTTTGGCCCAGCAGGATCTGGTTCTCGGACCTGATATCCCTCCTAGACGGAGTCCCCTGGGAGATTCCGGTCAGGGGGGATCTTCTGTCCCAGGCGGAGGGTTGTGTTATTCACCCCCGTCCAGAACTTCTGAAGCTGAAGGTCTGGCCCCTGAGGGGGTCCAGTTCTTCGAATCTGGTCTCACAGCCGAGGTTGTAGAGACCATCCTTCAGTCCAGAGCTCCCTCCACGAGGAAACTCTACGCTCTAAAGTGGAAACTCTTCTCTGCTTGGTGTAGCGTAAGGCAGTTAAACCCAGTAACCTGTCCCGTTGGCAAAGTGCTGGAGTTCCTGCAGGAGAAGTTTGCGACAGGGTTGGCCCCTTCTACCTTGAAGGTTTATGTGGCTGCCATAGCGGCTTGCCACATACCTTTGGGAGGGGTGTCCTTGGGCAGGGACCCCCTAGTCTCTCGTTTCCTTCGTGGCACTCTAAGGCTGAGACCTGTGGCACAGACCAGGGTTCCTGCCTGGGACTTGTCTTTGGTACTCCAAGGCCTGTCCCAGGCACCCTTTTGAACCATTAGAGGAGCTTCCTATTAAACTCCTCTCCCTAAAGACCCTTCTTTTGCTGGCTATCACCTCGCTTAAGAGGGTCGGGGATCTTCAAGCTCTCTCGGTGGTTCCTTCTTGCCTCGAGTTTGCGCCCGGGATGACGAAGGTTTTTCTTCACCCGAGGCCAGGCTATGTCCCTAAGGTTCTTACGAACGTGGCTCGGTCTATCATGCTACAGGCCTTCTGTCCTCCCCCCTTTGACGATCATGAGCAGGAGCGAAAGAACAAGGTCTGTCCAGTACGAGTACTGGACGCTTACGTCCTCAGGACTGCTACCTGGCGTAAGTCAAACCAACTGTTCGTTTGTTTTGGGACCCCTGAGGGGGCTCCAGCTTCCAAACAAACCCTAAGCCGATGGATAGTCGAGGCTATCTGTCTGGCTTATGAGTCGGCCGGACATGCTTCTCCCCTGAGGGTCCGGGCCCACTCCACTAGGAGCGTGGCGACCTCCAAGGCGTTTCTCTCAGGAGTTTCCCTTGCTGATGTTTGTGCTGCGGCTGGCTGGTCCTCACCGCACACCTTTATGAGATTCTATCAGTTAGATCTCGATTCCGCTCCGGGAACGAGGGTGCTCTCTCAGTGAGCTGAGACACATCCGTAGGCCGGCGTCGCTGAGGTGACGTTGGTATAACGTTCCCCTAGCGTTTTCTGACGCAGCTCGAAGTTCCCATGAAAGGGAACGTCTCGGGTTACGTATGTAACCCTGGTTCCCTGAAGGGGAACGAGACGCTGCGTCTTCGCCTCAGCTCCTTGCGCCTCCGGGCCCGCTTCAGACACTCTTTTGCTGTCACTTCCGGGTTCCGGCGCGCTTTTATGCTCTGTTCATGACGTCACTTCCGTGACTCGCATTCACACGCGTAAAATTCCCATTGGTTGTACACATCTTCACGTGACTGACGTCAAGGGTTTCCCCTAGCGTTTTCTGACGCAGCGTCTCGTTCCCCTTCAGGGAACCAGGGTTACATACGTAACCCGAGACGTTCTCCTTTATCCACAACAACAGAAGCCTCTTCATCTCATAATTTATATTCGAACATAACTTCAATATAATCGTCATGCACTTGGAAGGATTTACATTCTTGATAACATCCTGCTTTAGGATGATATCGTGGATGTACTGCGATCATTGGTGAGAGATAGATCTCTCACGCGGACACGCTCATAATGATCCTATCACAGAATGTCCTTATTTTGTGTGTGTGTGTGTTAGAGAGAGAGAGAGAAAGCCTACTTTAGATCTTATTGAATCATATAAATTCATATTATATTTTATTGTCACACTTTATGGGTAAATTATTATTGTTTTTCTGGATACATTAAACACAAACATATACAGCTTTTATTTGTACACATAGCATTGAAACGATGGAGTGTGTTGTGATTGCTTCATCTGACAGAGCTTCTTTCACAGGCTTCTGCCTGCTTTATTTTAAATAAGCACCAGATGGCGCGGTTAATGACACTCGCGAAGCCTCGAATCTTTTCCCGAAACAGTCAGGGTGAAGCCTCAGTGCTTCATGAAGCCTCATTTCCACATCCCTAGTAGAACCCCGATTTACGAAATTAATCCGTTCCGAGGATGGTTTCGTATGTCGGTCAAGCTTTTACATGTTAATTGCCTAATCCGTTCCAAACCCTACAAACACACCATATTTAGCATGGGACAAAACGCATACCAGATTCATACTTATCAATATTCTTTCTTTTCGACTCAATAAAAAGCACCCTCTTCTTCCCTTTGACTTCAGCAACAATCTTCACATCCATGGTTACTGACTAGAAAAAAGTTTATGCTAAAAGCAGAGGCTGGTGGGAGCGACGCTGACCAATAGGAGAGCAGGATTGTATAAAGTGTTCCCCTTCTTACATGGACTATTCCAGCCATCCCTGTCATTCAGTGCGAAATGGACTATTCTAAACTTTCCCTCGGAGTTCAGGAAGTGACTGACAGAGATCGGCTGAAGATTATAGTTTATTGAGTGAAATACAGGGAATTAGTGCCAATCGTTGAGGTTTTATCAATCTATGTACCTTTAATAAATACCAGTTTTGGATCATTCCCTGAGTGAGACATCATTGTTCTGACCGGACAAACTGTAGTCTTCATTCAACCCGAACCAAAATCAGCGCGAATCAAAACAAAACTCGGATTTCGTTTTTCTCATCTCGATCATTTTGTCGTAACTCGGGCGGAAAAAACCCCGAAATCTTTTATCGTATGTCGAAATTTTAGTACGTAGAGCGTTTCGTAAGTCGGGGTTCTACTGTATAAGATGGATGAGAGTGAGTTACATGGAGTATGTAGACATTTTTGGTGTATTCCATGTGATTATGTGTCAGGATGCATCATTGGCCTTTTCTGTGGAATGTGTTCGTGTGTGTGTAAAGTCATCAGATGGCCACGGGGGAGGGTAGTAGAACAAAGAGTTTTATTGCCCCCAGGGCCATAAAATTACCATGGGTGAAAGTTTTCCGTATTATGACGGAATTCCGTATTTTGAACCTCGCCAGGAACCGTTTTTCCAAATCGCGTAAATCCGTTGAGATTTCAGTTCGGGGGGGGGTACAGGGCGACAGACCAACAGACCAATGTCCATGGCGACAGACCAACAGACCAATCGTACCTACTCGGCGATCTTCGGAGATAATGTGATTACGTAGAGAATTACCCGAGAAGTTCCGGGTGGGCGACAGACGAACCGCGCGGAGTGCAGTTGTGTCGGCGATTCTGATTGGTCAGTGAGACTCCGGCGTCCAATCGTATTTTTCAATTTACACTCGCTTGAGGACAACAACAGGTACAAGAAAACAACGCTCGCAAATTTTAAAAGTAATCTGAAAAAAATGAAGAATTTGCCGGTTGGTTATAACACGAAGCAGCTTGAAGCTTTTTTGATGATGATGTAATGGATTGTGGTGATTTAGAGAAAGTGAATTAAGTAACAAACCAAAATTAAATATAAATGTTAGTTATAGAACAACAGATGCAGAAGCAAAACCAATGACAGAGTTATAGAATACAATACTTCTGAAGGATTCTAGTAATAATTTAGAACTCCCAAAATTGGTGAATATTTTCTCAACTGCTAACTTGAAATACTTATTTCACACCCTTTTTATAGTAGCTGCAAGTTGCCAGGAGAGGTCGTTTCTACACAATAATTTGCAAGGAATGCAGGAGCTTCCAGGGGGCCTCTGGACCCCTGGCCAGGGCGTTGCCCTGGACCTACCAGGGGCCCTGGCGGCCCCCAGGCCCCCAGCTTTAAGTTTCAGTATTTTCAGTTTTGCCAACTTTCACCCATGAATTACTTCTTTTTTTTCAGACTTAGGCCACGTCCACACGAAGCCGGTGCATTCCCTATCCGATTTTTTTTTTCTCATTCTAAAAGAAAATCTGTAAACACAGCGTGTCTCAAGAAATATCAGCGTACACACGAAACCACTATATATCTGTGGCAGAATTACAGCACCCCATACTGGTCTGGCGCTGTAATTCTGCCACAGATATACACTATACACGGAGAAGAAGACTTTAAGCATGCGCATAACAACGCAGTGATGCATTGACGCAGCCGACACGTGATGTGATGACATCATCATATCACAAAATATATGAATTGGCTGTACACACGACACCGCAAGGGTGTGTACTGCAAACTGAAAACTGAGTGAATGCACTCCTGGCTCATCACGTCCTCCACGTGCATTCACTCAGTTTGTTCAATTTGTGCTTCAGTGACAATTACGCTAAGGCGTTCCCATAGCGCTTTGTGACGCAGCGTTTCATTCCCTCTCAGGGAACCATGGTTACATGCGTAACCTGAGACGATTTGTGTAATCCTGGGGCCAGGAATAATGGCCTCACAAAGAGAGCAGCATTTACAAACTCTAGCAATTTGGTGGAGCTTCTGACACCCATTCACAGCGATATCTTCTTTCAAGAAAAACTGATGCTTAACGGGGTGGATGTTAAAATACGCATGACAAGAGGAAAAGATGAATTTTGCTTAATGAGGAGTGATGGCGTGGCTTATAAACTAAACATAATTTCAGCGCCTTAATTTGTGAAAAAAGGCACCGTAGCCCCGGGGGTTCATTTGGGTCATGCGCAGGCTCTGCTCTCAACCACAGCCACATACCTAATTGATCGTATCAGTTTGAAAAAAAAATTAAATTGAAAATTCCTGCGGGCTCATGTGTCTGCAATCAAGAAAACCTGTTTTAGGAACTTTGCCAAAATCCATTGTTCTAGCAATGGTTGATAATAATGCCTTTAAAGTGGCTCGGCAGTATGGGAATTCTACCAATTGGTTCTGGCATCAGGACAACATTTAAAGAATCATCCTAACATCCTAACGCTAACTCTGTCTATTGACTGAGAGGATTTTTTGCCTGGATACCCTCTATGGATACCCTCTATGCCAGGGGTGGCCAACCTGTTCAGCATGATGAGCCACAAAATAAAGCTCATGACTGCGGAGAGCCACATAAAAGATTGTTGACGGGGGGGGGGTTCATTAACTGTGAAACAGCAGTTCGGGGGCCGACTACACACTCAAGGTCCAAATAAAAAAGAATCGAAACATGGATGATGTTTTTTAATTATTTATTTAATATTATTTTATTCAGTTATTACTTAATAACACAATGATACACTACACATGGACACCTGTATTAGTGGGAATGTTGAAATTGTTTCCTGGATGCCAAAATAGCAAACATTTCTAGATTTGATTTCCCTAACATCAACAGTGACCTAAGATTATCATCGGATAAGTTTGTTTTCAAATTGTTCTTCATGTATTTTATTCTTGAAAATATTTGTTCACACATGTATGTTGTTCAAAAGATTGAAAGGTACTTTGATGCAAACGTTTTGACATTAGGAATGTCTTCATACATAACATTTTTATACATTTTACATATCACACCCGCAAGCTATATGAGGAAGCAAAAAGTGTGCGTCTGCGGATTATATATGCGGGAAAAAACAATATATCATCTCATTGACGGTGACCAGAAGTAGAAAAAGTATGCAGCGAATAAGGTTTTAATGTAGTGATCGGTTGGAAAACGTCTCCGGTTACTATCGTAACCTCCGTTATTTTTCCATATTCCGTTTAGAGAAGTGTGAAGGAAATATTCTGACGCAATTGAATTGAACGTCAATTATTCTGACGCGCTTATGCTATTTATACCGTCTGTCTGCCAGATCCGCATCGCGCTACGATTGGCCAGTTGTCAACTGGCGTTATCCTATAAGGTTTCAGAAATGACGTGAAGGGGAGGAGTTCCCAAATGCATTTCATTGCAACATCTCGTTCCCACTCGAAAGGGAGCGCGCTTCTGCGTGCCTCTATTTGAATTAGGTAAAAACATAACGTCCACGTAAGCGGCAGCTGATCTTGGCAGGATACACGTAAATGTATGTATTTTTTTTCCATCAACAAAAAGGTCTCCATAGGCCGTAGTTTGGGGACCCCTGATGTGGAGACTGAAGAGCCGCAAAAGAGCAGTCAAAGAACCGCGGGTTGGCCACCCCTGCTCTTGTTGTGGATCAAGTGTTGTAGTTTTCTCTTCAGACAAATAACACTTCTCAAAGGTCTTTGATGCCAGAATTTAGGTTTTATTCTTTCAAACAAAACCGAGTCGATCTGCAGATCTCCTCACGAGAAAGGGAAATCTCCCATTATATACCTAGTTCCTAGACATTCTAAACATGTTACGTTATTGTTTATTTTTCTCCATACATTGTCCAATTGGCCTGAATTCAGCACTCTATGTCCATATATGGGTTCAACCCCCAGAGCTGTGGTGTGTGTGGGTCTCCAGCCTTTTGCAGACCTCAGCACTTTCTCAGCTGAATATCATCATACTGAAAGATACTATTCGGAAATCCATTGCCGCTTGAATATATATTATTTTATTTTTCCTATTTATACCTATATCTGTCAGGGTTGGTGAAGGTAGATGAGATGAGGACTCAATGGTGCAGATGAAAATGGGGTTTATTAACAATCAAGAAATAAAACAGAACAAAAACCACCCCGAGGGGGAAAAAACTAGAACAAGAACTAAGACTGGAACAGGACTAGAGCAAGACTATGACTATGACTGGACTTGAGCATGACTGAACACTGGACTGACTACACAGGACGAACAGCCATGTAATGACGACGAGACAGCACAAGACAGCAGACACCGGGAGAATATAAGCACACAGGAGAGACGGTAATAGAAAGAAACACAGCTGGAATAAATTCTAACTAATGACCATGAAACAAGACGGGCGGGGTAACAGACAATTAACCAAAGACGACGCGCAGCAGTTGACAACCACTGCACGTGACAAAACACAAGCAAACATAGCTATTACATAAACACACGGACGAGAGGAGGCGTGGCTCGCGCAACGCTTGAAACCGCGCCCACTCACATAACGTTGAGCTCGCAAGACCAGGTGTAAACACCTGTTCTCATGAGCTCAAGACAAGGACGAACAAACGGGTTATGAATGCCCGAATCCCGATCCAAAACCGAAACTGAAACTAGACAAAACCAGTCTCGGGATCAGACATCATAACCCGCACATAAGACGTTACACAGACAAGCGTGCGCGCGGCTCGAATCCTCAACGCCGTGCGCACACACACCAAACATAACGGTAGTGTCAGAGCTCTGCCACACAACAAAGAAATGACTACTAGACCGAATGTGGCAGAACCCTGACACTACCCCCCCTCTAAAGGGACGCCACCTGGCGTCCCTACGAGGAACAAGACTAGAACAGGACAGACATGACAACAGAAAGCACAAGACAGAAGCAAAACACCAGGGCAAGGCAGGAAAAATAAAATAAATAGACACAAGGACAAGAGGAGGGGGAGGGGGAGGGGGGGAGACAAGTCAGCCAACATAACAAAATGAAACAGACCTCTAAATGGGAAGACAAGACAGGTAAAAATAACTCAAGACCAAGAAAACTAAGCTATTCCCAACATCATGAAGAAATAATACTCAGAAAAAAAAACCCTCAAAAGGTCATGAAACATCATTACTCACAGTCATCAGAATGTCATGAAAAAATACTGACTCAAAACCAGTCCTCAAGTATCATGAAAAAATAACTCAGACAGTCAAACATACCACATGAAAAAAGTCAAACACAGAGTCCTGGGGGAGGAACTGGAGGGATGAGCCAGGGTGGCTCAGGCAGTACAAGGTTCCCAGCAGAGAGCCAGGGTGGAGCCGGGGGAACGAGCCAGGCAGGCTCCAGGGGTTCAAGGGTCCTGGCAGACGGCCAGGGTGGTGCCGGAGGGGAGAACCAGGCTGGCTCCGGTGGTTCTGGAGTCCTGGCAGACAGCCAGGGTGGCGCTGGAGGCGCGGACCAGGCAGGCTCTGACGGGTATGAAGTCCTGGCAGACAACCAGGGCAGTGCTGGAGAAACCGACACCTTGGTCGGGTCAGGCAGGACCAGCTGAGACTCTGTGGGATCAGGACGGACAAGCAGGTCTGGGAGGTCTGGACGGTCTAGAAGGTCTGGGAGATCTGGACGGTCTAGAAGGTCTGGGAGGTCTGGACAGACAGGCGGGACTGGAGGTTCTGGGTCTGCCGGCGGGTCCGGCAGGACTGGAGGCTCTTGGTCAGGCTGTGAGGGCTCGGCCGACGGGTGCTCGGGGAAGACAGCCCGGTGCGTCTTCCAGGCAAGCAGGGCAGCCAAAATAAAAAACAGATCCACAGCCCTCTTGGCCATGGCAGGGCTGACAGGGGCTACTGGGATGGCCTCTTGGTCGGCGGGAAGCTGCTCTGGGGCAGCAGCGGGCTGCTCAGGGATGGCCTCCTTGGCCATATCAGCGTCAACAGCCCTGTGCTTCCTCCAGGCATGGACAGCCGCAAAAATAAAAAACAAGTCCACCGCCTTCTTGGCAATGGCAGGGCTGATTAGGGGCGCTACAGCCGCTTCAGGAGCCTGTGG
Source organism: Rhodeus uyekii (assembly GCA_037043235.1). Taxonomy (NCBI): domain Eukaryota; kingdom Metazoa; phylum Chordata; class Actinopteri; order Cypriniformes; family Acheilognathidae; genus Rhodeus; species Rhodeus uyekii. The sequence goes on from JAWRVZ010000014.1 coordinate 812,553, forward strand.
GGGCGCTACAGCCGCTTCAGGAGCCTCTGGGGGCGCTACAGCCGCTTCAGGAGCCTCTGGGGGCGCTACAGCCGCTTCAGGAGCCTCTGGGGGCGCTACAGCCGCTTCAGGAGCCTCTGGGGGCGCTACAGCCGCTTCAGGAGCCTTCTTCCTCCTCTTCCTTTTACGTGGCTTGGGGCTTCCTGCTTGAGACGGTGCTGCAGCATCTTGAGCCAGCTCTGGGGGTGCTGCAGCAGCTTGGGCCACCTCTGGGTCGATGGTGGGCGAGGCGGACCCATTCTTCCTCCTTCCTCTTCCAAACGGGGTCATCGGAGGACTAGGGACATGGCAGTAAGTGGGAAAAACTGGGGGAGGGCCAAGAGGAGGAAGGCCACCCTCCTCTCCACGATTATAGACGTACCCCACAAACTGCCAGAATGACAAAATCCCCAGCATCCCCATCTCCCAGGCATGGACGGGCTCATTGAGGCCGTTGTTAAAAATGTCCTTGAGCCCGGCATCGCTGATGTTAAGCCCCTCCGCTTCAAAGAGACACTGGCAAGCAAACTCCTTCACACTGGTTCTCCCTTGCCGAAGAGAAAGGAGCCTGCTATGTTGATCCACAAGCTGCTGAGCGGAGGGGCAGGGAGATGGAAATAGAAAGATGCCCATTCCTCTGCTGAGTCCTCTTTTGGCTGTCTCGTACTGTCAGGGTTGGTGAAGGTAGATGAGATGAGGACTCAATGGTGCAGATGAAAATGGGGTTTATTAACAATCAAGAAATAAAACAGAACAAAAACCACCCCGAGGGGGAAAAAACTAGAACAAGAACTAAGACTGGAACAGGACTAGAGCAAGACTATGACTATGACTGGACTTGAGCATGACTGAACACTGGACTGACTACACAGGACGAACAGCCATGTAATGACGACGAGACAGCACAAGACAGCAGACACCGGGAGAATATAAGCACACAGGAGAGACGGTAATAGAAAGAAACACAGCTGGAATAAATTCTAACTAATGACCATGAAACAAGACGGGCGGGGTAACAGACAATTAACCAAAGACGACGCGCAGCAGTTGACAACCACTGCACGTGACAAAACACAAGCAAACATAGCTATTACATAAACACACGGACGAGAGGAGGCGTGGCTCGCGCAACGCTTGAAACCGCGCCCACTCACATAACGTTGAGCTCGCAAGACCAGGTGTAAACACCTGTTCTCATGAGCTCAAGACAAGGACGAACAAACGGGTTATGAATGCCCGAATCCCGATCCAAAACCGAAACTGAAACTAGACAAAACCAGTCTCGGGATCAGACATCATAACCCGCACATAAGACGTTACACAGACAAGCGTGCGCGCGGCTCGAATCCTCAACGCCGTGCGCACACACACCAAACATAACGGTAGTGTCAGAGCTCTGCCACACAACAAAGAAATGACTACTAGACCGAATGTGGCAGAACCCTGACAATATCCTTTTCTTTTTCTTATTTTTCATATGCTTCTTTGTCTTATTTTTTTATATGTTATTTTCCTTTCTGATTTGGATGATTTGTAAAGAGTGATTTATAATCAAGTTAGGGATTTTTAGTTAGTTAAAAACTTTCTTTACTTTTCTGTAGTTTTCCATTGAGTAAGGATGAATATTGTCAGCACTTCTCAACAGATAGAACATTATCAGAATGTTTTGGTTGAGAGTTGAAGCCTGAGCCGAGTTCAGCCTTGGAGAAGCTGTATATGTGTGTGTGTGTGTGTGTTAATATGGTCTGTATTGGTGAGGTGATTAGCTGGCACCATAAAACGTGTTGTTCTCGACAAGCCACGTCACGAACCCGTCAACCATGTGATCAACGAAGATATGCTTCAGACTGTCTGCACTTGTGTGGAAAATTACTAGTTTTGTTTTTCTTGCTTTCTTTCTTTCTTAGCCAATCAGAATCATTTAAACGTCATCATTGACGTAGTTAGCACCCTCTGTTAGAGTATAATTGCTGTAACAATGTTATTGTATTTGGGGCGGCCTACGAACTCCTTGTGAGACCTGAAGCTGGCTTCTGCTGATGAAACTGCAAACTAAACTTCACTAAAATTTCTTCTATTGACTGCACTTCTGACTCCTGGTCTTCATTCAACATATCTGGTCCTCGGGTCTTAACTGTAAATTCAGTTAATGGTGGAGAATGCGGGCAATTCATTCTTCGGTGACATCCCTGGTCGAACAACAAACAAGGTAGAAAGTGTTAGTCTGTCTAAGTGGAAGTGACTGGAAAGGGGATCGGGATAGCATCACTCAGACGTGAGTTTTGAAAATTACACCGACCATATAATATGCAATAAATGTCATATGGTTAAGTGGGACTGGCTAGACTACAGGCGCGCCACAAGGTGTAATAGTCGCTCGTATCCGTAGACTGGTTGAAGTCTCTTCTTCCAGGTAGGCGGAAGACAGCGCAAAGGGACGCACTCGTGGGACAGGGGAAGTCCCACAAAGGAGTGTAAGACACTGGATGGGAACGCGGGTTCGATCCCCGGTTTCCAGGTAGATCCGTGGCACTGTGAACCTGACTTGATCACTTCCACTTCAGATAGGGGTACCCCGAATTTAGTGAATCAGGCAGTTAGGGACTAAAGCATTAGTTAATTATAAAATAATAATATGAAATAAATATAGGGGTAACTTGTTTGCCAGGGATGCATCTGGAACGATTCCTGCAAAGTTAAATTTTACGAGAAAATTTTGTGACCCGAATTGGTTTGGATCAGGATTTGTGTTTTTGTAGTATACTTTGTGGTTTCATCACGCAGAAGCCACAGCTGTGTTATTCAAAGATCGCCGCCTCCATCTCTTCCTACCATGACTTCAGGTGAGTATTAACTTTGACTAAAATATGGCTAACAATAACTGAGTAGTCTGATTATTCCTGATTATTAAATGAGCAGAAGAAAAAAAAAATGCTGTAAACAGCGCTGCTTCTCAAAGTGAATTTTCAGAGCTCAGGAGAAAAATGTTCAGTCTGTTTTTAATTCTGAGTGTAAAAACAAGGTTGGAAGTCATGATAAAATAATGAAACAGAAGAGATTAAATGCTGTAAACAGCTCTGCTTCTCAAAGTAAATTTGGTCAGTCTGTGTTTTTAATTCTGAAATTAAAAATAAGGTTGGAAGACATGATAAAATAAAGAAACGCTGAAGAGAAGATATTAAAGGCTGTACACAGCTCTGCTCATCAAAAGCAAAATTTCAGAGCTCAGTAAGAAAATGCTCCTAGTTTTAATTTGATTGGAAAGTGTGAGCAAAGAAAGAGCCTGAACGATATAAATGTCTGCTAGATGGGATAAAGTGACATATTTCTGGTGTTTAGATTTGAAAAGAAGATCAGTGTCTGATATACCGACATTTACGTTTTCGTCTGGAAAAGAACAAAAATAAGATTAAAGTCTTAAGGAATTCTTTTGAAAGGAAGATTTGTACTGAGAAGTTTTATAGTGAATGGATAAGGATAAATTGCGTCAAATTACAGACAATGACTCCAAAAGATGGGAGTTTCAGTAATATGTAATTCGCAAAAAGACCACTATAAAAATTATAATTCTTTGAAAACGTATTTTTGGGCAAAGATTTCTGAAACAGGCCAGAGTCAAAATAAAGTAGATAAATGTTGAAAGTTTACAAAAATGCAGTGTTCCAGTCCTTGAATCCAGTCCAGAGTTTCTCTCTCTCATTCAGTCAGCTAACTGCTGTTATCTCAGTATGTGTCATCAGTGATAAACAATTTACAGGAAGTGAAAATCATAGACACAGAGACGTTAAAGGAAATCATGTTACAGGCAGTTCAAAACTTTTAAAAGTTCCACATTTATGATTGTGCACATTAAATTTGTTTCAACAACTAAATGCCTTTAAAGAGGAGTTTTAAAATAAATTTAAATGAGTTTAAGATAAAAATGAAGACCTGGTTATAAAAGGGAGATTAAATTGTTTGATTAAATTGTTATGACCAGTAATTTTTGTTTTTGTCTCATCTTAGTCTCCACCATGGTACAAGGCTGATGGAGTAGACAATGGTGATAGCGATGCTGAGATTAAACACAGATAATAAGCTATGCTGCTGTTTTAAATATGTTAATAGCTTTTACTGATAACATACTGCTGTTATTAACCGGTCTCCTTGTTTTGAACACTATCAGGCAGTCGAAATAACTCTGGTGGTTCTTGAATGTACCTTCCATAAGTTCCAGAGAATACCTGAACCTGAATAAAACTCGAAGATCCGCAAAGGGAATGAAAGGGTTAACACAGTTGTGCACGAGGGCGTCCACTCAATGACGGGTAAGTTCCTCTAATGGCCACATGGTGGACAACCTAAGCCAGAGGTTTGCCGCCGCTCCTGGGCATCTACCCAAAAACAGGGGAAGGGAGATGTTTTCTGTGACAACTGGATGAGAGTTGAGAGGATGTCTGTGGTTGGCTAGTAGCATCCTTCAGTGGGGGGACCTGTTAAATTGCAGAAGTCTGCCCCAAAACTGAGTTCCTCCATACCAGGTCACTGCAACCGCATTCCTTGACAAGTGTCCCCAACTTGTAGAAGATGCCAGGGGAGTCCCTGAAGAGGTTGTTTATAAAGAGATAATGGGAATGTGCTTTCAAGAGCTGGCTGAGAACATGATGTGATTGACCTTTAGTTGTTGTGGAGACCATAAAAAACTTTATAATATCAAGAACATGATATTGGGTTGGCTTATGGGAATTAACTGAAAATTAATAGAAATTGAACTAATATGTCTCTATCATAGTTTTCACTCTTGCAGGTCGTTAGACATGGTGGTGACTAAAGATGAAGAGCGTTTTTTACAGATTAAAGATGGTCTGGATAACAAAGGTTAAGTGAATTTTTAACAAAGTAAACTTAGTAATGCTCCTAGCATGCTTTGAGATGATAAAAATGGGTCTAATTGAGTTAAATATTTACATTTAAGAAATGTGTGAATGATTATGGTTTCTAAATGGCAAATAATTTACTATTGCATTCTGCCAAAAAGTTACAGTCTTAGACTGCTGAGGAAAACTGTTGGCTGAGAGAGAGATTGTGAGTGGAGGCTGGGTATGGCACTCTGTTATCAAACTGATAAAGGAACTAAAACAACCTAGCAAACTTCTCTAAAAACGAATGAATTATAAACAGACATTATACTGAATAAGTTAAACCTAGAGAAGACTTTAAAGCTTAAATCTTTGTAGAATAAATACCAGAAGTAAACCTTGAATATGAGCGATTTGTATTCATGTCTGAGTGTGTGTGAGTTTTGTATGTCCACATAGTGCACATGTTGTCATTAACCTCTGGAATGAGTGTTTGATCATTACAGATGGGTTAAGTGAAATGACATATATACAGAAGCCGAGAATTCTGATTGAATTTGATGAAACGACGACACCATACATGGGACGAGCTTTAATTGGACTGAATATCCAGCTCTGTCTGCTAGTGGTAAATATGACTACTTTTGTCATTTATGATGTTAATTTCAAGTTATTCTCTGGATTAGTTTAAACAATTGTGTAAGTTGAAATTGTGAAGCTGAAGATTGCCGTCCATTATGGGGTTTAAAACCCTTGTCTAAATTCAACTGAGGGTCTAAATTTAAATACTATCAACTATGAGTGATCCGAGTGTTATAGACTTGACATTAAGACTTGACGGCAGAGATAGTGTGACACATTGGCTAAAGTCACCCTCCAAATTATCCAGAGAGCACCCTCACATTTATGAAGGCTGGTGGGCGATCAAAGGAGTGAAAATAACTTATAAAAAGTTTTTATTGATTTTCATCCATTAAGTGGATACATGACATTAGATCAGCCATTCATACAAAGGGTTAATGAAACAGCAGCTATGAGACTGTCTGTGTGACTTAGGGATTAAAGCACAAGTAATATTTTCAAAGATAAACTCAAGGGCAGAACATTTACTTACTGAGTAATTAGAAGGTTTGAAACTCAGTTAATAATATTGAATTCGTCTAAATCTGTTATCTGCCCTAATATATAGACCTCCAAACAGGAATGGGGATTTTATACATGAGTTCTCTGAACTTTTATTGGGATGGTCCCTTCTTTTGACAATATTTTTAATTTTGAGAGACTTCAACATAAATGTTTGTGGTTCTTTAAAGCCCTTGGCGAAAGATTTTGTACCTTTATTAGAGCCTTTTGATTTTTTTTTTTACAGTATGTTTCTGGCCCAACACACGAGTTATAAAGCATCATTTGATACCGTTGACCATAAGATTTTCATTGAGTGTCTTTGAGATTTGGTTGGCATTGAGGGTTTAGCCCTGGAATGAATGAATTACTCATATCTAAAAGATAGGACTTATTTTAGTCAATCCTGGGATTTTCTTTTCATCCGTTACCCCTCTCTTGTATGGGGTCCCTCATGGCTCAATTTGGGGCCAGTTCTGTTCTCCCTCTATATGCTTCCTTTGGGAGTGATTTTGAAAAATATGCCATTCATTATAATTTGTATGCTAATGACTCTCACATTTATTATCAAGTATCCATTCAATCTTTGTTTGAATGTTTAGATAATGTTAAGTGCTGGCTAACAATTTTCTCCAGCTGAATGAGTCTGAGTTTATTTTATTTGGTAATAAGGGATGTCTTTGTGATGTCATTGACTGCCCGGGATTCCTTTCAGGGAAAAATCTTTATAGTTTGAAAAACCTAGGAGGCATTTTTGACTCTGAGCTCAAATTTGATCACCAAATTAAGGCATTGTTAAAAATAGTTTTAATCATCTTAGCTCTATATCTAAGTTGAAGTCTATCCTCTGTTTTTATGACATGGAGAAAGTTGTGCGTACCTTTATGCTATTTTGTTTGAATTACTATACTGTATCTGGGTGTGAGTCAGGTCTCTCTCTCTCCTGCAGCTCGTTCAGAATTCAGCTGCTAGGTTTCTAACTACGAAGAGAGAGAACACATTCCAGTGCTTATCTAACAACAATGGCTTCCGATACGTTTCAGAATTCATTATAAAGTGTTGCTATATGTTTTTAAAGCTTTACATGGGTTAGAACCAGAGAATATTTCAGATCTAATCATTCTGCATCACTCAAATAGGTCCCTGCGTTCAAAAGATCAATAACAACTAATGATTCCTTGATCTCGCCTAAAATGCAAAGGTGATTGGGCCTTCTCTGTTGCAGCTCTAAGACTATCTCTCTGATAAATCTTCTTCTACTCTCGGTTTATTTCATAGTGTGCTAAAAACTCATCTGTTTTCAATAGCATTTGAAAGTATTTTGAAATCTGCCGTTTGTTAGTGTGTATTATGCTTTATTTATGCTTTCATTAATTTTTATTTGGTTAGCACTTCGGTTTCCACATAGTGGTGTTGAAAGTGCTTTATAAACAAGGTTGAGTTGAGTTAATATCATATTTTTGTTTTTGAGGCAATGCTGATAATATTTGTGGGATCAGAAAGTCTAAACATTTGATAGAGAAATACCTTGACAAGTAATTAAAATGAAAATAAATAAAATGAATGTTATGAACAGAAAATTCAGATATGAATTTGGATCAATTTAAGAATACTTTTAAATTAATAAATTATGAAAATCTGACAGTTCTTGTTCAGCTTATAACAAATTTGAAAGATAGCAAACCTAATGGTATCTGATGAGCCAAATGACAATGAAAGGGTTTAGATTTTGGTCATAACGCATAAGCAGGTTTAACAAACTGAGATACTGAGAACAAAATTGACTAAAGGAAATCATTATTATTTGATTTTGAATTTTGGAATGTTAACATGGTTTGAATACTGTGAAATTATTTTGTTTCAGTGGAAATAATTATTGAAATGATTATTTGAATTTGTTTCATTTTTTATTTCTGTTTTTGAAAAAGAAAATTTTAAGATGTCCTGCAATTAAGATGGTACATGCTATTTGCCTGTTAAATGAATGACACTTTCAGTAGAAACTCAAAGCTTAAGACGGATTTTTATGGGATTTATTTATTCTTTCATTGTTTATTTTTATTTAGACCACCTTTGATTTTAATTGGTGTAGTGAAATAGATTTACCCTCTTATTTCATGTATTCTACAATGAATTGGAAATTGTTTTGTTTTTGGTTTATTTACAACAACAACAACAAAGTGTATATCTTGATATTTTCATGCAATGATGGGTGATTATACCAGTAGACGTGACACTTTTAACCTAATACCTGGTTATTATAGATATGTTATTTTCCTTTCTGATTTGGATGATTTGTAAAGAGTGATTTATAATCAAGTTAGGGATTTTTATTTAGTTAAAAACTTTCTTTACTTTTCTGTAGTTTTCCATTGAGTAAGGATGAATATTGTCAGCACTTCTCAACAGATAGAACATTATCAGAATGTTTTGGTTGAGAGTTGAAGCCTGAGCCGAGTTCAGCCTTGGAGAAGCTGTATATGTGTGTGTGTCATGAAACCGGAGGAGACTGGATTCAAGTGCGAAAAGTAGTTTATTGTAAATGATGAGTAAATGGATAAATGTCCAGGAACTGACGGCGCAGAGACTCAATGGGCTTGTAGATAGTGACGTGAAGAGGTGACATCCAAGTGCGCGGCGTGGAGGTGAACAAGGAACACGGGAACCGGGAACACACAACGACACGCTGACGGCAGACACTGGAACAGGAAATCACGAACACTGGCGCTGGAGACAACGGACTCGAGGGAACACACTGCAGAACAACGACTCGACAAGGTGGTGAGGGAAGAGGTGAACTAAATAGGCAGAGGGAGATGGGGATCAGGTGTGTGCGATGATGGTGGCGGTGATCAGTGACCACGCCTCCCACATTCATCTCACAATCATACACAGTCAATCCTAAGAGACAATGAATTCGCGAACCGTGACAGTACCCCCCCCCCCCTTAGGAGCGTCTCTCAACGCTCCCAGAGGCACTTACCTGTCGATTGTAGTCATCGATGAGGGAGTGATCCAATATGTCTCTGGCAGGTACCCAACTTCTCTCCTCCGGGCCGTAACCTTCCCAGTCCACCAAGTACTGGAATCCGCGTCCCCTCCTCCTTGAATCCAGAATACGGTTTACCGAATAAGTGGGTTCCCCGTCTACGAGACGCGGCGGTGGAGGAACCGGGGTGGGCGGATTAATGCGAGAACGAAAAACGGGCTTAATTTTGGAAACATGAAAGGCGGCATGAATCCTCCCGTACGCGGGAGGTAGTTTGAGGCGGACTGTCACCGGACTAATGATCTTGGTGACAGGGAACGGGCCAATGAATTTGGGAGCAAGTTTATTACACACGGAGCGGAGAGGAATATCTTTGGAAGAAAGCCACACTTTTTGACCCACGACGTAGACGGGAGGCTTCGACCGGTGGCGATCGGCCTGGGCCTTGGTGCGCGCTCCCACTTGTAGCAGAGTCTCGCGGGCTCTACTCCAAGTGCGACGGCACCTCTGGATGAATGCGTGAGCGGAGGGGACCGCGACTTCGGATTCCAGACTGGGAAAAACAGGTGGCTGGTACCCTAGGCTACACTCAAATGGCGAAAGGCCCGTGGATGATGCTGGTAACGAGTTATGTGCGTACTCAACCCACGGGAGTTGTTGGCTCCAGGAAGCCGGATTCTGTGACACCGTACACCGTAAACATCTCTCGAGGTCTTGGTTAGCTCGTTCGGTCTGGCCGTTGCTTTGGGGATGGAAACCCGAAGACAGGCTTACAGTCGCCCCCAGTAGCTTACAAAACTCTTTCCAGAATTTGGATATAAATTGGGGCCCTCTGTCAGAGACCACGTCTGTCGGGAGGCCATGAATACGAAAGACGTGTTCAATGACAGATGCCGCTGTCTCCTTAGCGGATGGTAACTTTGGTAAGGGTATGAAATGTGCTGCCTTCGAGAACCGGTCCACTACGGTTAAAACAACCGTGTTCCCCTGGGAGGGTGGGAGGGCGGTGACGAAATCTAGCGCGATGTGGGACCAGGGTCTCGAAGGCACCGACAGCGGCTGAAGCAACCCATCTGGTGAACGATTGGAAGTCTTACCCTGGGCACAGTCGGAACAAGCCAAAACAAAATCTCGGATGTCACAGGCCATCTTAGGCCACCAGAATCGTTGTTTTACTAAGAAGTTAGTGCGACTGATTCCTGGATGACAAGCTATTTTGGAGCAGTGACCCCATCGGATGACCTCGGATCTGACTTCCTCCGGCACAAATAATCGACCCGGTGGACCCCCGGGCGGAGGCGTTACCCCATCTAAGGCCAATTTGACCCTCGCTTCGATCTCCCACATGAGTGAGGAAACAATGAGTCTCTCAGGAAAAATACACTCGGGAGTAGACGGGCGCTCGGAAAAATCAAAAATGCGTGATAAGGCATCGGGCTTGATGTTTTTGGACCCCGGCCTGTAAGATAGCAAAAAGTCAAAACGTCCGAAAAAAAGGGCCCACCGCGCCTGCCTGGAGTTGAGTCTCTTGGCGGTTCTAATGTACTCTAAGTTCTTGTGATCGGTCCAAACTAGAAAGGGCACCCCTGACCCCTCTAACCAGTGACGCCACTCCTCCAACGCTAGCTTGACTGCCAACAACTCTCGGTTACCAATATCATAATTGCGTTCGGCTGGGGACAGACGGTGGGAAAAAAACGCGCAAGGGTGCATCTTATCATCTGAGGGAGAGCGCTGGGAGAGAACCGCACCTACCCCCACCTCTGAAGCGTCGACCTCCACCACAAACTGACGTGTGGGATCAGGGGCAATCAAAATGGGAGCCGAAACGAAGCGGCTCTTAAGTTTGGAGAACGCCGCTTCGGCGGCGTTGCACCACCTGAACGTCGTTCTGGGGGAGGTCAAGGCTGTCAGAGGAGCGGCTAGTTGGCTGAAGTTGCGGATGAAACGTCGGTAGAAGTTGGCGAACCCCAGGAATCTCAACAGGGCCTTGCGAGAGTCCGGGGTTGGCCACTCCACCACAGCCTTAACCTTGTCGGGATCCATGCACACTCCCTCCGACGAGATGATATACCCTAGAAAAGGAACAGACTGTGCATGAAAAACGCATTTCTCCGCCTTGACAAAAAGACCATTCTGTAGTAACCGTTGGAGCACTCGCCGGACGTGTTGAACATGTTCCTGGAGAGACGAGGAAAAAATCAGTATGTCATCCAGGTAAACATACGTGAACTGATCTATCATGTCTCTCAACACGTCATTGACGAGTGCTTGGAAGACAGCTGGGGAGTTGGACAGCCCAAAAGGCATGACCAAGTATTCAAAGTGGCCCCTGGGGGTATTAAATGCTGTCTTCCATTCATCCCCCTCTCTTATGCGGACCAAATGATAAGCATTCCTTAAATCCAATTTCGTGAAGATAGACGCTCCCTGCAACCTCTCGAAGGCTGAAGACATTAGCGGTAGAGGATAGGTATTCTTTACCGTGATGTTGTTCAACCCTCGGTAGTCAATACAAGGCCGCAGAGACCCGTCCTTCTTCCCCACAAAAAAGAACCCCGCCCCCGCTGGAGAAGAAGAGGGGCGGATGAACCCGGTAGCCAAAGAATCAGAAATATATTTCTCCATGGCCTCCCTCTCCGGAATGGAAAGAGAGTATAACTTGCCCTTAGGCGGAGACATACCTGGCAGAATATCTATCGCACAGTCGTAGGGACGGTGCGGAGGAAGAGAAGCAGCCCGAGACTTACTGAACACTTCCTTCAGGTCGAGGTACTCTGGGGGCACGTTAGACAAATTCATCGGCTCCTCCTGCAACACAGAACTAGACACAGACGAACGTGCAGACACGAGACAAGAGGCATGACACTGATCACTCCAGTTAAGAATGCTATTGTGTCCCCAGTCAACCCTTGATTAGCCAGGGATGACCGAGGACGATGGGAACCGAGGGACAGTCCGTGATAAAAAAGTCTATGGTCTCTCTGTGGTTACCTGCTGTGATGAGTGTGAGGGAAATGGTTCTGAGAGCAATGTCCGGAAGGCTTTGGCCGCCTAGGGCGTTGACGGCAATGGAATGGGTGAGGTGCTTAGTGGTGATCTTGTGTTGACGTGCGAAGGAATGATCCATGAGATTGCCCTCAGCCCCGGAGTCCAGTAGTGCATAACAGTGATGAGATTCGTTGGCCCATTGTAGTCTTACCGGGAGGAGAGTCGAAGAGGAGGTCCGGTTAATGGTGACTGCGCCCGTCAGTAGCCCCCTCCTTACTGGCGGGCGCGTGCTTTTACCGGACATTGGAGGATGAAATGCCCCTCGCCAGCACAGTAAATACATAATCCAAGGGCTCGGTGGCGTTCTCTCTCCTCCCGGGAAAGCCGAGCTCGACCAACCTGCATGGGCTCATGATCGGACGAGGGACTGACCGTGCCAGGATGTTGTGGTGGAACTACCGAGGGGGACCCTGGACCTACTGCTGGGGTGGAGCGAAACTTGCTTCGTTCCAAGCGAGCATCTACACGAAGCGCCAGCTCGATGAGACCATTCAGTTGTGTGGGTAGATCCAGGGCGTATATCTCTCGTTGGACACGGTCAGCCAGCCCATGCAGGAACCTGTCCCACTGCGCCTCCTCGTTCCACTTGCAGTCGGCCGCGAGTGTGCGAAACTCGATGGCGTAGTCGGAGACCGACCGATCTCCCTGTTTGAGATCGGATAACCTGCGCGCTGCCTCGCGGCCGACTGCCGACCGGTCGAAAACTCTCTTCATCTCCTCCGCGAAGGCCTGGAACGAGGAGCAGCACGGGTCTTGATTCTCCCACACCGCCGTACCCCATTTGGCTGCCCGCCCCGAGAGTAACGTAATGACCAGGGCAACCTTGGCTTGCTCAGTGGAGTATGTTTGAGGTTGCAATGAAAAGAAGACCGAACACTTAGTAATAAAAGATCTGCAAAAGTCTGGTTCTCCGGCGTAACGCTCAGGTGGTGGTAAATGTGGTTCTGACTGACCTGTGGGGCGGCTGATGGTGGGAGGGGCCGGCGGTGGGGCTGGCGCAGCGGGAACAGACAGCTGTTGGAATTTGCTGGCGAGCTCGGACATCTGCGCCGCCAGTGTTTGAACGGCGCGCCCGGTGGCCAACATCTGCTCCTCCTGCCTGTCCAGGCGCGCCATGTTGTTAGCAACAAACTCTTGCCAGTTGGGTGCATTCGCTGAATCCATAGTGAGGTCGAGTCGTTCTGTCATGAAACCGGAGGAGACTGGATTCAAGTGCGAAAAGTAGTTTATTGTAAATGATGAGTAAATGGATAAATGTCCAGGAACTGACGGCGCAGAGACTCAATGGGCTTGTAGATAGTGACGTGAAGAGGTGACATCCAAGTGCGCGGCGTGGAGGTGAACAAGGAACACGGGAACCGGGAACACACAACGACACGCTGACGGCAGACACTGGAACAGGAAATCACGAACACTGGCGCTGGAGACAACGGACTCGAGGGAACACACTGCAGAACAACGACTCGACAAGGTGGTGAGGGAAGAGGTGAACTAAATAGGCAGAGGGAGATGGGGATCAGGTGTGTGCGATGATGGTGGCGGTGATCAGTGACCACGCCTCCCACATTCATCTCACAATCATACACAGTCAATCCTAAGAGACAATGAATTCGCGAACCGTGACAGTGTGTGTGTGTGTGTGTGTTAATATGGTCTGTATTGGTGAGGTGATTAGCTGGCACCATAAAACGTGTTGTTCTCGACAAGCCACGTCACGAACCCGTCAACCATGTGATCAACGAAGATATGCTTCAGACTGTCTGCACTTGTGTGGAAAATTACTAGTTTTGTTTTTCTTGCTTTCTTTCTTTCTTAGCCAATCAGAATCATTTAAACGTCATCATTGACGTAGTTAGCACCCTCTGTTAGAGTATAATTGCTGTAACAATGTTATTGTATTTGGGGCGGCCTACGAACTCCTTGTGAGACCTGAAGCTGGCTTCTGCTGATGAAACTGCAAGCTAAACTTCACTAAAATTTCTTCTATTGACTGCACTTCTGACTCCTGGTCTTCATTCAACATATCTGGTCCTCGGGTCTTAACTGTAAATTCCCCTACAATACAGATAAAATAATGGTGTATAATCATACAGTTGAATTATGATAAAATACTTATTATTCGTGCAATAAACACTTCAACATTTCCCCCCTTTGAGGCTTATCAAGCCTCACTTTCATTATTCTTCATCCATAGTGTAGTTTCAAAATCCAGCCTCCTCAATTATGCTATACAGCGACAAATTCATGTCACTTAGTCTTATTTCCAATGACCAGATTATTGTAACTACACTCCGGAGGAGAGGTAGAACCAAACATCTCTTTTCAGAATTTTTCTTTTTCTTTCAGTTTTTTCTTTTTCTCCAAAAAGAGTAAAAGATTCAACTCTCCTTAATACACATTGTTATAAGCGTGTGCGTGCACTTTGTTCATTCTTGCCTGTGGTTGTCACAGTTATGTAAAATACATCAAACAACAATCATGATATATATTTTAAATGTTCTATCTTGCGCTGTAGTCATCTTCTTCAACCCAGATACTTTGCGCATCGTAGAGGGTCACCGTCTGGGAGCGGTTAGCACTTACACCCAGGGTCTGGCTCATCATTATTCATCTTCTTCATCCTCATTGGAGGTACTCGAATCAATATCCAATGGTTGTACAATCAAACTTGGTTTCCCATATGAATCCTGATACTACATACTTTGGTTGCCTGCCGAACTATTTTACCATAATTGTAACATCTCAACATTTCCATTTGATTAGTTGTGGCTTTGACTACAAGTGATCTTAAGATGGAAAATATAAAACAGAACCATAAACCCCCTATTAATATTGCAACTCCTAAAAACATTCCTAATTAAAAAGGCCCAATTTCCCAATTTAGATCCAACCAATCCCTTATCTTATCATCTCTTCCAGCATTTTCTTTAAGCTCTATTCTTAATTATTTTATTTTAGTCATTGCTTCACTAAATTTTCCTCCCGGAGCCGTATTATTTGGTATGAAGGTACAGAACTGATCTCCAAACATTACACATACCTTACTTTGTCTGCCAATAACCAATCCAGTACTTGTCTATTTTGCCATGTCATTTTACTTGTTGCTTGTAATTGTTCTCCTAATGCGGCTAAAGCATCATCAGTGTAATTAATAAATCTCTGCTGATTATAATAAAAATAGTTGATCCATTCTTCATTTTTGTTTGGGGTGATCCATACGAATATTGATTCAAACCCTGCTTTTACTTCATTTCTTGCTTTAAACTTATCAGGTTTACCTGTGGGTTGACCAATTGAATCTATAGTTACTTTAGTATCAGGTTTATAGACTCTCTTAGTCTTGTTATCTTTTATCGTTTGCTCTGAATCCTATTGTGCAATGGTTACTTCTTGAATTAGTCGTGCTCTAGCACATACTCCTTTCCATCTTAAAAGTAAGAATGCTAGAAATCTATCTTTTCCACAAGCTCAAAATAAGTCTGCTACTACTTTTGTCTGATCTTCATAGAATTCTTATTAATGGTAATACTATTGTCACAGTCATGTCATATCATCACTTTCCTCCTGTGTGATCCTTGTGTTCCCGTTGAGTATCACGTCAGTCACTCCCCATTGTTATTAGCGTCAGGTGTATGTCATTATTCCTATGTGTATTTAAGCCCCTATGTAATGCCTTGTCCTTGTCGATTGTTAACGATCCCATGTCTGTGTTTCCTAGTTCCGTGTCCCTCCGAGTTTCTGTTGGTTTTCCGCACAAGTGTGCCGTTTCATTTTGTATTTAAAGTGTTTTTCGTTTTTGTTATAGTAAAGAGTTTTGAGTTGATCCCTTGAGTTGTCTTCCGTGTTTGTCATCCACTATAGCTGTTACAGAACAATCGACCTGGTTTGTCGCCAAAATAGACTTCATGGATTCCCCTGATGTTGCCCTTCTGCTGCTGGAGCAGGGAGACCGCTCGCTGGAAGAGCACACGCAAAATTTCTTTGATCTAGCGTGCCTAACCCGCTACCCGGACGACGCGCTCTCCAGTTTCTACCGCGCCGGGCTGAGCGCGTCGTCTAAGGCACGCATTCCAGCGGGCGGTCCGGAGGAAGATTTCGCCGCCTACGTGGAGTGGGTGCTGGTACACAACGGATCGTCATGTACCGTCGGTCAAGCCGAGGACGACGCCAGCCCCACTCCACCGCCGGAGACCAGCCATTCACCACCGTGCACGATCGACAAGATGACGTTACCAGAGCCCACCGCAGACCGTGGAGACGCCGCCGCCGCGATTGACGAGCCCAGACCGAGACAGAGGTCGGAAGGATTCATCGCCCCGGAACCCGTCCCTCAGAAGTCTGACCAGGTGCGTGAGCCGGCAATGTCAGCCATCGATGAGGGCACTTCGGTTGAGAATTGGGGCTGGTTTGCGGGACGACGTAGGGGTTGTGTTGAACTGTGTCCCCAGGCCGTTGAACTGTGTCCCCAGGCCGTTGAACTGTGTCCCCAGGCCGTTGAACTGTGTCCCGACTTCCCACCCAGCCTCCCTCTCCCACCACCACTACCCAACCAGCACTCACTCCCACCTCTGCCATTGTCCCGCGCCCCTTCACCAGCTCCCATTAACATCTGGGAGCTGCCATGTGTCGGCGGTCCACCGGCATCGACTGGAACAGAGGTTTTCTGGATTCCGCCTCCTACCTCTGTGCCAACCACTCCACCTCGGCCCGTCGACACATCGGCTCCACCAAAGACCCTCGGCCATACGACTCCACCGGGCTCCCTCGTCCCTCCGGCTCCGCCTTGGTCAGTCATCGCCTTGCCTCCGCCTTCGGCTTCGTCTGGCTCCTCCTTCCCTCCGGCTTCCCCTCTGTCCTCCGTCGCTCCGGCTCCGCCTCTGTCCTCGGTCTCTTCGGCTCCACCTCGGACGCTCGTCGCCGCGGTTCCACCTCGGTCTCCAGGGCCAGCGGTCTCGGGTGGGCTCTTCGGATCGTCGGCTCCATCTGGACCTCCTGCCGTGACGTCGTCTAAGTCGGTCGTCCCCAGGACTCCATCCACCACCCGGCCGTCGCCATGGCTCCTCCCGCCTTCGACTCCGCCCTGGGGCTTCATCCTGGCTGGTCTCTGGACCATCTTCTGGTGCCCCCTGCTCCCGGCTTCCCCCTGGCTCCTTCCACCTTCCACTCCACCCTGGACTGTTTAGTGTGTTTTTTGGACTCTTGTTTCTTGTTTCATCCTCCTCCTGGTGATCCTTGTGTTCCCGTTGAGTATCACGTCAGTCACTCCCCATTGTTATTAGCGTCAGGTGTATGTCATTATTCCTATGTGTATTTAAGCCCTATGTAATGCCTTGTCCTTGTCGATTGTTAACGATCCCATGTCTGTGTTTCCTAGTTCCGTGTCCCTCCGAGTTTCTGTTGGTTTTCCGCACAAGTGTGCCGTTTCATTTTGTATTTAAAGTGTTTTTCGTTTTTGTTATAGTAAAGAGTTTTGAGTTGATCCCTGCCGTTCGTGTCTTCCGTGTTTGTCATCCACTATAGCCGTTACAACTATAGTTTGATTTTTACTATTTTCTTCTTCTGGATTTCTTATTTCTTTTTTCCTTCTCATTTCTTGTTCCTAGAGCTTGAAGTTCTGGAGCTCTTATTTGTCTATTTGAATTCTAAGACTTTCTTCTATCTATGTTCCAAATTGTAGCACATTTTACAGTGAATCTTCCTAAATTATGTATTCAAACTTATTAAAACACTCATATTCTTGGTTATGATCAATGCTGAACCATTTTGAGACTTCTACTCTAAGGTTTGCATTTACATCCCAGTATCTACACCAGTCTCCCCAATGCGGTCTATTTATCCTGATATGCAGAACTCCCCAAAAAAGCTAAACACTCTGCTGAACAATAAGGCATAAAATAATCATTTGTATGGCAAAAGTTCCTGTTAAATTTAACATAGGTCTCATAATCATATGGATTTTGGAACTACTATTATCTTATTTAGTTGTGATTTATCACACATTAAACAATCATTCATACCTATTTCTCTTGCTGTAAATGTACCCCATTTGTACCAATCATTATTTTGCGCTGTTTCCCACAAAATATCTTCACTGCTACTCTCACTGATTTTGTTCTCATCAACATTTCTACGTTGCCTTGATACCGTTAGGTTATTAGTTAATTCTTGTTCTATTGGGGTTATTATTGAGTTGTTACTAGGTTTATCTGAGGGCTGAGAAGTCAATTGCAGGGAAGTCTGGGTAGTACTGAGCACAGTTTGAGCTTGACGAGAAACTTGGGTGCTGATGCTTGTACCTTGCACTTGTATTGTCTGATGCAGTAAACGTGAAGATCATCATCAGCCACATTTTTGGACTTCTTTGTCGGCTTTCTATGTTTTGCTCAGCTCCTTGCTTCTCTGAGCTTTCAACATCTTGCTCCCTTTCATCTTGTGCTCTGCTTTCACGTCTTGTGCAGTGATTCAGATGATACCAGGTGGTGCTTCCTTCCTCTTGGACCGCTGTCGGTGTAGCTGTCACCACTTTGTATGGTCCCTCTCTCCGAGGCTCATTCCACTTTCTCCTGAACACCCTCAGATACTCGTGATCACCTGGGACAACTGGACACGGTGTGTCCGTCTCCATTTCCGTCTGCTTTCTTATTTCCTACCGACATATAACTTTATGCATTGCAGTTAGTTTTCTCATATACGATCTCAACTCAAGTTGTGATTGTTCCAAAGCAGGTCCTTTGTGCAGGCCTCTACAATATTGCACAGTCATGGGTCGACCCGTAAGCATTTCATGCAGTGTTAGATGCATACTTCTGTTAGTTTGCATACGATAACTCATTAATACAATTGTTAAAGCATCAATCCAGTTAAGTTTAGTACTTTCACAAATCTTAAGTTTGGCCTTGAGGGTAACATTTACCCTCTATACCAGGGGTGGTCAAACTTTTTGTCTCGCGGGCCACATTGGTTTCTAAAATTTGACAAAGGGGCCGGGCCAGAATAGAAGGATAGTGTGTTTGTGTGAACTAATATAAATTAAATGTAAAAACCATTACATGAAAAGATTTGGCCTTTAACATGCACCAAAACATCAGGGTTCGTTGATAAATTGTTTTCCAAATATATTAATTTAATAACAGTAGATAAAATCCCATTCAGTTTCAGTGGGAACAGTGTTGTTGATCTACTTTTTTTCTGACTTTTTTAAAGTCTGGAGTTATTTTTATTGTGGCGATTCTCAGGACAGATCTGAACTCCTCCCCTTCACATCATTTCTGAAACTTGTTTACGGGATTACCGTGCGACGCAGCTCTGCCTGACAGACAATTTAAATAGCGTTTGTACAGTCATTCAAATAAATTAATAATTGTATCTTAACTCTACCCAGCCAGACAAGCGCGAGCACAACGGCTATAGTAACCGGAGACGTTCTCTTTCGATAGCGGTGTTCCATCCCCTTAAGAGAGATGCAGATCAGCTGAAAAGGCACAGCGAAGAGGCACACAGCCCAACCAATGGCGACGCCGCCAGGTGTGCTCGCTCCTTATAGGTGCAGTTAAACCAATGAAACTAGACGCTGAAGGATACCAAGATTTGCATACCAGAAAGTCTGAGAAATAGGTGTCGGCTAGTTAACTCGGCTCTGTGACGGGATTTGAAGATGTTTATGATGCTGAATGTCTGTTCACACACATAGTTGAGCCAAATAACGTCAGCATCTTCTGTGCTGAGTCTGTACATTTGCCGTCAGAGCAGTAGCCGTCTTTTTTTTTGGAGACTGTTTGCTAGCGTAGTTGCCATGTTTTGTGGTAAAATGACGGCTGATGTTGTATTCTTTATAAACCGCTAGAGTTTCTTGGCATATCAGATATACAGCCCTAAATCAGACATCAGTGAAAAACATACTAACTGTCTACTTTTCTTCGGTCCACTCGTTTTTTCTGGTCGGCGGGCCGGATTAACTTCTACAAGGTCGCGGGCCGGATTAAAAAGCCCAACGGGCCGCATATGGCCCGCGGGCCGTAGTTTGCCCACCCCTGCTCTATACCATCCCTTGCAATTGTCAGTGATAAACGCACCCTATTTTCTGTTTTATTCTTAAATGTTTCACAACTTGTTTTACAGGTTTTTGAATATTTGAACTTATTTCTGATGTTATTCCAAATCTAGGAATTACCTCTTTTGACAGAAATGTAATAACTATTCCTGCTCCTTCATCTGCTGATGGTGTTGCTTCCACATCTGCTAAGTCTATTATCACAAGCATTGGAGACCAATATCCTTGGTCTTTTATTTTCTTTATCACCTCCCCCCTTGCGCAATGGTCAAGACCATGCGCATCTTAAATGACGATGTTTAAAATAGCTCTTAGTTGATTTTAAGGCAATGGTTCAAGTGTCACTTCTGCTGATCAATTCACAATCCTCCTTTGAGATCAGCGCACACTCACTGTTCCTTATTTTTTAACCATCCTGGAAACCTTTTCTGGAGTTGAACTGGTGTCACCTGTGAATGAGATTTTCACTATTTTTGTTAGTGATAACCTCTGCTCATCTGGCTCATTGCCCTTCTTAGTGACCTGTGGAAAGTTCATGTGGGCTGAATGCTGTCCTGATCCCTTTTTGAGGCTCTTCTGCTTTCTTACCAGCAGAGTTTAATCCCTTATTACTTATATTATCTTTCTCACAGATTAGTGATTTACATTTTTTCAACAATAAATTTGCCATTTTATCCTTTACAATTACAGGGAGTGCAGAATTATTAGGCAAGTTGTATTTTTGAGGATTAATTTTATTATTGAACAACAATCATGTTCTCACTGAACACAAAAAACTCATTAATATCAAAGCTGAATATTTTTGTATCAATATTTTAAGTAGTTTTTAGTTTTAGCTATTTTAGGGGGATATCTGTGTGTGCAGGTGACTATTACTGTGCATAATTATTAGGCAACTTAACAAAAAACAAATTTATACCCATTTCAATTATTTATTTTTACCAGTGAAACCAATATAACATCTCAACATTCACAACTATACATTTCTGACATTCAAAAACCAAACAAAAACAAATCAGTGACCAATATAGCCACCTTTCTTTGCAAGGACACTCAAAAGCCTGCCATCCATGGATTCTGTCAGTGTTTTGATCTGTTCACCATCAACATTGCGTGCAGCAGCAACCACAGCCTCCCAGACACTGTTCAGAGAGGTGTACTGTTTTCCCTCCTTGTAAATCGCACATTTGATGATAGACCACAGGTTCTCAATGGGGTTCAGATCAGGTGAACAAGGAGGCCATATCATTAGATTTTCTTCTTTTATACCCTTTCTTGCCAGCCACGCTGTGGAGTACTTGGACACGTGTGATGGAGCATTGTCCTGCATGAAAATCATGTTTTTCTTGAAGGATGCAGACTTCTTCCTGTACCACTGCTTGAAGAAGGTGTCTTCCAGAAACTGGCAGTAGGACTGGGAGTTGAGCTTGACTCCATCCTCAACCCGAAAAGGCCCCACAAGCTCATCTTTGATGATACCAGCCCAAACCAGTACTCCACCTCCACCTTGCTGGCGTCTGAGTCGGACTGGAGCTCTCTGCCCTTTACCAATCCAGCCACGGGCCCATCCATCTGGCCCATCAAGACTCACTCTCATTTCATCAGTCCATAAAACCTTAGAAAAATCAGTCTTGAGATATTTCTTGGCCCAGTCTTGACGTTTCAGCTTGTGTGTCTTGTTCAGTGGTGGTCGACTTTCTGCCTTTCTTACCTTGGCCATGTCTCTGAGTATTGCACACCTTGTGCTTTTGGGCACTCCAGTGATGTTGCAGCTCTGAAATATGGCCAAACTGGTGGCAAGTGGCATCTTGGCAGCTGCACGCTTGACTTTTCTCAGTTCACGGGCAGTTATTTTGCGCCTTGGTTTTTCCGCACGCTTCTTGCGACCCTGTTGACTATTTTGAATGAAACGCTTGATTGTTCGATGATCACGCTTCAGAAGCTTGGCTATTTTAAGACTGCTGCATCCCTCTGCAATATATCTCACTATTTTTGACTTTTCTGAGCCTGTCAAGTCCTTCTTTTGACCCATTTTGCCAAAGGAAAGGAAGTTGCCTAATAATTATGCACACCTGATATAGGGTGTTGATGTCATTAGACCACACCCCTTCTCATTACAGAGATGCACATCACCTAATATGCTTCATTGGTAGTAGGCTTTCCAGCCTATACAGCTTGGAGTAAGACAACATGCATAACGAGGATGATGTGGTCAAAATACTAATTTGCCTAATAATTCTGCACTCCCTGTAGTGAAGTCAACTTACTTACTTCATTGTCTAAAGTTTCACTATCATCTTATAATTTCTTAGGTCTTTTGAAAACACTCAACCCTCTTTGTTCAAGTTAATAGTTACGAGGCAACATTTGATACTTTTAACACAAAATCAGCTCCTTCGTGATATTCTGTAAAGGAAAAATAAAAGTTATTCACTGCGCAAATGTGGCACTTTTGTTTCTTTCAGCCACAACAATATTGACCTAGGTTTTGACCAGGAATCTTAATCCAATTTATCCATGGTCATTATTTTACCTGGGCATAATTTGCCCTGTGGGCCCACATATCAAAATTGAAATACAGCTGTTTTGGCAAAATGTTTGATTTGCCTTAGTGTCTTTTCAGACACCATGTCTCACTCCATTCATGCTCATCCACACTCACGATTGCCATCATATCCTCTTTGATTCTGCTCCCCTGGTTTCAATCTAAATGGGAAACATACAAGTTTAGGTCCAAACACAATTTGTCAAACATTTCTGAATCTAGGCACTACACTTCATTTTAGACTTCAACGAACCTTTCTTTTTCTCTTTTTTCTGCTTTCTCATAATTTACAATTGTAGGCCTAAGCATAGTACATTTTTCTCATGCAATTTATTATTCATCTAATTAAGATTTTTCCTATTATTTTTGTTACTTCTCATGAGCATATTCTATTTTTTGAATAAGAAAATTGAAGATCTCTACATAATCATGGATCCATGGACAACAACATTTCCTTCTCATTACCCCAGCGATGACAGCATTCCTGATTTCATGAATTTGGAATTTAGTTATTTATTATTTTATTCATTTATCTAGTTCTAGAAAATTACCATTAAACAAGATGGAGTGACCAGTAAAGGTATTTTTCTAACCATACTTCTTCTTATGATGATCTTGTAACAATGTTTTCTTTGTCGGAAATATAATACTATACAGTGATACCTCGGTTTACGAGCGACTTGGTATACGAGCAAATCGGTGTACGAGCATGGAGGGTCAAATCGGTGTTCGAGCATTTTATCGGTGTACGAGAAAATTTTTACCCACACCCACACGCATGTTTTGTGTGAAAGCTCAGCATGGTCGTGCGCATTTTTACAGGAAATATCCTAACGACAGCCTCTCATAACACAGTCAGGCGTTCCAAACCCTTTATCACCCCTTAACTCATTCATTGGCTGCATCATTCACCACAGTGCATAAAGTGATTTACTGTTGTAACATTAATTAATTGTGATCGCTGTTGTTCACGTAGTGAAATATACACGTACATTACCTCTAAGCAGTAACTGTCACAGTTCATGAATTCATTGTCTAGTTCTGCCTGTGTGTGTGTGTGTGTGTGTGTGTGTGTGTGTGTGTGTGTGTGTGTGTGTGTGTGTGTGTGTGTGTGTGTGTGTGTGTGTGTGTGAGAGAGAGAGAGAGAGAGAGAGAGACACACCCGATTCTCATATCATCTGCCTATTTAGTTCACTTCTCTCCACTGTTGTCTTGTCCAGTCCTTCGTTCGCGGATGTTCATTCGCGGCCGCGGCTCCAGCGCGCGTTCATTCGCGGCCGCGGCTCCAGCGCGCGTTCATTCGCAGCCGCGGCTCCCATGTGTGATACACCTCTGGATTATCACTTCGTTTGTTTTCTGCACTATTATAATAAATTCACTCATTTGCACTTGAATCCTTGCTTTGCCCGCTCCTCCCTCCTCTCGTCTCCTCCATTACAAGTGCATTACAGTAAATTGTCAAGTATTTTTATAGTTTAATCGTCAATTATTAATTTGTATTTATATGAGATCTTAATGGTTATAATTTTAACTGTAATTAATAGGGTAAAAACAATTTTTTTTTAAAATGGGCATTTATGGTCGTGTGGAACGAATTAATTGATTTTTAGTGCACTCTTATGGGGAAACTTGATTTGGTGTACGAGCATTTTGGTTTACGAACTCGCTCTGGGAACGAATTAAACTCGTAAACCGAGGTATTACTGTAATGTCTTTTAGCCCTAAGTGTTTAATGTCATCTAAACCCTCACTAAACCAAATCCAGCCTTAGTTTGATCTGTTTGGTGAGTTGAGCACCCACTTCTGTCTCTCAATGAATTTCCTTTTTTCTCTTCTCTTTTAATATTGGGCTGGATTGGTTCCTACAGAAAAGCAGAAAGGTTAGTTTATCAGAGAATACAAAGAACTGCTATGAGATCAGTGAATAATCAGAATAAATTAAGTTAATATTATAATTAACTAAATTTGAAGCGGCCTCTCTTGTGATCATTGTAGATGCCACACCTGTGCCTTGTGGAGTCAGTTCTTCTGCTTGGATCATCAGTCGGTTGTAGCCGTTTGGCTCTTGCTCTGCATGTTTCATCAGGCTGTGCTGTCGCTCAAATGCCTGGTGTAGTGGAGTGGAATACAGTCTCTGCTCCTTCCTGTTGTTCTTCCTCTGTTTCTCTTAGCTGTGGCTTTTCATGTATCTTGCCACAGTTTTGTATCTCACAATGTTCTCATTGCCCTCAGGAAAAGTCTCAAGTGAAAGTTTCACCTTCTCCTGCAATGATCAGTCTTTTTTCCATGTTGTCCTCTCAGACAGTGTTGAATTCTTCAGGGAGGGGCTTGAAGCCCATCACCCACTCTCTCTTCTTCTCTCTGCACGTCTTTGCCTTCTCATTTGTTGCTTCCTCTCATCAAGGCAGATTTCCAGAAGCGTCTGAAATTTGAACACTCAAGAGATCCGCATGAATCAAATTGAACTTTCAAAAACTCCAAACAAAATTCTGTCAGAGCAATCAGCTCTTTATCTTAATTCCACTTCTTTAACCTAACTTTTTTTCTTCCAATAATTCCTTTATACAAAAATATCACTGGTGAACAGCAGTTCCCCCATTCTGTTTTTATTTAAGCAAGTTCTTCGTTGCAGGAAAAAGCAAGCCATTTCTTCTTTGCATTATGCAGCAATAATCTACCTTCAATTATCTGAGTATTATACAACAAATAATTATTCCTATCGTAATATCAGTAATAATTTTTGTTCAGTTTTTTACATGCAGTGTTCAAAATAATCTAGTGGTGGTGAATAAGGTTTTCCTCACCATCATCAGAGAATTCCCTTTCAACTATTTTTCTCTTCACTTGGTCACCCAATCTCACTCTTGTTCAACACTACACAAGTTATTATACTGCCATGAATAACTTTAGACACTGCCTCCAGGGATAATGAGATACAACTCTTAGTCACCTTCTAATAAGATGTCAAATTTTAAGCATGTGCAATTTTTTCTTGTTTATTTATTATTCTCTTTACTTTTCCTGTATGTCAAACTTTGTCCTCCTCTATTTATCGGTTCTCTATTTATGTGCTTGACTTTTTTCTTTTTTTCTATTACATTACTACTTAATGGGTACCTTTTTCCTAATAATTCTACTGGAGTGGTCACAATTTCTCTTTTATCCATACTTTTAAAGAAACAATTCCTTATAATTTTCAAATATTATTGGAGGAGAAGATTTATTTTACTTTTTCCCTATTTCATTTCTCTTAACTTCTGTTTTGTATTAAATTCTTACCTTAACAAACTAATAGATTTGTTTTCACTTGGTATTTGTGTTTTTATTTTGTATGAATATAGTTAATAATTATTTTACCATCAATCTAAGACTCCAAGTATTCCTCTGCCTTCTTTTAGTCTAACTTACAAGACAATGAACAATGGCTCTCTCGCATTAATCTCACATGAATCCTCCCAGTTGCCACCCACTAACGAACCCATTCTCCCATCAACACTCATTCTAGCTCCCATACAATGGGACATAATGACAGAAATCTCAAATGCTCAGAATTCAGAACCAACACCACCCGAGTGTCCTCCAGATCGCACTTATGTCCCTACAACCTTGCGTAAGAGAGTAATTCAACTGGTCCATGAATTTCAAAGCTCAGGTCATCCTGGAATCGCAGCGACCAACCAACTTGTCTTCAACAGGTTCTGGTGGCCTTCCATGCTCACCGACGTCATCACCTTCATAAACGCCTGCACTGTCTGTCAGACATCCAAAGCCTCTCATCAAGTTCCTGCCGGTCTACTCCAGCCCCTTCCCATACCTCAACGACCGTGGTCACACATTCCCATAGACTTTGTCACAGATCTTCCCAGCTCTCAAGGTAATACCACCATACTGACCGTGGTTGATCGGTTTTCAAAAGCCTGTCGCTTCATTCCTCTACCCAAATTACCCACAGCCTTGGAGACAGTGGAATGTTTATGCAATGGGGTATTCCGGCTTTACGGTCTTCCAGAGGATATAGTCTCAGACCGTGGTCCACAGTTCACCTCGCGCTTATGGAAAGCCTTCTTCCAACATCTCAACGTTAACGTCAGCCTTACGTCAGGTTACCACCCCCAAGCCAATGGACAGGTGGAGCGTCTCAACCACGAACTTACTCGCTACCGTACTGCAATAACAACCAGACAGATTGGAGTCGTTTCTTGTTCTGGGCTGAGTACGCCCAAAACTCTACGCAAGCCCTCTACTACACTAACTTCATTCCAATGTGTGCTGGGATACCAACCCCCTCTATTTCCTTGGTCGGGCGAACCATCAGAATTACCCTCTGTTAATGACTGGCTCCAGAGGATTGAGAATGTGTGGGATGAGGCACATGTGCACCTTCAAAGAGCTGTTCGACGTCAGAAGGTACAAGCAGATCGCCGTCGTCGCCCTCATCCGGATTACCAACCAGGTCAATGGGTCTGGCTATCAACTCGAGATCTCCGACTTCATCTCCCCTGCAAAAAGCTCAGTCCTAGGTACGTGGGTCCCTTCAAGATTGTTAGACAGATAACCCCTGTATCCTATCGTTTGGCCCTTCCTTCTAACTGCTTAAGCCCGCAGGTGGTTCGAGAGGAGGGGAGAACCAGGACGAGACTGGTGACCATAGACCCCCTCCCCTGATCATCGAAGGCAAGGAAGCTTATCGAGTACACAAGCTTCTGGACTCCAGACGCCGGGGTAGAGTGCTACAATACTTGGTGGACTGGGAGGGGTATGGTCCAGAAGAACGATCATGGGTCAATGCGGAAGATATCCTAGACCCGAATCTCCTCAATGACTTTCACCAAGCTCACCCTGAGAGACCAGCCCCTCGTCCACGTGGTAGACCCCGGCGTCGACTACATCCTTGCTTCAGGAGCCGCTCGCAGGGAGGGGGTTCTGTCACAAATACGGTCTCTGTGGTCCCCTCCGATCACCACCAGAGGGCTCCCTCACCCGAATACTAAACCCTCAGGACTCCATTTCCCATAAACCCTTGCTGGACTCTGATTACCCTTCCACCTGAAATCACTCTTGCAAACTATAAACTCCCCCATCCCCCATCTCACTCCCCCATTGTTCTGCCCTGGCTGACATCTCTGAGCGTTTAAACTGTGATTACTCTGATTCTTGTGTATTACCTCGGACTGTTTATCTCGTTTACGACCCATTGCTGCCTGCCCTGAATTCTGCCTGCCTTATCGTTTTGTCTCTGCCTTGTCTCTGATCTTCTGTTGCTGGTGATTGACCTCTGCCTGTCTGACAATGATTGTTCTTAATAAAAAGCTGCAAATGGATCCCACTGCCTCTGACCCTGCATTACAGTCAGGGGGTTCCAACCCCTTTATAACCCCTTAACTCATTCATTGGCTACATCATACACCACAGTGATACTTTTATAAGTGATTTACAGAAGTTTTTACCTCATATTCTAAACATTAATTAATAATAATCGCTTTTGTTCACGTAGTGACAAATACACGGTTTTAGCCAAATAATAAACAAAGTAATATATATTTTTATAAAAACAACATATAAGCCTCTCCTACAAATGAGCACTCGTTCGAGGCTCCCGCGAATTCGTTCTCTCCCGGCTCCCGCGAATTCGTTCTCTCCCGGCTCCCGTGAATTCGTTCTTTCGCGGCTCCCATTTTCCACGACTTTAACTCTGGATTATCACTTCTTTTGTTTTCTGCACTATTATAATAAATTCACTCATTTGCTTTCATCCTTGCTTTCCCCGCTCCCCCCTCCTCTCTATCCTCCAAGCAGGCTGCTCAAACCTGAAGTGCATTACAGTAAATTGTCAAGTATTTTTAGAGTTTAATTGTCAATTATTAATTAGTATTTATATTAGATCTTAATGGTTATAATTTTAACTGCAATTAATAGGGTAAAACCAAAAAAAATATTTAAAATGGACATTTGTGGTCATGTGGAACGAATTAATTGATTTTTAGTGCATTTTTATGGGGACATTTGTTTTGGTGTACGAGCATTTTGGTTTACGAGCTCGCTCTTGGAACGAATTAAACTCGTAAACCGAGGTATTACTGTATTTTAAAATCTTAGAAAAGCTGTAATACTAGTTTTGTCGACAAGAGGCACTGTCAGGCTAGGAAATCCATTTATGTAGAGAACAAGTCAGATTGACATAGACTTGACATAACAGTTCAGATGATATGACGTGTGGTGTTAAACATATCCACACTATATTAATATAATTTGATAGATCTTCCCATACTGACAAAATGTGTAACATGTCTATATATCGTTTTGCACAAACTAGAAACTTCATAAAGCTGTGTTTATGTGGAGAACAAGTCAGATTGACATAGACCGTTATACACTGACATAACAGTTCAGATGTTCAGATGACAATATCAATATCATTTGATCTTCTCAGTTTGAACATCTTTGAAAGATGTCTATACATTGTTTGCACAGAGTAGAAACTTCACAGAACTGTGCACATTAGGAGAACTAGTCAGATTGACAAAAAAAACCCCGTCATAACAGCTCAGACGGTCCTGCTACGTTTGAACCCCGTTGATTGCTGCTTGCAGCTATATTTCAATAGTGTTATTGAAGTATCATGGATACTAACTTACCACAATCATGGATAAGATTTGCTGCGATGTGCATTTTCTCGGTGTGTTGCTGTGTGACTGCCTGCCAAAAACACCCTTAAAAACAGTGCTTCTCAATTATTTTCTGTCACTTTATAGCGATGAAACTTTATAGCGATGATCTTATTAGAAATGACAAAATTGTGACAGCGTTTGGGAATAAAATAAAATACTATCATTGTAATGAAAATGTATTAAAATGTGTACATTGTGTGCAATCCGGGAAAATGTTTATGACTTATGCTTAACGATGATAAAACACTAAACAGAAATTTCTTTTGACTCTCTTTATTTCGTATCCTATTCACAGAAAAAAAAATTAACATTACAGTTGATAATAAAAGTTTGACATGAAAACACACTACCTTTTAAAAACCCTGTATTTAAAAACTTTACACTGTCAAGTATGGGTGATTTGAAAATTGCATCTCCTTCCGGATAACTAAAAGGATGCATTGCTGTATCCAGTTTTTTAGACCCCTTGCTTGTAGATTTTGAATCGTCTTTGAAAGACTTGATTGCATGCCTGACACACTGGTTTGGTACACGTGAATGAGGTATGTTTAATGTTGCAAATGGCTGCAGAAACTAACTCCACCCGATAGGTCTGCGTTCATAAATAATCTTTTGAGGAGCTGTAACACTCATTAAATCCATCATGTGTGACCCTGGAATTTTTCTGCCTTTAAACATGAACTCACCCGATTCAGACCATGAGGTCATATCTTTAGTTCCCAACATCTTATCTAATATGTAACGGACGTTTTTTACACTGCACTTTGGAATATTCTTTAAAATATCGCCGAGATTTCCTTTTTCGCATCTCGATCATTTTGTCGTAACTCGGGCGGAAAAAAACCCGAAATCTTTTATCGTATGTCGAACTTTTCGTACGTAGAGCGTTTCATAAGTCGGGGTTCTACTTTATTTAACAAACGTTCAAAACACTCAACGTCGTTAAACCTATTTTATGCTGAGCTGTGACACCAGCAGTCATCTGCATAGATTCTGCTACAGCCTCTAACTCTGTGTGTGGCTTTTGTGGCCATAGAAAATGTGCCAGACAGATTTTAAAACATAAATTATTTGTAAGGTTTATGGGGTAGAACAAATTAATCCTGTTTCTGCTAATCACCTGATCATGTGCAAGGTCAATTATCTTGTGACGGTCACCACCATTTTTACGCATAGCTATTGAAATGCAAATCCAAATCCTCATCGACGGATATATCAGAGTTAGTCTGCATTATCCTCTCAAGCTGGTTAATAAAGAGGTCCACATCGTAATAATTTTGAGGTGACAACTGTATTAACATCCGATGACAAGCTGGCGCCACACAATGTAAAGTTAATTAAATCCCAATCACCTGTAAATAATCTAGAAATTGACACAATTTCAGACAATAAGTCATGTAAAAAGGATGTGTATATGGCTAAATCTGTGGAAGATATCTGCCGCAGATTTATGCGATTTAGTCTGTGAATTTCCAAACCATTGAACCGGAATCTGGGGATTACTGTGTACTCGTGAACTACACCGCCTTCTCTCACAAGGGAGTGTATTGCACTCTGTGTAAGTCCCATGTTGGGCGCTGTCACATCAAATGCATAGGGGGTACTTCCCCCCTCGGAGGGCATAATAACAGGTCTAGATCAAAATTTGATAACAGGTCTAGATCAAAATTTGTTACGTCCCAATCATTAGACACATTGATGGTCTGTGGTGAATTTAACAAACGATCTATCTTGAAATTTGTTTCTGCTCCATCATTAGAAAGATTACTGATCTGAGGAGATTTTAACATCTGATCATAGTTTGTTACTTCCTGATTTTCACTCATTGATTGCACTGTATTTAACAAATCTAACAATACCGCTGTGCTACTCCTCGATACATTCACATTTTCAAGTGTTTGAATTAAACCCTGCAAAGTTTCTGTTCTGCTCTGCTGACAGTGGACGTCATTTTCCACATCTAAATCGGACTCTCGGACTTTGATCAACTTCATCAGTCTTCTAATGTTTTGTGGCCATTTCAACACAATTTTATTTAAACCCCACAACCGAATAGTACAAACACACACACACACAACAAATTTTAGCAACAAATCATTGATCGCTCTATCCCTCCGGCGTTCGCTGATGAGAGTATTCACTAGTTGGACCAATAATTCCATCATTGTTCTATTCTGCTTGATCGCTTGATTGTTCTCTATTGTCAAAGAGAGAATCTGTTTCAGCTGCTGTTAACTGTTCTATTGCCCCTCGTTCCTTAAAGCCTCCTGGTTTGATGGTAGCACATCGCAGTCCGAATCGGTTGAACGGTGTTCTCCAGGCCTCAAGATGGTACCTTGTCTGAAAAATTGTCTTCTGGTACCTTGTCTGAAAAATCTGATACGGACCAGAATCTCAGCATCTCATCATCCCAGATCTCTGTATCATCCGCACTCGGCACATCATTTTCATCAGATGTTTCTGAGGGGGAGATTAAAATAACAATAAATAAAAAATATGTCGAAAATGTTTTTATTATTATTATTATATGTGCGCATTTCTCTGTATGTACATACCAGGTACTTTTCTCTGGCATTTCCGTTCAGGGGTGCTGGGTTTAGAACAGATTTCGACCGCTTCTTCTTCAAAACTGTGAGTATAACTCCGTTTCATCAACACCGGCTCACCGATAGCCGCTGCTTGGCTGGTGTCTTGGCTGGCTCTTATTTCCTGAATCAGCAGTCAATTCACCAGCCAATGGCAAAGCATTAACGGCAGCCCGTATATGCGCTAAATGGAGACATATATTCATATACAATAAATAAATAAATATATGATTAAGTCATGCATATATATATATGGATATATATATGTCACAAATGTGGTGGCGTGCGATGCAGAGACACGGAAGGAGATGGCGGATGATGGTATAGTAGCTGAGGTAAACACGGAACACCTGGCAACAAACAAGGGGTAGTAGTACATGACAAACTATGGCAACACAGGAGGGACACATAGGAGGAGCGTGACATGACTGTGACAGTAGCTCCCCCTCCCGGAAGGCGCGACCTCACACCTAAATGGACCAACAGCGAGGGAGGGAGGGAGGGGGACCAGGGGGAGGACATTATAGAACATAGAACAAGAAACAAGAGTCCTTAAATAAACAAGAGTCCAGGGAAGTGCAGGTGGGATCAGGGGCCAGGCAGAGGGAGGTGTCCAGGGAGGTGCAGGCGGGATCAGAGGCCATGCAACCGAGGCAGTCCATGGTGGAGCCGATGGGCCGAGGAACCTGAATGATGCCCCTGGCTCCGGAGGCCGAGATGGAGCTGGAGCGATAAGTGGCAGGCCTGAGGACTACGCTGATATTGGTCTCAGTTTATTCCGAGGTTACCGTGGTCAGCTGGATCCGGGCCATATCCAGATCAGATGAAGGACCTGGACACGAGCACAACACTGCCCTGAAGGGTCTGCGGAGATCGCGACTCTACTAGACCCTCCCCTGTGACGATCATGAACCCATCTCTAACCGGACCAAATTGGACTTCATATTAGACTTGAATTGTTGTATAATAATCATGCACGGTTTGGCTGTTGGCCAGAGGAGAACTGGTCCCCCGACTGAGCCTGGTTTCTCCCAAGGTTTTTTCTCCATTCTATTCTTCATTCGTTACGTCACCTGCCGGAGTTTTGGTTCCTTGCCGCTGTCGCCTGTTGCTTGCTCAGTTGGGGAAACTTAACACTTAAAATTTATCAATTGTATTGATTTGCCTGCTCTTTTGGGGCTTCTGTTCAGCCAAACAAACTTTGTTTATATTGTTTTTCCTGTAAAGCTGCTTTGAAACAATCTACATTGTAAAAAGCGCTATATAAATAAAGGTGACTTGACTTGACTTGACTCGGAGGCAGAGGGACAGAGGACGAAGGAGGAACCGGGGGGAAGGAGGAGCCAGCTATCATGTTAACTGACCAAGGTGACACTGGAGGGACGAGGGAGCCCGCAGGAGAGGGAAGGCAGAGGGACGTCGGTGGGAGTGAGGGAGCGAGGAGTGGAGGTGATGCCGATGCGTTGACGGGCCGAGGTGGAATGAGGGACACCGAGGTTGGAGGTGGAACCTCAGTGTCCCGCGATGCCGGTGTGCCGCCGACACATGGCGGCTCCCAGGTGTTGAGGGGAGCCAGAGTAGGGGCGCGGGACACAGGCGGAGATTGGGCAGGGTACAGACTGGGTAGAGGAGATGGGAGAGGGAGGCTGGGTGGGAACTCTGGTGGCTCTGGCCAGGGGAGGTCCAGGTCGGGGAAAGAGGCCTGGGGAAACAGGGATGTTCTGTTAGGGATGTGGTGGCGTGCGATGTGGAGACGGAAGGAGATCACAGAGATTTAGAAACTGAAAACACTTTAACATGAAACGGAAAACAAAATGGCACTTAGTAGCGCAAACTTTGAAAGCAAGAACATCCACACACTTGGCACATGAAACGTCAACAATCGAAAAGGACAATGGAGCACATGACGGTATAAATAACTGGGGTAAACACGGAACGAACACCTGGCAACAAACAAGGGGGAGTGGTACATGACAAACTACGGCAACAAAGGAGGGGACAAACAGGATTAGCGTGACATGACTGTGACAATATATATGTCAAAGTGAGCTCCATTATTGATCCACTCACCTACGGGGTCATATGCTTCAGGCACCTCGCAGCTTTTGTGAACGAGTGCTCGCACCTTTAGCTGTGCTCCTGACTTGACTGCAGAAACATACAGGCTACAAACACACGTTGAAAATATAATAATTAAATAGATATATTTCTAAATTTGATAAAACAATCTTACCGAGCGGTTGCCTAGAGTCAAGGATCAAATGTGGGGGCCTCGGAGCTGCCGGCAGGAACAATATTTGAAACAAAGAATCCTTAAATATACACGCAATACACACAGCAATATGTATAAAACTCAAAACGGATAGTTTAATCATGCCCACAGTGTTAAGAGCCAGAAGATTGCTCACAAGCTCGTCATAATGTGTGTTCTGCACACAACCTGTTTAAATAAAATATATCGACACCATGAACATTTCTGATTTTAAACAACAAAAATAAAAATAAAAAGATAGTAGCCTCACTGTTTAGAGAGACATCCATTTCCACGTACTGGTACTTCATTAAAACGTAAGCTGAAGAGTTGAAGAGTTGTTTCTGAAAAGTTGGGGAAAATCTGAATTAAAACCGAGCAAAGTGGACATGGAACTGCTATTTCGAGAGAGACGCTGGCCTTGTTTATAACGATCTCTATCTTATCTCACAAAAAAGACAACAGGGGTTTTACAAACAAGTGGTCACATCTCCTCTGAAAAACTTTTTTAAAATATAAAAATAATGCTGTTTGGTTTATAAGATTTTAAAATTGCCTCGAAATTGCCTTTTATTTTGCCTCGAAAATTAAAAGTACATGGTTTTAAGCGGCCGCTTTCCAGGAACTGGTTTTAACATTCATTAAATTAAAAATACCCTCGTTCATAGCAACTGTGGACAAGAAACAATTTTTTTATTTCCTATTTACATGACTCAGTTGCATATGGCTGTAATTCATTTAAAGCGTAATAAAGAATGGTAAGATATATATATATTTATACTAATGTTCAAAACATTACATAACTTGAATAGTTTTTAAATACCACATGTAACGTTTTAAAATGTTTAAATCACCACTTTTCCATTTTTAAAATGAAGTGGATGAATAATGAATGAATTCTTCAAGAATTCATTATTTTATTGATAATATACATAATTTGAACAAGTCAGAATGTTTCTAATCTTTCAGGAGACTGGATGTCTGCTGCATAATCATTAAAAAGCATATGGCAACATATACCATCAGACAAGTCAAGTCACAGATGGAGATGGATAGTAGAGAAACTAGGGTTTGCCCTGATCATGCTAAAATGCAAACAGTCTTTTTTTCTTCTGGTAGGGTAAAACACAAAGTCGTCTTCTTTGCTCAGCATGATATAAGATAGCACTGAGTGTCACAGTTATGTTATGCTCCTCCTGTGTGTCCCTCCTGTGTTCCCGTAGCTACCCTTGTTATCACATCCAGCTGTCTCCTGTTATTCCCAGCCCATTTATACCGTCATGTTTCCCAATGTCTTTGTCTTTCGTTGACGTTACCGATGTCTAAGTGTGGATGTACTGCTCCCGAGTTTTGCACCCCCGTGTGCCTTTTGATTTCAGTTATTAAAGTGTTTTCTGTTTTGAACTCTGTGTCTCCTCGTATCCTTCCGCATCGCACGCCAGCAAGAGTGTAACACTGAGTTTTATACCACAACGCTCTGCCTTCGATTTTTAGATCAAACAACACCGATTTTGACACCTGTAAACGTAAAACCTGCTTGAGTTACTTCCCCCCCCCCCCCCCAGACAATCAAAGAAGCAACCATGACCACCAACGGTTTTCCCCCAGCCAGACTGGATGGGGCCAGAAGACAGGAGAGGACCACTGCCATTAAAATGACACTCTGGGTTAAGATGTATGGATCCTCATATATCAACCCATGAAATCATTTGATCCTTTATTTGATTGACACTCTGACTTACCTGTCTGTGACACTGAGTTGTAAATCTAACTATAAAAAAACCTTTGACACCCAGTGAGCAACCAAGTGGTAGAACAACACACACATTCACCCCCTAAACACCTGTAACACACTGACCGGACAGTTTGAGTGGCAGGTGGATGGCTGGACACAGGGTAAGTCCATAAATTATGTCCATGAATCACACCACAAATTAGGCCATAAATCATCTTTTGAGACATGGTGTATTTTATAACAACCAATGATTTTTAAAATACAAGTTATTTTGTTTCCCATGAAGGCTTTATATAGCCTTCATCTATGTAGTATATATAAAGGCTACATATACATGCAGTGTAACGACAGTCTTTTTAAAAACGTGGTAAGCCTATGTAAATAATGCTTAATTACATCTTTAAAATAGAAATAAAACAAAGTATTATTCACATTAGTTAAAACTGACCGTTAAAAGCCAAGGATGCAAGGAAACGATGGACATTATTATAAACTAATTGCAATTTTCCAACACTTTGGGGATCAAAAAGCATTGTTATAATTTATTTTTTGGGGATTTCGGTACAACACAGATGATTGCGTCCCTCGTAATGAATAACCCCATGAGTGTACCCTAGATGCCATCTTGTGGACTAACCAGTTATTGCAACAGTCTAATCATGCAATATGGTTTATTACCAATCAATGTTGTTGATTTCAGCTTTATATTTAATATTCATTGTTATTTTTTGATATTTCAAACCACTCAATGTTCAACTGAATCATCAGTAAACGTTTTTACAGACAGTCGTGGCAGGAGCAGGGAGGGAGGGAATTTGTACGCAGACATTTGATTCCGTATTGTAACTTACATGAACACTACGTAAACTTAAGTTAACATAACTGAACTTAGCTTACGTATTTTTTTTTTTACTTTTCTATTTTATATAATTGTTTTGCTTTTTTCCTTTTTTCACCTAACTACCCTCACTTTCATTTGGCGCAGACCTTTTAACGAAATACCTATCGAGTGAGATTTGTTAAAAAGGAGTGAGGCACGTGTTGTCAAAAAGCACCGAGTAGACAATTTATCAGGGTGTTTCTTTTCAATGAAATTAGAAACCTTCTGTCACATTGCCATCACTTAATTTCACTTGTAGAAATGTTGTCCTCCGGTTCACCCTCCTCCTTGAGCTTGAAACACCTGCGTATGTTCATCGTCTGTAGCTCAATCAACTCCACAGTCCACAGTTCCTCCCGATGCTCCTGCGTGCCAGTGGCATAGCCACGGGGGGGCCTGGGTGGGCCTGGGTGGGCCTGGGCCCCCTCATTTACATGTGCGGCCCCCTCAGATTTTCAATTGTTTAAAATCGCGACTGTGAAAACTAAAGTGAAAACACATATCGCCCGCCGCACAAGACGATCGCAACGCACCCCCAAAGTCAACAATAGCGCGATGCGTGTCACATCACAACCAGTCTTGGCTGTGAGGTTAAGGTGATGGACTAGAAATCCATTGAGGTTTTCCCTGCGCAGGTTCGAATCCTGGCGACAACGTTATACTCAGGCACCCTCATTTTAAGCTGGGCCCCCTCAAAAATAAAATTCTGGCTACGCCCCTGCTGCATGCTAGATCACTCACACTCATATGTATCGACAATTTCATGCTTCATTTCCATGGTCATCATGCGTTTCTTCTTCTCACTACCATCCTTACCACTCACTTTCTTAGAACTCATCACTATTATGAATAATACTCAAAACAGAGAAAAAAAATGACCTACTCACGGCTGTATGGGCGCAGGCGTTCTGTATGATTTCCATACAGAATTCAGCGAACATGTGAAATGAACGAGTGTCGGCATCGGGGTCAGTACGCGTGCTCGTATCTCAAATTTTTACTCGTATCTAGAAGCAAAAATCTGCCCGAAGGCTTGCTAGTATCTTGGAATAGTCATATGTAGAGACGCTTGTATCTCAAGGTATTACTGTTCTGTGAGCAATACTCAATCTTCAGGAAAAATTTGAGGGGAGCCAACAATTTTGGCCATGACTGGATCCACACACCCACAACCTGTGACTGAACGGCGGACCTGGCTAATGCTGACAAGAAGAGGAGCTGCGGTGATGGATCTGGCAGAGAGGAGACAGCGGGCTGAGAAACATCATTTTCTCTCACTCTGCCAGAGCGGCCAGCAGCTGGAGGAGTATGTGGAGGTTCAGACTAGTCAACAACCACGTGATGCCATGGGTTTTGCAGCAGTGTCGGACAGAGAAGGAATAGTCCTACAGGCGGCTGAGAATCCGGGGAGAAACAAGACACATCCTCAGATGGAAAGAGCTCAAGCTGCCACATAATCATAATTGGGTGGGGCCAAATGCAGAAAAGAACGTTTGAGGAACATAGGTGAGTCGGTTATGTATAAAGGCCTCCTCACTTGCTGATTGGGTAAATCATTTAAACGTGCTCCTCATAAACTTTGTAAATAAAACATCCTTTTAAAATCTGCAGAAACTTGAGGAAGCTGATAAGCGATTGGGGCAATTTGGATTAGTGTTATGAATACGAGCTCCGCGGTCCCCCCTCTGACCACCTGAGGGAGCTATCACACTTACACAAACCCACACATTGGACTGTCACACCAGCTGGACACCATTATTTAACTGATTGTCACACCAGCTGGGCACCATTATATGAACTATAAAAGACTCCATCATCCATACACAAACTGCGAAGTCTTGTTCTAGCACTACTGACATTTCTGAGCGTTATTATCTTGTCCTGGTTGCCTGTTATCGTTTCTGCCTGTTTACCCGTGTTTGATTCTGTTCTGCCTGCCCCGACCTGTGCCTGGATTATCGCTCGTGAATGTTATTAGTCTAGGAGCCCAGAGACATTTGTTTCACACCTCGAGTACGAAAGGTTTGACCCCTGGAATGGATAGGACACTACCCCAGGACCCTGAAATGGCCTTTCTTAAGTTCTGGAAATGTGGATAATCAGTAGTGGGCGCCACCCAAAGTAGCCAAAAGATTTGATTTGTTTCACACCCCCATGTACATCCACCAAACCTTTGCCGAAATGTTCTGCCATGGGGTCTATTGACAAAATGTGATTTCGTAAGTTCACCAATTGTGGACTTATGGGCTTAAGAAGGGCCTAAGCGACCCCAAAAATCCCATTTAATTCACATCTTGAGTACATCCATCAAACTTGGCTGAAATGTAGTCCATGACCTACTGTTTAAGAATCCATGATTCTTAAGTTCATCTGTTGTGGACAAGGGGGCTTAAGAAAGGGCCAAAGTGCCAAAATACCCAAAATAGCAGATTTAATTCACATCATGAGTACATCCACCAAACCTCTTTCAAAATGTTGGGTTTGGGGATGACACTCAGAATCAGTCTTTCTTAAATTCCGCAACTGTGGATAAGGGGTCTTAAGAAGGGCCTAAGTGACCCCCAAATTCACATTTAATTCACATCTCGAGTACATCCATCAAACTTGGCTGAAATATAGACCATGACCTACTGTTTAAGAATCCATGATTCTTAAGTTCATCTGTTGTGGACAAGGGGGCTTAAGAAAGGGCCAAAGTGCCAAAATAGTACATTTACAACATCATGTGTACATCCACCTTAGTGTGAGTTGGGTGAATGTACTCATATTTAGTAAGTTCTGGTACTTTGGGTGAAAATAAAAAGGTAAGAAAAAGTATCACTAAACTAAATTTTATTATATACGTTTTGTTACAAAATCAAATATTTGACTGATCTGAATGTACGCTTCGTGTTTTTAGCAATGATGATGGTAATTGTCACTAAACTCTTGACCTATTATG
Organism: Rhodeus uyekii; assembly: GCA_037043235.1. Lineage (NCBI taxonomy): Eukaryota > Metazoa > Chordata > Actinopteri > Cypriniformes > Acheilognathidae > Rhodeus > Rhodeus uyekii. The sequence goes on from JAWRVZ010000014.1 coordinate 852,226, forward strand.
CTTTACCAGCGTGATCTTCAAATTGAGATGTCACAAGAAGTGCAATCACTGCTTTCAAATGAAAGTAAGCAACATCAGTCAAGACTAACATAAATAGAATCAAATAGGGGGTGCGTCTTATCTATGAGTGCGTCTTACACATGAGATTTTACGGTACATGTAGTATGGGTGATTACAGGAAATTAATCCTTGCTCTGTGAAGAATGTCCCAGTAAAATAGTGATAGCAAAACATCATTGCATATCAATATTTCATTAAAAATTTTCAGGGCTATTCCTCTTTTGCCAATGCTACAAATGTAACAAACATTTATGTCATGAATAAACTCTGAACATGTCAACTATTGAAAGCCAACTTTTGAATCTCCTGAGTACTGTATACCCAATAGTTTCACAAAAATGATGATTGATTACAAAATAAATGAAGTTACAAAACTAAAACTACATGATTGTCATGAACTCTGAATATGTCAACTAGTGAAAGCCATCTTTTGGATCTCTGAGTACCGTTTACCCTACAGTTTCATAATATTCCTTGATTAACAAAAGGAAACTACACAATTAAAATTGAACATAGGCCCTACTACTACCATGTACCTGAATACTAGTAAAGACTGCAGTTCAATACAGTCTGTCTTAAAAACGTTTGCTAACCTTCAACTGGAATCTTACTCCCCTTTCGCAATGGTATACCTCTACAGTTTAGAGAAGAATGAATAGGATACAACTTCAAATTTGAAATCAAAGACAGATTTAGTCACGTCTGAACATGATTGCAACCACTACTGCTCTTCATCAGAATCTTCTAACTCCTCTGCATCGCTGTCATCATCTTCTTCATCAGAAGAAGCCGCTTCAAAACTGTCATTGTCATCAATTTCATTGGCGCCTTCACTGTCCTCTGGCACCAGAGAATCAGGTAACTGAGGACCATCGAACCAAATTGGGGTGTAAATTCCATTCTCCAGCATCCATCTATCATCTTCTGAGGGATGTTGAACGAGTTCTGCCTGATCAGCATCAGCACACATTTTTTAAACAAATGCCACTCGTTTCAAATGATACATGACCTCAGCTTCACAAGGGGGCAGACCACTGGCATTGATCCCTTTGAGTTTTTCGAGTGGATTTTTGCCTTTCATCTTTGGTTTATACACTGTCTCAAAACGTTTGTACCTATGGGAGTTCAGTGAAACCTTGGAGTTTTCTCGGGCTCCATAAATACTAGCAGTGAATTTGAGAAGAATTTTACGGCTTCTGTCATCTTTGGGTTTCGTGGTGATTGTTTCAAAGGCCTTCTGCAGATCGGTGTTCTTCAGATATTTGGCAAATGGCCTAACCTTTCCCTTCTTGACAAATGCTGAGGTATAGTCTGAACCTGTGAATGCATGAAAGGCTGGCAACGACCTGCAAACCCCTGGCCCTAGTGACTTTTGTATCTCAGTGATGTTGATGAACCTTCGATTCTTCTTTGACACTGTTCCCACATCCATCCAGACTCTCCTGTCTATTTTCCCACAGTGATAGACTAAGAGCACAGCAATGTCTGTGTCATGGGCTCTGACAACTATGTCTCCTCTGTGAGCAAGCTTGTCAGCCTCAATAGCATGACGTACAATCTTGGTGTCTGCCTCTTCGTGATTTGACTTGTTCTCGGGAATGTAATGACTCTCAACCTTTCCACCAACATTCACGTAGTGGAAGCAGTCCCCAGATGGAACATCTAGGACCACTTCACAATTCCCAATAACCGAAGCATAAGAGTCATCCAGCCATTCCTGTGATAGAAATACTGGAAATTCCCGCTTGAAAGATCTGGATTCTAACACGTTTGAAAGGTCCTTTGGCCTTCTTTGAGATGGACCAGTAATGACATATGGTTGGCTATCCTCTATGGTACCCACACGTCTAGCCCTTTCTGCAACTTTTAGGGATGGTTGAGGATAATCGTCAAATGCTATGAAAACCCCACAAGTTTTCCTTACAGCAATGGATTGTGACAAGATGCTTCGAGCAAGTCCACCATAGTGTGAAGGGATGGTGATGCTAGGTGGGAGAATTCACAACAAATACTGGCCATCAATGACACAGGCTGCAATGCTTTCAGGGCTGCTAGTTGTTTGCTTTCCCTCCAATTGTGCTAGTAGACTGTCTTTGTTAGTTTTCACTAACATCTCGTCTGGGTGACACATGGTCAGAGGAACTGGGTTCAGTGGGTATGTGAAGATGTGTGGCAAGTCCAGCTCACGCTGTGCAGCTAGCATGACTAGACGTCCCATCAGATCCCTAGTAAATTTCAGAACCACAACCCTTCTGTCTAAAGCCTTCTTGTTCTTTGCACCATTTTCCGCGAAAGTCTTCAGAGAAGCCTGCTTTACAGTTTGTTCAAATCGCTCCTCATCAGCCACACACTCTTCAAAAAACTGCTGATGGAGAGCTCTCCCATTTTCTGGTTCAGTAGGCTCTTGCATACTTCATCACTAGCTGCTTTACCGGTGTGGATGTTGAACACTTGACTCCCTTCCAAATGGATTACAGCTTGACCTGACTTGTTCCACTACCTTTGCAAGGCCTCTGTTGTCACGTCTAATCCGAGATGGCTTGAGTTCTGCCTTGGTGTCCTCTTTCTGGGATATGCCTGCCATTTCCTGCACCAGGCTCACAAAGTTGGCACATGTTGACTTTGTTACCATCCATCTCAGCCTTGCAGCAAAATTGTTGGTAAATGCTGAGATCCCTGTTAACCTGGAGGCAGCATCTGCATTTATAGTTTGCTCCAGAGTCAGGTCAACTGGACATCTGCTGAAGGGATGCTCTGTCCGTCTTATCCTGAAAGCTCCACTGTCAAGTATATCCCTCAGGCCGGGGTGGGAATTCTCCATGTTGATGAGGTCCAGCTGAAATTTGGTGAGCCATCTGCAATAATTTGGGTGGTTTGCTGCAAAGAAAAGACCAATGACAGGGCTCAGGGACTGAACATAGAGGTCTATGTCATTCGTTCTGACGGCACGCTCAAGCTCATGGTAGGTATGGATGTAATCCACATACATGAGCCAGAATTGGGCTGTAGCACCATGTTCACCTCTCCTGGTCAGAATTGTATAGGTACTGTGTGACACAAGCTGTAAATTCACTGGAATTCAGAGCTGAATCAACTTCATCTTTCTTCCCAGGCTGCAGTTATTAACCCACATGATAAAGTCATCTGTGCTATCGTAGGATTCTATGAATTTGTGGAAGTGTAGTGTCTCAAAGGCGAGGGCAAGAATAGGATGTAACCTCTTGCATCGGTTGAAGGCGGCGTTGAGGTCACAACCCCATAGGCCTGGTTACTCAGCATATTTCTGGGTTGTGACCAGGGTTTCTTGAATTACATCCAGACTTGTAATTGGCTGCTTCAGGTTTGGCATGTATCTCACTTCATGCCTTGGTAAGGGATCTTCGGATGAAATGGCATTGAATCCAACCCACATTGGGACAGCAGTATTACCAATGGCATGGCTTATCATCCACATCAGGTCTACTTGTGGCTGCACTACTGCTGCTGTTTCCTGTTTCCTGTTTGCTCGAGTGGATTGCGTCTGTTTGCGTCGTTTAAACTTGTTTTTGTTTTTAGATTTTAAACTCGACGTTCGTTCATATTGCTAAATACAATACTAGATTATTTAATAAATTATAATCGTTAGCTTTAATCTAGTCGCTAAACGCGCTAGCATTGTGCTATACTGTCCGTGCATACAGCGTTTTTCTCGCTCGCGTCTTTTTCCCGACTTCATCAAACAACTGGTCAACAAGTTGGATCAACACACGCGGTGAGTCATGTCATCTTCTTTAGCAATTGTTACATGCACTGCCTGCTTCATGCATAGTTTGTCTGTCTCTGTCAGCTGTGAAGGGTTCACATGTGATAAATGTAGGGACATAATTAGGCTGACAGAGAAGGTTTCAGAATTAGAGACACGCATCCAAACTTTAATTGAGGATAGTAAGAATGCAAGGGTTTTAGATACTGCTTTGGATGCGACTAGCTTAGCAAACCCTGTACATTGTTCGGTTCCGGCTGTAGAGCCCGTGCAGCAGGGCAACTGGGTGACTGTGAGACGGCATAATCGCGGGTCAAAAAACCACTGTTCCATTCCGATTAGAACATCAAACAGGTTCTCCCCACTCAGTGACGCACCCACTGAGAAACCTGTTGAAAGTGCCCTAGTGATTGGCGATTCTATTACTCGGAATGTGAAAATAGAGACTCCAGCCACCATAGTCACATGTTTGCCGGGAGCCAGAGCGCCTGACGTCAAAGCAAATTTAAAAGTGCTGGCTAAGGCTAATCGTAAATATTCTAAGATTGTTATTCACGTCGGCGCTAATGATGTCCGACTTCGCCAGTCGGAGATCACTAAAACTAATATTAAAGAGGTGTGTGAACTCGCAAGTACGATGTCAGGCACTGTAATTTGCTCTGGACCTCTCCCTATGCGCAGGAGTGATGAGATGCTTAGCAGATTATCCTCACTCAATGGCTGGATGTCTAAGTGGTGCCCGCAGAATAACATAGGGTTTATAGACAATTGGAAAAGTTTTTGGGGCAGACCTGACCTGTTGAAAAGAGATGGTATTCATCCCACCTGGGATGGTGCCGCTCTTCTCTCTAGTAATTTGGCATATAGTCTTAGAGCTAAACCTTGACTAACTGGGGTCCAGGTCAGGAAGCAGACAAACTGGCTAAACCGACCGTCTGCTAGCTGTCTCACGTCACAGAGGTCAGATAAATTACAACACATAGAAACTCTTTCTCCTAGATATCCTATAGAGACTGTGTCTGTTCCACGAATTAGCAAATACAAAAAACTCTCAAAACCGTTTAAGGGTAAAAATTTAATTGATTTACAAACAACTAAGAACGGTTATAACACAAATGAACAAATGATAAAGCTTGGGTTGCTGAATATACGATCCCTTTCCTCAAAAGCACTTATTGTAAATGATATAATTACAGATCATAAACTAGATGTGCTGTGTTTGACAGAAACCTGGCTAAAACCAGACGATTATATCACTTTAAATGAGTCCACCCCTCAAGATTACTATTATAAACATGAGCCTCGTCTGAAAGGTAAAGGAGGAGGTGTTGCTGTAATTTATAGTAACACGATCAGTACTGCTCAAAGGTCTAATTTGAAATATAATTCTTTTGAAGCGATGGTGCTTAATGTAAAATTATCTAGTGCAAGTAATAATTCCTGTTTAACTTTTGTGCTGGCTATTCTATACAGGCCACCAGGGCACCATACAGACTTTATCAAAGAATTTGCTGATTTTCTCTCAGAACTAGTAATGTCTGCAGATAAAGTCATAATTGTCGGTGATTTTAATATCCATGTAGATAATGAAAAAGACGCATTGGGATTGGCATTTAGAGACATCTTAAACTCTATTGGAGTTACACAACATGTATCAGGACCCACTCATTCTCATAATCATACTTTAGATCTAATATTGTCGCATGGGATCAATGTTGATACTGTTCAAATTCTACAGCAGAGCGATGACATCTCAGATCATTACTTAGTTGCGTGTAGACTACCTTTAGCCAAAGTCGAAAAACTAACTCCCTGTTATAAATATAGTAGAACTATCACTCCTAACACAAAAGATAGCTTTATAAATAATCTTCCTGATCAGTTTGATCTACTTAACATCCCAGATAGCCTAGAAGAACTTGATGTTGCAACAGAAACTATTAACTCTCTCTTTTCCAGCACTTTAGACACTGTTGCTCCGTTGCGCTTAAAGAAGATTAAAGAAAATAGTCCAACACCGTGGTACAACGAGCACACCCGGGCCCTCAAGAGAGCAGCCAGAAAAATGGAGCGGAGCTGGAAAAAAACTAAGCTAGAGGTTTTTTGCATTTCATGGAAAGACAGCTCTATTGCATTCAGAAAAGCCTTAAAATCAGCTAGATCTGCTTACTTTTCCACCCTCTTAGAAGAAAACAAATACAACCCTAGGTATTTATTTGAGACAGTGACTAAATTAACAAGAAATAAAGCCTCAACCCCAGATGCTTTAAAACAGCACAGCAGTAATGACTTCATGGACTTCTTTACTTGCAAAATTCATAATATTAGAGAGAAAATTATAACCATGCAACCGTCTACTACAATATCACAAAATACAGTAAATTTTAGTGTCCCCGAAGAAAAATTCCACTCCTTCATTGCTATTGGGGAGGAAGAATTGTCTAAACTCGTTAAATCATCAAAATCAACAACATGTATGCTAGACCCAATACCAACTAAGCTACTGAAAGAGTTGCTTCCAGAGATCATAGATCCTCTCCTTAATATTATTAATTCATCTTTGTCATTAGGATACGTACCAAAAACCTTTAAGCTGGCCGTAATTAAACCGCTTATTAAAAAACCACAACTTGATCCTACAGAATTAGTTAATTACAGGCCGATATCGAATCTACCTTTTTTGTCAAAGATTCTAGAAAAGGCAATATCTTCACAACTATGTTCCTTTCTAGAAAGAAACAGCATCTACGAGGATTTCCAGTCAGGATTTAGACCATATCATAGTACTGAGACTGCTCTTATTAGAGTTACTAATGATTTGCTCTTATCATCCGATCGTGGTTGTATCTCTCTGTTAGTGTTACTGGACCTTAGTGCTGCATTTGATACAATTGACCACAAAATCCTTCTGAATAGACTTGAAAATTATGTTGGCATTAGTGGAGTTGCATTAGCCTGGTTCAAATCATACTTATCTGACCGTTATCAGTTTGTAGCAGTAAATGAGGAGATGTCATATCGGTCACAAGTTCAGTATGGAGTTCCTCAAGGTTCAGTGTTAGGACCATTGCTTTTCACCCTGTACATGCTTCCTTTGGGTGCAGTTATTAGGAAGCATGGCATTAGCTTTCATTGTTACGCTGATGATACTCAGCTCTATATTTCTTCTCATCCGGATGAAACAAACAAATTCACTAAATTAACAGAATGCATAACCGATATAAAAAATTGGATGACTAATAACTTTCTACTGCTTAATTCTGAAAAAACAGAGATTCTAATTATTAGACCAAAAAGTTCAGCGCGTAATAATCTAGACTACCGCCTAACACTCAATGGCTGTTCTGTCAAGTCTTCGTCGTCAGTTAGAAACCTGGGTGTGCTCTTTGATACCAATCTTTCATTTGAAAGCCATGTTTCTAGCATCTGTAAAACGGCATTCTTCCATCTTAAAAATATATCTAAATTACGACATATGCTCTCTAAGACAAATGCGGAAAAGTTAGTTCATGCGTTCATGAGTTCAAGGCTAGATTATTGTAATGCTCTACTAGGTGGTTGCCCTGCACGCTTAATAAACAAATTCCAGCTGGTCCAAAATGCAGCAGCTCGAGTTCTTACTAGAACCAGGAAATATGAGCATATTAGCCCAGTTCTGTCAAACCTGCACTGGCTTCCTATTAATCACCGAATACATTTTAAAATCTTGCTAATTACTTACAAAGCATTAAATGGTTTAGCTCCCCAGTACTTGAGCGATCTCCTAACACATTATAGTCCTTCACGTCTATTGCGATCCCAAAATACTGACCAGCTTATAATACCTAGAATATCAAAGTTAACTGCTGGCGGTCGATCCTTTTCCTATTTAGCTCCTAAACTCTGGAACAGTCTTCCTAATACAGTTCGGGAAGCAGACACACTCTGTCAGTTTAAATCTAGACTAAAAACACATCTTTTCAACCTGGCATACACATAACACATTATACATACATTTTAATCCAAATCATGTAAAATGATTGTTAGGCTGCCTAATTTAGATAAGCCGGAACCGAGAACATTCCCATAACACCTGATGTACTCGATACATCAGAAGAAGAATGGCATCTACGCTGATATTGTTCTCTGTTTATTCCGAGGTTACCGTGGTCAGCCGGATCCGGGCCGTATCCAGATCAGATGAAGGACCTGGACACGAGCACAGCACTACCCTGAAGTGTCTGCGGAGACCGTGACTCTACTAGACCCTCCCCTGTGACGATCATGAACCCATCTCCAACCGGACCAAATTGGACTTCATATTGGACTTGAATTGTTGTCAATATAATAATCATGTACTGTTTGGCTTTGGCCAGAGGAGAACTGGTCCCCCGACTGAGCCTGGTTTCTCCCAAGGTTTTCTCCATTCTATTCTTCATTCGTTACGTCACCTGCCGGAGTTTTTTCCTTGCCGCTGTCGCCTATGGCTTGCTCAGTTGGGGAAACTTAACACTTAAAATTCATCAATTGTATTGATTCGCCTGCTCTTTTGGGGCTTCTGTTCAGCCAAACAAACTTTGTTTATATTGTTTTTCCTGTAAAGCTGCTTTGAAACAATCTACATTGTAAAAAGCGCTATATAAATAAAGGTGACTTGACTTGACTTGACTTGACTTGTCTGGCCCTGGCATTGGCATCTTGAAGGTTCAGGTCTGTTGTTATGTAACTAAATTTAGTCATTTTTGGCACCTTCCTGTATGAATGGTTGTCTAGTGTCCACGTCCAGTGTTCTTTTTCTGCTGTTCTTTTGTTGGGTTGCTGGAGCTCTGTTGGTAGGCCTACCTCTGCCAACTTCAACAGCATCTGCTGTAGGAACATTCTGGTAGAGAATACCCATTGTGTCATGTAGCGTATCAGCGCCTGAAAGGGTCTGGGTGAATTCATCATAATTATCAAACGCTAAACCCATCGTTCTACCAACTACTGTACCCTCATCCTGTTAATCTAGGTCACATCCTATGGTAGCTCTGCCTTTTTTTAAAGGGGTGAACTAAGTACCAAATTTGGTGGGGTGGCACTTTGTCCCTTTCTTAAGCCCCCTTGTCCACAACAGATGAACTTAAGAATCATGGATTCTTAAACAGTAGGTCATGGTCTATATTTCAGCTAAGTTTGATGGATGTACTCAAGATGTGAATTAAATGTGAATTTGGGGGTCACTTAGGCCCTTCTTAAGACCCCTTATCCACAGTTGCGGAACTTAAGAAAGACTGATTCTGAGTGTCATCCCCAAACCCAACATTTTGAAAGAGGTTTGGTGGATGTACTCATGATGTGAATTAAATCTGCTATTTTGGGTATTTTGGCACTTTGGCCCTTTCTTAAGCCCCCTTGTCCACAACTGATGAGCTTAAGAATCATGGATACTTAAACAGTAGGTCATGGACTACATTTCAGCCAAGTTTGATGGATGTACTCAAGATGTGAATTAAATGTGATTTTTGGGGTCACTTAGGCCCTTCTTAAGCCCATAAGTCCACAATTGGTGAACTTAAGAAATCACATTTTGTCAATAGACCCCATGGCAGAACATTTCGGCAAAGGTTTGGTGGATGTACATGGGGGTGTGAAACAAATCAAATCTTTTGGCTACTTTGGGTGGCGCCCACTACTGGTTATCCACATTTCCAGAACTTAAGAAATGCCATTTCAGGGTCCTGGGGTAGTGTCCTATCCATTCCAGGGGTCAAACCTTTCGTACTCGAGGTGTGAAACAAATGTCTCTGGGCTCCTAGACTATATCTGCCTATCTTGACTTCCCCGCCTGGATTATCGTTTATGTATGCTATCAGTCTGTCCTGACCATCTGCCTGTATGACCATTCTTAATAAAGACACACGATTGGATCTCTGCCTGTGAGTACCCTTTGTTACAATTAGACACATTTACAAGTAATATTCCATAAATGTTGTGTGAGTTGTTGCAATTGATGGGTCTAACCGATGCAAAACATCAGTGCCAAATATGTACAGCAGAAACTAAGACAAACTAAGTTTTTAGGTATGGAGGTGTTAATAAATAAATTAAAGATATTGATAAAATAATTTATTGTATAAGGCATAAATTACTGTATGCTACAACTACTTGTTGATGTTTGAGTTTGTCCTGATGCTCTCTGATGCTCCATGTGCACTCAAATTACTCTTCAACAAAACAGCATATTTTGCATTGAGAGATGATGCCTTGAGCTTGCCAGCTGCTGGGTTTGACCTCCTCTGTAAACAAGATCTGACAACAACTGTGTTTCTAAAATGTACAGTAATGCCTAACACAGTCTGAACTTATGAAATACAACACTTACATTTATAGCAACTGTATTCAGTGGAAGAGGAAGATTCAAAGACAGACAGCTTACTCTTCATATTCCATATACGTAGGTCATTTTGGGGAACTGCAGGTAAGGAACCTGTTTATTTTTCAAGTAAAAAATAAAATGACTTTGGAAAAATATACATTTAAATATTTATATGAAATACATTTTATTAAGTTTACAACAAAATCTGACTTTTTATGACTTGCTCAAGCAAATAATGTTTTATGAGTATTCAGACACTTTCAAATTAATAATATTAGGAGGGATTTATGCAGCCATCTGATGACTGGAAAAAAGCTTGCTATTCCCGACACATGAATTTCTTATCATTTTAATAAAATGTCACATCGATTGCTTTTAAGGAGCAACCTACATTCAACATTCCTCAGTATAACTCGGTCGCTGTCATTTTTGTGGTAGACCAATAGCAGCATCATGAGTACAAATTGTGTATTGCAACTGAAGTACTGCCCGTTCAAGTTTAAAAGGCACCCCTCTCTTTCATTCAAAATAAGGTTGAAAGTTAACAGAAAATTGAATTATTACCACGGGTTTCATTTTTGTTTCAGGTTAGAGCAGCACGATTCTAGATAATTTGAGAATCACAAATAATTTGACAACTAAACAAAATAACATGCAAACTACAGGTTCTGACAAAATGTTCATTGCATTAGTCTATTTAGAAACATATTAATTTTATCAAATTATCCCAATATATCACAACAATATTATAAATTAAAAATAGTTAGATCCATTTTGCTTAATAACAATAATAATAATGAAAAAAAAAACATACACACAAGTCAGGTCACATTCAGATAGCTACACATGGAGATGGAAATAGTCAGGAGTCTGTGTACTTTTTTAACCAGAAATGAAATATGGAAGATGCACTTTTTTACGCTGCTTAATAGAATTAGCAGATAATACAAGCTAATTTTCCATATACAAGATCATTATTTCATTAAAAACTTTATTATTGAAGTAATATATTATTCCATTGTATTATTTAATATACAGAGGAATCCGGTTATGTCGATGGCCTCGGGGGTTGCAAAAAAGCATAGAGATAGGCGAGGATCAAGATAACCAAAAGCCAATAGGCCTATAGCGATTTGTTTGATGAAGCAATCAGCACTGAAGGCGGATAATCAAAATCTCTTGTCTCTTCTATTTACATTATATATATATATATATATATAATTTTATTTTTCCTATTTATACCTATATTCTTTTCTTTGTCTTATTTTTCATGTGTTCTTTTTCCTTTTTCTTATTTGAATGAGTTGTAAAGAGTGATTTATAATCAAGTTAGGCTTTTTATTAGTTAAAAACCTTTCTTTACTTTTCTGTAGTTTTCCATAGAGTAAGGATTAATATTGTCAGCACTTCTCAACAGATAGAGAATGTTATCAGAATGTTTTGGGTATTCTTTCTGTTGAGAGTTGGAGCCTGAGCCGAGTTCAGCCTTGGAGAAGCTGTATGTGTGTGTGTGTTAATATGGTCAGTATTGGTGAGGTGATTAGCTGGCACCATAAAACTTGTTGTTTTCGACAAGCCACGTCACGAACCCGTCAACCATGTGATCAACGAAGATATGCTTCAGACTGTCTGCTCTCGTGTGGAAAATTACTAGTTTTGTTTATCTTTCTTTCTTAGCCAATCAGAATCATTTAAACGTCATCATTGACGTAGTTATCACCTTCTGTTAGAGTATAATTGCTGTAACAATGTTATTGTATGTGGGGCGGCCTACGAACTCCTTGTGAGACCTGAAGCTGGCTTCTGTTGATGAAACTGCAAACTAAACTTCACAAAAATTTCTTCTAATGACTGCACTTCTGACTCCTGGTCTTCATTCAACCTATCTGGTCCTTGGGTCTTAACTGTAAATTCCCCTACAGTTAATGGTGGAGAGTGCGCGGGCAATTCATTCTTCGATAACATCCCTGGTCGAACAACAAACAAGGTAGAAAGTGTTAGGGCTGTCTGAGTGGAAGAGACTGGGCAGGGGATCGGGAGAGCTTCACTCAGACGTGAGTGGGGAGTACTGACGCTGGTTAGATTCCAAGGGGTACAAATAATTATGCCAGCCATATGATTTTAAAGATCATATGGTTTTTGATGGTGTAATAGTCGCTGGTATCCGTAACACTGGTTAGATTCCAGGTAAGCGGAAGGCATCGCCGTTACGCACTTCAAGGGGACAAGGGAAGTCACTGACGGACACTGGAGAAGAACACAGGTTAGATTCCTGGTTCCAGAACACGGGTTAGATTCCTGGTTCCTTTCGGTTCAGTGGCACCATGAACCTGACTTCATCTCTTCCACTTCAGACAGGGGATCCCCGAATTTAGTGAATCAGGCAGTTAGGGACTAAACTATTAGCTAATTATAAAATAAACAATATGAAATAAATATAGGGCTAACTTGTTTGCCATGGATGCATCTGGAACAATTCCTGCAAAAGTAAATTTTACGAGAAAATTTTGTGACCCGAATTGGTTTAGACCAGGATATGTGACTTGGTGTTTTTGTAGTATACTTTGTGCTTTCATCACGCAGAAGCCACAGCTGTGTTATTCAAAGATCGCCACCTCCATCTCTTCCTACCGTGACTTCAGGGAGTATTAACTTTGACTAAAATATGGCTAACAATAACTGAGTAGTCTGATTATTACTGATTAATTAAATAAGCAGAAGAGAGGCTGTAAACAGCTCTGCTTCTCAAAGTGAATTTTCAGAGCTCAGTAGGAAAATGTCTGCTAGAAGTCTGTGTTTTTAGTGTAAAAACAAGGTTGGAAGTCATGATAAAATAATGAAACAGAGAAGAGATTAAATGCTGTAAACAGCTCCGCTTCTCAAAGTAAATTTGGTCAGTCTGTGTTTTTAATTCTGATTGTAAATATAAGGTTGGAAGTCATGATAAAATAACGAAATGGAGAAGAGAAGATATTAAATGCTGTAAACAGATCTGGTCTTCAAAAGCAAAATTTCAGAGCTCAGTAAGAAAATGCTCCTAGTTTTAATTTGATTGGAAAGTTGTGAGCAAAGAAAGAGCCTGAACGATATAAATGTCTACTAGATGTGATAAAGTAACATACATTTCTGGTGTTAAGTAGATTTGAAAAGAACATCAGTGTCTAATATACCAACATTTACGTTTTCGTCTGGAAAAGAACAAAAATAAGATTGAAGTCTTAAGGAATTCTTTTGAAAGAAAGATTTGTAATGAGAAGTTTTATAGTGAATGGATAAGGATAAATTGCGTCAAAATACAGATAATGACTCCAAAAGATGGGAGTTTCAGTAATATGTAATTCGCAAAAAAACAACTATAAAAATTATAATTCTTTGAAAACGTGTTTTTGGGCAAAGATTTCTGAAACAATCCAGAGTCAAAATAAAGTAGATAAATGTTGAAAGTTTACAAAAATGCAGTGTTCCAGTCCTTGAATCCAGTCCAGAGTTTCTCTTTCTCATTCAAAGTCAGCTAAATGCTGTTATCTGAGTCTGTGTCATCAGTGATAAACAATTAACAGGAAGTGTTCCAGTGAAAATCATAGACACAGAGACGTTAAAAGAAATCATGCTACAGGCAGTTCAAAACTTCCACATTTAGGATTGTGTACATTAAATTTGTTTCAACAACTAAATGCCTTTAAAGAGGAGTTTTAAAATAAATTTAAATAAGTTTAAATATAGCGTACTTTATTTTAGATAATCAAAATGGGTCTAATTCAGAGTTAAATATTTATGTTTTAAAAATGTGTGAATGATTAAGGTTTCTATAAGGCAAATAATTTACTATTGCATTCTGCCTAAAAGTCTTAAGAGATTGTTGAGAAACTTTTGGCTGAGAGAGAGCTTGTGAGTGGAGGCTGGGTATGGCACTCTGTTATCAAAATGATAAAGGAACTAAAACAACCTAGCAAACTTTTCTAAAAACAAAGTATAAACAGACATGCTTTTAAACTGAATAAGTTAAACCTAGAGAAGATTTTAAAGCTTAAATCTTTGTAGAATAAATACCAGAAGTAAACCTTGAATATGAGCGATTTGTATTCATGTCTGAGTGTGTGTGAGTTTTGTATGTCCCCATAGTGTGCATATGTTGTCGTTAACCTCTGGAATGAGTTTTATCATTACAGATGGGTTAAGTAAAATGACAAATCTTTACAGAAGCCGAGAATTCTGATTGAATCTGATAAAACGACTATACAAAACATGGGACGAGCTTTAATTGGACTGAATATCCAGCTCGGTCTGCTAGTGGTAAATATGACTGCTTTTGTCATTTATGATGTTAATTTCAAGTTATTCTCTGGATTAGTTTAAATAATTGTGTAAGTTGAAATTGTGAAGCTGAAGATTGCCGTCCATTATGGGTTTAAAACCCTTGTCTAAATTCAACTGAGTGTCTAAATTTAAATACTATTAACTATGAGTGATCCGAGTGTTAAAGACTTGACAGCAGAGATAGTGTGACACATTGGCTAAAGTCACCCTCCAAATTATCCAGAGAGCACCCTAACATTTATGAAAGGCCGGTGGGCGATCAAAGGAGTGAATATAACTTATAAAAAGTTTTATTATTTTCATCCATTAAGTGGATGCATGACATTTACACAAAAAAGGGTTAATGAAACCGCAGCTATGAGGCTGTCTGTGTGACTTAGGGATTAAAGCACAAGTAATATTTTTAAAAAATAAAGTCAAGGGCAGTCTCATGACAGACTGGAGGACACAGAGGTTATTGCACAATAACAGGTTTTATTGAAGTAAGGACGCAAAACAGTGAACAGGTGAAAACACAGGAGCTGGTGAGTGGCTTAACTGAAGCAGTGAACAGTCTTGTGGAATCTTGTATTCTTGGGAGCGTAGAGTAGCTTGGAGAATGAGCAGACTGCATTGCGACTGTGTAGCATAATGCTAAGACCAGACAATGAGTGCAGGGTGAGAGCTTGTGATATAGGGCTCCAGTGATGGGAAACAGGTGCGGGTGCTCAGTTCTCAGGTGACTGGGAATGAGTGGGTGGAGCGTGGGAGTCTGGTGCAGGGGGCGTGGCTGAGTCCGTGACAGTACCCGGATGTACCCGGATGTCCCGGGTTGAGAGCCATACCAACTGGCCGGGATGATATCTGGGGGTTGGCCCTTGCCGACGGTCAGCCTGAATCTTCTGCCTACGGACTGCCCGTTGCAGATGGACGTGTGCTGAGTCCCACACCCTCTCGCTGTCCTGAAACCAGTGGTGGACAGCTGGAATGTCCGTGGGCTCTCCAGACCAGGGGAACAGTGGGGGTTGGAAACCTAGAACACATTGGAAAGGGGTGAGGTGAGTGGATTCTTGACGTAGTGAGTTTTGTGCACACTCAGCCCACGGAAGGAAGTGGTTCCAGCTGTCCTGGCGGAGACCACAGTAGGCTCGGAGGTATCTCCCGATTTCCTGTATCTTCCGCTCAGTCGGTCCGTTGGATTGGGGGTGATAACCAGAAGAGAGACTGACTGTGACACCCAGGAGTGAGAAGGATTTACATTTACACATTTGGCAGACGCTTTTTTATCCAAAGTGACTCACATTGCATTCAACAAACACATTGAATCATTTCTTGCTTTCCCTGGGATTGAACCCATGACCTTGGTGTTGTAAACACCAATGCTCTACTAATTGAGCTACAGGAAAGCTTATTTCCAGACCCGTGAAATAAACTGTGGGCCCCTGTCAGAGACTATGTCCTCGGGGAGGCCGTAGTGTCGGAAGACATGGTGAAATAGGGCCTCCGCCGTTTCCATGGCTGTGGGTAGTCCTGACAGGGGAATGAGTTTGCACCCTTTGGAGAAGCGGTCAACAACAACAAGGATGCAGGTGTGTCCATCGGAAGGAGGGAGGTCGGTGAGGAAATCAATGCCCGAATGTGACCTGGGATGACAAGGGAGGGGTAAGGGAACCAGCTTGCCTTCAGGGAGGTGACGGGGAGTGTTGGGGGTGGCACAGACTGAGCATCCACGAACGAAGCGGGAGACGTCACGAGCCATACTGGGCCACCAGTAGTGTCCTTGCAGGAGCGAGAGGATATGCTGGCTGCCTGGGTGTCCAGAGCCCGGAGATGAGTGTGCTTGGTCCACGTTGGAACATAGGTCCGTCCCTCAGGACACCCCGCAGAACTGGGTCATCGTGAGTTGCGTCGGCGATGCGCTGATCTAAGGACCACTGGATCGGGCTGATGATAACGGCTGGAGGGAGTATGGGTTCTGGTTGAGCTGTGGGTTGGTCAGGAAGAAACTGGCGGGATAGGGCATCTGCTTTAGTGTTTTTCTCTCTGGGCCGGTAGGTCACTGAGAAATTGAACCGGGTAAAAAACAGGGCCCATCTGGCCTGACGTGTGTTGAGTCTTTTGGCTTCCCTCAAGTATTCCAAGTTACGGTGGTCAGTGATTACCTGAAATGGGTGTTTGGCTCCCTCCAGCCAATGCCGCCATTCTTCCAATGCCAGTTTGATGGCAAGCAACTCACAATTCCCGATGTCGTAGTTGCGTTCTGCCGGGGACAGCTCTCTGGAGAAGTAGGCACATGGATGGAGTTGTGGAGGCTCACCCTGCCGCTGGGACAGTACGGCTCCTACCCCCACACTTGAAGCGTCCACTTCCACGACGAACGGGATCGGGATGAACGAGAGCAGGAGCTGTACTGAAGGCTTCCTTGAGGTGGTGAAAAGCTTGTCGGGCTTCCGGGGTCCAGGACAGGGACTTGGGGCCTCCTCGGAGCAGTGCGGAGAGGGGTGCGGCTATGGTGCTGAATTGACGAATGAACCAGCGATAGAAATTTGCGAATCCCAGGAAACGTTGAAGATCTTTGACTGACTTGGGTTGGGGCCAATTCCGCACTGCTCGAACCTTCCCCTGGTCCATCTTGACGCCGCTCTGGTCCACGATGTATCCAAGGAATTGGGTGGAGCTGCGGTGGAACTCGCATTTTTCAAGCTTCAGGAAGAGGTGGTTTTCTCTCAGTCGTTGGAGGACCTGCGCAACGTGATGGTGGTGATCTGACATGTTATGGGAATAAACCAGGATATTGTCAATGTAGACTATGACAAATTTGTTGAGGAAATCTCGGAGAATCTCATTCATGAATCCTTGGAAGATTGCTGGGGCGTTAGACAGTCCGAATGGCATTACTCTCTACTCATAGTGACCGGCGGGGGTGATGAAAGCTGTTTTCCACTCGTCGCCCTCCCGTATTCTGATGAGGTTGTAGGCGCTGCGCAGGTCCAACTTTGTAAAACAGCGAGCTCCCCGCAGCTGCTCCAGAGCGGTGGGAGCCAGGGGAAGTGGGTACCTGATCTTGATGGTGTGTTCATTGAGTTTCCGGTTATCTATGCATGGCCTCAAGTCCCCGTCCTTCTTGCCCACGAAGAAAAAGCTGGAAGCGGCAGGGGAATTGGATGCTTGAATGAATCCTTGATCGAGTGCCTCCCTGATGTACTCCTCCATGGCCTGATGTGGCCGAAAAGTTAATCAACACTTTTGTGTTTTCACGCATTGATTATTGTAATGCATTGCTGGCTGGAGTCTCTAAAGCTACCCTGAGTAAACTACAGTTGGTCCAAAACTCAGCTGCTAGAATTCTAACAGGAACCAGTGCAAGGGAGCACATCACACCGATCCTTGAAAAATTGCACTGGCTCCCTGTTAGTTTTCGTATTGATTTTAAAATTCTCATGCTCACATATAAGGCCTTGAATAATTTGGCCCCTCAATATTTAAGTGACCTTTTAACTCTCTACATTCCTTCACGCGCACTACGCTCCTCTGAGGCTGGTCTTTTAACTGTTCAAACAACACGGTTAAAAACTATGGGTGATCGGGCTTTTTCCTCTTTAGCTCCTAAATTGTGGAATTCCCTGCCCTCTGAGATAAGGAATGCAGAATCCCTTAATGTTTTTAAATCATTACTTAAAACATACTATTTTAGGATTGCTTTTATGTGATTCATTTTATTATTCTTGATTGTTTTTATTTTGGCTTTTTAATGAGATTTTATTGTTTTGTGTATCTTTTAATGTAAAGTGCTTTGAGATGCTCATTTAAAGGCACTATATAAAATAAAGTTATTATTATTATTATTATTATTATTATTATTATTATTATTATGTTCCGGGATGGACAGGGGGTAGATGGGTCCGTTGGGGAGCGACGCCCCAGGCAGCAGGTCTATATTACAGTCCCATGGCCGATGAGGGGGAAGTTCAGTGGCCCGTTGTTTACTGAACACGTCCTGGAACGCCCGATACTCCACTGGAATGGCCAGCACAGGAGAGGGTTCGTCCAGGGATGTGGCAGCCATGGGGATGGAAGTGGGTTCCCGTGGAGTGATGATACAGATCCTCTTGATGGGTGCTAAGCAGTGCTGCTTGCAGGTGTCATTCCAGCGCAGGACCTCGCCGGTGGACCAGTTCATGGTGGGTGAGTGAGCAGCAAGCCACGGGCGTCTCAGGATGATATCAGCGGTAGAACCCTGCAGCACCAGTAGGGAAAGTTGTTCCTGGTCGAGACAGCCAATCTGCACTGTGATGGAATCCGTGACGTAGCAAATGCACCTCTGACCCAGCGGTTTTCCCAAAATGGAATGTGCCCGGTACTGGCTTGACAGGGGCGAGGTCTTGACATTGAGTTTGAGCAGCATTTCTGTAGAGATGAAGTTTCCAGCTGATCCGAAGTCTATGAAAGCTGTCGCTGGAACAGAACCGAAGGGAGAGGTTAAAACAGTGGAGGTTTCAGGAAGTTCCAACATTACTGGATCTGTGTGTATAGTACTCACCGCTGGGTGCGGGGGGGTCGGGTCAGACAGGTGGCTCGGTAGTGACCCGACCCCCCGCTTCGACCCACCACTGCTTCGGCCTGACTGCTGGTCTGGTCTTCTGTCATGACAGACTGGAGGACACAGAGGTTATTGCACAATAACAGGTTTTATTGAAGTCAGGACGCAAAACAGTGAACTGGTGAACAGGTGAAAACACAGGAACTGGTGAGTGGCTTAACTGAAGCAGTGAACACAGTGAACAGTCTTGTGGAATCTTGGCAGCGTGGAATCTTGTATTCTTGTAATCTCGGGAGCGTAGAGTAGCTTGAAGAATGAGCAGAGCCGCAATGCAGTCTGTGTAGCATAATGCTAAGACCAGACAATGAGTGCAGGGTGAGGGCTTGTGATATAGGGCTCCAGTGATGGGAAACAGGTGCGGGTGCTCAGTACTCAGGTGACAGGGAACGAGTGGGCGGAGCGTGGGAGTCTGGTGCAGGGGGCGTGGCTGAGTCCGTGACAGGCAGAACATTTACTTACTGAGTAATTAGAAGGTTTGAAACTCAGTTAATAATATTGAATTTGTCTAAATCTGTTATCTGCCCTAATATATAGACCTCCAAACAGGAATGGGGATTTATATAAATGAGTTTTCTGAACTTTTATCTGTTGTGGTCCCTTCTTTTGACAATATTTTTTAATTTTGAGAGACTTCAACATACCTGTTTGTTGTCCTTTAAAGCCCTTGGTGAAAGATTTTGTACATTTATTAGAGCTTTTTGATTTTTTTACAGTATGTTTCTGGCCCAACACCCGAGCGTGGTCATTAGAGTCCACTCTTTTGAAATTATAAATGATATTCTACCTAGTGTGGATTTTAGAAAGAGTGTTGTTTTTCATTACTGTTAAATCTAACTTCATCATTTGACACCATTGACCATAAGATTTGCATTCATCGTCTTCGAGATTTGGTTGGCATTGGGGGTTTAGCCCTGGAATGTTTTTACTCATATCTAAAAGATAGGACTTATTTTAGCCAATCCTGGGACTTTCATTTCATCTTTCATACCCCTCTCTTGTATGGGGTCCCTCATGGCTCAATTTTGGGACCAGTTTTATTCTCCCTCTATATGCTCCCTTTGGGAGCGATCTTTGAAAAATATGCCATTCATTATAATTTGTATGCTGATGACTCACATTTATCATCAAGTATCCATTCAATCTTTGTTTGAATGTTTAGATAAAGTTAACTACTGGCTCACAATTTTCTCCAGCTGAATGAGTCTGAGTTTATTTTATTTGGTAATAAGGGATGTCTTTATGATGTCATTGACTGCCTAGGATTCCTTTCAGGGAAAAATCTTTATAGTTTGAAAAACCTAGGAGCCATGTTTGACTCTGAGCTCAAATTTGATCGTCAAATTAATGCATTTGTTAAAAAGAGTTTTAAGCATCTTAGCTCTATATCTAAGTTGAAGTTTATCCTCTGTTTTTATGACATGGAGAAAGTTGTGCATGCTTTTATGCTGTTTTGTTTGAATTACTATAATGTATCTGGGTGTGAGTCAGGTCTCTCTTTCTCCTGCAGCTCGTTCAGAATTCAGCTGTTAGGCTTCTAACAGGCACTAAGAAGAGAGAGTACACATTCCAGTGCTTATCTAACAACACTGGCTTCCTATACGTTTCAAAATTCATTATAAAGTGTTGCTATATGTTTTTAAAGCTTTACATGGTTTAGAACCAGAGCATATTTCAGATCTAATAATTCTGCATCACTCGATTAGGTCCCTCAGTTCAAATGATCAATTACAACTAATGGTTCCTTGATCTCGCCTAAAATGCAAAGGTGATTTGGCCTTTTCTGTTGCAGCTCTAAGGCTTTAGAATGAACTATCTCTCTCTGTTAAATCTTCTTCTACTCTCGGTTTATTTCAGAGTGTGCTAAAAACTCATCTGTTTTCAATAGCATTTGAAAGTATTTTGAAATCTGCCGTTTGTTAGTGTGTATTATGCTTTATTTATTGTTTGCTTTTATTAATTTTATTTTGTTAGCATTTTGGTTTCCACATAGTGGTGTTGAAAGTGCTTTATAAATAAAGTTTGAGTTGAGTTAATATTTTGGTATCATATTTTGGTTTTTGCAAAACAATAGAGATAAGTCGGACTGAGGAAATGCTGATAATATTTTTGGGATCAGAAAGACTAAACATTCGATAGAGAAATACCTTGACAAGTAATTAGGATGAAACAAAAATTAATTAATGTTATGAACAGAAAAAATCAGATATGAATATTTAAGAATACTTTTAAATTAATAAATTATGAAAATCTGACAGTTCTTGTTCAAAAGGTTGAGATTTTGGTCGTTTGTTGCTGACTCATAAGCACGTTTAACAAACTGAGATACTGAGAACAAAACTGACTAAAGGAAATCATTATTATTTGATTTTGAATTTTGGAATGTTAACATGGTTTGAATACTGTGAAATTCTTTGTCTCAGGGCGAAATAATGATTGAAATGATTATTTGAATTTGTTTCATTTTTTGTTTCTGTTTTTGAAAAAGAAAATGTTAAGATGGCCTGCAATTAAGATGGTACAAGCTATTTGCCTGTTAAATGAATGACACTTTCAGAAACTAGAAGCTTGGGCAGATTATTATGGGATTTATTTATTCTTTCAGTGTTTATTTTTATTTAGACCACCTCTGTAATTCCAATCTCTTTCGTAGTTCTGATATTGACTGCACTATCTTGATGTGGATTCAAATTTGAATGTGAGATAACTGATAACCGTCCATCATGGGTTAAATACCCATGCCTAAATTCAACTGAGGGACCAAATTTGATTCCAAGTATGTATCATAAGGTTAATGATAGATGTTATCGTTTGGACGGAAATGAGACGGTGACCTTTTGGCTTGGTCACTCCCCAAATTATCCAGAGAAAACCCTCATTATGCAAACAGGCCAATGGTTAAACGACAGTGGAGTGAACGTGTTTCAGAGCAACTTCAGCTCATTAAGCTGGATTCCAATTGCCATTACCAGCAAAAATCAAAGTGTTTGTTTGTCCCGGATAGATGAAGTCTATAGATACGTGCTGTACCAGAAGTTTTTTGACAATAGTATAGAGCAAAAGAAACGACAGACTGTGAATTCTGGGGGTGCCCACATAACATTGGGTGGTAAACCATTTAAATTGCCATTATACCCAAGCGCACCCGACCCCTGACCCCCGACATATTATGTCTTACTTTCTACCACAGGCTGGGAATCAAGTAAAGTTCAACAAGGTTGTTAAGGCAGTATCCTCAAGTTACCTGAACTCAAATGTGGTGTTTAGAGGGGATCCTAACTCTGAATGGTATGAAGAGCTGTTAAAGGATAAACTTTTGATGAGATGGGAAGTTTTGAAGCCAACTAAAGTTAATTTGGTTCAATGGGATGCAGACAGGTCTTATGGTGTAGTCTGTGACGAGTTAGGACGAATGGACAAGACTGATAAGGACAACTTCAATCTAAACGGTAGTAATAATGATTTGCCTCTTGTCAATGCTCTTTCTCTTTCATGGCCTAGATACACCAGGTTAGATGATCCGTGGAAAGAGACAATACACGTGGGACGCTGTCTGGGTAAGGAGATCCAGAAGTGGTTCTTTAAAAACTTCCCTCCTGAACAAACTACAAAATGTAAGAATGTCGCAGCAGCTATCGCAGGGGTCAAGGATATGCCCAATTCGTCTTTTGTTAAACCCGATTATACCTGGGCTAGTCTTATGGATGTTTTGTATCAATATAATTTTGCTTTGATTATGGCAAACTAAACCATCTTCGAAATGGAACAGTTGCATGACCATCTTGGAAGTAAATATAATAGCGCCACATCCCTAGCCTACAATGCTACTGCTTGGATGCATATTAACATGTTTCACTTGTTTTTGGAAAAAGCAGTCAGTAGAGTGGAAATCTCTCGCGTACCAATGACAATTGATGATTTGGCTTGGAGGTATTTTCGACCGTTTCAGGTGTTTATGTGGCCACAGAGGTCAGATGTAGCGTCAGGAGATGAATGGTTCGATAAGGAAAATCAATTTCGTCAGTTTTTACGACCGATTCCACCAGTACAGGAGATTAGAGATCTTTCTTTCAAACCAAATTCCAGCAATTGTGCCAACCATAAGCTGGTACATCCTTTGGGACCTTCATGGTACCCGGCTAAAACGTACAAAAATGGCACTTGTGCTGAATTAGGGTTGTGTTTTTGCTAAAATGAAGCGTAAAACCAAGTATTATCCAAAATTGAAGTCTGAACAAGTTCGTGTGAATTACATTGAGAAGTTCTTAAAACAAATGAAAGCAACTGAAACGTTCGCAGGCTATGAGTATTCCATGTCTGTGTGTATGGATGTGTATCCGTTTTTGTTTTTTGTATTTCTTTAAATCTGCCTGCAGGACTATTAACACTGTGAAGGAGGAGATGAGGCTGTTGCAACTGACCAACCTCTTGAACAACCAACTGACAAGAGAGAAGCTCAATGCCCTGTTGTGAGTGGAAGGTTGGAGAGCCCCTGCCTTGGGGACCGGAATTTTTAGTATCTGGCTTGTCCATGATGGGGTGAAGAGACAACTGTGACACGTCAGGGAAGCATGCGTCACCACTCCGTAGCAACCTCACTGGATAGACCATACGTGGTGGTATTGGACCCCACATTGGTCTAAAAGGGGGGACTGAAGGCGGATAATCAAAATCTCTTGTCTCTTCTATTTACATTATATATATATTATTTTATTTTTCCTATTTATACCTATATTCTTATCTTTGTCTTATTTTTCATATGTTCTTTTTCCTTTTTCTTATTTGAATGAGTTGTAAAGAGTGATTTATAATCAAGTTAGGCTTTTTATTAGTTAAAAACTTTTCTTTACTTTTCTGTAGTTTTCCATAGAGTAAGGATTAATATTGTCAGCACTTCTCAACAGATAGAGAATGTTATCAGAATGTTTTGGGTACTGTGTCTGTTGAGAGTTGGAGCCTGAGCTGAGTTCAGCCTTGGAGAAGCTGTATGTGTGTGTGTGTGTGTGTGTGTGTGTGTGTGTGTGTGTGTGTGTGTGTGTGTGTGTGTGTGTGTGTGTGTGTGTGTGTGTGTGTGTGTGTGTGTGTGTGTGTGTGTGTGTGTGTGTGTGTGTTAATATGGTCAGTTTGGTGAGGTGATTAGCTGGCACCATAAAACTTGTTGTTTTCGACAAGCCACATCACGAACCCGTCAACCATGTGATCAACGAAGATATGCTTCAGACTGTCTGCTCTCGTGTGGAAAATTACTAGTTTTTTTATATTTCTTTCTTAGCCAATCAGAATCATTTAAACGTCATCATTGACGTAGTTATCACCCTCTGTTAGGGTATAATTGCTGTAACAATGTTATTGTGTGGGGCGGTCTACGAACTCCTTGTGAGACCTGAAGCTGGCTTCTGCTGATGAAACTGCAAACTAAACTTCACTAAAATTTCTTCTATTGACTGCACTTCTGACTCCTGGTCTTCATTCAACCTATCTGGTCCTCGGGTCTTAACTGTAAATTCCCCTACAGCACGCTATAAAATGTACATACACTGTATGTTTGCTAACAACAAAAGACATATGTCCACCAACTAACAGCAGAGATTGTAATGGCTACTTTGTTTATCTTGGGAATATACCTTTAAGACTGTGAATGTAGTTCTGTGCACGCTGTTCTGGTGTGAGCGTGCACGGGGAGGAGTGTTTTTGAGTGAGGAAAGAGATGGCTGCTCTACCGCTTGTCAGGGTTCTGCCACATTCGGTCTAGTCATTTCTTGGTTTTGTGGCAGAGCTCTGACACTACCGTAATGTCTCGTGTTTGGTGTGTGTGCGCACGTCTTCGAGGATTCGAGCCGCGTGCGCGCTTGTCTGTGTGACGTCTTTTGTGCGAGTTATGATGTACGGTCCCGAAACTTTGGTCGGGTTCAGTTTCGGTTTTGGATTTGGGCATTCATAACTCGTGTGTTCGTCCTTGTCGTGAGGGCGTGAGACAAGTGTTTTGCTCATTCTCACACGCCCAACGTTATGTGAGTGGGCACGGTTTCAAGCTCTGCTCATACCGCGCGCTCTCGTGTCCTTGTCCTGTGTTGTAAGCACGCGGTTTGTGTTTATGTCGGCCACGTGCTTTCATGTTGTGTTTTCTGTCACGCGCAGTTTGGTTGTCACCAGCTGCGCGTCGTCTTTGTTTAATGTGAACATGCAGCAATACGCCTCCGCATTGGCTACATGTTCAGGTCTTGTCTGTTACCCCGCCCGTCTCGTTTCATTGTCATTAGTTTGATTTATCCCAGCTGCTTTACCTCGTTAACTTCCCCATGTCCTCCCTATATATTCCGTCTTTGTCTGCTGTTCGGAGTCGCGTCGTTGTCGTTACCTGGTATCTTGTTCCTGTCCTGTTCTAGTCCAGTTGATGTCAAGTTTTGTTCTAGTTCAAGTTCAAGTTCAGTCTAGTCTTGTTTTCCCCCTCGGAGTTTTTGTTCTATTTTGGTAATGAAGAGTTCTTTTCCCTGCACCTCTGAGTCCTCGTTTCCTCAAACCTGACAACCGCTGACTGTTAGATAGCATAATCTACTGTTTCTATTTTCCTTTTATTTGTGATTTTTGTCAGATTTCCTCTTTTTCCTGGTTTGTACACTCTTTACATGTTTGAGAATAGTGTGCTGGTGTGAAACCCATCTATAAAGCTTGTATGACCAGTTTATTTAACATCTGGGCAGTCCTCAACCACTCTGACAGCCGTTACAAGATTTACCAGTATACGATAAAAAACACCTTTGATTCTCGATACAAACCCTTAATTATATTCTCCAACATTGCAAACACAATTTCGCTCACAGCATAAACACAATCACAACACACATAAACACATTTGCTCATAACAGTAATTTCGCTCTGACACAGTTCTGAAAAGTATTGTACACACGGTTAATATGATTTCCTTACAAAGTCTAAAATGCTTTATTGCTTTTTGCCTTTAACGGTCTGCTTGAAAACAAATGCTTCTAAGCTTCTATCAGTAACGACATCTTTGTCAATGTCAGTGTAATCTGGGAATTCCTGGACAGTGAAGGCGAACTACTCCTCTTTCAAGACAGCATCTGTAGTGATGTTAGATCTGACACCAATGCTCTGAAGCTTGATTCAAACTCGAATGGGCCTTGCAATAAACCACTGCTCATGCTTGTATCATTACGTCACTAATCACATGAAAATTACTTCTGAAGCAAAAACACTGGTTCACTACTGTGTGAATCACCTGACTGCTTTGACAGCCCAATCCAGTGTTGACAGTTTTTAAACCTGGCGGCTGTACTTCTTAGAAATGTGAAAGTTTTTTAAGCTGGTCTGATCTTCTGTCCTTGTCTAAATAAATAATTACACACACACACACATCATGCTTAATTATCAAGATGAACACATGAAATTCATGAGTATCTGTAAAATTCACCTACATAAATGAGTTTCATAGCACGAATACTGTTTCAGCTTTGATTGCCTCGGTAACAACATAATAAATGGGGCGTTGACATATAAGCCAACTTGCATTGTCAGCATTATTGCATAACATCTACTTCACCAGGAGATGGTGCAGCAATTTCGATCTGAATAAAGCTTTGAGTAATGAACCATTTTTGACACAATTGTATCAGAAAGCAATAATGCTTTGAAACGCTTCACTTGGCCATCACTAAGCAACTGTAAGACTCGATTTTTTCACAAGCTCTTCTGCGGCATGTTATATTAGAGCCACCACAGGACCCACTAGAACTTGGGAACAATTAAAAGTAAAATACAAAAATATTCTACAAAATGGTAATCTTTACCACTCGCACGGTTCTACTGTTGTCTCTTAAAAAGACTGGATTTAATTTGGTTGCTTCAAAAGGAGCTTCAAAGTTAGTAAAATACACTAATAAACACACTGTACTATTGATGACCTTGCATGATTTATTTATTTCACAAGCAAGAGATGACCAGCTGGATTTTTCAAAATAAAATAAACTGTCAACTAAACTGTGTGCAAAGTTCCCTCTTTTCAAAAATGATGCTGGACAATTCTGTCCCGTGCAGCTCCGCCATTACGCTGGTTCAAGTGCACCAGCTGGAGGTCATCATCAGCTGCATCTCCACCACAGGGTCCTCTCCTTTCTGATGGTGGCAATGTGTGTGCAGTCTATGGCACCAATCACATTAGGGAAGCCTGGGGACAATCGCGTCATATTTACTGGCATGGTCATGATTTAATAATCTCTATGATCAACTATAATGTACCTGCAGTAGCAAAAAAAGCTCTCTTTAACAACTTGGGGTCTTAAGTGGCTTGGAAAAACCACAAAAACACCCAAAGACTGCTTGAGTGCCAGGTAATTTTTGCGAATGGCACGACAGACAGCACTTTCACAATGCTCTCCGCATCTAAAGGAACGTGCCCCTCGCAAAGTAGCACAAGGCAATACACACAGTTTGAGCTGTTGTTAACGCCCGACTATGACGAGTCTAACTTTTAACATAAGGATTCAACAAATTAACTAGATAAATAATACCCTCGTGTGAAAAACGATATCTTTCCAACAAAATACTGTTCCTCCAACTGATCCTGTCTATCCCATAATATGCGCGGAATCCTAAAAGCTCTCTGAATTATCCATGCACCTTCAGCAACAATTTGCTCAGTTTTTTCCAAACACTATTTACTTTTGAGTGGAGGATCCATCTGTCAGGTCTGAGACAAAAACAACAACAGGGAAGCACATTTTTTTTTTTTATCTCATCCTCAGTGCTTAGGCTATATCGGATCAAGAGGATGTTAAGACCTCATAGATAAAAGGTTTTCTAAATAAAAAGTGCATTTGGCTGCATTCCCAATTCTAGGTCAAAGCAAAATGACAAAAAGCATTTTTACTGAAGAAAAATGTATTTGAAGGTAAATCCTTTAAAGGGTTCACAGTAGGAAGAACCATATACATGGCTGAAGAACACTGTCTGACTTTCATTGGTTAACATTCATAGAATTTTTATTTATTATTATTTTTGTCAGATTAAAGTTGACCATTGTGAGTTTTTCTTTCATTGACCGAAGGGTACCAACACTTTTGTACACGTGTGAATGGTGCCTTTTAATGTGAAAGAAGTTCAAAATCCCTTTCACTGACCGTTTACCCTGACTGTTCCAAGATGGTGGAATGACCTGCCTAACTGAACCTGAGCTTAGCTTTCATTGTTACGCTGATGATACTCAGCTCTATATTTCTTCTCATCCGGATGAAACAAACAAATTCACTAAATTAACAGAATGCATAACCGATATAAAAAATTGGATGACTAATAACTTTCTACTGCTTAATTCTGAAAAAACAGAGATTCTAATTATTAGACCAAAAAGTTCAGCGCGTAATAATCTAGACTACTGCCTAACACTCAATGGCTGTTCTGTCAAGTCTTCGTCGTCAGTTAGAAACCTGGGTGTGCTCTTTGATACCAATCTTTCATTTGAAAGCCATGTTTCTAGCATCTGTAAAACGGCATTCTTCCATCTTAAAAATATATCTAAATTGCGACATATGCTCTCTAAGACAAATGCGGAAAAGTTAGTTCATGCGTTCATGAGTTCAAGGCTAGATTATTGTAATGCTCTACTAGGTGGTTGCCCTGCACGCTTAATAAACAAATTCCAGCTGGTCCAAAATGCAGCAGCTCGAGTTCTTACTAGAACCAGGAAATATGAGCATATTAGCCCAGTTCTGTCAAACCTGCACTGGCTTCCTATTAATCACCGAATACATTTTAAAATCTTGCTAATTACTTACAAAGCATTAAATGGTTTAGCTCCCCAGTACTTGAGCGATCTCTTGACACATTATAGTCCTTCACGTCTATTGCGATCCCAAAATACTGACCAGCTTATAATACCTAGAATATCAAAGTCAACTGCTGGCGGTCGATCCTTTTCCTATTTAGCTCCTAAACTCTGGAACAGTCTTCCTAATACAGTTCGGGAAGCAGACACACTCTGTCAGTTTAAATCTAGACTAAAAACACATCTTTTCAACCTGGCATACACATAACACATTATACATACATTTTAATCCAAATCATGTAAAATGATTGTTAGGCTGCATAATTTAGATAAGCCGGAACCGAGAACATTCCCATAACACCTGATGTACTCGATACATCAGAAGAAGAATGGCATCTACGCTGATATTGGTCTCTGTTTATTCCGAGGTTACCGTGGTCAGCCGGATCCGGGCCGTATCCAGATCAGATGAAGGACCTGGACACGAGCACAGCACTACCCTGAAGTGTCTGCGGAGACCGTGACTCTACTAGACCCTCCCCTGTGACGATCATGAACCCATCTCCAACCGGACCAAATTGGACTTCATATTGGACTTGAATTGTTGTCAATATAATAATCATGTACTGTTTGGCTTTGGCCAGAGGAGAACTGGTCCCCCGACTGAGCCTGGTTTCTCCCAAGGTTTTTTCTCCATTCTATTCTTCATTCGTTACGTCACCTGCCGGAGTTTTGGTTCCTTGCCGCTGTCGCCTATGGCTTGCTCAGTTGGGGAAACTTAACACTTAAAGTTCATCAATTGTATTGATTCGCCTGCTCTTTTGGAGCTGCTGTTCAGCCAAACAAATTTTGTTTATATTGTCTTTTCTGTGACCACTGTAAAGCTGCTTTGAAACAATCTACATTGTAAAAAGCGCTATATAAATAAAGGTGACTTGACTTGACTTGACTTGAGCTGCTGAGTCTAGCAATTTTTAAGAAACTGCTGAAGATGCATATTTTGTGTCTAAAACTATTCTGTCTCCAACTTAAAATACTCTCACACATCAATCGTCTTTCGCTGGTCATTTTTTAAACCCGCCAAAACTGACAGAAACAAAACGCATGCGATCTGTGTATTCTAAAGATTTAGTTTCTGCATAGATTTTTTTCAAATGTTTTATGTTAGTGTTTTATTTTTAAAAACTGTTTTTGATCCTTTAGCACGTTAGTTTATAATATTTTCGCTTATCGACAGCGTGAGGTTTTTAGGTTTCCCTGTGTTGTTTCCATGGCGACGCGTCATGCTTGTCACCTGACGCACCGCAGCCATAAAAGCATATCGCATGCATTTAGTTTTTCTTATTTATTCAAAATATTCACCAACTTGTTCACTGATAGTTTGCGTCGCAGATCGGAGAATCTAATCTGTCGGATTTACAACACGTAAATACAGTCACTTCTCCCGAAATACATAACAGTAAGTGTCTGGTGAAGTGGGAGAAGAATAGAGTGACTTTAAAGTTACCAATGCAATGTGTATCTGATGTAAATAAAACACCTTGTCAGATTATAATTGAACGGATTGCTATTTCCTCTTTTATAGAGTCAGTGTGTATTTTTCAAACTATAAATGCATTGTTTTACCAGTTGTTATGAGTGTTTAAATGTCTGAAACCTAAAATAAAAAGGTATGCAGTTGAAAGCAGTGAATAGCTGTGATATATGACAAACACTGAAAACACGAAAACACGCTCTAATCACAGCAGTGATCTTCAAGATCGTACGTGTCAAAGGATTAAATGAAAAGTTAAGACGTCATTTGAACTATGAAGTCTTGTGGGTTTTTTGTCTCGTGTAGTCGATTAGTGTTTTCGGTGTTGGCGAGTCGCAGCTGTCCGCCGCACATTCCTAGTGAACGCCACAGCACCTCAGCTCGAAGTGCAATGTAATGGGCGCGAACAAACACAACCTCACGTGGTATCGCTCAGGTCCTAGTTTCAACATCTAAATAAATCCACGCAAATTTTCAAAGAAAGGTCTGCACTTAACATAAACTGAAAATGTATCTAAAAAAATTGGGCTCGAAAATTGAATACCTCGTCAAAAGACGTTTATTACTTTTAATACTTTTTAATGGCCTTAATTTTGGATGATTTAATTTACTACCTTTTACTACATTTTACAACCCCGTGGACACCCTGCATAAGAAGACGTAATTTCTCGACAAGCCACGTCATGAACCCGTCAACCATGTGATAAACAAAGATATGCTTAAGACTGTCTGATCTTGTGTGGAAAATTACGCCTTTATCCAAAAATGTTCAAAACTCTCTCTCTCTCTCTCTCTCTCTCTCTCTCTCTCTCTCTCTCTCTCTCTATATATATATATATATATATATATATATATATATATATATATATATATATATATATATATATATAATGGGTAGATCATTTTGACTTGGTCATTTCAAAAGTAGCTCCCATGCTGAAAAAGTGTGAGCACCCCTGCTGTACAGTATTTCATCAGAGCTCTCCTCCCTCAGGGGGCGTGTTTACGTCATCATCATGGCGTTAGTGCCGCCCTGAAGTCTGAGCGGCAGCGAGTCGAGAGCGGTGGTCAGAGCGAGGCGAGTGGCCAGTGGTATAATTCTAGTTTCTGTAGTCACTCACGCTCACTGATTCAATGAACGTTATAATGGCTGCATCGTCGAACAGAATTACACTAGGCCCCCTAGTAGCTGCTATCGACCAAGGCACGAGTTCCACACGTTTTCTGGTAAGTCGCATATTGAGGACATGTCTGATTGTAGTGGAGCTTACAGAAGTGGCTAAACTAAATTCATAAAGACGGAGATTGGAGAGTTCTCC
Organism: Rhodeus uyekii; assembly: GCA_037043235.1. Classification (NCBI taxonomy): domain Eukaryota; kingdom Metazoa; phylum Chordata; class Actinopteri; order Cypriniformes; family Acheilognathidae; genus Rhodeus; species Rhodeus uyekii. The sequence goes on from JAWRVZ010000014.1 coordinate 883,889, forward strand.
ATGCCCTTGCCAACATGTGCTGCCGGCGAGTAAAGATGCCGAAGACGGTACAGCAGTTCTGAATCAGCCGTCGTGCAAGTTACCGAAATTGATTGAATTTAGTTTATGGTTCTGCTTAGCCTTCCGTAAGATGACAGTTTAACATTAGCTGAATCTTTGTAGTTAGCTTCCTATTTACTCGGTGCTTGTTTCCGAAAATATTTCTTTTAGTGCAACCGAGGTCTTTTTTTTTACCTAAGCGAGTGAACACGTTCGGTCCATAAGCTGTTCTTTTCTGTCTTTCCTTAACTTGCTAAAAATCTATGTTTTATCCAATTATACAAAGTTTGGATTTGAGCGACATTGAATTGTCATTCTAATATGACCGCTGTAATGATCTTTTCTGAACATGTCAACTTTTCAAATGACACTTGTCATTCACACGTTGAAATGCTTTTCCATACAGCGTAAGTGGGGTGTATTGTGGGGTTCAGGTAACCTCAGGTGGGTGTTAGGGGGCCCGTGGCAATAGTTAAGAGAAAAACAGTTTAAATAAATTAATGTCAAGTTTGTAATCAAAAATAAAATAAACAGAATGTTGTAGATGTAGTAGATGTAGTTAAGTAAATGAGGAAATAAAAAAAGTATCAAAACAGTACAGTATTGTTATGAGTAGAAAAAATAAAGCTAATTCAGGAAATTTTTTGACATTTTGCGCAGTCATCTGAATATTACTATTAGTATGATTTTTATTTTTTTTTCACAGTACAAACTTTATCTTTATACAAGAAACTGTATAGATGCCGTTTAAATTTTAGGATGGTGGTCCCTCGCAGGAAAAATATCTTATTTTTCTGTCTGGCATCTAAAAGATTGAAAACCCTTTTTGTTCGCTTATTTGAATCTGTCTTTTGGTCTATTGCAAATGTTACTGTTGCCTACTCTGGGCCTAATTTGTTAAGTACGTTAGATCAGACAAGGTCATGACACTAATAGTGGAAAAAGAAATGTGATGTCTTTTCTTTGTTCCTTGTGCTTTTGTTATGTCCATTAGGAGGATAAAGAAGAATATGAGAATGTTAAAATAGGGTGTGCTTGTAATTCCATAGCCTAACAAACATTTCTCATATTGTTAAAATGTTGCGGTGGGAATTGTTACTCAACAGAAAAGCTCAGAATGAAATAAAACTCTGTGATTAATGCCTTTGTAATTGCCAGTTTTCAACATCACTGTCAAATGACTGCAGTACTACACTGAAATGCTGAAATGTAGCAGTTACATGTAAGATTACCGTATTTTCCCGCATATAACCTGCGGGTTATACCAGATTTTACTGGCCATATGCAACAAATATGTATAAATAACTGACTCTAATGTCATCCAAAAAAAACAAAAAAACAGAGTGATTCTGTGACTCAGGGCAAATTTGATTCACAGAATAGGAATTCCCAACAAACAGGAATGTTAGTAAGTAAAAAAAATAATAATAATTTTTTACATAAAAATAAGTCAACTTTTAGGGGTCATTTTGGACCATTTCATCAGAATGGATTAAGATTTTTCATAAGTGGCTTTAATTCATGTTCTTTATTTTTTTTATGGAATGTAGCTGAAGCACGAGCAGTTGACAAATAAGGGTGAAATTGTTCTAAATTGCTTGAGAATTGTATGCATTTGTAAAGTTCAAATACTGTTGTTTTTGAAACTGTTAGAGGTCAGCAGATTTTTTTCCTCATTATGTAATTTATTAAGCTTTTTTCACAGCGCCAGGCAAATTATGTCCTGCGGTGTGACATGACATTACTATAAAATTCAAATATTTAAATATTATTAATTTCAAATACAAATCAGGTATACTTTAAGTTTAACAAGTATTCTTAAAGAATGATCATTAAAATTCTGCAAATATTTTTTTTCCACAGCTGTTTTTTGATTATATTCGTTGCTTGTGCCATCTTTTACCACTCACTCCAATGGAAATATTGTGTAAAATGAGAAAAAATATTTGAAAATGTTTTTCTTTTTTATATATTTATATTATGCAATGTTTTCAAATACATATAATTATTTAAGCTAGTTAACATAGTAAAAGTCATTTAATTGTGTTTGAAGTGCTGTCACACCACAGGACTTCGCGTCACACCACAGGACGAAATGAGACACTGTATGAACATTTATGGTGAAATCTATTGAATACTTTTGTAACAAACAAATTCATTTGCATCTCTATTTGAACATTAATGAAAATGCAACATATCAGTACAATCTTATTACTTAGTGCAGGGGTCGGCAACGCGCGGCTCTTTCACCCCTGTGCTGCGGCTCTTTCATCCCCTGCATGTAACTTAGCAGCAGTCCCGCTATCCGCGCTTGGTCCGCTATCGCTCCTCCCACGGAAGAAAGGAGTGTTGCGCCACATGAGTCTATCGCTCCGCCCACGGAAGACGCGCTGCGCACCGTATGAGTCTATTGCTCTGCCCACGGAAGACGCGCTGTGCGCCGCATGAGTGCTGCTCCACGCACCATTCCCCCCGCCAAACCCCCTAGCCCAACCCCCCCGTCAACAGAATGATTGCTCCGCACCCCCCGCACCCCCATCCCCCCCCCCCCCCCCCGTCAACAGTTCAGCGAAGTATCATATATATAACCTTAGATTGCGGCAGCGGACGTATTTGATTTTTTTTTATTTTTTTTTTGTTAAATATGGCTCTTTCAACATTAAAGTTTGCCGACCCCTGAATTAGTGTATGAATTTAAACTAAAAACATAGCGAACAAGACATACTGAAAAATTAACATTTTGGAGGCGTCAAATCAGACCCAGTCATAAAGACCATTCATTTCTATTTTTAACTTAAAATACGAAACAAATATCTTGTTTCTCAGGAGAAAGTAATTACAATCATGCTGAAATTATTTGTTATCATCAATTCAGCTCTTTAAACAAAGATTCCAGTGAAGAGACATTTGATATTCTGTAGTGTCACTAACAAAAGATAAGACCATAAACATGACTGTCAGAGTTCTGTCGCATTCGATCTAGTAATTTCTTGGTTTTGTGGCAGAGCTCAGGCCTTAAAATTCGTTGCGAAGAGGGCACTGCCGAGCTGCCTTAGAAATTTAAAGGGCACCAAGGCATTTTTTGTGTTCTAATAAGGGCACAAAGGCAATATGAAAACGTCACAAGGGCATTAAGGCAATTTAGGTTTTATGTACATTAGCATAATGTTTGCTACTTTTTTATGTTGTCCGTTTCATACTCTTAAATGAATTTTCTGTGATATTGATGTTACACCCTATAGAATGCCAAACATAATTATCTATGATGATTTAACACTTTTCTTGTGATTGGTAGTTGAATAGTTAACATACTACGAGTAATAGCTCTTATTAAAGGAAGATTTATTGTTAAAAGTAACTTTTCTGAACATAACTGAACATAACTTTCAGCAGTAACAATACAACATAACACTATACACTGTGATTCTCACGAAAACATGGTTTTAAAAATATCATGCATGAAAATGTAAAAAATGCTAGAATTAACAAAAAATGATTTCAGACATTTGAACCAAAGTCTGAATTATTTGTGCACGTTATTTTAAAAACATTAACTTACAGTTTAAGACATTTTTTAACATAATTTCCAAAACAAGTCCTAAAAATTCTCATTACCGCAACAGTCTGAAAACATCAATGTTGTTAGAAAAGCAAATACATTTTAACATTTTTAAAATTGGATTATTAAGAGTCATGCACAGTAATTTGAAATTCTGAAATAATGTTTGTTTTTAAATAAACAGGATTTTTATTTTGAATGCTTTTTCTCATTACCGCAACACCTTCCACAATTTACAACCTATTTTTTTTAGAATATTTCAATTAAACCTGACCAATTTTTTTAATTATGTGACAAATCTGAAGGAACATAATGTGTAGAGTCTGCACAAGTGTTGAAAAGTAAACTACACACTATTTTTCTTTTAATTAAATTAACATTTATAGAACTGTTTCGGTAATGATACAAAGGTTTTGGAAATGAGGTTGATTATCTTGGTAATGATAATAAGTATATAAGGTTTTGTTAAAATCATAAAATTTAATATAGAACATAGTCATGGATTCAAGTTTAAATACGCTTAATTTTGTAGTGCAAAAATACATAAAATATTACATATTACAAACATAAGCAAAAGTAGAGAAAACAATAGAATAAAGATAAAAGAAATAAAGATTCCTTCATGTTTTTCAGGTAGATCTAACGGTAGTTTCAGGAACAGGAATACTACCAAACTTAAGTAACCAAATTCTTCATTGTTCATAATTTTGTAATGCGTATAATTTATACAAGTAAAACTATTGACGTTTTGAAGTAATGACAGACTGCTGCAGATTTATTAGGTTACTGTCACTTTAAGACTCATTCAACCTTCCTGCCTTAGTGGCATGAATTTCCCAAACTATGCACAATACTCGAAATCCAGCTTTAAAGCCCTGTTATAGTAATAGCTAAAGTTTTTGAGAGTGTTTGTGTACTCATGTATGTTTCCTAACACTGTGGGTGTTTTTTGTGTATGCTAATTACACCTGCTGTAACATCACCAAACCTAACCTCTCTCTCTCCTTCTTTCTGTGCTCCTCGAGAAGTTATGGGTTGCTGTACAATTTTTCCCTGAACTTTAACATAAAAAATATAATAATATAGGTAAATTTTTACATTTATATTAAATTCATAAACTGTAAAAGTTGTACACAATGATTGAATCTCATTCCCGAAACAGACGTTATCTCTGCCGCAACTGGTCTTAAATGGTTGCGGTGTATGAGAATGGTGTTGCGGAGGATGAGGGAGCTTAGTTTGTTTTGCTAACAATAGAGAAACCATGATGATTTTGCTAATTTTGACTCCATGTATATTATTAGACATTAATGAAGTACATTTGGATAAAAAAATTGTAAATCCTACAATTTTCAAATGTAAATAACTCCCTGTTTCGGTAATGATAATCAAAATGTCGTGTACAGGTTTTAACAAGAGAATATTTCACTTTTATTGGAAAACTATAACGATATCTTCTTAACTGATAGCCATCTTGAAAGAACTGACCTTGAAGTTCTCCTTCATTCAAAATCAAACTTTATTTAAATTCTATATGTGTCTTTTAACAGTCCTTAAAAAATGTTGTGGAGGATGAGAACACCAGTCATGGACACATAATTTTCCTACTTTTTTCATTATTAGAATTATACATGAATATTCAGTAAATAATTTTTCTATTATCTGACATATTCAAGTAAAGCATCCATACATTTTTTTCTGAATATTTTTTTAAAAATTTGTTTAAATTACAACATAACATACGTTAAGTCATAGTCGGACGCATTGCGGTAATGAGAATTTCAGTAAAAAACGCTGTAAAATAGAAAAATAATTAATTCCCATGTTAAAATGATACATTGTTCAAGGTAGAGAACAGTATGGTCTTTACTGTGATGCTTTTTTATTTCACTAAATAACATGTTTTATATTTTAAATCCTTAATGCCGTGGTGTTTTAATGGTTTCGTGAGAATCACCCGTCATACAAGAAACACATTGACAAAATGATTTACATTTCAACTAAAACTTGTACATGAAATTGCGGACTATATTACCAATTTTTTACACGTAATAATATTTCAATATAAAAATAAATTGCGGTATTTTCTTTCTGTTTTTCTTTCTTGCACGGGTTGTCTGGCCTCTACTGTCAGTCTTACAGCTGGCGCTGATAGGCTGTCTGGCCTGTCAATCATGCAAGAAGACGTGATTGGCTATCACTCTGATAGCTGGCTCTGATAGGCTTTCTGACCTGTCAATCATGCAAGAAGGCGTGATTGGCTGTGCTACCATGATAGCGTGCTCCTCTCATCCGCTTTCATGGGGAGAGGCTGCTCTTTCTTTTTCTTCTGATTTTGACTTGTGTTTGTTTTCTTATTGTGTGAATTTCGTGCACAAGCGCTGTGTACCGAGCCTGAACAGTTATGGATAATTGACATCATGCGAGCAACATTTGAAATTCGAATCGTGAACTTGCACAAAAAAATTCATCATGGGTGCGGGATATCTGCGTCTGCGGATTATATGCGGGAAAATACGATATATTGGATTTGTTCAGTGGATCTAAACATGGCTGCTACTGGTTTGCGAAAATGGAGACGTTGTATTTTGATTTTTATTAAGTTCGTTCAGGATAATTAATCAATAAATATACTTTCACTTGTAAGGGATAGAGGCAAAAGGCATTTCTGAAAAAGGGCACTGCAATATTGCCGTCGATTTCATAAAAATGATAGGGGCAGTTCGGCAAACATGAAAGGCACGACGGCATTTGCCGTCGTGAATTTCAAGGCCTGAGAGCTCTGACACTACCGTAATGTCCCGTATTTGATGTGTGTGCGCACGGCTTCAAGGATTTGGGCCATGCGTACGGTTGTCTGTGTAATGTCTTATGTGCGGTTATGATGTCCGATCCCGAGGCTGGTCTTGTCTGGTTTCGATTTGTGTCGGGATTCGGACATTCATCACCCGTGTGTTCGTCCTTGTCATGAGCGTGCGAGCCGAGGGTTTCCTCGTTCTCGTGCAGTCTATGTTTTGTGATTGGGCGTGGTTCAAGCTCTGCTCGAGCTGAGCACGTGGTTCATGTTTTCATCAGCCGCATGTTTTCATGTTGCATCTTTGTTTAATGTGGACACGCGGTGATGCACGTTCACATTGACTGCGTGTTCATGTCTCGTCTATTTGTAACCCACCTTGTTTCCCTGCTTAACTTTGATTTGTCCCAGCTGTGTTCTCATCAATTACCCTTCCTCCTGTGTATATTTAATCTCCTCATGTTTGCTGTCCTGTGTCGCTTCGTTGTCATTTCTAGCCGTCAGTCGTGTCGTTATTATTCTGTCGTTCCAGTTTCATGTCCTGCCTTGCCTTGTCTTGCCTAGTCTAGTTTTTAGTTTTTTCCCCCCTGGGATGGTATGTTTGATTTTGTTAATGAAGTTCATCCTTTTTGCAAATTCAGTCCTCGCTCTCCTAAAACCCTGACACAAAAAAATCACTTTAAAAACAATCATCAGTGACTGTTAACATACACATACAACAAACAAATGAAGACAGATATATATATATATTTGTTTAATTGATGTATAATATAGGTATATTATGTATAATAAAGACCGATATATATTTGTTTAATATATGTATATTATATAGGCAATATTTGTTTTATATTTATATATTTATATATATATATATATATAGAGAGAGAGAGAGAGACAGATATATATTTATATTTATGTTTAATGGTACAAACATAACAGACGAAAATCAAGCTAGACATCTGACTTAATATAGACATCATTACTTAACAGGACTTACCACAGGACTTTTTCACTTTGGCAGCCATTTTGAGTCATTGTTATACAAGACTGAGCTTGGACATTACAGTAACCGAATAAGTTCATTGTTTTAAACCTGAATATGAATTTTTTTTTTTCTTTTTTTTTCCAAACTAGATCAGTCACACCCAGGACTATCAAAAATGGACATGTTCATGGTCTGACAGAAATGACGAAATTTATCAAATTAATAAGAGATTAACAGTCACCTTTTAACCTCTATAGCACACCCAAACATCTGGGGAATTTCCTGGTAGGGGTGTTGACTAAAAGACCCCTATGGCTGTCCATGTAACTGCCAGTACAAAAATCGAATATCCTATGTCACACTGCAGGACAGCATTTGTGTTACAAAACTAAATGTACTGTAGATACTATTTTAGTACTTTTTAGCATTTTGAAAACTTAAGTTAATTAAGCAAAGACATACAAAATAATCCCAAGGCATTTATTAGCTGCTCCAGACATATCTGCTTTATTTTATTAATATTTACATTTGAGGAGTCATCAATGTTACAGTCACACCGCAGGACATTTTGCTATTCATCTTGAAATATGAACACCACCAAATACATTTTACGTCCCAAAATCATAATGTTGAAATAAAATGATGTTCTATGCCCCACTGGCATGTGTTGTTTTAGTTGAGAAATGCAGTTCAGTAAACATTTACACTTAGTTACAGAAAAAACAGGCGTCACGTCATCTGCCCGCATGCAAAACTTCCTTCCTTTTTTTAATTGCAGGTTTTCAATGCAAAAACAGCAGAGCTCCTCAGCCACCACCAGGTTGAGATTAAACAGAGCTTTCCCAAAGAGGGGTGAGTATTTTGTCCTCTGTCACGAGATGACACATGCTGGATCAATGGGGCAATGCATTATGCAATCTAGTTAGAGTAAGTCTTCAAATCACAAGCTCACTATTTGTTCATACTGTTTTTCTGGATGTAATGAATAGGATTTCTTCTATTCACTTAGATAGCAATGATGTAATTTGTCAACTATGTGCAGTGAGCTGAATTTAAGTTTCATGCCAGTTTCTTGTGGCAGGTCTGACTGAGAACATTAAAACATTTTTATTGTCTGTTCTTAGCTGGGTGGAGGAGGATCCAAAAGAGATTCTTCAGTCTGTGTATGAGTGTATGGACAGGACCTGTGAGAAACTGACACAGCTCAACATTGATATCTCAAACATTAAAGGTACCTGGTCAACTTGCCATTTCTCCATACACCTTCTATTACATTACTATTATGGTTGTTTATTTTAATTTCTTCAATCTATGTAGCCATTGGGGTGACAAATCAAAGGGAAACCACCCTCGTGTGGGACAAGGAAACAGGGGAACCACTTTACGATGCTATAGGTAAGTGAAATTGCCACAACACATTTTCTCTAAAAAGAAAATAATCAAATAATTAATTTATTTATTTTTATATGTTTAGTTTGGCTTGATCTGCGGACCCAGTCCACTGTTGAAAGACTCATTAATAAAACTCCTGGCAGGAACAAAAACCACCTCAAGGTGAGAGTGCCAGTGTCTCTTTGTAAACAAGACTGATATTATCTTGAATGGCTACACCCACAATCCATTATTGTATAGAATAATTTTCAAAATATCTGTTTGGAAGTTCCCATGAAGTCAAGATTGAAGTGTTGTTGCTTTTTTATGAGTGTCTTTAAGCTAGTGGCCACCCCCAAAAATGAATGCATTTCTAGAATCTGAAGCGTATCCAACATAAAAACAGGCTAAAGCTGCTTCAGTGCAAAAGATATTAACCACTTTTTAACAAAAATGTTTTCTGTGAATGATGTATTTTTAAGTGCTATGATCGAACATTGCAAATGCCTCGTCTTAAAAAACAGTGCCACTTACAAATGGCAAATAGAACCTGTGCCATGCTCCAAAATAAATGTAACATTTTTCACCACACATTATAACCATTCCTAAAAATTATTTTCTTTTTTTTTGTTTGTCATATTTTCATATTAAATCTGAAGGGGAAATCAATTAGACTTAACTTTCAATACAGCTGTGGTTGTAAAAAGCTGCTATACTCTTGACAATAAAAAATAAAAAAACGTATAAATGCTCCACACGGATTTTATTTTCAAATGGAATTGTCAAAGCTTTGAATAAGGACCAAGTTATCAAGCTACTTCACTTGACTTTTAATTCCACTCATAATTGTGCTTAAGCTATGTGTGATTACTCTAAGTCGGCAAAATTGAATGAGACTTGTTAATTCTCCTCTTGCCTCATCAAGCACAAGACTGGGCTCCCCATCAGCACATATTTTAGTGCAGTAAAATTACGCTGGTTGATGGATAATGTGGAAAAGGTCCATGAAGCTGTCATCTCCCACAGGGCAATGTTTGGAACTGTCGACTCCTGGCTTATTTGGGTAAGAGCAGTGGCAGTGAGCTGTGCAATCTATGTATATAAGTTTGGGCTTTTAAATAATTCTCTATTGAAAATTCAATTCAAGCACTTACTTGCTAAGTGGATTAAATCCACTGGCTTGGATCAATATAACATAATCATGATGTAAATATTTAAAATAGTAGGTGATAATTCCTTACTTTTTTTAGTGCTTGACAGGGGGAAAGAAAGGAGGCGTTCACTGCACAGATGTGACGAATGCCAGCCGGACCATGCTTTTCAATATTCACACAATGGACTGGGATCCAGAGCTCTGCACGTAATTGCGCATTTGCATACACACAGTTTTTTTTTTTTTATAAGTCTTTCTAGAGTAAAGGTAATTTGCATACATTATTTTCCAAAAGAATGTAACATTAAATGATAAGAGAATTTTTTTTGTGGATTATCCCTTTCTCCGCTTCATGCCATCACAAATGTATATAACTTTCTTTCTTCAGATGAACACAAGATTATTAGAAAAATTATCTCTGTGAGTCTAAATAATACAAGTATATGGGATTCAAATGTGACAAGACATGAATATGATGATAATCCATATAATCCCAGTAGATTAATCAATGTCTTCTGAAGCAAAATGATAGTTTAATGAAAATACTTTAAATATATACTGCTCAAAATACTCAGTTTGAAAATCATTATTTGTATACATTCTATAATTGTTTAAGACCAAAATAATGTGACAACTGTCAATGGAGTCCAAAAACAGCACACTGAGGGTTAGATTCAAAATCATACCAAAAACCAATGTAAACTTGTGTTTCCGTATCCAGTTTCCCTATAACTTGTCAACTTCATGCAAGTTGGATCATTCTGTAACTTTTTTTTATTTTCTTCTTTTTTCCCTTTCCCATCACTGTGTGTTGATTTCTTTTTTTGTTGATTATTTATATTTTTATAAAATTATTATAAATATAAAATATACAAGTTTATATAAGATTTTCAAATTGAATATGTCATTAATTGAGGTCGAGTGTGTGACTTAAGTGTTCCTTTAATTGTTTGAGCAGTGTATTTTTAGTTTTTACTATAAAGTTCTTGCCAACTGTCATACATGGGTTCATTCTTGCACATTTTTTGAAGTGTGAATTAAGCGTGTTGTGAAACTCACACGAGAAGTGATGTCTTCTGCGTCACACTTCACAAAATGTTCACATCATGATTTAATCTGCTCTCATTAACCTGCATATGTTCGTTGAGCGAATTAAAACATTTTGGTGTATTTGGCTGGAATACACTGCACGACTTTTAAAATCTGAACATTTGTCGATTTGTAAATGGTTGTGAAATCTGTAGTGTATTGCAGCCTTCATTGATTCCAGTCTTCATTAAGATATATTGTAACATATATTCCTTAAACAGATATTTTGATATACCAATGGAAATTCTGCCAAAAGTGAGAAGTTCTTCAGAGATTTATGGTTTGATGGTAAGTGTTTGACTCCTGATTTCTCCTGAACTGATTTCTGTACTTTAGTGTTATGATTCTGTTGTGATAAATTGTCACACTGCTTTAAAATGTGTCCTACTCCGGGTGCAATATAAATATTTCAAAAGAGAAATGATCTTTGTTACAGAGCAGTATTTGTGAAACAGTAACTGTTTTGTATGGACGGAGAACTTTATACTTTAACTGTACATAAAATCCAAAAGCCCATAAAATGCTTTCTATGCAAATTTAAACTTTGCTGTGGAGCTGTCATTTAACTCTTTGGATATCTTAGTATTTTCCTCGTTATCATGATTATATTTTGTGTCCTGTGATCTGTTTGGGCTGACTGATAGAAAATCAGCTCTAATCTGGTGAGTAACTCTAACTCTAACTCTCCACACACTGTAATTTCAAAGATAACTTTGCTGTGTCTTGTTGTCATCACAAAAGTTCATTTCCAATATGGCACAACATGATTTTCCTGTTTTAGTTGTAAATGCATTTGAGATTTTTTAAATTAGGGTCTTATTGGAAATGTACCAGATATTGATCTTGTTTTTCCTCTGTGTGTTGGCTTGTTGCCAGGTGGGCTGCCTATCCTTTCCAACAGCTCTTAAAGTTTTTAACACATTTAGAAATTTGTCTGGTTGTGGTCCTTTGTTGCCTTTTTCTTCATTCTCTATGGCTGAGTATGCACTATCTTGAGTTGTGGTAATTGAAATAAATAATAAAAATAAAGCTGCTCAATTACTCAGTTGTCGACACATACTTGTAGAGTCATTGTTTCCTCTGTGTGGTTTTACCAGTTTGTTGGGTATATCTAGAGAACTTTCATTATAACATGCAGAAGATGATTTTGACATGCCAAAGATGCTCATATCCACTAGAAAGTAAACTGATTTATTTATTTTTTATCTGAATCGATTGTTTAAGTTTTGGCATTAAGCCAAGGGGTGGTGTAATGCATATCATCTATTACATATAATACATATTCAATTCATTTGTATATTAAATTCTTCCTCTAATGTTTTACTTTTTAATATTATATTTTGTTCTTTCAGAAATCTGGCCCTTTAACTGGTGTCCCCATATCAGGGGTAAGAGATTGTTGTTAGAAAAGTTACTGTTTCTTCTTTGTGTTTGTCTTATTTAGTCTTGTACATATTTCTGTCTTGTTAACATTTTGATAGTGTGCGTTGTATACATTGTCATGATAATTATAGTTCATGTTGGATAATTAAGTTGCATATAAAATATGATGTCTTCAGATCCTCAAGGTCAACAGAAATTCAAAATACTTTCAGTAGTCCTTTTAAACTTTAACTTTACATCTACTCACAGTGTCTTGGTGACCAGTCTGCTGCGCTGGTTGGACAGATGTGTTTCAAAGACGGACAAGCCAAAAATACGTATGACTTAATTTTCTTAATCTGTCTTTTGTTTTATGTGATGCAGTATCACTGAATAGATTTTGTTGCTCTTCACATGCCTTAAAGTGTCAACATGCAAAAACGTTTGAGACAGAATGATGATGTTGTTGTTTTTTATTTACAGTTATGGAACTGGCTGTTTTCTACTTAAGAATGTAGGAACAAAGGTATTAAATTTACACCTCCTTTAAAATGCATTGTGTTTTTTGTTTAATATTTTTATTTATACCCCCGTCCCTCCCTCCCTCCCTGAAGCCTGTAATGTCGGACCATGGACTTTTGACAACGGTCGCGTATAAACTAGGGCGTGACAAGCCAGCCTACTATGCACTGGAGGTAATTTTGGCATTGTTTTTACATAATATAATTGTCATTACAAATTTACATTGACTTTTTCTTCCCAAAGAAATACTCATGCGTTGTTTTGGGATGCACTGATACCATTTTTAATAAATGATCTGATGCACAAATTCTGGATATTGTAGAACATTTATTTTAAATGTATTGAACGGCTTTTTAATGGTACGACAAGATATGATAGATATGACAGAACAAGACATGGTATCATAATATCTCCAGTACAGAGCAGCATAAGTCACTTATGCACATCCTTGGTGCGGAATGATTTACTGGAGCAACACAAGTTACAGCGACCAACACTCCACATTGAAAAGTTTAGGGCACAAAGAGAAGAGATATTGTGTGTTCGGCTCCTAGTGAATCATATCTACCCAACAGTTTGAGCAAAAATGAAAAATCTTCACCATTTTAAACCGTACGCATGATGCTAATTCTTATGTCCTCCGACTGCTCTACTCAATTGTTGTGATCTAACAGAGAGATTGTGGTAGAGAGTACCACATCATTTAGAAGCAGCAATAAACTAAATCAACAGACGTTTATTACAGCAACAGATTTGATATTACCAGCTTTATCTCTGTACTTAAGTGAGGAGTCTGATCTTCAATCAAAAGAAAACTGGATAAAATGTTTGAATGCTCATGATACACCATCTGATTTCGGACTTTTTGATGCAGCATGAAACCTGATCACACCATTTGTTTGATGGTCAAAGGAGAACTGGCCCCTCGACTGAGCCTGGCTTCTCCCAAGCTTTTTTTTCTTCATTCTGTCACCCGATGGAGTTCAGGCTCCTTGCCGTTTTTGTCTGGGGACACTTAATATTCAACAATATTATTGATTTCAACTGTTGTATGTGTACTGAAATGAGCTGGACGATGACATCACTGTTTTTCTGCAGAAATGCTTTATCTATAAAATGAACTTATTTAATTATTAATTATCTTTACAACTGAACTGAATCATCACTGAACTTCAGACTTCAACTGAATAATGTCAGCTTTCTTTTAGAGCTGCTGTACAGCTGAATTGAACTGTTTGCTGTTTAATAATTATCCTGTAATCACTGTAAATCTGATTTGAAATAAACTGTATTATAAAGTGCTATATAAGTAAAGATGACTTGGCCAATACTGAATGTTGGACTGATGCATCCCTATTGTTTACATGACAGTTGTTAAAACAGTTGGGAATTTTGTCATATATATTTCTTATAATTACTTTGTAATATAGCCAATTCTTTAACCTTATTCATCTGCAATGCTCTTTTCCAGGGTTCTGTTGCTATTGCTGGAGCAGTTGTGCGTTGGCTAAAGGATAACCTTGGAATTATCCAGACCTCTACAGAACTTGGTGTGTTTTTATTAAAAAATATATTTATTTTATATATATATATTGCAAAATATAATACAGAAGCATTTAACCCAGTTGAATATTTCCGTATAAATACTTCACTTTTCACCTCAGAAAAATTAGCTGCTGATGTTGGTACATCATATGGCTGTTATTTTGTCCCTGCGTTCTCTGGATTATACGCGCCATACTGGGAACCAAGTGCAAGAGGGTGAGTAACAGATCCATCCATTTAAAAGATAATTTTTGGCTGGTCTCTGTAAGTGACTTAAAATCACTAAGACCTGCCTGGAATGCACATTGGATTAGAGTAAGGCACTAGATTTTTATAAACCAAATTTTTGGTTTTGCAAACCTATTGTGATGTGAGAATGCTTGTGACATTGATTCCTTTTTTTTCTTTGCGTCCACTTTCAGTGCTGTGTTTTGTTACGTGTGACATATACAACATTGAACCTCTGCCTCTTACTTGCAGAATCATCTGTGGTCTAACTCAGTTCACCAATAGGAGTCATTTGGCTTTTGCAGCACTCGAAGCTGTCTGCTTCCAGACACGAGAGGTATCTTGCAAAATAACTTCTGATGGATGAATATTAACTGTTCTCCAAAAATTTTCTGTGGTCTCTACAAGCTAATAACTCAAATCTTTGATTTGTTCATTTAATTTGTAATTAGACTTGTAATAAAAAGCAGGATTCATGTTTTGATTGCCCTGTTATGGTTTATTTTGTAGGGTTTTATTTGTATAGCCTTAAGGAGAGGTGTTTCTAAATTTGAGTACCGGTACTGAATGTCGTGGATAAATCAGTGACTTTTAAAAAGTTTTTGTGGGGGTGTTAAAGGATACTAAAATTTGTTTCAGATTCTGGATGCAATGAACCTAGACAGTGGTATTCATCTGTCTCAGCTGCAGGTTGATGGAGGCATGACGTCCAACCGTTTACTGATGCAGCTACAGGCCGACATACTGTGTATCCCTGTTGGTAAGATGCACTTTTTCATACAAAGGATCTGAAAAAGTGTATCACTTTTTTTGAAAGGTTGAAGCATTGTTACTTTTGCTATACGCACAAGTAACAATGCTTCAACCTTTCAAAAAAAGTGAGGATGTACATAAACTCAGAGAAACAATGGGCAGATATGGGATGTAAATTGTATTAATTTACAGTAAAGCCGTCCATGCCTGAAACCACAGCTCTTGGTGCTGCCATGGCAGCAGGAGCAGCTGAAGGAGTCAGTGTGTGGAGCCTGAACCCAGATGATCTCACAGAGGTCACTTCTGAAAAATTTGAACCTCAGATCAACCCAGAGGGTAAAGGAATCTAAACTCCAACATACCACAGCTCATAACCAATGTAAATTGTATGTACAATACAGTAATACCTCGAGATACGAGCGTCTCTACATACTAGTATTCCAAGATACGAGCAAGCCTTCCGGCAGATTTTTGCTTCTAGATAACGAGTAAATATTCGAGATACAAGCCGACGCTCGTTCACTTCACATGTTCACTGACTTCTGTACGCATCGCCCGCGAGTAGCTGATTTTCTCTCTATTTTGTGCATTATTCTTCATTATAGCGATGATTTCTAAGAAAGTGAGTGGTAAGGATGGTAGTGAGAAGAAGAAACGCATGATAAACATGGAAATGAAGCATGAAATTGTGGATAAATATGAGCGTAGTGCCCGTGTGAGTGATCTAACATGCATGTGTGATCACAGTACATCCATGATATGTACCATCCTAAAGCAGAAGGATGTTATCAAGAATGTAAATCCTTCCAAGAGCATGATGATTATATCGAAGTTCTGTTTGAATATAAATGATGAGATGAAGAGGCTTCTGTTGTTGTGGATAAAGGAGAAGCAGATGTCCCTCAATAGATATTTCGTTAAAAGGTCTGCGCCAAGTGAAAGAGAGGGTAGTCAGGGGAAAAAGGTCAGAAAAGGGATCAAAAGTAAAAAATACAAATCGAAAAAAATCAAAACAGTAATATAAAATAGAAAAGTTTAAAAAAATACATAAGTTAAGTTATGTAGTGTTCGTGTAAGGTACGATACGGAATCGAGTGTCTACGTACCAACCCCTTCCCTCCTTCCTCCGCTACTGTCTGTAAAAACTTAAATTAAAACCACATTTTATTTCACACATGTATCACACTGTATACATGTACTATAATTGTGTGTGTGTGTGTCTATAACAATAAAAAAAAAAAATTCCCCCATTTTTACGAATCTGGAACGGGTTAATCCGTTTTCTATTATTTCTTATGGGAAAACATGATTTGAGTTACGAGCTTTGCCCTGGAACAAATTATGCTCATATCTAGAGGTATTACTGTATATCGTTTTACGTCAAATTCATTGCTTTTATTTTTATTCGAGGCATGGTTCAATGCAAACCTTTTGGAACATTCCAGGCTCTAATATTGTGTTTTACACTCTACTAGTATATGAAACTGACTTTTTGTTTATTTATACATGTATATAATATCACACAGAGAGTGAACTACGATATGCTCGCTGGAAGAAAGCTGTACAGAGGGCTATGAACTGGGAAACCACTGAGCCAGTCAACAGTGGAAATGGTGTGTGGCCTACTTTTCTTTTGACTCGATTGTAAATTTGATCAACTTATAATCAAAAAAACTTTGCAAACGCAAATAACTCAGAAATTTACGTGTATTAAATCTAAGTTAATATGGTAATTCTTTTAAAATCTTAAATTATCTGATCTCTTAATAATCAAATTGTTTAAAAATTTTCTTTCTTTTTTTGCAACAAAAAACAAACACCAAAAATACAACTAACAGTAGGGGATGAGGGGGGGTTATAGTAATCAATAACCAGAAGTATTGAACCCAAATGTCCAAAGTCCGGGAAAATGGATTTGTTTGCGTGTTTTTAGCAGGTGTACAAAGTCTTCCTTCTGGAGGTCTACTTTTCTGCAAAGTTATTCATTACCTCATTCAGGTAGAACTAAACTCTGCAGTGAAGCAAATCTCTAGGAGAAGAAACTAGTTTTTCGGTTTCGCAAAATCAATGGTTGCTTAATTGTCCTGCTTGTTTTCTCTTTCTTTTCACTGTCTTGCATTACATGGACCTGTGTTCTGGACAACCAACAGAGGAGACTAGTATCTTCAGTAGTGTACCCTTGGGCTTTTACATTCTGGGTAGCATGTTTATGTTAATTGGAGCAAAGTACATTGCAGGTCAGTGTGTCAGCAAATGAGTGTGTGGGAGTGACTGCGAGATGGTGAAAGAGATAGATGCATGTTTTTGTATGCGTTTCCTTCTGCTTAAAGTCCATGGGGCTGAGAGAGAGTGGGGAACATGTGCATATTCACATGGTCCTGATAAAGTTTCAGGATAACCACCATATAATTCTCTTAATGTGATGCAAGTAGATGTCTTATAGTATGAATGAAAGGCATAGATTAGCATTTAAATTCCTGTTGGTCTGTAAGGAGGAAATTATAGAACAGGTCCTACGTGATGACAGATTCTCATTGCAGCCGGAAAGCAAACATTTCACAGTTCTCAGTTGTTTGTTTTAGTAATCGGAGAGTGCTATGGTACTGAAGGCTGTAAATATGTAGCTTGGTTTGCTGAATTTGGTGATTGGAAAAAAGGCACCTGTTCTAGGAATCTCCTAGAATGTACTTTTACTGTCACTATCATTTCTATTCAGTGTTGGTTTTCACCTCTGCAGTCTCTATTCATCCCTTCTCATCCAGTGTCACGCTATCGTCAACACTTCTGCATGCTAAAAAAACGTAGACCCTTTCAGCTTATTGGTTGAGCAAAGCAGTTTCTGCTGTTATAACTTTTCTCTCTCTTTTTTTCTCACTAAAGCAGGGCTGAAATAGAGTTGAATCCTTCTGCATTTCAAAGTCAGACGTACAAAAGAGGGTCCATGGCTTACTCCTTCAGACTCAAGATGTGCAGACTACACCACGTCTAAAGACATTCCAACTTAAATTGGTTGTATTGACTATCTTCTTTCCTGTAGATGTAGTACCTGCAAATTATACACAAAGACTTTGACAAAGGCTGTGTAGCAGGAAGTGTTATTGACTATATTTGAAATTATGACACATGTCACATGTCTGTACTTGCAGAACATTACTGTAGTACCCCCACACTGTAGTACCCCCACACTGTTCACTAGAAGGAATTTTACACTTCGTTGCAGTGGCTCAGTGTTTCTAGTATTTTGACTGTACAGTAAATTCTATTGGAATTTTCTTTGATGGTAAGCTGCTCTTGGTTGTACTAATCAAGCTTTGTCAAATTATTTATTTTAGTGTCACGTGTGTCTGTGCATGGTTGTGACATTTAGTTTGAAAGAGCAAGATGTAATTCTTAATGAAACGTATTCAGGAGCCTGTTTTAGTGCACTTTATATCATGCGGTTTTGTATATAAACCGCAAGGGAACCGTACAAATCGCATGTTAATAATGTGATTGTCTTTCCTCTTTTTTTATTTTTTATTTCATATGCATTTGTCTATTGGAAAAGTATGTCATTTTGTTGACAAAAATACTGCATAAAACTCTAAGCGAAGTTAACTAGTCCAAAACACTGTGGCCCTGCTAGATAGTTGTACTGCTGCAGTTTCAGACTGTGAAATATTTGCCCCTATGAGAGAGACCATTTAATTTTTTTTTAATTTGAGCAGTTTTGAGTCCATATTGAAAGAATTACTGACAAGATTGTGTGTAATTATATTAAAACAAACCATACTGTTTTGGTATTAATTGTAGCGCATAGCGGTCTTATTTCTGACCATCAATGTTAATTACATTACTGTGCTGCTCAATGAAGCTTTATCAGATCAAAATAATTGTATAGTAAATATTTCCTTTTGGTTCCAATAACTGATTCATTTTTGAATGTCTAATTAGAACAAAAAAATAATAATTGTCACTTGATTTTCTCTCATCCTTAATATGTAATGAAATCTCATAGATCCATTTTCATTTAGCAATTTTCATGTGTCAAACTAACACTACAATTGCCAATTTAATAATTTTGTTTGATTCATTAGTTTGTTTTTAAAGATCAAATCTGTTTTGTAAGAAGCATTTTCATTATGTACATCTAAAAATGGTACTCTTTGCATCAGTGAAAAAAATTGTTTAAAATATATATTTTTTTAAAGTTTAAAAAAAGTAAAATTTCTTCAGTATATGTAGCTGGCACAAAAAAAAAGTAACATCTGCATTGCTTGCAATATTTTTTGATTAAATGTTCTGACATTCATTAGCACATGATGCATCGTCTTGCATTTTATTTTTTTGAAAGAAATCTGAATTGTAGAAAGATATGGAGCCTATGCAAAAAAATTAATAAATAAATAAATACTACGGTATCTCTTCTGTCTTAAAATTACAGTGACATGTTCAAATGAAATTGTAAGTTGTCGTTTTGGTTAAAAGGTTTAGGATACTAAACAAACTTTACCATTGCAAGGTGTATTAATCCATGTTCTTGTTTATGCTGTTCTATTTTTTTGGGGGCTTTTTTTGGTTTTCTCGGTCATGTAAATAAGGTTTACCTTGTGTTTTCTAAACAATTAATGAACTTCACGGAGGTTTGTACAAATGAGTGTACTAAATGATCCAAAACTGCTGAATATTTCAGTCATGAAATGGAGTTCCAATTATCATATCTTCTTTAGACATATGGCCACTTCAAATCAAAAATCAATTAGCTCCAGCCTTCATAATCTGAGGCCAAAGCATGTTATTCTTCGTGGTTTGGGCCTAGAAATGAGAACCAGAAATGAACTTCTTTCTACAATAATTTGTTAAAGAAATGCTGTCTTGTAAATCAAGTTAGCTGTCAGTGGAAGGAAGTAGCTTGTGTTTATCGTTGATAACTCGCTAGCTCAGAAATCAGCGCACATTTTACTTGCCATATTTTCCTGCGTTCTGGTAAGTCTACGCAAGCAAATTGATAAATTGATTAGACATGTTTACTCAGACTGCTTAATGCACATTTATACTGCAGTTACAAGTTGCATAGTAAGCCCCATACTTTAAATGTGATTTAATAGTGGATAATTTCACACACTTCCATGTCAAATTGTCTCTTCATGTTGTTGGAAATAATTCTTTCCCCCCAGTCCGTTGATTTGCCATGTCAAAGAAAGACGCTACTTGTAAATAAATGAAATCGATTTAATAGAGAATCAAAAAAAAGCTCTGAGCTCAGGATTACAGGACTACAAAGTCAAAAGCTGACATCTGGGCAGTCCAGAATGTCTTAAAGGTCCATGAAAACAGTTTATATATTCTTGACTTTTGATTCCTCCCTCGAGTCCACCTCTTCATACAGTGACTGTTATCAGGTAGCTTTCTTCTTCTCAGGATACTCCCCAGCAGTCAGCAATCTGCACACATGAATGCAAAAACACCCCTTGCCCCATCCCTTTCTATCTGTATCTTCTCTGGCAAACAGGCAACGTCAACAGTTACAGCCTTGGACTTCTCACCCTGATTGCATTGTCCTGTGTTTTAGTAGAGAGAGATTTGCTTATATAAATAAAAACAGTAACTTTATGTTTGAACAGAAAATAACAACAATTTGGAACATTTTAAACTATATTTTCCTTCAATGTGTCAAACCATTTTAGAAATTCCAATATTTTAGACATTTTACATTTATGTACATTTATGTAATTAATTAACATTTATGCAGATGGTTTTATCCAAAGCAACTTCAATTACATTCAAGGAACACATTGAATCAGTTCTGGGGATCAAACCCATGACCTTGGCATTGTAAACACCAATGCTCTACAGGAAAGCCAGCATGTATGCATGTACAATACATAAGTGTATATGTGTGATATACAATCAGTTATGGTGATATTAAAAGACTTAAACCATGATATGAGCTTTTGAATATATTCTTTCCTTGTGTGAATGCATGCAAAGGCATGTCTGGACACCCCTGTGTGTTCTTTTTGACCACACCACAAGGTGTCACCATTTTCACAGTTGCACAGCTGTTTCCCATTTGCTGGAGTCTTTGTTGCTTCAAATACTTTTTCTTTTTTTCATCTTCACATGATTGCTTAATATAATAACTATTCAAATAAAAAGTTATTATTAAATGTTACATTTATTTATTCCTGTGATCAAAGCTGAATTCAAAAATCATTCTGATATGATAATTGGATGATCAACAAACATTTATGATTATTATCAGTTAAAAACAGTTTGGGCTGTATTTGTGTCAAAACAATGATAGTATTCCCAGGGAAAGCAAGAACTGATTAGAGTGTCAATGTGTTCCTTGAATACAATGCAAGTCACTTTAGATCAAACCATCCGTCAAATAGATAATTGTAAAAATGTAAATGTATTCCTTTGACACTGACCATAGCTCATGTCACTATCAAGATTCAACATGAATTTGGTTGTTGCTAGCAAGATTTAGCTTGTCTGTACAGCCAAAACAAACTTTGGTGCATTATTTTCCTACTTTGAAAAACTCTCTACTGTAAAAAGCGCTATATAAATAAAAGGTGACTTGTCCATAGGGAAATGTGGGTAACATGGCCAAACCACTAATTTACACAATTCTATGAAAGTATTATTGACAGCCTGCCACAAAGCTTGGCATTAGAACTGCAGACAATATTAATCATTACAGGTATACTTTAAGAGATGCCGTGCTCAATGACAAATCATTATTCAGCCATAAAAAAAAAAGATTTATTCCAACTCAAAATTATTCATTGGTTCTTAAGCAGATCAACACTGTTACTATGACACTCCGTGAACAATGCATTTTAAAAATCATTTATTATTTTTTTTACAATATGACAAAACATCTTTCAGCATTTAAGAATTAAAAAAAAGTACAATCAAAAGGATTATCAATAGTGGAGATATATAAATATATCATTTTAGTTCTACCAGATTTGTAATATGGTCCGTCTCTTTACATTGACAGAATTCCCAGAGCAGTACAACAAAAGAGAAAATTGACCTGCTTTCCATTTATGTAAAGTTAAGCGTTCATGATCTGCATTTCAGTTTTCTAAAATTATAGGCTCACTCATCATACTCTCCTCTTCACCCAGAGAGTCCATTGCTTCTGATGACTCCTCTTCATCATCACTGAGGGAATCTTCTGCTGTTCTTTTTATCCCTCTCTGTTTGGACAGAGCAGCAGCAAAGCGAATGTTGTAAATGTTCCAGTCACATCTGGGAAGAAAACAAAAATGTTTAATAATTCTGATTATTAATTAGTGTGTATGTATATATGAAAAGGCTTGAACTATATTTAAACTTGATCCACGAAATTATTGAGAAAGGAATACTAAAACATACATATATTTTGAATGTTTCAAATTCACATTTTAGAAATTTGTAACTGGTAAATATTTATGAAAAAAAAGCTTACAGTTTGGACAGATCATCACTGTGTCTTTGGATGCTCTTTAGCAGCTGCTGTACAGTTGGCAGTACGACTCCAGATCTGAAAATGAGACAGATGAACAGCAACAGATAAATGTTGATACTTTGAATACAGCACTGTAAAATAGAGCTCATCTATCTCTCTCTATATATACGGGGGCCAAAACAAAATCAAAATAAATTTGAGTCTTTTTGTACCTGCATCAGCAAATTATTCACAGAAATTAAGCACGCAAGTTTAAGTTTGCTTGTTACTTATTTAATCATTTATTTAATTTTATTATCACAGGAAATGACTAGCACAAAGTGGTGAAGAGGTTATAGTTCATTTTGAGAGGAACTGGTGAGAATAAAAAAAAAATGCTATGCCGCAATATTGAAAATACAGTAATACGAGTGACTTGGTATACGAGCAAATCGGTGTATGAGCAGGGACAGTCAAATCAGTGTACGAGCATTGTATCGGTGTACGAGAAAAATTATTCCCTCACCCAGGTGCATTTTTGTGTCGAAAAGATCCCTTTATCACCCCTTAACTCAGTGGTCAACAACCCTTTGAAACCGAAGATCAAAGGGGGGGGGGGGGGGGGGGGGGGGAGCTTCCGGGATGGTGATAAAGGTCGACCAATCGATCGCGATCGACCGGATGGCGACCAAAGATCGACTGGTCGATCGCGATCGACAGGTTGGCGACCACTGCCTTAACTCATTCATTCTCTCAGCGTTGCTCAGTTTGGGTGCATCATTCACCACAGTGCATTATTTTACAAGTTGTTGTGAATATGATTACATGCGAATATGATGAAACTTTGTTAATGGTGCATGTGTTACCAACAGGACACATTGCATACTAATGAGGCTCACGTGTGTTCTCAGTACAACACACCCAATGACGTTCTTAAAGGGCCATACACTTTTATGGAACAGCATACTATAATAGTTATAACGCTGTACAGATTACATAAGTGATTTACATCGGTTTAACCTCGTGTTGTTGCATTGTGATCGCTATTCTTCATGTTGTAATATCGTTACAAATGTTGAAGGAACTAGTTAATATGATGTGTTCAATAAGTGTTAAGTTAACAGTCTTGTCACTTTAAGAGGGCGGGGTTTCAGGGGGGCTAGAGAGAGAGTTGAGTGTGAGGGATTAGAGAGAGGGCTCGCAAGCAGAGAGATAGTTATGTATGGCGTGGGTTGCAGCCAGAACAGCAATCCGTTAATTCTCAATAAAATCTCTGAATGAGAAGGAACCTCTCTGGTTATTAAAAGAAGCAACGCTACAATATAGTGAAATAAATAAGCAGTAACCCCGCCCCCCCTCTCCATCATGCTAGCAGTGAAGAGGTAAAGTGCATGTTACAGTAAATTGTTAATAATTGACAGTTAAACTCTAAAAATACTTAATTAGTATGTATATGAGATCTTGGTTATAATTTTAAATGTAATTAATAGGTTAAAACCCAAAAAATATTTAAAATGGGTATTTATGGTCCTGTGGAACGAATCAAGTGATTTTTAGTGCATTCCTATGGGGAAAATTGTTTGGTGTACGAGCGTTTTGGGTTACGAGCTCGCTCTTGGAACGAATTAAACTCGTAAACCGAGGTATTACTGTATTTCCTTTTAAACCATGAAGTGGATATCATATCACACAAACAATGTGCAAACCTTGAGTGAGTTACGCCAGTGAAGAAGTCTCAAACTGCAGTAAATTAACCACTACAGCATTTTTTTGTGGAAAAGTCCTAACGCTCAGCATCTTCACGCACAATTTTACTGGAAATATCCTCTCACAAAGCCTATCACCCCTTAACTCGTTCATTCTCTCAGCGTCGCTCAGTTTGGTTGCATCATTCACCACAGTGCATACTTTTATAAGTGATTTACAGCGGTTTTACCTTGTGTTGTTAAAGGGCCAGTCACACAGCCGATTACGCACAAATCACGCACAGATTGAGAAATTGACAATTTTCGGGGTGTAGGGGGTAGAAATCACTGACGAATCACTGACATATCGCGCACACAAGCAAATACGGTGCAGTATTCAACGAACATTCGACGCACGCCCAACGCATGAATCACTGACGGATCACGCACGGAACACACCCTCGGCGTCACTCTCAGCTCCACCATCAGACAGTCATACAAGCCCTGCTCTGGTCTTCTAGTGATCCAGTTTCTGGTCCAGACAGTCCGGATCTGTTGTCTTCTCCTGCGTCTTCTTTTCCTGGCCAACATCTGATGAAGTTGCACCATCTGGGCATTCTGGTTCTACAGCAGGAACACCATAACATCTCTTCTTAGAGGGTTAATAGTGGTATGGACCCCTTGGCAGCAAGGTCTGGAATGGCAAAAGTGCCCGAAATGGCTGCTTTTATATGCCAAAAATCATACGCGAGTTGTCAGTGATTCATCAGTTTACCATCAGTTACTTGTGCGTCCATGTAAGTTATTCCTGCGTCGGCTGTGCGTGGCAATGTGTCCCCCGTCAGTGGATGTGCGTCGTTATGCGTTTTCCGTCAGTGATATGTCAGTTATTCGTCAGTTTTGTAAGCGATTGTCAGTGGATGTCAGTGGAATGAACGTGAGTGAATAGTGAATGAGTGCGGTTCATGCGTGACATGAAGGTGGGGCGTCAGTGGACGGACGTGGATGTGCGCGGTTTCGAACCAGTTCCAACGCATAAGCACTGACGGCGACATGTGTCCCGCGCATAGTCACGCATACTCGCATAAAATACGCACGTGGACTCATGAATAACGCACACCGACGTTATGTAATGCCACACCAGAAAAATTTTGAACTGTTCAAAACTCAAAATCACGCACAAACCACCTTCGACGCGCATCCATTTACAATCACTGACGGTCCACGTTCGTTCCACCGACGAATTATGCATACCACGCATGCTCCGCGCAGAAATGTAAATCTGTGTGTAATTCATGCGTTTTTGCTGTGTGACTGGCCCTTAACATTGCTATTGTTCATGTAGTGAAATATATACGTACAGTACAGCATATAGACTCAAGAGGAGTAAGAAAGACGGTACGAAATCCTCCCTCTAAGCAGCAAAACGCTACTCAAAGCTAAAGTACGCGTTACAGTAAATTGTATTTTTAGATACAATTACAGTAAGTATTTTTAGAGTTTAATTGTCAATTATTAATTAGTATTGATATGAGATCTTAATGGTTATAATTTTAACTGTAATTAATAGGCTAAAATCAAAAGAATATTTAAAATGGGCATTCATGGTCATGTAGTACAAATCAAGTGATTGTTATTGCATTCTTATGGGGAAAATTGTTTTGGTGTATGAGAATGAGCTACGAGCTAGCTCTTGGAACAAATTAAACTCATTATTATTATTAATGAATATGCCCTTCGTGCACATCCGCTACTCTACTGTGAAGGGCTAAAAAGCATCCACCAGGCATGGCATCAAAATGAGTAAATGTTTTATCCAAATCCACACGAACGTGTAAGCCTACTGCAAGCCAAGAGTCTGTCCTGTCTCATGGTGTGTCTTGTGAATGTTTTCAGTCATGATGCAGTGTTCATCGGCAGTCAAGAATAACTAACAGAGGTTGAAAACGTTTACTAGACTATGCACTAGCTTGGTCTCTGAATAGTTTTTCTTGCTTGTGTCCGATCATGTGGATTTGGATCTCACTCAGGACGTGCAAGGTGCAGGCCTGACTAAAGCCCAACTTCTGGCATCTGTGTGACAATTTATCATTATCAACTGGGTCCGAGAGCAGACACATTTTTGTGACTGTGTGGACTTTGCGTGGGCCAGAACAGAACACGGTAAATAAAGTATACCTGGGCCTTTACTACTTACAAACATGGCTGATGTGAGCTGTCAGCTACCAGCTACAATTTGATGTGAGAAAACAACAACAACAAAATCCAGTATTGAACAGTGTAAGCTTATTCTGAAAAGAGTTAAGTTGCTGACCGATTCTTGAGCTTCTGTCCATGTAAGGTGAGCAGACATTGAGCCCAGCTGAGGTAGAATTGCAGGTGGTTGGACTTCTCCAATGCTGAGGCCACAAAATTTAGAATCTTATCCACATACAGATCTGGAAGTGAGCTACATACCACTGTAACTGAAGCATCAAACAATAATATGTAAAGAACGACAACAAAATTCAGCATTTTGAATATGACAAGAAAATCAGACGTGACCGTTTTAAAAGGAAACGTACTCTGGTCATAAGGGACTGCCTCCAGAACCTCTCTTATGAGTGGCATTTCATTCAGTCGAAAAGACAACAAAATTGCAGATGTCCACTCTTTTTTTTTCACCTGTCGCCAAATGCTTGTTGGTGTGACATCCATGTCCAGATCATAGGGGTCAAACACCAGTGACACGTCAAAAGAGTAAATCAGCAAACCTTCAGTGGAGGCTGCTGCCCAACTGCATCCTGAATGAACAAAGCCAAAACTTCATTCCATTCATTATTTAATGAAAATAATGGGAAGTCTTTGTAAACATAATGCTGAATGGTTTAATGTACTGAAAGGACTGCTTTAATGTGTAATTTATCACTCTTAATGTGTTGTACTGAATAGTCAAACTATACCAGTAGGTGAAAAGCGGAGAGAGCTAACACGGATCTCTGGTTTAAAGCGTCTGGAACTCATATCACCTGAAAGATGAGCATTAAAGTAACATTACAATGCATTCAAAATTATTATGCAAGTGACATCAGTAGGGTTTCAGTTAAATAAACATTCACATTTTTCAAAGAAAGCGATTTTATTTCTCCATATATTTTTAGGCAACAGTTATCACACAACATTAGTTGTTTCCATGCCTTTTGCATAACATTCATGCTCCTCATCTTCAGAAAGATCCTTCTTTCTCCTTATACTTGTTTGATAATGTGAGGACCGGTCCAAACTCAGAGCAGCTGAGAGAAAAATGGCACAATACGTCTGACCTGCGTATGCATCAATCTCTGCTCTCAACCTTTTCTACTGATGTCCATGCTGCTAAATCTTCACATTTCCACATTAAGATCAACAGCCCTTCTAACCCACGCATACTTTTCAAAACATTCAACTCTCTCCTCTATCCCCCTCCACTACCACCCTCTATCTCTTTAACTGCTAACGATTTTGCCAATTTCTTCATTAACAAAACAGTAACTATCAGAAGTCAGTTCTTAGCTCCACACACACAGGAACTGGAACCAACAACTGAAGCAACCAGAAACCATCTCTCCTCATTCTCGCCACTCACCGAGGTGGATGTATCTCAACTTTTCCTTTCCTAGGAGTCTAAGTGGTGCCCGCAAAATAACATAGGGTTCATATACAATTGGAAAAGTTTTTAATTTGGCATATAGTCTAAGAGTTGAACCTTGACTAACTGGGGCCCAGGTCAGGAAGCAGACAAACTGGCTAAACCGACCGTCTGCTAGCTGTCTCGCGTCATATAGGTCAGATAAATTCCAACACAGAGACTCTTTGACCTAGATATCATCCTAAAGAGACTGTGTCTGTTCCCCAAATTAGCAAATACCAAAAAACCCTCTCAAAACGGTTTAAGGGTAAAAATTGTATTGATGTACAAAACAACTACGAATCGATATAACAGTGATAAACAAATAAAAAAAAAGCTTATATTAATTGCCTTCTTGCAGACATGGCAATAAGCCTCGTAGCTGCTGCCAACTAATGGCCTACGCCAGTCTTTAAACCTTGAGTCATCCAGCCAGAGGTTCGGAAACTTGCATTTCCCCATGTTTTAAATCACTGAATAGCTTGCGTACATGTTTGGCTGCGTGCGCGAACAAACACCACCTCACGTGATATCGCTCAGGTGCTACTCTCAACATATAAATAAATCCACGTGAAGTTTAGAAGAAAGGCCGACACTTACACATTTTGAAAATGTATCTCAAAAAAGATTGGGCTCAAATTGAATACCTCGTCAGATGACATTTAATTACTTTTTAATGCCCTTAATTTTGACTAATTTCATTTACTACCTTTTACAACCTATGTTGGTTGATCAGTACACCCTGATCACAGAGAGGCAGCAAAAAAATAAATCAAGAACATTTTCGTTCACCGTTCCTTGCTGGTGGAATGATCTCCCTGCCTTCATCCGGAATGCAGAATCCTTGTCAATATTCAAAAACTGCTAAAAACTCTTTTTTGTGAGATTGAGAAAATTAATAATAATTTCCCTTGCTTTCATCTTCCTTTTAGCCCCTCTATTCTCCAGGCTTATATTATTCAAGCAATTTTCCAAACTTTGAAAGCACTCTTATACTTTTGCATCTTCAGGATGAATCACTTTTTGTATTCCTTAAGTTGTTAGTCGCTTGGATAAAAGCATCTGCTAAATGAATAAATGTAAATAATTTGCAACGACTCTTAACGTAGGATTTCCATTTACCCAAGCAGACCTTTTTAACAAATCTATCTGAGATTGATACAGTTCTTTAAAAAGATATGGAGATATAAAACAAACTTTCTGTGAAAAGCATAAAACATGGTTAAATTGATTGACAAGTTTATTCAAATGAGCAGTGATTCAAATGATTCACCTCTCTTGACTCCGGGAAGACTGAGCTCTATTCCATCTCCATCCCCTGTGCCTTCATCCACTAAAGACAGATTACCAAACTCTGTCATTTTACGCCTGTCAAGGAACTCCTGAAAACACAACAACAGCTAAATAAGCTAGAAAATTGAGACATTTTTGAAATTGCATTCTGAAACTAGATGAGTAAAGTTTGTAAACAAAATTTGAAGTTGGCTTGAGAAAGGCTAGCCTGAAAGTTTAAAATTGTTGTAAAAGCTTCAAACTCGAAAAGTTGGTTGCGTGAATTAACATGTTGCAAGCATGTTCTATTATTCTGGTAGCATTAATTACCATTCCATTAGCACAATTGAACATGTTTTTAACATAAATTAGCATATCACTAACATGATTTATTATGTCGCTAGCAAGAGTTGAATGAATTAACATGAATTAGCATGTCGCTTATGAGATTTAACATGAACTGGTATGTCGCTATCAAGATTTAATATTAACTAGCATGTCGCTAACATAATTTAACAAATTAACATTGTGCAAGCAAGATTTATCATCATTTAACATGTCGCTAGCAAGATTGAACCAACTAGCAGTTGCTAACATAAACCAACAAGTTTGCTAGCATGATTTAACATTAACTAGCATGTCGCTGTCATGACTTAGTTTTAAATCTAACATTATGCTTTAACCGCACAACCGTTAAATATTAGACTACAATAACTATTAATAAACTAATTTATACTTAATATATTCAAAATAGGAGTTTTGCTATGTTTAAATCTGCAGTTAGTGCAAACAAGCGTGTACCTCCATAGCGTCCAGAGAGAGATTACAGGAGATCTCAAACTTCTTCATCAAGACTTGTTCCTTGACGTTATAAATGCACACAAACTTTGACTGCCCACCTGCAAGGATTGATTCACCATCCGCCGAATAGCACAAGGAGGAAAAGGACCTACAAATCAGTTAAAGAGGAAATGGACTGATTAAGGCTGTTTCTATAATGACCTAGATCTAGCAGGGTAAAAAAAAAAAAAATTCTTTGGGGTAGGCATTATTTTATTATTTACCAAAAAGATTATATTTACATTTTGAAACAAACACACTTATATTCAGCAACAGCATATGGGCATTATGTATGGCTCTCTTTTATTTACATAAAAATAAAACAGAACAGAATAAAAAATGTAAAAACATTTAATCTAATTCACTTGGCTGCAATCCAGACGACATATAGTCATATATTGAGCAAAGAGGCCAAGCCGTGACATATCAACTATCTATTAGTCACAAATATCTTCAAATGAAAGATTTGCAGTTCACCAAACTTGAGCTTTAGAATGCCTGAAAAATTAACAAACTTGCATTTTTTGTCCCCTGCATTTGAATAGGTAAACATGGAAGTCAAAGAAACGAAAAATGTAATGGGATCGTCCCTTTAAATCACCAAATATCTAATCTCCTTGCGTGCTGCTGAAAAATAAAGATCCTCTGAGAATCATTTAGTAAGGACAATGTGACTAACCAATTAACTATAATTAAATCTTAAGTTGTCTAAATACACCCTTCAGTCCAATTTTTACTTTAATTCTGTTTATTGAAAATGTAGTCACAGGATAATACATTAGAGATCATTTTAAATTCAAATATTTTTATTAATTAATGCTTTCCAGGTCTTTCTCAAATTAATTAAATAATTTTGTATCATCAAAATTATTTAATTAATAACATCACATCTTAAGGCTTTTTAACGTTTTGATCTTTTACTGTACGTTAAGAAAACTAGCCACGCCCCTCTGCTACTGTCTGTGACTTACTTTCCCTTGGCAGACTGTTTAGCAGTGATCTTATCCATCTCTTTTCGTCCCATCTGCAGGTCATGGCGGCCAATTACACAGCCAGTCTGTCCTCCAGACAGAGGGTTCCAGAATGTGATTTCACCATCTAGAGAGGACACTGCCAACTCTTGACCATCAGGGCGATATGTTACAGCCAGTCCTGAATGAGCACAGGAACAAGACATCTTTAAATAACAACATTTTCTTTCCAATCCACCAACTTCATTTCTCTCTGAATAGTTTCACATCAGCAGTCACTTTGTGAACTTGCCGTCAGAGGTGAGTCGCAGGATCTCTTTGGTCTGCCAGCTGTCTAGCATGTCCCACAGCCGGACAGTTTTGTCCCATGACACACTGGCAAGCACAGACTGGACTGGGCTGAAGCACAAGTTGCTGACTGGACCCTCATGTCCATTGAGCACCTGCTCCAACAATAAAGAGTTAAAGAACTTAAACATAAACTGCAAAGTGATGTACCAAATGAAAAATCTTGACCAAGAAAATAAAGAAAATTAACGATCTACTGGGCCAAATATTTGTTTTGAATAACTACAGTATATTTTCGATTATACTAATTACAAAAAACCTTTAGGAAATTTGACAACTCCTTATAAAAATAGTTATATGCACATTCATTTATCAGTTTAGAAAAGA
Source organism: Rhodeus uyekii (assembly GCA_037043235.1). NCBI lineage: Eukaryota > Metazoa > Chordata > Actinopteri > Cypriniformes > Acheilognathidae > Rhodeus > Rhodeus uyekii. The sequence continues at coordinate 915,804 of JAWRVZ010000014.1, forward strand.
GTAGACTAATTCAGCAATAAAGTCTGACCTCTAGCAGTCGTCCAGTCTGCATGGACCATAGGAAGATCTCAAAAGAGTCCTGAGAACCTGCACAAACTAACTCCCCACTACTGTCAACTGCCAGAGAGGAAAACTGTGCTGGTCGTGGTGATGTCATTGTACGGAAATTCCGGTACCTGAGAGAATAGAGTTCAGCACCACATATTTTAATCTGTGGCAACAAGAAATAAAAGGGATATGGATGGAGAGATATATACAGTGGGTACAAAAAGTATTCAGACCCCCTTACATTTTTCACTCCTTATATTGCAGCTATTTGCTAAAATCATTTAAGTTCATTTTATTTGCTCAATGTACACACAGCACCCCATATTGACAGACAAACATATAATTGTTGACATTTTAGCAGATTTATTAAATTAGAAAAATTCAGACCTTTATTAATAGATTAATTAAAAAAGTATTCAGACCCTTTGCTGTTTGAGTTAAACTCATGTTTAACTCAGGTGCGGTCCATTTCTTCTGACCATCCTTGAGATGGTTCTACACCTTCATTTGAGTACATTTAAAATATTGAATCTATAAATCAAGTTAAATAATAATGAATTTTGCTGAAATAAGGTCAGTATTACTCGACATGCTTTCCTTCTGGAGTCTCAAAACTGCTGCTTTATGCAGCCGTGTGTGTGTGTGTGTGTGTTTCCATGGTGATAGCTGACACAATGAGTTCAATAAACAGGTAAATAACATTGTTTCAGCTCGTCTCTCCTAACATCTCATGTCTGTGATTTAAATTGTTTCGCTCGGCTCCAGTGGGATTATTATACGCCAGTTTGACATGACAGTTGTTATATAACACTATTCCGTCTCCTACTTTAAAATACTCTCACACATCGCTGCTCTTTCGCTGGTCATTTTTTAAACCCGCAGCAACTGACAGAAGCAAAAAGCATGCGATCGGCGGGAAAGACTTAATTTCTGCATAGATTTTTTTCAAACGTTTTAAGTTAGTGTTTTATTTTTTTTAAACTGTTTTTGACCCTTTCACATGTTAGTTAATATCAACTATATTTATCATATTTTTGCTGATTTTTGTTTTTAGGTTTCCTCATGTTGTTTCCATGGCGACGCGTCATGCTTGTCACGTGATACACCGCAGCCACAAAAGCGTATCGCATGCATTTAGTATTTCTTATACAAAATATTCACCAACTTGTTGTCTGTGTCATCAACTACCCGATATTCCCTTTCTCAAATATGTGAGAGTGAGTGTGTTTTCTAAAAAAAAGGTCAGTATAGGTCTTTATTTTTAATTTTTTAAATATATCATGTTCGCTGATAGATCGGAGAATCTGTCGGATTTACAAGACGTAAATACAGTCACTTCTCCCAAAATACATAACAGTAAGTGTCTGGTGAAGTGGGAGAATAATAGTGACTTCATAGTTACCAATGCAATGTGTATCTGATATAAATAAAACAGTTTATAATTGAATGGATTGCTATTTCCTCTTTTATGGACATCAGTGTGTATTTTTCAAACTATAAATGTATTGCTTTACCAGTACTTATGAGTGTTTAAATGTCTGAAACCTAAAACAAAAAGGTACGCAGTTGAAAGCACTGAATATATGACAAACACTGAGCGTGTGCGTCGCGAGCTCAGCGCCAGCCAATGCGCGGAAGCACATTGTATTCACAGCAGTGTGATCGTACGCATCAAAGGGTTAAATTGAAAAAGTCATTTGAACTATAAAGTCCTGTGAGGGGGTTTGACTCGTGTAGTCGACTAGTGTTTTTCCCTACCAAACACCACAGCACCTGACAGCGCGCAGTGTAGCAGAGCGTTGTAATGGGCGCAAACACAACCTCACACGATATCACTTGTGTCCTACTCTCAACATATAAATAAATCCACGCAAATTTTTAAAGAAAGGACTGCACTTAACATAAATTGAAAATTTATCTAAAAAAAATTGGGCTCGAAAATGGAATACCTCGACAGATGACGTTTATTACTTTTTAATGGCCTTAATTTTTAGCTAATTTCATTTACTACCTTTTACAACCCCACGGACACCCTGTAGTATAAATTAAAGTTCAAAGTGAATAACACGATACCTGTGCAGGTCAAATGCTCTAACAGTGCCATCTAGTGAGGCGCTGACCACAACAAAGCCACTGGAGGTGAAGGCAACATTGGTGACACTGCTGGAGTGTTCAGTGAATGTCACAAAACAGAGTCCACTGTTGGTGTTCCACACTTTTACCTGGAAAGCAGTAGTTGAACTTATTTATTCCATCACATTACTTATTCTGTCATTTATTCCGTCAGTGTTAGGGTACTCACCTTCCCATCATCCCCTCCGGTAACAAGATATTGACCATCAGGTGAATAAGCTAAAGAGTTCATGTTGTTGAAGTGTCCTTGCTGTTTGAACACATAGGACTCACTCTGCCATTCCCAAACCAACAGCTGGCCCAGACCTTTAACATATAACAAGCAATAAATTGGAGCACAGGATATCACAATGCTGTGCTTTTAGGAAAAAGACTTGGTTGTAAGAATAATACCTGAACAGCCAAAACCAATCCAGTCGCCAGTTGGATTCATAGCAATGGTAGAAATCCTCTGATCTGAAATACTAGATGTGATACTATACTATATTACAATTCAATAAACATCCTATAATTGTTTTCTTAAATGCAGGTAAAAAAAAGACATCACTGAAATATGTCCAAAATACTAGTCAAATCGAAAGCTCAATTGCAATTGCGCAATTCTAGAAACTGACACAGCCCAACTGGAGATATCTGACAAATATTTGGCAAACCTGAGTGAGTGAATGAGGTCAAATTGCGGGAGCTCGTGCAGGTGAAAAGCTCCAGATGCGAAGCCCGTCACAAGGATGTGCGTTTTCTTGTGGAAGGCAACAGCTGTCAACTTGTTGAAATCACCTTCCTTGTTAAAATAGTGTCTGGTGAAATACAATATTAGAAACACATACTAGTATGTTATTAGACACATTTTCATGATTTATAATCAGTTTAAAAGTCCTGTTCCGATCAACAGAACTGTCCAATATAAAAAATTCAGCTCAGTTTTCCCATGTAATTCGTCTGTTCAGAACAATAACTCTTTGGCAGTAAGTGGTGCTTATGGAAGCAACCAAATACAGTGGTACACAAGGACAGTATCATGTTATTGTGCTTCTCAAGATACTCCAGTTCACCGCCCCCATAAGGTTCATTATGTGTTCAATTTTCAAAATATTACAGATTATAACACAAATTCTGGGAAAAATGCTAATTAGTTTGAAAAGATGCATTAAACGGCATTTATTCAAATTAAAATCATTCTCGCACCGAACATCCATCTTGGTGCGAGTATGCCTTAAGAATTTACCAATAGATTTAAGAGATGATGATAGTTTGAGAGAAAAACTGAAAAACTCACTTGCTTCTCTGTGAATAGCGGACATTTTTGATGCCTCCCACTTCTTTGGGTGTATCTGCACTTCCTTTAATCACATTTTCTCTGGTCTCTCGATCCTCACCTACAATTTCCACAATATCTTCTTCGTTTTCCTCCTCAACTTCATCTCTTTTTTTCTCCTCCTCAATCTTCTTTCTCTCAGAGTATGTTGGTCCCTTCTGTAAGCCCTCGAGTTCAGTGTCACTTTCCCATACACACAAAGTGCCCTCCTGGCTCACCGTGTACATCTATAAAAACAAATGAATAGCGCTACACACCAACATGAGCACATATGCCTTTAGAGTACTGCAAAAACAAACTTTACATTGATTACGGTGGTCTTTTCTAACTCAGTAACTCAAAACACCACCCAAAAGCATTCAAAGACTAGATTCAGTTACCATTTAATAGAGATTAAAGATAACTAGAGAGGATAAAGTTCGTCGAGACAAACTTTAGAAGTTGGCTGAGAAAGTCGCACCGGAACCTTTTTTTTTTCGCACCGGAAATTTTGCATGTTGGTAGCACAATTTAACATTAACTATGAAATACGTTATGAAACCAGAAATTAACAGGTTGCCAAGTTGTTCTGGGTGGTTGCTAGGGTGTTGCTAAGCAGTTGCTATGGTATCCTGGGTGGTTGCTAGGGTGTTGCTAGGAGGTTGCTAGGGTAACCAGAGTGGTTGCTAGGGTGTTGCTAGGCGGTTGCTAGGGTATCCGGGGTGGTTGCTAGGGTAACCAGAGTGGTTGTTAGGGTGTTGCTAGGCGGTTGCTAGGGTAACCAGAGTGGTTGCTAGGGTGTTGCTAGGCGGTTGCTAGGGTAACTAGAGTGGTTGCTAGGGTGTTGCTAGGTGGTTGCTACGGTAACCAGAGTGGTTGCTAGGCGGTTGCTAGGGTATCCTAGGTGGTTGCTAGGGTGTTGCTAGGCAGTTGCTAGGGTATTTTGGGTGGTTGCTAGGGTGTTGCTAGGCGGTTGCTAGGGTAACCAGAGTGGTTGCTAGGGTGTTTCTAGGCGGTTGCTAGGGTAACTGGAGTGGTTGCTAGGGTGTTGCTAGGTGGTTGCTACGGTAACCAGAGTGGTTGCTAGGCGGTTGCTAGGGTATCCTAGGTGGTTGCTAGGGTGTTGCTAGGCAGTTGCTAGGGTATTTTGGGTGGTTGCTAGGGTGTTGCCAGGCGGTTGCTAGGGTAAACAGTGGTTGCTAGGCGGTTGCTAGGGTAACTGGAGTGGTTGCTAGGTGGTTGCTAGGGTAACCGGGGTGGTTGCTAGGGTGTTGCTAGGTGGTTGCTAGGGTGTTGCTATGTGGTTGCTAGGGTAACTGGGGTGGTTGCTAGGTGGTTGCTAGGCAGTTGCTAGGGTAAACAGAGTGGTTGCTAGGCGGTTGCTAGGGTAACTGGAGTGGTTGCTAGGTGGTTGCTAGGGTAACCTGGGTGGTTGCTAGGGTGTTACTAAGGAGTTGCTAGGGTAACCAGAGTGGTTGCTAGGGTGTTGCTAGGCGGTTGCTAGGGTAACTGGAGTAGTTGCTAGGGTGTTGCTAGGGTACCCAGAGTGGTTGCTAGGCGGTTGCTAGGGTATCCTGGGTGGTTGCTAGGGTGTTGCTAGGCAGTTGCTAGGGTATTTTGGGTGGTTGCTAGGCAGTTGCTAAGGTATTCTTGGTGGTTGCTAGGCAGTTGCTAGGGTATTTTGGGTGGTTGCTAGGCAGTTGCTAGGGTATCTGGGGCGGTTGCTAGAGTGTTGCTAGGTGGTTGCTAGGGTAACTGGGGTGGTTGCTAGGCAGTTGCTATGGTATTTTGGGTGGTTGCTAGGCAGTTGCTAGGGTAAACAGGGTGGTTGCTAGGACGTTGCTAGGCAGTTGCTAGGGTATTTTGGGTGGTTGCTAGGCAGTTGCTAGGGTATCTGGGGCGGTTGCTAGGGTGTTGCTAGGGTAACTGGGGTGGTTGCTAGGCAGTTGCTAGGGTATCCTGAGTGGTTGCTAGGCAGTTGCTATGGTATTTTGGGTGGTTGCTAGGCAGTTGCTAGGGTAAACAGGGTGGTTGCTAGGGCGTTGCTAGGCAGTTGCTAGGGTATCTAGGGCGGTTGCTAGGGTGTTGCTAGGTGGTTGCTAGGGTAACTGGGGTGGTTGCTAGGCAGTTGCTAGGGTATCCAGGGTGGTTGCTAGGATGTTAATAGGTAGTTGTGAGGTCTTCTGGGTAGTTACAATGGCATTCCTAGCACAATTTAACACTTAGCTAACCCCTATTAGCATGTAGCTATTCACTGCTAGCATATGTAGCATGTAGGAAGTCCTGTTTGCTAGCATGAGTCAATAGACCCAACCCCCATGTCTCTACGACACTCAGAAGCAGAGATATAGGTCTGGCTAAACTGTTGCTAAGGTACTCTGTTTGGTTGTTAGGGAGTGACTTCAAAGTGATCATGAGACACTCATTGGTTGCCTGATTAAAAAGAGCCCTCCCCCTTGAATCTATGATATTGTGATGCAGAGTTACATTCAATACAAAATCCCTATGTAAGTTACCTTGAAACATGAAGGGAATGAGGCAGGAAACAGGAAGTGCAAGCACTTCCTGTTTCCTGTCCTTTGCCATATAAGGTAGAATGGCAGCATCACTGATTCTGATTGGAGGAGAGACAGTTATAGAACCGCCCCTGCACTGACTCTCAGCAGCTGCAGTGTTTAGATTTGAATTTGGAGACAGTTGGAGTTTGAAATATCTGAACATTCCGCAATGCAAAGTCAATGGGACTTTTTTTCGGGCTTTTTTCGCCATTTTTAGGAAAACCGTAGGTCCGATCCCCTGGAAAAGACATAGCAACGCGATTCAGAACAGGCCTGCGGCCTGTTCTGATTTTGGGGTCTGTAGCACTAACGCTGTAGGACGAGATGCGTTTAGAAAAAGGTGCTCAGAAGAATAATAATAATAACTAGAGAGGATAAAGTTCGTCGAGACAAACTTTAGAAGTTGGCTGAGAACGTCGCACCGGAAACGTTAATTTCGCATGTTTGTAGCACAATTTAACATTAAATACAAAGTACGTTACGAAACAAGAAATTAACAGGTTGCTAAGGTCTTCTGGGTGGTTGCTAGGGCGTTGCTAGGCAGTTTCTTAGGTATCCGGGCTGGTAGCTAAGGTGTTGCTAGGTGGTTGCTAGGGTAACCAGAGTGGTTGCTAGGGTGTTGCTAGGCGGTTGCTAGGGTAACTGGGGTGGTTGCTAGGGTAACCAGAGTGTTGTTAAGGAGTTGCTAGGGTAACCAGAGTGGTTGCTAGGCGGTTGCTAGGGTATTTTGGGTGGTTGCTAGGGTGTTGCTAGGGTAACCAGAGTGGTTGCTAGGCGGTTGCTAGGGTATCCTGGGTGGTTGCTAGGGTGTTGCTAGGCGGTTGCTAGGGTATTTTGGGTGGTTGCTAGGGCGTTGCTAGGCAGTTGCTAGGGTATTTTGGGTGGTTGCTAGGGTGATGCTAGGCGGTTGCTAGGGTAAACAGGGTGGTTGCTAGGGTATCCTGAGTGGTTGCTAGGCAGTTGCTAGGGTATTTTGGGTGGTTGCTAGTCAGTTGCTAGGGTAAACAGGGTGGTTGCTAGGGCGTTGCTAGGCAGTTGCTAGGGTATTTTAGGTGGTTGCTAGGGTGTTGCCAGGGTATCTGGGGCGGTTGCTAGGGTGTTGCTAGGTGGTTGCTAGGGTAACTGGGGTGGTTGCTAGGCAGTTGCTAGGGTATTTTGGGTGGTTGCTAGGCAGTGTCTAGGGTATCCAGGGTGGTTGCTAGGATGTTACTAGGTAGTTGTGAGGTCTTCTGGGTAGTTACTATGGCATTCCTAGCACAATTTAACACTTAGCTAACCACTATTAGCATGTAGCTATTCAATGCTAGCATATGTAGCATGTTGGAAGTCCTGTTTGCTTGCATGAGTCAATAGAGCCAACCCCCATGTCTCTACGACACTCAGAAGCAGAGATATAGGTCTGGCTAAATGGTTGCTAGGGTTCTCTGTTTGGTTGCTAAGGAGTGGCTTCAGTGATGTTACTCCAAAGGCTCCTTGTGAGTATGAACGATATAAACCAACCAGAATGCCTCTACGACATTCAGAACTGAGGATATCTCACTTTGTATTTGGTTGCTAAGGTGCTCCATAATGGTTGCTAGGGCGTGGCTAGGAAGTGTTGAAGAAGTTGATGATTGGCAGTTTGCTAGCCCGAGTCATACGAGCCTACCCTCAAATTTCTATGACTTTTCTATCCAGAGATAGAAGTCGATCAATTTGAATGGAAGTCTATGGGATGGGTTGCTAAGGTGCTCTAAATGGTTGCTAGGGCGTGGCTTAATAGCTTCACTGTGATCCTGAGACACTCATTGGTCGCCTGAATAAAATGAGCCCTCCCCCTTGTCTCTGTGACGCTGTGATGCACAGCTATGTTCAATTCAAAATCCCTATACAATTTGCCATAGTAGTTGGTGTTTCATGGGACGGCCTTCCCCATTCATTTCTATGGGGCAAATTTGGGCAGCTCTAGCACCCCAGGGGTACAACTTTCACCCCATTGTGTGGTATGATTTTACAGAGGCTGTCACCCTCTTCAAATGTCGTGATTCACATGTTTCTACAATATCCTCACTCTGAGTTATTAATCGTCAAAGTTTGTCACAATGTTAAGTCAATGCGTTTTTTCGGCTGCTTTTTCGTCCCTGGGGCGAACATCGTACCCCCGATCCCTTAGAAAAGATATAGCACACTTGGTCAGAACAGGCCTGCGGCCTGTTCTGATTTTGGGGCCTGTAGCACTAAAGCTGTAGGTCGAGTTAGAGTCAGAAAAAGGGTCTCAGAAGATTAATAATAATAATAAGTTTAAGTCGAACAACAGTAAGTTGGCTGCTTCTCAGCCAACTTAATAAAAATAAGTTTATTAGCATTTCAATATGTTGGCTGCTTCTCAGCCAACTTAATGAAGAGAAATCTACCCATATGTAAAGGAATAATATTGAGACTCATCAAGTCTTGTTAAAAGAGCTAGCAACTGAGCTGAATAACTTAAGATATACTGCACTGAAAATAAAACAATTTTCACTCAATTGCAAGTAGATTTAACAGAGAAACACCAACACGTCTAAATAAATGTTACACTTTTTATACACCAGGGTTTCTCGTGTGGTTCAGGTGAATTGAGGGTGGTTACAAGCAGCTTATTAAATTCAAAATGATTACTTTGGAAGACACTGACAATATGACATTTTACACAATTAGAATGGTTCAAAATAAAGATCAAGTTGAAAATGGAATCAATGTTCAGACCAACTGGTGCTGTTTGGGAAAAGTCTAGTTTTGTATTATATAGCACATATACCAGTGCTTCTCAATTATTTTCTATCACGCCCCCCCCCCCCCCCTCCCCCCCTAGGAAGAGGTAAACATTTTGCGCCCCCCTCCCCCATTTTGGAACGTTTGCCTTATGGTTTCCATGGCAACGCGTCATGCTTGTCACGTGACATACCGCAGTCACAAAAAGCGCTGTATAATAGATTGATACATTTAGTTTTTGTTTTTTATTCAAAATAGTCACCAACTTGTTGGCTCAACTTGTTGAAACCTAAAAGAAACCTTATGTGGTTGAAAACACTGAATTGTTGTGATAAATGGCAAGCTCTGAGCGCGTCTTTTTTGGATCAGTGCCAGATAACGCGTGAAAACGTGAATTTAGTGGTTGTTCACGTGATACATATGAACACCGGTGTGATCGTACACGTCAAAGGATGAGGGGATGGTTATCTGAACTTCATACATATATGCTGCTCTTGTTCAGTGCAAGAAAACCTACTCCCTGGCAAAAAAAAGCATGTACTCTAGGGTCACGCGCGCCCCCCCCCTTGCCATCGCGCCCCACTATTTGAGAACCACTGCCATATACCAAGGCAGAAAGAAATGCAATAAATTAATTATTCTATGTGAAGACTAAAATGTTATTACTTAGCATTATTTTTCTTTATTAGTATTCATTATATTCATAATCTGTTGTATTATGTTTGTAGTGTAAAAGCTAGATTGTATTCTGCATGAACAAATGTGTGAGTGTTATACAAACATAGGAATGTGTATTTTAGAATTTCACTGAGGTATATTGAGGCCCATAGGATTATGAATGCATTCCACTTTTAACAGGAACCATGTGTTCCTCTGGTAATGTCAGCAGTATATAAAAACCAACTTCTGGTTCAAAGGACCAGAGAAAGCTGGAATGAAGGCCATCTCTCCAGTAAAATGTCTTTCTCTCCAATGTCTTGACATATAAAAATAAATAAGAGTTCTCTTGGCAAAATAACTGGTGTCCGGTTCTGTGATTTAAGCAACAACGGAGATAAAAGCTTGCTTTTTACGGCTACACTATGCTTTTAAACAATACGACAAAATACTTTTTATACAATAAAACTAATAAGATGAGTTGGTGGGCTGCTAGTATATCAACCCCTGTCACTTCATACAAACTTACATCCAAGCTGTCCTTCTCGAAGAAACATCCCACTATGATGTCCTTATGACCACCAAGCGAGTAGTAGATAAGATTCGCCCATCTTTCTGCTCCAAAGATCCAAGTGGTCATGTCCTTGCTACCAACAGCAAAGCACCTAGTTATCAGAGAAAGAGAGTGAGAGAGTAACTGATTACATAGTAGTAAAATATAGTCCAAGAATTTGGAGTTTGTTAAATTTTAAACATATTACTAGAAATACAGTGTGAAAGGGAAACATATAAAAATGGACAAACACGATGATACACACTGTTAACACACTGGGATGAAAAAAGTACAAAACGGACTCTAAAAAGAATGACTGCTGTGTGGCAGCATTCATACATTGAACAAAAGACTATAGAAAAAAAAAGCTTTTACGTACTTGGAATCATCTGTCCAGTCGATACAAGTCGTCTCATCATATGGTCCATAATAACTCTTGTCTAATGCAAATGCATTAAACTCTCGGTTCCTTCCAGGAGCATGATACATTAGAGCCACATTTTCCTTTGTTATTACGAATTTCCTATATAAAAATAAATAAATAAATAAATAAATATGACCATGACCATAACCTATGAGCTACTCATGCATAAAGAAATTTTGCATTGATAAAAAGCACTGTGTGCAATAACTGACATTCCATCAGGGGAGAAGGACACACTGTGTACAGGACTATGGAAATGATGATGGTGAAGTACTGCCCGAGTGACCAAGCTGATCAATATGGCTGCTCCCTCTGAAACATTCATCAAACAGTGTTCATCAAACTCAAAACATTCTTGGCAAAAAATAAAACTACAATCTGTAATGCAATTTAGGCAGTAAAATCCAAAACTCTGCTTGTTCCATGCTTCCATTTTCTCATTCATTACATTGCTTTTCCCTTACAAATTATGTTGTCAGCAAACTGATTAGTAGTAGTAAACTGATTGAAAAGTTTATTAGAATTAATGTAATAGTTTCTTAGTATTTGGTACATCTCCTTATTTCATTAAGCATATGCCATATGACTGTTGAAGGCGGATAATCAAAATCTCTTGTCTCTTCTATTTGCATTATATATATATATTATATATATATATATATATATATAATTTCCTTTTTCTTTTACGTTTTCTTATTTGAATGAGTTGGAAAGAGTGATTTATAATCAAGTTAGGGATTTTTATTAGTTAAAAACCTCTTTACTTTTCTGTAGTTTTTCATAGAGTAAGGATGAATACTGTCAGCACTTCTCAACAGATAGAGAATGTTATCAGAATGTTTTGGATACCGTTTCTGTTGAGAGTTGGAGCCTGAGCCGAGTTCAGCCTTGGAGAAGCTGTGTGTGTGTGTGTGTGGTAATATGGTCAGTATTGGTGAGGTGATTAGCTGGCACCATACAACTTCTTGTTCTCGACAAGCCACGTCACAAACCCGTCAACCATGTGATCAACGAAGATATGCTTCAGACTGTCTGCTCTTGTGTGGAAAATTACTAGTTTTGTTTATCTTTCTTTCTTAGCCAATCAGAATCATTTAAACGTCATCATTGACATAGTTCACCCTCTGTTAGAGTATAATTGCTGTAACAATGTTATTGTATGTGGGGCGGCCTACGAACTCCTTGTGAGACCTGAAGCTGGCTTCTGCTGATGAAACTGCAAACTAAACTTCACTAAAATGTCTTCTATTGACTGCACTTCTGACTCCTGGTCTTCATTCAACATATCTGGTCCTCGGGTCTTAACTGTAAATCCCCTACACTGTGTTAAAACTAATGACCATTTTATCCAGCAATGTTCCAAAGACCTTGTGCTTTTTTGCAAACAAGGAAATCTGGGAGTTAACATGGTCAATATCACAAATTTGCCAACTTGACTATTGTCACAGAAAAGGTGCAAAATCTTAAATTGTACATTTAATTTGCATTTTATGTTACAACCTTTAAACTTATTTCTCAGGATTACGTTTTTTTATTTACATTTACGCATTTGGCAGACGCTTTTATCCAAAGCGACTTACATTGCATTCAAGGAACACATTGAATCAGTTCTTTCTTTCCCTGGGATCGAACCCATAACCTTGGTGTTGTAAGCACCAATGCTTACTGATTGAGCAACAGGAAAGCTCGACTTTGAATTGTTTTTTAAATTGGACTCAAGAGGTTTGAATTTGAACATGCTGCATATGAAACTATAGAAACATGGAGAAAGGTGGACTTTTCAATACCTTCATCTACAAGTATGGCAAGATTCCCATCTGGAGAGACTCCAAAACAGGTGACGTTCTTTGTGGTGGACACTGGTAAGGTTTCTGATTTGTTACTGAAGAGATAGGAAAAATATCGTCATTTATAAATGAGAATATTTTCAGCTCACAAACTCAGTTAAACTGGCTATGGAACCAGTGTGTTGGAACGTAATTAAATGGAGACACTCACTTTTTCAAATCAAAGACGGAGATGCGGTTTCCGACAGGAGTGATGATAGAATTCCCATCTTTAGAGAAGGACAGGTTCCCGTGGCGATAAAATGCCCCTAGTAAGTTGGAAAACTAGAAGGAAACGTGAACAAGTTGAAGTCAAACATTCGCTACCAGGTATACATATACACTATTTATATTTAAAATATATTCTACAATACTTTCAACAAAATCCAAAAATAACTAAAAACTAAGAAAGAAATACAAGTATTCACAAAAAGAACATCACGAATAAAATAATCATACCTTGTATGAAAACTTCATGATTTCTGAGATGTTAAGTTATGAACGATACATTAATCATAAAGAAAACCGTTGTGCACGTGAAAAACTCTAAATACATGAACGCACATGCATTCGAAATCACTTCCGGATCATTACCAAACTAAAAGCACCCAACCGTAGCACACAAAAGTCCCCCATTGTTTATCTCGAAAGGGGCTTGTGTGGGTGCATGTATGTATGTATGTATGTATATGGGTTGCTTTAGACGTAATATTTATTTTACATATAGGATATATTAAAATGATCATTTGTGGATGGTACACAACCAGCCTACTTATTATTGTTATTAATTATTATTGTTTATTATAATTCATAGCAAAACACGTATAGACATCCAACGCGAACGGTTCTGTAAGCCCCTGCTAATAAAACTAAATACAGTACGTAGTTGAGCAAAATCAATTACATTTTATGTTCGTGCAATATTATGTTACTGTCTAACATGTCCACCAGATGGCGGTTTGGCACGTTGCTAAAATCATTTTACATATAACACACAAAAAGGAAAGAAACAAATAATGCAAAGTTGTATTGACCTTTGTCATACACAATTTGAGACTGATTGTGTATATATATGAATAAAATGAATAATTTAAATGATGTTACATTCTTATTACCTATTATCCTGAACCCTATTCTGTTCTCCAGGGGAACTGAGATCTGACGTCAGCTTTTGATTAGCATATCTCCCTCTATATATTTCATGCTTGGGCATTAGCGCGCCACAGTACCGCAACGTAATTCAGCTAAAGACTTCAGACTCTAATCCGTCTACAAAGGTATGTGTTTTAGAGCTACGCATAGAAAAGAATTCTACTGGTATCACATTAACGATTGCTAAAAACGCACACCGTTATGCGTTTTTTTTATTGGACGTGCGAAATCGATCCTTTTCCAAATAATTTTGGAAAACATAGGATATGTATTTGTATTAGAAAACGTGTTGTGCTCAAAACATATTTATAACATTACAAATGGCAATAATAGCAAATACGCAAATGTTATTTTCAAGTCGATAACCCCAGTCGATCAAAGCGGTTAACCTATTTTCCTTTGTTAAGCCTCTTTGTGCTGCAAATGCATTAATAAGGATGTGACTCATTATGTAATTTGGCACATTTGCTCCCCTGTATCAAAGGGAGAGTAGGCTAATGCGTTATAACGCGTGGTTGGTGAAGAGGGCGTTAAAAGAAACGGCAGCATTGTGTGTTGGCTGATAAGGAGGTACAGGGCGGTGGTTTTTCCTGAATGCAATCACATTCTGTGAAATTCAGTCTAAATGGTCTATGTGACTATGCACACGAAAGAAACCGAGCTGAATGAGCAAAAGTCTGTCAGATTTTCACTGACCCAAAAAAAAAACTATATATGTGCAAAACAATCCGCTGAATCATCCTATTTACGCTACTCTTGCAATCTCAGCGTGGGAACGACTATTGTTATGTAAATATTCTTTTTTGCTGTCTCAGACGCCATTCAAAAAGGGTGCGGTTTTGTTCAGTGCTGTGAGGCACTGTCATGAAAATCAACGGGATGTGATGCAAATCGCCTCCGAAGGAACAATAGATTTCAAGAGCTTCATTGCCCCGGGTGTTTTAGCGAAGCTACTTTATCTCTCTCCGAATGACTTGAGTGCTTTTGCAGACTAGAAAGCATGAAAAAGAAATGACATTTTTATTCTCTTTTGTTCCTTAAGCAGACAACCGATCATGTCTGACAAACCAAACCTGGATGAGGTCACCAGCTTCGACAAAAGCAAGCTGAAGAAGACTGAGACTCAGGAGAAAAACCCACTGCCATCTAAAGAAAGTAAGAATTTCAGCACAAAATTGTCCTTTTTTGGCCACCTGGTATTACATAACTATAGTGAGCTGTGCTTGGAAACGTTGACGTCTATGTTCTTAGATTATAATTTGTTAATCTTCTCACAGAATGTTATCAAATGAGATTTAGAAAGACAAATGGTCGCAAAGATAAGGTGAATTTAAATTGAACTCTTCCTCCTTTGTCCACAGCCATTGAACAGGAGAAGCAGGCGTCCTCATGAAGACACAAGCTGCCATCATGCACTGCACACTCCCTTCCCTGCATTGCCTTTTCATTCACTTCTTTTAGCAGTATAACTTTGTAACCAAAATGTAAAAAAATGAAACCGTAAAAAGAAAATCTAAAGCTGCATTCCTGTCGGGTGGGATGTCCCCATCCCTCAAGCAACACCTAGATGTGTCTGGACCACCTCCCTAGTCAGCGATTGGGGGGGGGGGGGGGGAAAAAGCTTCTACTTCCAAGGAGCATGTGACATGGATTCATCTGGTACCCATGGTGGGCTATTTTGCTGTGGTTCGACTACGCCATCGGACATGGGGGCGTGGCTTAGTGGATATTCCCAAATATTCATCATCCGATTGAGGCATGGTTTTCTGTTGACAAGTGACCAGCTAACAAAGTTATGGCATTGTATTTTTTTCAAATTATAGGATAAACTGCACAATCTTGGATTTTTATGTTGGTAATGATTAACACCTTCTTGTTAGTGCTGCTTAAGTGAAATGCTTTTTTTATTGGTAAGAAAGAAGAGAAAAAAGCAAATTCAGTCTAGATGTGAAAACACTCCTAAGGACCGGGTGCTGTATTTTAATTGATGGTGCCCTTTTTATCGATGTGGTTTTGGGGTTGCTTTGTGTTGCACCCTGTCTTGGTTGTCTTATTGTACGGTTATCATCGTTCAAAATGTAAATTCAATGTGATTGCTTTCAGCTGTAGATCAATTTTTTTTTCTTGGGTTTTGTAAAAAGAAAAAAACTTCAGCAACCATGTTATATTGCCACAAACCATTTATCGATAATGGAACATTGAAACTGTTGTAATAAAAAACTTTGTTATCAGGATTTTTGCATTCAGTCTTATTTTATTGTCTTTGCCATATGCAAGATCTGAAAATAGGTAAAGTTCAGTGAGAACATTGACATTATTCAGTGTTCACCCTTAGTACATTGACCATCCAATTAGCTTGTGACCATGATCTGTTCTGGTGGGGATTTCTGAAGCCTGCCTCCAGCACCACGGATTAGTGTTTTCCTCTGAAACCTAATTACATTAGCATGGTGACACAGATTCCACATCAACACGTGTAGAACAAGCTTGAAAAAGTTGTAAAGTAAACAAAAACAACAGATATCAGAGGAGGACACCAAAGTGAAACCATTTTAAAAAGATCATGCTATTTCACTTTGGATCCATATCACAATTAGCTTTTCTTAATATTTAAAATTGTTAATCCACATCATAACTGTTATTTTCAGCATAACCCTCTATAATCTGTCTTCAGGGATAGCAAATAATATATATGTGATTAAAGAAGACAATTCAAATGGCTATGACTTCCTTGATGGAACAAGAATCTCATTCGCTGGTGATTTTTCTCCATTGTAGAACTGTGTTTGTTTGGCACACTTAACATCAGGATTGAAGCATGTGTCCTTGTAAGTGGATTGGTGTTAAGTCATTTACACTTAATATTAATCTCTTGGGAATGGAACTGGTTAGAAGGGGCTAGAAGATTCTTTGTGACCCTTTCATATCAAAGTGACAGCACAGGCAGATATGTTAATAAAGGTCCGCTTCATCTGCACCAACTATATTGTATAGTGCCAAAGTGAATGCTATGAAATGTATGATTACATGAGCACTTTCCAGGAGATCAACTTCAAATGTAAATATCTGAATGTTATGCGTTGAGACCTAATAGTCCTTAGGAATATGGAATACAGTATCAAGCCTCCTTTCTCGTAACTGTCTACCTTAATGTTACTGACATCTGTTGAGGCACAAACTCTAAGCTGCCCCACTGTGTGACCTCAGCAGAAAGCTACTGCCTGGCTGGCCCATTGATCGCTCCAGTGTGTCTCAACTAAAGCCAATGGGAGGCCATTTAGCTTTTCACAAGCCGTTGCACATAGAATTGTGGTTCAGTGCTCTTTCATGTCTCAGTGCTTGGCTCAGATAGACAAATGAAGTTGAGCCTTCAGGATGTTGGCTACTAATAAAGAGTGCATTAGAGAGGGGTTTGTTTTAACCCATCAGATATCATATTATTTTAAATGAGCAGATTTAACAGTTGCATGGTGAAAAAGAAAGTGTATGTGGAAAATAGATTTATAATTCTTATTAATTAGGGAAATAACAAAAGTGGCAAGTAAGAGTTATTTAAATATTTTCACAATCCATATTGTTACAAAGCAGCTTTACAGAAAATCTTAATCAGTGTTAGAAAAGTTACTCTGAAAATTAATGCATTTGTAAGGCGTACGAAAACCTATCCTTGGGATTCATCACTTACCGAGATGCAGCATGCTGTTCGACAGACACCTCACTTTAACAATTCAATTAAAAAAGGACTTTCCAGAGACACTGTGTTGAACACCTTTTAATACACATCTCCTTGCCTTCACCCCCTCTTCCACCACCCCTTCTCTCCAAATAGTGAAATGATCTCAAACTCACCCAACAGTCCATATGCTTTAATGTGAAAAATGATCATACAATGTTATACATGTTTGGTATCATTTGAAATGTCTGAGTGTGACTGGTACAAAGGTCTTATTCATATAAGAAGCAAACCAAAAGTGTTGAAGGTTAAAGAGTTTAGATGTGTCTGTCTTATTTTGGATGGGTTTGCCCCTCCCAAAGTCTTCCATGTTAATTGGTCTGTTCTCAAACCAAAAGGTCCATTGTTAACTCCAGTTTACATGTCAAAGAAGTGGCTGCCCTGGTCTGAGTCCTTAAGGGAGAGTTTCAAAATGCTCTTGGCCTTTTCTTTGGTCGGAGAAGTTCATAATGTTGAGTGAGCCTAGATCAGCCCGTAATGTTGAGTGTCTTTGGACACCCGACATTATGTATTTTCCTACATTCAGATATGCATCTTACTCTATTTCTGAGCATTCGATGGTTGTATTGATTGTCTTTAAATCAATGTAATTGGCACAATACATGTACGTGAATGTTAATAAATTGTTACGTTTGATTTGATTCTGTTTTACTCTGAAATTATTTACTTTAGTAGATCGCGTTGCATCCTGTGTGACCGCAAATCTGCATCCAGGGTTAAGTACATACTAAATCTCAGATTGAGTGGAGCATTGCGCACATCAGGTTAGATTCTAGATTCCTGACTAACTGCTTGGACGGGTGAGTTTGTGACCATGACATCCGCGTGGATTAGCCAACGTGAGACTCTGAGTGACACTGTGAACCGTACTTGTACTATGTGCTTGTAATATGTTAACACTGACGTTAACGTTTTAATTTTTATAGCATAATATAGTGTATTTAGCAATATAGAAATATACAGTAATATACAGTAGTACAATTTCTGTGCTTATTGGCATACATATTACTAGGGTTTTGGCAGTTTATTAGTACTCATAAAGCACATATTAATGCCTTATTTTGCATGACCATATTCTACATCTCTTAATCCTACCAAATTCCTACCCAATAACTTACTATTAATAAGCAGTAATTAGGAGTTTATTTATGCAAAAGTTACTTAACAAGGAGAACTGGACCTTAATCTAACATGTGACCTAATTATTAAATAGTAATATACTAATAGAATTTCCCTATATTTGTATTTAGCAGATTGGACCCACTTACAATTATAACAAAGCTGGTTGATAATATAGTTATATTTTGCGACAAAGTAAACAAAAAATGAAGGCAGCTGAGATATAGTATGCAATATAACGCTTTACGTGAGTGTACTGTACGTAAAACACAGTGGTTAATTTGTCTACATAATGTATATTTAGCAGCCATGACACTTTGCAATAATTCTATCATTGCTACTTTCCAACGCATTACATCTGTTGATCACTGTGATTTCCTATAAGGAAACAGAGGCTTTAAACAGAAACAGAGGCTTTACTGTTTCCACAGCAACCTGACTACAAGAGAAAGTATGTGTTGTAGTCACTTTCTGTCAGACACGAGACGGCGACGGATTCAATTGCAAGTGAATGATTTATTGAACAGAAAGTGATAGTCGGTGATAGTCCGGATCCGGCTGGCGGCAGTGCAGGGACTCAATGGGTTCGGTGATGGTAGTGCGGTGCAATATCCAGATCGGTGGTGGTGAGTGGGAATCCAGGAACACGGGAACACAGGAAGACGGAAACACGGAGACTCAGGACCACAGGAGAGACGGCACGGGCGCACATGGAGAACAATAACACTGCAACATGGTGAAGGTGGAGGGGAAACTAAATAGGTGAAGCCGATGGAAAACAGGTGAGATGGCTGATGAGCTGAGTGGGTGATCAGCGACCACGCCTCCCACACACTCGCATACACACACAGGCAGTAATTAGGAGACAACGAATTTGTGAACCGTGACAGTACCCCCCGGTGGCTCCTCCTGCAACACAGAACTAGACACAGACAAACGGGCAGACACAAGACAAGAGGCATGGCACTGATCACTCCAACCCGTGATGGTGTTGCGTCCCCAGTCAACCCTGGGGTTGTGCTTGGATAGCCAGGGATGACCGAGGACGACCGGTGCCGAGGGGGAGTCAGTTATGAAAAAGTCAATGGTTTCAATGTGGTTACCTGCGGAAGTGAGTTTGAGGGGTATGGTCTTAAGAGAAATGTCCGGTAGTCTCTGGCCGCCGAGGGCGTTGACGGCGATGGGATGAGGGAGGGGTTCAGTGGGTATCTTGAGGTGGCGTGCCAGTGTGTGATCCATCAGGTTGCCCTCGGCTCCAGAGTCCAATAGTGCTCGACAGTGATGAGATGAGTGAACCCATTGGAGTCTTACCGGGAGGAGCGTAGCAAAGGAGGATGTGTTGGTTGAGATGGTGCCCGTCAGTAACCTTCCCTCTACTGGCGGGCGCTGGCTTTTGCTGGGCAGCGGGAGATGAAGTGCCCCTCTCCCGCACAGTAAATGCAGAGCCCTTGTGCTCTGCGGCGTTCCCTCTCCTCCCGGGAAAGCCAAGCTCGACCAACCTGCATGGGCTCGGGGTCGAAGGTGGGGCTGACTGCGTCAGGGTGGCGGGTGGGGAGCATCACGGAGGGTCCTGGAGCTGCCGACTGGAGGGACCGAAGCCTGCCCCTCTCCAGCCGGGTGTCCACCCGTAGTGCGAGCTCAATCAGTCCGTTGAGCCCCGTGGGAAGGTCCAAGGTGTAAATCTCCTGTTGGACGCGGTCAGCCAGCCCATGCAGGAACCTGTCCCACTGCGCCTCCTCGTTCCAGTTGCAACCGGCCGCGAGTGTCCGGAACTCAATGGAATACTCGGATACCGAGCGGTTACCCTGCCGGAGATCCGATAGTTGACGTGCTGCCTCACGGCCGACTGCGGACCTGTCGAATACTCTCCTCATCTCGTCCGAGAAGGTCTGGAACGAGGAATAGCATGGATCGGTCTTCACCCACACCGCCGTACCCCATTTGGCTGCCTGCCCCGAGAGCAGCGTTATCACCAAGGCCACCTTGGCCTGTTCTGAAGCGTACGTCTGCGGTTGTAGAGAGAAAAACACCGAACATTTAGTTAGGAACGGTCGGCATCCCTCTGGTTCCCCGGCGTAACGTTCCGGGGGCGGGAGATGTGGTTCCTGCTGCCCTGCGGGGCGGCTGATGGTGGGAGGAGCCGGCGGTGGGTCTGGCACAGCGGGAACAGACAGTTGTTGGATCCGTGTGGTGAGCTCGGACACCTGCACTGCTAACGCTTGCATGGCGCGCCCGGTCGCCATGTTGCTTGAGACGAAATCCTGCCAGCCGGGGTCGCTCGCTGAATCCATGGTGATGATGTTATTCTGTCAGACACGAGACGGCGACGGATTCAATTGCAAGTGAATGATTTATTGAACAGAAAGTGATAGTCGGTGATAGTCCGGATCCGGCTGGCGGCAGTGCAGGGACTCAATGGGTTCGGTGATGGTAGTGCGGTGCAATATCCAGATCGGTGGTGGTGAGTGGGAATCCAGGAACACGGGAACACAGGAAGACAGGAAGACGGAAACACGGAGACTCAGGACCACAGGAGAGACGGCACGGGCGCACATGAAGAACAATAACACTGCAACATGGTGAAGGTGGAGGGGAAACTAAATAGGTGAAGCCGATGGAAAACAGGTGAGATGGCTGATGAGCTGAGTGGGTGATCAGCGACCACGCCTCCCACACACTCGCATACACACACAGGCAGTAATTAGGAGACAACGAATTTGTGAACGTGACACTTTCAAAGTACTGTATGTATTATAAAAATTTGCATGAGTCTATATGTTTGGTATAATTTTGCATTGTCTCTGTATGTAAGACTTCAAGGCAACTGAATCATATCTATAAATATCTTTAAATAACCAAACAAAATATAACATAGTTTCATAGTTATATTCGTCAATTTAACTGTCTTAACAATGGTTACAATTTTCAAGATTGCTAGGTGCTCTGCTTGTATTTCAACGACCATCATCAGTTCCAGAAACACCACTGCAAATGGCAATGTTCTTTAACACAAATCATACAATTAATAGACTAATGTGACATTTGCATTGCTATGTTGCAGAACCTCGCTCAATATCATTCCTGTGGTTTCTTTTGTTCGACTTGCTATAGCTTCCCTTTTGAGCAAGAGACACCAACTAAAATAATGTGGTACCTCGAGATACTAAATTAATCCGTTCCGAGGCGGCCTTCGTATAATGAGTTTTTTGTATCTTGGAACAGATTTTACATGTAAAATGGCTAATCCGTTCCAAGCCCTCCAAAAACACCCCATTAAATTTCATAATAAAGCTAAATTGACCCATAAACAATGAAATAATGTAAAATGTCGAAGCTTACCTTTTCGAGTGAGGCTATCTCCGAAAGTGGCGGCAGAGGAGGAGGAGGAAAAACGGCAGATAACGTATGTACGTACGTACGTACGTACGTACGTACACTTAACTTTACGAAAACACATAAAAAATGTAAAGTTCCCTATCAGTCAGTCACGTTCGACGTTACATCGGACTGACGTCATGGGGTCTCGCTTGGGAGCCCAATCACCTCCCAATATAACTAAACGCGCCAATGAACATTGGCTAGTGAGATTTGCATGCCGAGTCCCGCCCCACCCGGCTTCCGGGTATAAATAGGACCGGCATCGCTCACTTCATTCATACTTTTGCTTCGGAGCCGAGCGGTTGTAAGCAGCCGTTCATTCTGATCACCTTCAAAGAGCGCGTTCTTTTCCGGCTGGAAATACGGTGCGACAGCGGTGGTGCGCGTCTTCCCAGCAACGTGTTCCCCCCTGTGTGCCTCGGTTGGAAGAGCAGTTCCTCTAAAAGAGCAAAACGCGGACGATCAGCGTCTTTTTCAAGATGCCTTTTCGTCCGTGTGTTTCTGGTCGTTTCCTGACCTCATCTGACGGCCATGAGCGCTGTTTCTCGTGTCTGGGCAGACAGCACGCTGAGAGAGCGCTTGTGGATGGTTCATGCTCTCATTGCGGGGGCATGACCATGTCGGTGTTGCGGTCGCGGCTCGCCCTCTGTGATACAGAGGTTCGAGCGCCCTCTGCTGCTACCCATATCCCCTCTGCTTCTCATGGTAGAGCTGTGGGGTTGGTTAGCACTCTGGGAGACCTGAGGGTTACAGTGGGAGCTACCTCGTCGGGCCAGCCCCTACGAACCTCCCACTCCTCTTGCACACCGTGTGCCGTCGAGCTGCCAGATGAGCCGCAAGGTCCCCCACGTGAGGTGCCTCGGGTCTCGTTTGGCGCGCCGGATGAGGATCGGATGTCGATCGCTGCATCGGAGAGTGGGCTGTCATCCTCGGGTGAGGAAGCCGAGCAGCGCCCCTCGGGCGTCGCTGCTCGTGTGGAATCAGATCGGGAGATGATGGCCATGCTTTCCCGGGCTGCCGCGGGCATTGGGCTCGAGTGGAACCCTCCACCGTCGCCCGAGCGCTCGCGGCTGGATGATTGGTTTCTGGATGATTGGTTTCTCCGGTGCCTTTCTTCCTGGAAGTGCATGAGGAGGTCAGTAAGTCGTGGAAGGCACCTTTTACTGCCCGAAGCCGCTCTCTGGTCTCCTCCGCTCTCACTACCCTCGATGGCGGGGCTGCCAAGGGTTACGCGGACATTCCCCAGGTGGAGCGTGCAGTTGCGGTGCACTTGTGCCCGCAAAATGCTGCCACCTGGCGCAATCGTCCGCGCCTCCCGTCCAAGGCGGGTAAGACGACGGCAGCCCTGGCTGCCAAGGCTTACAGCGCCGCTGGACAGGCAGCTTCTGCCCTGCATGCCATGGCCATCCTGCAGGTCCATCAGGCAAAAGCTCTTAAAGAGCTGCACGAGGGTAGCTCTGAGCCGGGGTTGATGCAGGAACTGCGCACGGCGACTGACTTCGCCCTCCGGGCGACTAAGGTCACGGCGCGGGCCCTCGGCCAGACGATGTCCACACTCGTGGTCCAGGAGCGCCATCTCTGGCTGGACCTGGCTGAGATGAAGGACACCGACAAAGTTCGCTTTCTCGACGCCCCCGTCTCCCAGGCTGGCCTCTTCGGCGACACCGTCGTGGACTTCGCTCAGCAGTTCTCGACGGTGCAGAAGCAGACTGAGGCGATAAGCCACATCTTGCCCCGGCGGGATTCTGCCAAACCGCCGCGGGCTGTCCCTCAGCCTGCTCGCCGCCGAGGGCGCCCTCCTGCGGCTGCAAAGGGTCCGGCCGGACCGGAGACCTCCCGTCCGGCCCCTCGCCCCCGCAGGAAGGCGACGCAGCCCGTCCAGACCGCTAAACCCTCCAAGAAAAAATCGAAGCGGCCCTGAGACGGGCGACCCAGAGATGGTAGGACCTGCTCGTTCCCAGGAGCTGGTGAGGGCACCACTCCTTCCCCCGGAGGAGGGCCGGGCGGAGAATCTTTTGTTTCTTTCTGTTCCGCCACTGGCCCCAGGGCCAGTGGTACCCACATTTTCAATAAAAGAGCAGTTTCCTCCATCTCTGGGTCATACTCGGTCCAAGCTGACAGTGGGCGACGCACTGCTTCCCCCCTCTCAGCCGACCTCTCTTTCGCCACGGACAGGGAGTGGGCAGTCCCAGGACGCGCTGCCTCCTTGCCCCTCCCTTCCAGGCCCCTCACGGGGGCTATGGAGCCAGGTAAGTGCACCACACGCACTGCCATGACTCCAGGACGCCATGCCTCCTGGGTTGGGCCTCAGAGCTCCCTGCTGCCCCCCCGCGGGTTCGTCGGTCGTCCCCTTGGTGCCTCTCGAACGGAGTTTGGGTGCCTGGTTAGTGCTTCCCACTCCGTCTCGTTGGCTCATTCGGACAATCAGACTCGGCTATGCGATTCAGTTCGCCAGGCGGCCCCCCAGGTTCAGCGGCGTTCTGACTACCTCAGTGGAAAGCAAGGACGCCCCTGTACTTCGGGAAGAGATCGCTGTCCTCCTGGCGAAGGGCGCGATCGAGCCTGTCCCTCCAGCCGAGATGGAGTCGGGGTTTTACAGCCCCTACTTCATCGTTCCCAAGAAAGGTGGGGGTTACGGCCTATCCTGGACCTGCGTGTCTTGAATCGGACCCTACACAGGCTTCCATTCAAAATGTTAACGCAGAGACGTTTGCAGCAATCGACCTGAAGGACGCGTACTTTCATGTCTCGATTCTCCCTCGTCACAGACCGTTTCTTCGCTTTGCGTTCGAGGGTCGGGCATACCAGTACAAGGTCCTCCCCTTTGGTTTGTCCCTGTCTCCCCGCGTCTTCACCAAAGTCGCGGAGGCTGCCCTTTCCCCCCTCAGGGAGATGGGAGTCCGCATCCTGAATTATCTCGACGACTTGCTCATTTTGGCACAGTCGCGGGATCGGGTGTGCGAGCACAGGGACTTGGTGCTCAGACACCTCAACCATTTGGGGCTTCGGGTCAACTGGGAGAAGAGCAAGCTCTCCCCTGCGCAGAGCATCTCTTTTCTCGGTTTGGAGTTGGACTCGGTCTCCATGTCAGCACGTCTCACCAACGAACGTGCACAGTCAGTGTTGAACTGCCTGAAAGTAGTCAGGCGGAAAACAGTGGTCCCACTGAAACAGTTTCAGAGGCTCCTGGGGCATATGTCATCCGCAGCCGCTGTAACACCGCTCGGATTGATGCATATGAGACCACTTCAACACTGGTTACGGGACCGAGTCCCGAGGTGGGCTTGGCACCAAGGCGCATTCCGTGTGGCAGTCACACCGGCTTGTCACCAGACGTTCGGCCCTTGGCAGACCTTGCTTTTCTACGGGCCGGAGTTCCCCTAGGGCAAGTGTCCAGGCATGTTGTTGTTACAACAGATGCCTCCACCACGGGCTGGGGTGCCGTGTGCATCGGGCATGCTGCCTCGGGCTCCTGGACAGGACCCCGGCGGCAGTGGCATATCAACTGCCTCGAGTTGCTAGCGGTACACCTTGCCTTGCGCCGGTTCCGACCGTTGCTGCAGGGCAAGCATGTACTGGTCCGCACGGACAACACATCGACCGTGGCGTACATCAACCATCAGGGTGGTCTACGCTCCCGTCGCATGTCGCAACTTGCCCGCCACCTCCTCTTTTGGAGTCAGCATCGGCTCAGGTCGCTGCGTGCCGTTTACATTCCGGGCGAGCTCAATCGTGCAGCCGATGCGCTCTCACGACAGCTCACGTTCCCAGGAGAATGGAGACTCCACCCCCAGGCGGTCCAGCTGATCTGGAGTCGATTCGGGGAAGCGCAGGTAGACCTGTTTGCTTCCCGGGAATCCTCCCACTGCCAGTTGTTTTTTTCCCTGACCGACGGGACCCTCGGCACAGATGCACTGGCACACAGCTGGCCCCGGGGCCTACGCAAATATGCGTTCCCCCCAGTGAGCCTTCTTGCACAGACCCTGTGCAAGGTCAGGGAGGACGAGGAGCAGGTCTTGTTAGTTGCGCCATACTGGCCCAACCGGACCTGGTTTCCAGAACTCTCACTCCTCGCGACAGCCCCTCCCTGGCGCATTCCCTTGAGGAAGGACCTGCTTTCTCAGGGACAGGGCACCATTTGGCACCCGCGTCCAGATCTTTGGAACCTCCACGTGTGGTCCCTGGACGGGATGCGGAAGACTTAAGTGCCCTACCAGCGGCGGTGGTAGACACTATCACTTCGGCTAGAGCCCCCTCTACGAGGCTGGCATATGCCTTGAAGTGGAGTCTATTCTCTGAGTGGTGTTCTTCCCGGCGGGAAGACCCCCGGACTTGCCCGATCAGCTCTGTGCTTTCCTTCCTTCAAGGTGGGTTGGAGCGGCGGCTGTCCCCCTCTACCTTGAAGGTATACGTCGCCGCCATTGCAGCTCATCATGTTCCCGTCAATGGCAGGTCTCTTGGAAAGCACGACCTGGTCATCAGGTTCCTGAGAGGGGCCAGGAGGTTAAATCCTCCTAGGCCGCCCCTCTTTCCTTCCTGGGACCTCTCTGTCGTTCTCTCAGGCCTACAGAGAGCTCCCTTCGAGCCCCTCGAGTCAGTGGAGCTCAAGATCTTGTCTCTCAAGACAGTGCTCCTGACTGCACTCGCTTCCTTTAAGAGGGTAGGGGACCTGCAGGCATTTTCGGTCAGTGAAACGTGCCTTGAATTCGGGCCGGCCTGGTCTCACGTTGTCCTGAGGCCCCGGCCTGGATATGTGCCCAAGGTTCCCACCACTCCCTTTCGGGATCAGGTGGTGAACTTGCAAGTGTCTGACGCCAGGCCCAGTACTCGCGTGCTTGCCCCAGTGGTCAGCCCTTGTACTGGACTAGATGCCCATGTGACGAGATTCCCTCTTGGTAATCCCATATGTGTACACTCCACGGTACGGTTTCCCTCTTGGTAAACCTGTGTCTTTCCCTTGGCAGTTCTGTTCTGCCAGTCTCTTTGGTACGCGCTCCTCCCTGGGGTAGGACCTACCATGGAGACTTACATATGTCATACTGCCCCTCGGGTCAGTCCATATGTGTCCTACCGCACATTACCTCCCCCTTGGGCAGGGTGTGGTCTCCGTAGCGTCTGTACGCTCGCCCAGCGTTGATAACTAAGCGGGTCGAGCTGATCTGCGGAATTGAGATCCGAAGCTCTCTTCCCTGTGAGGCTCACGCAGGAACAGCAGCTTAGTCCTTCCTCACGTTGGCCTTCCCCTCCATCCCGATTGGCGTGGAGGCCTAAGTCGGCCTTCGCGGGGCGCTGGGTAGGTTACGTCCGCAGAGGCAGTTGTCCTTGGCACGCCACTGCTTGCCAACATCTGCATCTCCGATTCTCGTAACACGGCCAGTGCCTGTGGCGCTTTCCATAGGGACCCCATGACGTCAGTCCGACGTAACGTCGAACGTGACTGACTGATAGGGAACGTCTAGGTTACTATTGTAACCCCCGTTCCCTGAAGGAGGGAACGGAGACGTTACGTCCCCCGGCCACAGGCCTGAGCCACCGCTGAGACCGGGATACACTCTCGGCTCCTCAGCAAAATATGAATGAAGTGAGCGATGCCGGTCCTATTTATACCCGGAAGCCGGGTGGGGCGGGACTCGGCATACAAATCTCACTAGCCAATGTTCATTGGCGCGTTTAGTTATATTGGGAGGTGATTGGGCTCCCAAGCGAGACCCCATGACGTCAGTCCGACGTAACGTCTCCGTTCCCTCCTTCAGGGAACGGGGGTTACAATAGTAACCTAGACGTTTCGGTTGCGGAGTGGCTGAGCTAAAGCACGCCAACACGTACGTATAGAAGATGCATGATGGGAGGGATGCTGTCCAATTAGAGAGAAGGATCTCATGGCTTGGCTAGCATCAGGAACCAATGGGAGAGCAGGAGGGTGGTTGCAAATCTACTATAACTAAGATGGCGGCGTGCGGCGCGAGTTTCAAAATTGTTATGGGGCGAATCTCGGACTTTCAGAAACCTTTCGTATCTTGAAAACTTTACGGATGTAGAGCAGTAAAATTATTCGTCTTTGCTTTCGTAACTTGGATTTTCCGTAAGTTGAGCCTTTCGTATCTTGAGGTACTACTGTATGTGTAATAATGACCACAACCACAGCCTAGATGCTTTGCTCAATCATTGGCCTACACAGTAAAATGTATTGGTGTACTACTTATGTTTTTATCTGTAAACTTTAAGAATAAAATCTGTAGAGAAATGGCTAATGACCATTCTTGGGTCTAAAAGATGGCCATGAAATAAATAACATTTTTGCCAGTGTTACCGAGTTCAGACCTAGGGGATATCTGTGCCAGCAGCAAATGATTCACATGCAGGATGCACAGTGAATCAGCAAAAAAACTGTGAAAAACACAAAGAGATGTTATCTTTTCATCAGTTTATTAATGAGGTAAGTAATGGAATTTTTTAAATTTAACATTTCCAGCTCAACAAAGTGCATTTGGAAAATAAAATTGTACAAACAAACAAATCCCAAAACAAATATCTTCTACACATTTGGCAAGAGAGAATACCACACGTAGACATATCTAACTCTAAAACATACTTAAATCTAATAACATACAACACAGACACTTTCGTCTGATAAAACATCTCAGTAAAATTTTTACTCTTGTGAAACAGAGATTAGAATTAATTTTACAATGCTTTTATAATCCTCTGCAGATTAAGACTTTTAGACGTAACTCAAAACCAACTCAAAACTCTTTATATTAAACTCTTGCACATTTCTGTTTGCATAAGTACAATGAAAAATGTATGTATTTATTTAATACATTCACACCTGAGAAAAACAGAAAGAGGTAATTTAGTACCTTTACTATTATCTTTTCGCAATGCCAGTCAGTTTATTACTGAGCCCCCAGCCAGGAGGAAGCTACTCTCTTGTGTCTTTCACAAGCGCATCCACCGCCATCTAATGATGTGGTGGTGTAATGTCACGAGAAATTGTTTTAACTTTCTTAGAAAAGTTCTTAGATTGCATTTTAAAAGATTTATGGGCAGTGGCTGTTTTAAGTAAAATATTAAGAATGACTGGCATTTTCTCAACCTATTACACTCTCCCCTGCTTTTAGAAATGTCTCCAGACATCAGAACTAAACTAATTAGGATGTTACTGTATATTTGTCAAGTAAACTTTAAAGCTGTTAGTTAATCAATGTATGTAGGTGTTAAATCCCGATCTACCCTTTCGATAGTTTCGCTGTAGGTTCTTAGAATCATTATTCCTGTCATTAATCATTAGAATCCTGCTCACTTGTGTCTTTCTTGTTCAAGTGATTTTGCCTCTTTCATGTTGATTTCTGGGGAGCACCAGAGTTATGTTTATTACAATTGGCAAGTCATTTACAGGTAAGAGTAAGTTTCAGTGCAACATGCAAGTAGTTCGGTCACCTGTTTCTGCTTGCACTCGATGCACGGGTCCATCTCCAACTACTTCTACCACACAATGAACTTTTGTTTTCCAATAGGCACAGAGTTTGCCGGGTCCGCCCCGCTCAGAGAGGTTGCTAACAAGCATATGATAACCGGGGTAAAGCACAACTCCTTTAACACCTCTCACAGTTTCTTTTTCCTTTTGCTGAGCACCTTTTACTCTTCTCTGAAGCAGTCTTGTATGCCTCCTGCATCCTAGAAGCCCTAGAATGCAGGAAAAAGTCTAGAAATCTTTCTGCAAACAATTGCGTGTTTGTTTTTGTTGCTCAGGTTCGAAGTCAAAGAATAAGTCGATGGGTAAATGTGGTACTCTGGCAAAGAGAAGAAAGAATAGAGAATAGCCTGTAGCTTCATGCCTGGTACAGTCATAAGAATGGGCTATGTGTAGTAGATTATCTTTCCACTCTGACTTCTGTCTTTCTGACAGGGTACGAAGCATCTGGAGAAGGGTTCTATTCAAACGCTCAACAGGATTCTCCTGAGGCTGGTAGAGGGTTGTTCGTGAATGAGAGATTCCAGCCAGCAGTTCAAGCCTATGAAACAAGTTGTTCTCAAACTCCCGACCCAGATCATGATGAATCTTTTTAGGATACCCAAAACGTGGAATAGAAAAAGTCAAAGAAAAACTTCTCTGCTACAATTTTTCCTGATTTGTTTTGAGTTTGCAATTTTCAATTTCACGTTGTATGAAAGGCCAATACAACCTCCGCCTTGCTAAATGAATGACTTATCCCATACAGCCTTGGAGGTACGCACTTCCTTGGTCAAGAATTGAGAACCATGAGTACCCCCCAAGGTTATCAAGCAGATCTTAGATGTGGGGCAGTGGGTGGCGATCAGGGATGATCTTACTGTTTAGGCCATGAAAGTCAATACATAAACGTAAACTCATGGCCGTTTTTCTAACACAAACAAGTCAAGTCAAGTCAAGTCACCTTTATTTATATAGCGCTTTTTACAATGTAGATTGTTTCAAAGCAGCTTTACAGGAAAAACAATATAAACAAAGTTTGTTTGGCTGAACAGAAGCCCCAAAAGAGCAGGCGAATCAATACAATTGATGAATTTTAAGTGTTAAGTTTCCCCAACTGAGCAAGCCATAGGCGACAGCGGCAAGGAAAAAAACTCCGGCAGGTGACGTAACGAATGAAGAATAGAATGGAGAAAACCTTGGGAGAAACCAGGCTCAGTCGGGGGACCAGTTCTCCTCTGGCCAAAGCCAAACAGTACATGATTATTATATTGACAACAATTCAAGTCCAATATGAAGTCCAATTTGGTCCGGTTGGAGATGGGTTCATGATCGTCACAGGGGAGGGTCTAGTAGAGTCACGGTCTCCGCAGACACTTCAGGGTAGTGCTGTGCTCGTGTCCAGGTCCTTCATCTGATCTGGATACGGCCCGGATCCGGCTGACCACGGTAACCTCGGAATAAACAGAGAACAATATCAGCGTAGATGCCATTCTTCTTCTGATGTATCGAGTACATCAGGTGTTATGGGAATGTTCTCGGTTCCGGCTTATCTAAATTAGGCAGCCTAACAATCATTTTACATGATTTGGATTAAAATGTATGTATAATGTGTTATGTGTATGCCAGGTTGAAAAGATGTGTTTTTAGTCTACATTTAAACTGACAGAGTGTGTCTGCTTCCCGAACTGTATTAGGAAGACTGTTCCAGAGTTTAGGAGCTAAATAGGAAAAGGATCGACCGCCAGCAGTTAACTTTGATATTCTAGGTATTATAAGCTGGTCAGTATTTTGGGATCGCAATAGACGTGAAGGACTATAATGTGTTAGGAGATCGCTCAAGTACTGGGGAGCTAAACCATTTAATGCTTTGTAAGTAATTAGCAAGATTTTAAAATGTATTCGGTGATTAATAGGAAGCCAGTGCAGGTTTGACAGAACTGGGCTAATATGCTCATATTTCCTGGTTCTAGTAAGAACTCGAGCTGCTGCATTTTGGACCAGCTGGAATTTGTTTATTAAGCGTGCAGGGCAACCACCTAGTAGAGCATTACAATAATCTAGCCTTGAACTCATGAACGCATGAACTAACTTTTCCGCATTTGTCTTAGAGAGCATATGTCGTAATTTAGATATATTTTTAAGATGGAAGAATGCCGTTTTACAGATGCTAGAAACATGGCTTTCAAATGAAATGCACGGGAGGGGAGGAACAGCAGGGGACAACAACAGGGGAGGAATAAGGTGAGGTGGACTTCCTTATCCATCCATGATCAAGTAGATTTTGCACATACTCTTTTACCTCGCAATGTAAGGGTTTTGGAATTGCATTGTGAAACTTCTGGACTGGTGTGTCATCAGTAAGTCTAATCTTATCATCATCTTGTCATCATCTTTGGCATAGACGTCCGACTGGTCAAATAACATGCTTTTCACAATCTTTTGTCAACAGGAGGATTCAATTTTCCTTCAGTTGTCTGTTCATCAGTGCACAATGGAGCTGAAAACAAGTGGGTTGTGTTCCGAGGTTTTGGCTCCACAGCTTATGGAGGAATGTTTGACTGGTTTATGATCAAGTATATCAAGGGACATCAACTAAAGCTGGAAACATTTCTAGTCCCTCAGGGCAATGATTATCTGGGCTAGGCTGAAACATCACTGTACCTCTACTGTACCATCCTCCAACTCTACACTGAACTTCACGGAAGTTCAGTATAGAATCTTGCCTGCCAGGATCTCTACCCCCTTCTTGCTGAGGCATGCATTAATCTGCAGCATCTGCAGAGGTGTAATAGTCTGGAGCATGAAGACTAAGGCTGATTGACACTTAAAGCCTAAGTATTTCAGTCACATTAACATTGTGATTTTGATCCATATTTGCTTTAATTATTTCTGCAATCACATTACTAATCATATTACATTTTTGTCTCTTATGTGGGAGCAAAAAAATCTCTTCAATCCATCAGTAGTGAGGTAATCTTTATTAACCAACATCTCTCTGAATGTATCAGGTTTTGTTTTGTATAGGGCACCTCTGATAATTTCACACTCACTGAAACCCTCCTTCAACCCCTCATCAACTTGCTTACAGAAACAATTGAACAATTGAAAGACATCACAACCTACATCATAAATTTGACCACCATGTAACAAATTCTCTGCATGGTAACGAAGAAGCAACATCAGTCTATGGCCTTGGTGCAACATCGACTATGGCCTTGGTGCAGTACCACTTAAGATGGCAGGTTTGGGCATGGCTGGCATTTGTGTAGCACTATTCGATACAAGTACAAGTGATCACGGCAGGAAGGTCTGTGTGGATGTCTCTTTCCATGGGTGGTTGATAAGTGTGAATAGGTTAATCTTGATCGACAGGAAGGAGTCATCTGTGTGATGGCTTCAACATGTTCAAGAGTCACGTCCCCAACCACATTGGCAGACCTTGCATCTGGAACTCGAAACATCCAGGAAGTCATTGAAGTAGAGAAGTTGACTCATACCTTCATCTTCCATTGCTTTTAGATTCTCACTTCGTATATAATCAACAATCAAGTGGTACAGTTCTGAATCACCAAATTCAGGGAGAGTGGAACTCTCCTGACCATCTTCAGTGAACTGTGATAGCAGACATAACTGGCTAAATGTTAAAGTTCCTTTTGAATTTGGAACATAATAATTTGCCTTAGAATAGCAGTAGCCATCTTGACTTGTCACCTTTAGCTCTCACTCTCTGGATGACTCAATTCAGCAGCCTTCCCTGAAGCTCTAGACACAGGATCTTTACGTCACATTTGCTACTTCTGTAGTTTGCTGGTAAGGCATTTCCCAAACAAGCCAGCAATTGTTACCGCCCTCAAACCTAGGGGATATCTGTACCGGCAGCAAATGATTCACAGGCAGGGTGCACAATGAATAAACTGTGAAAAACACAAAGATACCGAGAAGTTATCTTTTCGCAGTGGCAGTCAGTTTATTACGGATATAAGTAATTAAATTCAACATTTCCAACTCAACAAAGTGCATTTGGGAAATAAAATTGTAAAAAAAAACTTTCCAAAACAAACATCTTTTACACATTTGGCATCCGAATGTATGCAACATATATTTTTAAACATATTTATATGCATACCAGCATTTTAAAACTTCAGATAGTACAAGGACAATTTTAACGACAGAGAACTAAAAGTGTTAAAAGTAAAAGAGAGTACCACATCTCCACTACTTTCATCAGATGAAACATCTCAGTAAAATATAACTCATACATGAAACACATCTATTAGAATTTACTTTAAAATGCTTTTATAATCCTCCACGGATTAAGACTTCCACATTTCTGTTTGCATAAATACAATGAAAAATGTATGCATTGATGTAATCTGTTCATACCGGTGAAAAACACAAAGAGACCAAGAAGATATCTTTTAGCAGTGGCAGTCAGTTTATTACTGAGACTGCCAGCCAAGAGGAAGCTACTCTCTTGCATCTTTCACAAGCACATCCGACGCCATTTACTGATGTGGTGGTGTAATGTCATGAGAAATTGTTTTAACTTGCTTAGAAAAGTTAAAACATTGCATTTTAAAAGATTAATGGGGTGGCTGTTTTAAGTCAAATTTTAAGAATGAATCGCATTTTCTCAACCCATTACACCAACAACATATGCATCACAAATATTTTCTTATATTATAGTAGTTGTTTCACAAGTGAGATATTGTTTTGGAGTGCTCCTGAAACGTGAAATAAAAATTCACATGCTGAATACGATTCACATGCTGATTGTGAACAATTAACCTGTGCATGCTGGTGACATATACACTGTAAAATGTTATGACAATTTATATTTTTACATTGCTTTAATTCATCAAAATTAGTTAAGCTATTTTCAACTTTTTTAAGTTAAATTAGATTTTAAATCAGTTTAATGTAATTAATGTTATACATAATCATCCAAGCTGATTGTACTTAAAAAGTAAGGCAGTAACTTTTCTTTTTAGTGTGCAAATTATGTCATGACAACATTCACTGGCTGATATGTCACCGTAAGCGCATGTGCAATCCTACTAGCTTCACTAGAGTTCCATTGTCATGTCTTGTCGACGTGTTGTTGTTTTGGTGCGTCTGGCATTATTTTGAAAGCTGGCCATGTGCTCCACTGTCATTGTGGTGTTCTCCTCACCCCCTTGTTATTCCATTTTCCCGATCACTCACTGATCTCACCTGTCTTTGATTAGATTTCCTCATTTACTCCTGATTTTATTCATCTTGTGTTCGCTGTCTTGTGTCAGATTGTTGTGTATGTACACATAGTGCTCAGGCCAATCTAGATTTCAGCTTGCCTTCCTTCCCATTCCAAGAAATCCGACTTCTCACTCACTAGCTCCTCATTCTTCACCCGGCAAGTCGTCCCGCCCCGCCAAATGCCCCGATCTGTTTATTTCTCTATACCTCTCATTCTTTCTGGGCCTATGACATCAGCTGCCAGCACCCCCTGCAATTATTTATTTCTGTTAATCCTCCAGCCCATTGCGAGCCTGAACCCATGTGAACAGTCCTACGCCTTACGACAGGGAATCAAATTCCTATTGGGAATTTCTATTTCTATTTTTTTCTATTTCTATTTTTACTGCAGGACCACCATTACGCCAAATTTCTATTTTTATTATTTTTCTATTTCTATTTTTACTGCAGGACCACCATTACGCCAAAGGTCATGAACATTCTAACCTTACTCACCAGTAAGGCCTGTGAGTGGGGTACTACTGTCTGGGATGCACAAGAACCCTTTTGTCACTATTTTAAAGACTTTTGAGAGAAGATGATTAAACTGTTTGATCGTTCTTAAGGGGAGATGTGGCAGCTTCCAGGCTATTGCAGGAGGGCAGACTTGCTGTCCAATTCTTGACCATGGCAGCCTCCTGCAACTGGAATGAGGGGCCCTTTGTGCCGGGTTTCTTGAGCGTCTGGATCACAGCATCCAGGGTGAGATTGCCAGTCATGAGCTGCCCTGTGACCTGAATTCCTGGATTGACTCTTTGTGTAGAAGAGCGAATACTATGTCGACAGCAGTGTCAGTCTGTTCACCCATCTTGGGGGCTGAGGGAGAACTTCTCCTCCAACCGTCATCACCTTTTACAATAGACTTTGAGCCCATGCAGCTGAGATGCCTCCTTCTCACACCTCAGGAGAAACAAGATTGCCTGGCTTGAGACTTATGTTTATAATGTGGAAAGCTTAGGCACTGTGCCATCAATTGCCCTTTAAAAGCCAAAGCCCATCAGTAAATCAGGGAATCCTGGTGTCCAGTCTCCATGGACAGTTGTTGAATGTTGAAGTTGTTTGATAGTTGGGCAACCCAACTGGCTGGTCAGCTTATCTCCACCATTAACCACACCACCCATCATGTTAGTCTATTTTTGTCTCAGGCAATCATGTTGAGCTGGTTATCAGCATTGAACTGTACCTGCTGAATTCCATGGGTTCTCCGGTCATCCTGGGGCATCTGTGGCTTGTGCAGCACAACTCTCATCTGGATTGGTCTGAGAACTCAGTGTTAGCCTGGAGTCAGTTGAGTCTAGAGTCT
Organism: Rhodeus uyekii; assembly: GCA_037043235.1. Lineage (NCBI taxonomy): Eukaryota > Metazoa > Chordata > Actinopteri > Cypriniformes > Acheilognathidae > Rhodeus > Rhodeus uyekii. The sequence continues at coordinate 951,442 of JAWRVZ010000014.1, forward strand.
TTTCTGGGTGCTGCCTCTTCTCCTGGGTCTGACCGCAGTCCTGGTATTTAGTTCTCTGTACCTTCTGTTCTTCCATAGGCCTCCACCGATTGATTGATTGAGCCCCCGCTGAAAGTCTTACATTTTTGTTGACTGCTTTTGACCTGTTGTGTGCCAAAAATGATAATTAAACTGAGCTTTGCCTTGCTTGCAGTTGAATCTAGTTAAGATTCCTGAAATCCATTGCATGAGTTGAGATTTGAAGGCAGGCTAAACAGATATGTCAATTTTGCTATAAGAAATGTTTAAAGTCGCTATGAATTGAAACTAGTGATAGATCTTTTGTTCTGTATTGTGATGTACATCTGAGTATAATGGTCTGGATTATCCAGAAAAAAATGGCTTTCTTTCTATGTATTGGTTGTTAATTGGATATGGAGATACATTCAAGTGAAAGCAGATGAAAACAAGTTTCCAGGGGTTAAGAAAACCGAAAAACAGGTTGGTGAAGTTCTGTACATTTAATAATGTGTTAGCCAGGCAACTAACGTTGCCAGTAATTGAAGTGCTACAGAGTGCTTTCTGGTATCATAATGTAGTTATGCCAGCGTAACATAAATCAGTGCAGCAGCTGTGGAATGGACAATGATGTATAGATTCAACTGATGCACTGACTGTCAGGAACACTAATCAATAATGTTGCGTTAGCAGAATCAAAGCCAATACAGTGGTGAGAGACTGACCTATTATTGAGCTTCGAAACTGCAGGCCAGGAGTGTGTGTGTGGACAATCTGGAGCATGTCTTTCGCTCTCATTCCCACACCATTACCAACAGGTTCATCACTACATTTCCTCAAGATTATGATTCAAAAGCACTTGTTAGTTCTCAGAAGTCCATTAGAAGTCTGGAGTCAGCAGCTGTAATGCCATTTACTTGAAAAACTGCAATTCAACTCTGTAGTGCAATGAGTGTGTGAGAGAGTCTGCATGTGGGATGCAGTTCATTGCTGACCACTAAGACAACTGTCTCTTTCCTCATTGTTACAACACAAACATCCACTTTTTATGCTTTGTCACCTCCTCTGTTTCCATGTGATGTATTAAGGAACATGTATCTAATAATAATTCCCCCCAGATTACAGATATGTTGTACATTTGATGAGTGTTAAAAGGTCTAATGTCTGTTCATTATCATGTGTCACTGGATTTTAGTAACTTGTTATTAATAACAATTGCAAGACTTATCTTACAATCTCTTATATTGTTGTATAGTAACATAATAAAAAAATATTTAAACCACATTCGATGAGATATTTTTAATGTGCAAACTAGAACATATCTATGTTAATTACATTGAAAAGTGTGTCTAGGAAGAGAGACTGCAGCTTAATTACATACAGGCCTTCTAATAATGGTCCATGGCAGCGTCACGTCGTGGAGACTTTAATTAGCACAAGGCCTCCTGCACCATCTATGTATTTGATGTGCTGCTGATCCTAGATCAGAATTAATAAATTAATATAATGTTAATGAGTCAATCCCTTGCGCTTCTTCCCGCTTATTTTTGCCCATGCTTCCCAGCCAGACAGTAATGCAATATTAAAGAACCATGCTTGGTTCCGCAAAGAACCTTTCTAGAGTTAACAGTTCTTAAAAACACAAAAACTAATTCATAGTCTGGAGACCCTTTTCCACAAAAAACAAAATTTTGTGTGATAGAAAGGTTTGTGGAACCATAGATACCGATAAAGAACCTTTAGTCTCAGTAGTATAGAGATTTCATAGTGACACTGTGTTGGGCTAACCAGTCAAGAGGAAACATGAGGTCACATGTTTGTAACTGTTAACAGATTTGGGAATAGTACACAAATCTGATTTCAGATGAGATATGTTCTTAACAGGATACATTTCTTTATGTATATGTGTCTATGAGTGGAAGCTTGGCTTATATGCAAAGCCTAAAACCCTATGTGTTTTTTATCATTTAATGTTGTGCACCAGGACAGGAAGAGGAATTGTTTCTAAGCACTCTTATTGCACTCATTACTTCATAACAGGGCGACCACCAACAGAGATAGTTAAAGGACTGCATGTTAAATTTGCCCCTGTTAAAAATAATGGGATACTTGCAGTTACCTAAATTCAGTTTAAAAGGAGACTTGATCAAAATAGTTCATGACGTTAAAATCAAAAAGGAATGTGTCTAAAAATGAAAATGTACGGACAGATTGACTCTAAACACAGATACACACATCTTCTTTTACGTGTCTGGGCATGCAAGGCATTTCAAGATAGATGTTATTTTGTGTCGAAAGAAGTGAATCTTCTCATTCACCCACATAATGACAGCCTTGAAGATAGCCAAAGCATCAATAATCACAAATCACCACACTAACATATTCTCTAGTAGTATAGTGGATATCGTTTGACTTCAAGACACCCCCAGTTGTCAACAACACATTTTGAAGGTTGCCCTTCAATCACATTTCCTACCCAATAAAACATATTAGAGCTTGTATTAGGACTTGTTGTCATAGTAACAGGTCCGCTGAAGTGAACCTGCTCGGAGCAGGCTTACTTCAAGTTAGCAGGATTAGATCACAGCTTTATAAGCGGGGGTGAAATGGGAAGTTTGTCGCAGCATGTCCTGTCCATTTTTACGAGAGAAACCTGTTGCTGAAGGTGCAATATAATATATTTAATATAATTATAATAATTATAATATACAAAAAAAATATAATATATAAAAAAATTATATATATATATATATATATATATATATATATAAACGTCTCGGGTTACGAATGTAACCCTGGTTCCCTGAGGGGAATGAGACACTGCGTCAAGCGCTAGGGGAAATAGCCTTGCGTCAGTCACGTGAAGATCTGTGCAACCAATGAGAGACGAACGCGTGTGAATGTGTCACCGCCGGCGCGAGACGGGGACGTCATAAGGAAGAGCATAAAAGCGCGCCCGGGACCCGGAAGCGCCAGCAACAGAGTGTCTGAAGCGGGCCCGGAGGCGCAAGGAGCTGAGGCAAAGACGCAGCGTCTCGTTCCCCTCAGGGAACCAGGGTTACATTCGTAACCCGAGACATTCCCTTTTAGGGAACTCGAGCTGCGTCAAGCGCTAGGGGAACGCTATACCAACGCCACCTCAGCGACGCCGGCATCCGGGTGTGTCCCAGCTAACTGAGAGAGCACCCTGGTCCCCGGGGCGGCATCGAGGTCTAGCTGGTAGAACCTCATGAATGTGTGCGGTGAGGACTAGCCAGCCGCAGCACAAACCTCAGACAAGGAAGCTCCAGAGAGGAGAGCCTTGGATGCCGCCACGCTCCGAGTGGAGTGGGCCCGGACCCTCAAAGGAGAGGCATGTCCGGCCGACTCATAAGCTAGACAGATAGCCTCGACTATCCACGTGCTTAGTGTTTGCTTAGAAGCTGGAGCCCCCTTGGGGGTCCCAAAGCAAACGAACAGTTGGTCCGACTTACGCCAAGTGGCAGTCTTGAAAACGTAAGCGTCCAGTGCTCGCACTGGACAGACCCTGTTCTTGTGCTCCTGCTCATGATCGCCAAATGGGGGAGGGCAGAAGGCCTGCAGCGTAATAGACCGAGCCACATTAGTGGGAACCTTAGGGACATAGCCTGGCCTAGAAAAGCTTTTGCCATCCCGGGCGCAAACTCGAGGCATGATGGAGCCACCGAGAGGGCCTGAAGATCCCCAACCCTCTTAAGCGAGGTGATAGCCATCAAAAGCAGGGTCTTAAGGGAAAGGAGTTTGATAGGAAGCTCCTCCAAAGGTTCAAAGGGTGCCTGGGACAGGCCTTGGAGTACCACAGACAAGTCCCAGGCAGGCACCCTAGTCTGTGCCGCAGATCTCAGCCTCAATGTGCCACAGAGGAAACGAGTGACTAGGGGGTCCCTGCCCAAGGACACCCCACCCAGAGGTACATGGCAAGCTGAAATCGCAGCCACATAAACCTTGAGGGTGGAGGGGGACAACCCTGCCGCAAATTTTTCTTGCAGGAACTCCAGCACTTTGCCGATTTGACAGGTTACTGTGTTCACCTGCCTTTCACTACACCAAGACGTGAAGATTTTCCACTTAAAGGCGTAGAGTTTCCTCGTGGAGGGAGCTCTGGACTGAAGGATGGTCTCCACAACCTCGGCTGCGAGACCGGCTTCTATGAGCTGGACCCCCTCAGGGGCCAGACCCACAGTTTCATCAGCTCTGGGCGAGGGTGCAGAATGCAACCCTCCGCCTGGGACAGAAGGTCCCTCCTGACCGGAATCTCCCAGGGGACTCCATCGAGGAGAGCCACCAGGTCCGCGAACCATATTCTGGAAGGCCAGTGGGGGGCCACTAGCATGAGATGGACCTTGTCCCGGCAAACCTTGGCCAGAACTCCCGGGAGCAGAGCGATCGGGGGAAAAAATCTCTTCTCGGGGGAGAACCTCGGCCACGCCAGTACCATAGCATCCCGCCCCAGAGGCGCTGGATGTGCCAGTGAAAACCACAGAGGGCAGTGGGTGTTGTCTACTGAGGCAAACAGGTCTACCTGTGCCTTGCCGTATCTTTCCCAAATCTGCTCCACCACTTCGGGGTGGAGCCGCCATTCCCCTGGTCTTGCCCCCTGTCTCGATAGGGCGTCTGCTCCCACATTCTGGACCCCCGGGATGTAGGCTGCCCTGAGAGAGAGCAACCTCCCCTGGGCCCAGAGGAGGATCTGCCGCGCCATCTTGTACAGTGGTCGCGAACGCAAACCCCCCTGATGGTTGATATATGTGACTACCGTCATACTGTCGGTGAAGACAGTGACATGATATCGGGAAGGTCCGGGAGGAACGCACAAAGTGCTCTGCGGACCGCCAGTAACTCTAGCATGTTTATGTGCCAGGTCTGGTGCCGACTGCTCCAAAGACCTTGTGAGGAGCGATCCCTCAGGACCGCCCCCCAGCCCGAGAGGGAGGCATCTGTCGTGAGAGAGACTCTCCGAACCAGAGCCCCCAGGACCGGGCCTTGAGACAGAAACCAAGAATTCTTCCACATACTCAGGGTGCGTAGACATCGTCCCGTGACCTTGATAATGCGAAACGGGTTCCCCCTGGGGGAGAACCCCTTGGTTTTTAGCCACCACTGCAGTGGTCTCATGTACAGCAGGCCCAGTTTGTATACATCGCACTTCGTGCTGTATGAATCTTTCCGGAGGCTGGCTTATTCCAAGACCTAGATACCTCGGCATGCAAATCTGAAATAAACGGCATAGCTCGGCGCGAGGGAGTGAGGACGAGCAGGCAGGTAACGCTCGTCTAAGAAATTCTTTCTAGGACGAGGAGTCCTGGTCTCTGCCGGCCAATCAACACCCAGACGTGAGACCGCTCGCTCCACTACCTCAACAAGCTCCTCAAAAGCCGGCGAGGAGGATGGCGAATCCTCCCCAGCCGGGTCGACACTAGCTGAATCCATCTCATCAGAACTAGATAAAGCTAGCGTCGGAGTCTCAGCATGATCGTCTCGCGAGGAGCGATCATGACTGGGACCCGCATTATCTCGTGAGAGCTGAGATAAGGGAGGACCCATCCCAGCAACCTCAACGAGATCCATCTGTGAACCCCATGAGTGCGAGCGCCGCAATGCCTCGGCAGCAGCAGGTCCTGACCCACGGGGAACACTAGCCTGAGCGGCCTCTTTACAGACCGCCAGGCGGGAGTGGAGTGCATGCAGTGAGAACTTCTCACAGTCCTTACAGCCGGCATTCTCAAGTGCCGACCGCGCATGCTCCGCCCCCAAAACAAACAACACACATAACATGTGTATCCCTGTCCGTTATAAAACGCGGACAGGGAAAAACACACGGTCTAAATGTTTGTTCAACCGCCATTTTCTCACACACAGTCCCTGATTTTTAAACTAGTCTTAGTTTTCAATCACTCTCACAAAGACATACAGCACGCTGAAGACACTCAGAGCTGGCGCTTCCGGGTCCCGGGCGCGCTTTTATGCTCTTCCTCATGACGTCACCGGCTCGCGCCGGCGGTGACGCATTCACACGCGTTCGTCTCTCATTGGTTGCACAGATCTTCACGTGACTGACGCAAGGCTATGTCCCCTAGCGCTTGACGCAGCTCGAGTTCCCTGAAAGGGAACTTTAGTTTTTCACGTGTTAATGTATCTAGTTAATTTAGATACAATTAGTCGTAGTCAGGCGTTAACTACAGCTCAAACTGTACTGCCTTGCGCTACTTTGCGAGTGGCACGTTCCTCTACACTGTTGGGATGCGGAGAACATTGTGAAAGTGCTGTGTGTCGTGCCATTCGCAAAGTTTACCAGCAATCAAGCAGTCATTTTTGAAAAAAGGTAACTTTGCACACAATTTAGTTTACAGTTTATTTTATTTATTTAAAAAAATCCAGCTGATCATCACTTGCCTGTGGAATGAAATAAATAAATCATGCAAGGTCCTCAATAGTAGGCTACATTGTGTTTATTAGTGTATTTTAATAACTTTGAAGTTCCTTTTGAAGCAATTCAATCTTAAGTCTGACTTTTTGCTTTATTACCGTATTTATTCGAGTATAACGCGCAAAATTTTCTACCAAAAAATAAATCAAAGTTAGGGATGCGCGTTATGCACGAGGGCTGGGGCATATTCTTCGTACCTCGCTAACTCGCTTAGCTGGATTAGATTGTTGGCGATTTCGCATGATCTTGGATTGTTCGGTTCTTCGACGCTCACCCGGGACTGGTTGTCATAGTAAGAGGTCCATTGAATTGAACCTGCTGGGGGTGCAGGCTTACATCATGATGCCAGGATTAGATCACGGCTTTATAAGCGGAAGTGATGTGTGAAGTTAGTCGCAGCATGTCCTGTCCATTTTTACGAGAGCAAACTGTTGCTGAAGGTTCAATATAATATATTCAATATAATTATAATAAGTATAATATAAAGAAAAAAAAATGTATATATATATATATATATATATATATATAAACTATAGTTTTTTACGTGAGGGTATAATGTATCTAGTTAATTTAGATACAATTAGTCGTAGTCGGGCATTAACAACAGCTCAAACTGTGTGTATTGCCTTTGCACGTTCACACTGTTGGGATGCGGAGAACATTGTGAAAGTGTTGTCTGTCGTGCCATTCACAACGTTTACCTGGCACTCAAGCAATCTTTAACGCTAATTTTTTGTGGTTTTTAAAAACCACTTAAGACCCCAAGTTGTTGAAGAGAGCTTTTTCGCTATTACAGGTACATTATAATTGATAATAGAAATTATGAAACAGTTGATGATAATCTCCAGCAAGTGCACTTGACCAGCCTAATGGCAGAGGTGCACGGGACAGAATTGTCCAGCATCATTTTTGAAAAGGAACTTTGCACACAGTTTAGTTTACAGTTTAGTTTATATTTTTAAATCCAGCTGATCATCTTTTGCCTGCAGAATGAAATAAATCATGCAAGGTCATCAATCGTACAGTGTGTTTATTAGTGTATTGTAATAACCTTGAAGTTCCTTTTGAAGCAATTCAATCTCAAGTTGGACTTTTTGCTTTATTAGTTCTTGCAATTATATTTCATTAACTAACTTTTTTTTGCAGAACAGCGCAAGTAGTAAAGATACTATTTTGTAAAATATTTTTGCATTTCACTTTTAATTGTTCCCAAATCCTAGTGGGTCCTGCGATGGCTCTAATATAAAAGAGGATTATGTAATACAATTAATATAAGACAATATAATTACACACACGATCACTAGGCAACTCAAAAATTTAATTTGTCGGCAACTTTTTGCCAGCCCTCTCTCCTGGCTTTTGCAGCCTTTAAAGTGTTGCCTTGTGTTTTAATTAAACACTGAAATTCAGCGACGTGCCGCCGAGAAATACTGTGCACGCTCTTTCAGCAAGCTCGCTGACCAATCAAAATGTTTCTGATCAATGTTTCTACTGTTGATACATATCCCCTTTTAAGCCAGCACATGAACGCGCAATGATCTCAGATAACTCAATCCAGCTATACTAATCATCAAGAACAGGTGCGTTCGAAGAACCGAATAATCCAGCTCATAGTAAGCGTGATTATCTCATCCCGGATGTCTCATCTGATTTTAGTATCTTACCTGATGTAGTAAGCGACGTACGAAGAATATGCCCCTGAAGATGACTTTGCATTATGTGTCTGTGTGGCATGGACAACCGAAAGAGGAGAAGAGAACTGTCTGGGGACTTGAGAAGCAAAATTGTGGAAAAATATCAACAATCTCAAAATATCTCCATCTCTAGAGATGTTATTCCATTCACCTGTCTCATCAGTCTTGTTATCTGTGTCTAATCATACCCTGTGTATATATTCCCTTGTGTTTCGCTCTGTCTCCATCATTGATGTCAATGTTTGCATGTGTTTTGGTGTTATATCCCATTAGACTGTTTATCCCGTTGGACTGTAATTCCAGTTTTGTACAAGAAGTGCCCTTTTGTTTTGTCATTAAAGTAAGTTTCAGTTATTCCTGTGTTCTGGCCTTCCTCATCTTACCACACCACATTGCCTCACGGAGCAACGAATCCGGTTTGTCACGGCAAAAAGACAAAATTATCTGGAGATGAACTACAGCGAACATTTCGCTGCAATCGCCCGAAAGAGCTATGAATTGAAAGACATTGCCTTTAACTTCTGCGATATCGCCACCATCGATGAGGCACTGAAATCACTGTTCTGGATCAGGGCCATCCGATAGACCTCCCAGACACCACAGGACTGAACTGATGGGAAGCCGTCTGTATGGAGAGTTTTCCTTTTTCTGGAGCTCCTCTTCTCCCCCTGATAAATCATAGGACCTTCCTATAGATCACCCACTAAAATCTCTTCTCGAGGCATCGATCGACTCCATCCTCTAAGAGAATAGAATAGAGTCCCACAGAACTATACAATCATATATGACTGCATGGAAAAGCTTTAAGTCATTCCATATACTGTGTAAATTGCCGTTTCACAATTTTTGCCTACTTTCCATCACCTCATTTATTTCCTATCTAAACAGCATCAAAAACCTCCAAGCCGGTTCTATTAAAGGCTACTTAAGTGGGATCCAATTCATCCACAAATTAATTCTCAGCTCAGTCCTCCCACTAAGGAAAAAAACTAAGCTTGAGGTTTTTCGCATTTCATGGAAAGACAGCTCTATTGCATTCAGAAAGGCCTTAAAATCAGCTAGATCTGCTTACTTTTCTACCCTCTTAGATGAAAACAAATACAACCCTAGGTATTTATTTGATACAGTGACTAAACTAACAAGAAATAAAGCCTCAACCCCAGATGCTTTAAAACAGCACAGCAGTAATGACAGTTCATGGACTTCTTTACTCACAAAATTCATAATATTAGAGAGAAAATTATAACCATGCAACCGTCTACTACAATATCACAAAATACAGTAAATTTTAGTGTCCCTGCAGAAAAATTACACTCCTTCATTGCTATTGGGGAGGAAGAATTATCTAAACTTGTTAAATCATCAAAATCAACAACATGTTTATGTCTAGACCCAATACCAACTAAGCTACTGAAAGAGATGCTTCCAGAAATCATAGATCCTCTTCTTAATATTGTTAATTCATCTTTGTCATTAGGATACATACCAAAAACCTTTAAACTAGCCGTGATTAAACAGCTTATTTAAAAAAAAACAACTTGATCCTACAGAATTAGTTAATTACAGGCCGATATCAAATCTACCTTTTTTGTCAAAAATTCTAGAAAAGGCAATATCTTCACAACTATGTTCCTTTCTAGAAAGAAACAGCATCTAAGAGGATTTCCAGTCAGGATTTAGACCATATCATAGGGCTGAGACTGCAAAAATTATTTGCTTTTATCATCCGATCGTGGTTGTATCTCTCTGTTAGTGTTACTGGACCTTAGTGCTGTATTTGATACAATCGACCACAAAATCCTTCTAAATAGACTTGAAAATTATGTTGACATTAGTGGAGTTGCATTAGCCTGGTTGAAATTGTACTTATCTGACCGTTATCAGTTTGTAGCAGTAAATGAGGAGATGTCATATCGATCACGGGTTCAGTATGGAGATCCTCAAGGTTCAGTACTAGGACCATTGCTTTTCACCCTGTACATGCTTCCTTTGGGTGCAATTATTAGGAAGCATGGCATTAGCTTTCACTGTTACGCTGATGATACTCAGCTCTATATTTCTTCTCACCCTGATGAAACATACCAATTCACTAAATTAACAGAATGCATAACTGATATAAAAAAATTGGATGAGTAATAACTTTCTACTGCTTAATTCTGAAAAAACAGAGATTCTAATTATTAAAACAAAAAGTTCTGCACGTAATAATCTAGACTGCTGCCTAACACTCGATGGCTGTTCTGTCAAGTCTTCGTCATCAGTTAGAAACCTGGGTGTGCTCTTTGATACCTATCTTTCATTTGAAAGCCACGTTTCTAGCATCTGTAAAAAGGCATTCTTCCATCTTTAAAATATATCTAAATTGCGACATATGCTCTCAAAGACAAATGCGGAAAAGTTAGTTAATCTCATGAGTTCAAGGCTAGATTATTGTAATGCTTTACTAGGTGGTTGCCCTGCACGCTTAATAAACAAATTCCAGCTGGTCCAAAATGCAGCAGCTCGAGTTCTCAATTTTCAACCAGGAAGCATATTACCCCAGTTCTGTCAAACCTGCACTGGCTTCCTATTAATCACCGAATACATTTTAAAATCGTGCTAATGACTTACAAAGCATTAAATGGTTTGGCTCCCTAGTACTTGAGCGATCTCTTAACACATTATAGTCCTTCACATCTATTGCGATCCCAAAATACTGACCAGCTTATAATATCTAGAATATCAAAGTCAACTGCTGGCGGTCAATCTTTTTCCTATTTAGCTCCTAAACTCTGGAACAGTCTTCCTAATACAGTTCGGAAAGCAGACACACTCAGTCAGTTTAAATCTAGACTAAAAACACATCTTTTCAACCTGGCATACACATAACACATTATACATACATTTTGAATCCAAATCATGTAAAATGATTGTTAGGCTGCATAATTTAGGTCAGCCGGAACCGGGAACATTCCCATAACACCTGATGTACTCGATACATCAGAAGAAGAATGGCATCTACGCTGATATTATTCTCTGTTTATTCAGAGGTTACCGTGGTCAGCCGGATCCAGGCAGTATCCAGATCAGATGAAGGACCTGCACCTGGACACTAGCACAGCACTGCCCTAAAGTGTCTGCGGAGATCGTGACTCTACTAAACCCTCCCCTGTGTAGATCATGAACCCATCTCCAATCGGACCTAATTAGAATTAATATTAGACTTGAATTATCAATATAATAATCAAACTATCAATCGATCAAATCAATCAATAATCAAAACTTAACACTTAATATTCATTAATTTTATTAATTCGCCTGCTCTTTTAAGGCTGCTGTTCAGCCAAACAAACTTTGTTTATAATGTTTTCATGTGACCACTGTAAAGCTGCTTTGAAACAATCTGTATTGTAAAAAGCGCTATATCAGTAAAGGGGACTTGACTTGACTTGACAGTATTTATCGGCAGCGCGTCGCTGAATTTCAGTGTTTAATTAAAACACAAGACAACACTTTAAAGGCTGCAAAAGCCAGGAGAGAGGGCTGGCAAAAAGTTGCAGACAAAGTAAATTTGTGAGTTGCCTAGTGATTGTGTGTGTAATTATATTGTCTTATATTAATTGTATTTCATAATCCTCTTTTATATTAGAGCCACCACAGGACCCACTAGAACTTGGGTACAAGTACAAGTAAAATGCTAAAATATTCTACAAAATGGTAATCTTTACTTGCGCTGTTCTGCAAAAATAAAAGTTAATTAATGAAATAGAATTGCAAGAACTAATAAAGCAAAAAGTCAGACTTGAGATTGAATTGATTCAAAAGGAACTTCAAAGTTAGTAAAATACATTAATAAACACAATGTACGATTGATGACCTTGCAAGATTTATCTATTTCATTCCACAGGAAAGAGATGACCAGCTTGATAAAAAAAAAAAAAAAAATTTTTTATATGGCAATACACAGTTCGAGCTGTTGTTAACGCCCCACTATGTCTAATTGTGTCTAAATTAACTAGATATATTATACCCTCACGTGAAAAACTAGTTTATATATATATATATATATATATATATATATTATAATTTTATTATATTGCACCTTCAGCAACAGTTTGCTCTCGTAAAAACGGACAGGACGTGGCTGCGACAAATTTCCCATATCACCTCCACTTGTAAAGCCGTGATCTAATCCTGCTAACATGAAGTAAGCCTGCTCCCGAGCAGGTTCAATTCAACGGACCTCTTACTATGACAGCAAGTCCTGGATGAGCGTCGAAGAACCGAACAATCCAAGATCATGCGAAATCGTCAACAATCTAATCCAGCTAAGTGAGTTAGCAAGGTACGAAGAATATGCCCCAAGCCTGGATTTATGTTGTGTTTTGTGTTTGTGTGGGCTGCAATCAACCATGAGGGACTGCTGCCAGTACGTTTATTCTGTATTTATGTTTTATTTTATACTAAAGTTTTCGAATGTTTGCTGGTTCCCACCTCCTTCCTCCCCGGACAAAGAACTGTGTTACAAGCATGTATTTGTCATAGACTATTGTAACAGGATGGCACGTGTTCGATGCGGATGAAATGTCGAGGAGCACAGATTTCATGTAGAAACTCAAACTTTATTCCACCAAAGGCGAACAAACAAAAGACTTTAAATATCAAAATAAACAGCGCTTCTAGTGCAAAAACTCTACAGGAGAACTTTGAACAAGGAGACGACAGAACATAATGCATACATCCACACACTTGGTTGTAATATCACAACAAAGTCAACAGCCAACAAAGACATGAGAACACAGGAGGGTATTTATAACAAGAGGAGATATGGAGGTGCAGGAAGGGCATGGGAAGATACACAGAAGGGACCCGGAAGTGAAACAACAAGACATGATTGTGACAGGAAGTGCACGAATGATACGACAGACAGGACTACGGGTAATAACTAAATTAAGATAGGATTCAGAACGATAATCAAAAGAAATGGTGTAGATCGAGTCCATCAACAACTCAAAAACACTCCTTATATATCATTCTGGATCGACATTTCATTTAGTAACATTAGGCAGTTTTTACTTATATGCTGTTTGATAATTATTATTTTACATACTTCTGCCTACACATGCTATCACTTGTTCCCACTTCACGTCTTTTGACGATTTTGTAGGTAGCGTTCACAAAGGGACAAACTTTTGAGGCAGCATAATGGTTTAATGACCTACAGCAAAATAGAGAGAGCTTTGGTGAAAACTAAGAAAATATTTATTTACTACAATAGTAATTTCTCGCCATATGGCAAAAGTGGAAAGCAATAGTCAAAAATGTACATTTACACAAAAACTGACCACCAACTGCAACTTTCAGAGGCCATCTTTTTGTTTTAGCTCACCTGTTACAGAATGGAATGCACAGGATTGTGGGATATCAAAGGCACAGAAGGAAACATCTACGTTGCTTTCAAAAATTGAGATGAAGGTCTCTCATAAGGAATTACATTAAGGAATGTGTCCTCCGAAGGCAACATTTTTCTGTTATTATTTGCCAGTGTTCAACACAAGTAATAATCTGTAGTGTAACCTAGTCAGAAATAAGGGTAGAAATGGTGCACAGACTTAAACAGTCTTAAACAGTCTCAGTCATTTTGAAAAGTAGATAGTAGGTAGATTTATGCCCATCTCTGCACATGGTGATGTATGCTTAAATGAAAACAACAGGGTTAGATATAGGGTTTGGTTTATGGTTAGTTGCCCATAATTATGCAGTAAGTCCATGTTGTTATTAGTACAGTAAGTACATGTAACAAATGTTTAGGACACTAAAATGAAGCATTAGTGTTGTGTTATGATTGTCTTACATGCTCAAAAAATTTGTTGCACTGTTAAAAAAACTTTTCATTTAAATTCAGTTAGCTTGGCATTCACAACAAGATTGTGTTCTACTTCCTCTCTATTACAGTAACTCTCTGTTTTATAAACCCCCCTTTGATGAGTTGTTACATGTTATTCAAAACTCACTCATAGTGCTTGTGTGTATGTGTTGGGCTGTATTATCCTTTCAAAAGGTCCTCTGTTGGGAGAGGTTAAAGAGGAACAGAGAGTTTAGACAGCTCTTATGCAGAAGAGTGCCTTTTATAGTTTTTCAGTGTTTCCTTTCTGTGGTTTCTTTTCTCAATGTCGTAGCTTCCTAAAGTCACCAATGGATGTTTGGCTCTGGTCTGGATACCATTGGCAGCCGATAGCTTTAAACCAACACAGAACTACTACCAGTTTAAAATATGTATGATTATTAAAAGTGAAAATCATATCAAAATTGAGTATGTTACAGGAATTTTAAAAGTTTGAATCTTATTGGTTGACGAACTTTCTAATGTGTCCAATTATTTTCATGGAAATGCATTGTTAAAGTGGTTCCAAGCAGATCTTTGACTGCATTACAGTTCCATATCACCTTGCCAAATGATTTCAGTTATTTACAAGGTCCTTACAGACTACAGCAGTAGAAGAACCAAATAATAAGATTAAAACGACTAATAATTTCCATGTTTTTTACCACAACATTTGTATTTTACCATGGAAGCATATTATCTGGGGTTCCCTTTCAAGGGAACTCGCGCTGCGTCGAACGCTTTGGGGAATACTTGGATGCTTGCTCGTGAAGCACAATATGTAAACTTCCGTCGCACGAGTGTGAGTGACGGCCACAGGTCGGTCACGGACCAGGTCATAAAAGAGCGTCGGAACCCAGAAGAGGTAGCTTAGGTGTCTTCGTAAGAACAGTGTGAGAGTGTGTGTGTTGAGTTGTGCTGGCTTTCTGAGTTTTTCCCGAGAATAGTTTAAAAGAACAGGGTTCTCACTGAAAATGGCAAATCAGGCATTTATCCAGTGTGTGTCTCCTTGCCCGCGTTATCTTTCGGGAGGAGATACGCATGCTTTATGTGTAATATGTCTGGGAGCAGAGCATGCTAGGTCAGCACTCGTGAGCGCTGATTGTGATCACCACCCAGGCTCGCGTTCCCCAGGGCTTGGGTCCCGTCTGAAAAGAAGTAAATTGGACAAATGTTTTCTGCCAGCCCGAGTCCTTCCCCCCCCCCTCCCCCACCGGGACCTGCCTTTTTTCCCTGATCTGCACGCTGAGGTGTCTAGATCTTGGAGTTGGCCCGCCACCTCCAGAGTATTTACACCACAAAATAACTCGTATGCTAATCTGGTTGGTGCGCGTGTTTTTTGTTATGGCACGATGCCGAGAGTGGAGGAGGCGCTTGCGAGCCACCTTTCTCTGCAATTGGTATCGTCGCTTAAAGTCCTGGCGTTGCCCACTAAACCGATGAGAGTTACTTCAGGACATGTGGGCAAGGCATACTCGGCGGCGAGCCAGGCAGTGGCGTGTCTTCACACCACTGCCCTGCTTCAGGCCTATCAAGCCGAGTTGTTAGGGGATCTCGATGAGGGCGGAGGCATAGGCCCACAGGCTGTGGCTGAACTGAGGAAAGCCACAGACCTCGCTCTCCGGGCCACCAGCAAGACGGCCGCCTCTATTGGCCGCTCCATGGCAGCTTTTGTGGCCACGGAGAGGCATTTGTGGTTAAATCTCACTTCACTTAAAGATAAAGAGAAGAATTTTATCTTGGACGCCCCTCTGTCGCCTTCTGGACTTTTCGGCGATTCAGTTAAAGGGCCAGACACACAGCGAAAACGCATGAATCACGCACGAATTACGCACATCTGCGCGGAGCGTGAGTATTTCGTCGGTGGAACGAACGTGGACCATCAGTGATTGTAAGTGGATGTGCGTCGAAGGCGGTTTGTGAGTGATTTTGAGTTTTGAACGGTTCAAAATTTTGCCTTTTGTGCAGTGTGCATTATTCATGAGTCGGCGTGCGTAGTTTATGCGTCGAGTATGCGTGACTATGCGCGGGACACGCATCGGCCATCAGTGCTTATGCGTCGGAACTGGTTCGAAAAGGCGCACGTCCATTGACACCCCACCTTCATATCACTCATGAACCATGCATGAATGGTGCACGTATCACGTTCATTCCACTGACAATGTGCTCCGTCAGTGATTCATGCGTCGGACGTGCGTTGAATGTTCGTGGAATACTTTGGTCAATTTCTCGACGCACAAGCACGCACAAACCCAATCTGTGCGGGCAGCCGTTCTCAGCCTCAGCCTTTTGGCAGGAGGACGGATCTGAGGACCGTCATCCACGCTAAGAAGGCAACTTCGAAGAGGTCCTGACGCCATACGTGCCAGGCCTCTTGGAGGCGTCCCTCCTCAGTTGCTGCCCATCACACAGGTTGAGGAGATCGTCCCCTCCAAGGAGGGTCCTAGAGCATTCACTTCAGGCGTTCCCCAGAAAACCGGACCCTGGCGGGTGTGCTACACAAATACCAGAGGTCAGCATCGAGAGGCTGGTTCCCCTAGTAGAATTTCTGACAGCATGTATATGTCTTCCAGAAGTATCTCAGTGGGTCCTGCGAATTATAAATCGCTCCGCCCATGGTCTGTGGCACAAACACCAGTTATCCCGGCACATAATCCTGCTGGAGATGATGGCTGTTTGGAGGATGCTCCAAGCGTTCCTCCCAGACCTCAGGGGCCACCATGTGGTTTTTCAGACCGACAGCACCACTGTGGTCTCCTATATAAATCATCAGGTGGGTCTGCGTTCGCGACCACTATACAAACTGGCGTGGCAGATCCTTCTCTGGTCCCAAGGGAATCTGCTCCAACTACGGGCAGTTCACATCCCTGGGACCCAGAATGTGGGAGCAGACTTTCTGTTGAGGCAGGGGCCAAGGCCAGGGGAATGGAGGCTCCACCCCGAGGTGGTGGGGCAGATTTGGTTAAGGTTCGGCCAAGCACAAGTAGATCGGTTTGCGTCCGAGGAATCAACTCATTGCCATCTGTGGTTTTCACTTCTGCATCCAGCCCCGCTCGGGCTGGATGCCATGGTTCAGACATGGCCGAGGCTATGTCTGTACGCCTTTCCCCCGATTGCTCTGCTCCCTGAAATTCTGTAGAGAGTTTGCCGGGACAAGGTCCGTCTCACACTGGTTGCTCCACGATGGCCGGGCAGAGTGTGGTTTGCGGATCTTGTGTGCCTTCTGGACGGAGTCCCCTGGGAGATCCCAGTCAGTGTGGACCTTCTGTCCCAGGCAGCGGGCTTGATTCTTCACCCCTGCCCAGAACTATGGAAACTGTGGGCTTGGCCTCTGAGGGGGCCCAGCTCATAGATTCTGGTCTCTCAACTGAAGTTGTTGAGACCATACTCCACTCCAGAGCTCCCTCCACGAGAAGCTGGACGCCCTGAAGTGGAGACTCTTCACTTCTTGGTGTAGCGAAAAGCAGGTGAACCCAGTTACCTGTCACATTGGCAAAGTGTTGGAGTTCCTGCAGGATAGATTCGCTGCAGGGCTGTCCCCGTCCACCCTGAAGGTCTACGTGGCTGCCATATCTGCTTACCACGTACCTCTGGGTGGCATGTCCATTGGCAGGGACCCCCGCGACACACGCTTCCTCCGTGGCACTATTAGGCTGAGGCCTGCAGTACAGACAAAGGTTCCTACCTGGGACTTATCCCTAGTACTCCTTGTCCCAGGCACCCTTTGAACCTTTGGATGAGTTTCCCCTAAAGCGTGCATAGTTTCGAGTTCAATAGGCTGCGCGCTCTCTTGTCCGCATCAGTTGTTGTTGCACATGTTTACATTGGCTGCATGCTTTCATGTCATGTTTTGTCTTGTGCTGTGTAACACTGGCTGTATGCTTTAAAGTCGCCTTGTTTTGTGTGAACCCGCGGCTTATGAGTGTTCTTATTGGCAGCGTGTTTATTTCATGGTCTGTGTGAGCACATGGCTTGTCACGTGTGTTTCTACTGCTATGTGCTCTCCTGTTTATTGTGTAACCCCGCCCGTCTCATTACCTCATTATTGGTTGATTTGTTGTTTTCCACACCTGTCCACCCTTATTTACTGCCATGTTTTTTCCCTACTTATTCTCCTTATGTTTGCTATTCTGTGCTGAATCATCATTGTATTTTCATCTTACATCAACTCAAGTCTTGCTTTCCCCTCGGAGTAGTTTTATTTGTATTTTGTTTTATTTTATTACTAATAAAATCCCTTTCTCCTGTATCTCGGAGTTCTTGCACTTACCTTCATCACCCACACCTGAAAATCAAATCCATGACCTTGTCGTTTCAAGCGCCATTGCTCTACTGTTTGAGCTAAATATCAAGTAATTATAATGCAACTGTAACTTTGTGTACAAAATGTATATAAAGTATATTTATTGATCTCCAAACAAATAAAAATTAATTTTTAGCTAAATGCAAATATAGGTACTTTAATATATAAAAATTAGTATGAGAAAATTATCTGTATGAGAATGCCATTACAGACTTTGGTTCACTGCAGAAAGGCACACTTTGTGTTGTATAGATAACAAGAGCTGTGGGATAACAAGAACTTTCAGTCCAACTAAACCTGTCTGCCCTTTCAAAATGAATGTACTTTCACTCCTTACTTCTCTAATTTTGTAGAACAAGATGAAACTTACACTGTGTTAAATTCTAACTGTTCTGATCTGTTCTGTCAAATAAGACACTTAAAACAGTGATGTCCCTTATAAATCACCCTCAAAACAATTCCCTTCAGTAAGCTTCACTCTTATTGTTGCCTTCAAAGCAGGAAGTGTGCTTGGATTGAATTGATTGCACTTCCTGTTTTGCTCAGCATTCTTTGGCAGCTGAACAGTCTACAGTTCTTATTTTTTACTTCCTGCTAAGTTGTATATCAAAGGTGAAGCTGACATGAAAAGTGTTTTTAACCATAAAATGATACAAGAGTGTAAGGGTTTAATTAAGACAATATATATATATATATATATATATATATATATATATATATATATATATATATATATATATATATATATATATGACTTGACTATATATACAGTGTATATATATATATATATATATATATACTTCTATTTTGCACTATATATAAGTATATAAGTATATAGAACTTCTAAATTAAAGCTGCTTTCTGAATAGATTTTAATGAAAAAAAAAAAACAATAACAGCAGCTGCTCACCCACTGAGAGAACTACATTTCTGAAGTGATGAGGACACAGCTCTGCTTGTGTCCTCTTTTGTCCATTGTTCGTTTTTCACAAAGTAGAACCCCTTAACCGCACGTGTATGTTTGAATGCCCAAAGTGAGTATGAAAAGAAGTACACACACATCATCGCTTTCAGTCTTGCTTTGTTCTTTGCCCATCTCTTTGCCCATTTCTGCCTTCTGTCTTTCTACCATTGGCACATGCCCAGCTTTGACATCTAAAAGCTGTGTACTTGCTATCTGAGTTTATTATGCTTTCATCAAGTGAAGTGAAGGATGACTGATATATGTTCAGTGTTTAGGTAGAATGAAATACCAAAACAACCTGAAAAATACATACATATAAACAAATAAACAAACAAACAAACAAATATATATATATATTTATATATAGGGTAATCTATTTCAGTGCATTTTGGAAGAGTGTTTATGTATTCTGTCATGAAATTTTAAGGCAAGATAAAATCGAAAAATTATGTTTATGATAGATTAAATGAGTGCAAGTACTTTTTACTCAGACAGAAACTCTAAAAGGAAATACCAATGGATTATGAGAGAATGAATGTGTGAGGGAGGGAGATGGACCCTCTCCACATTCTCTACAGCCTTCCTTTCTTGCCTTTATGCATGGGTCAAACTGAAGGCTATATTATCTGGAGGCCAGAGCATCTACACACAGAGTTTAAAAAGCTTTAGAATCATCCAGCGACTCCTGTTGGACCTTTACCAACTTGCCATTTGTTTTGGTTTATATCCTTACATGACTCATACTTTATCTTGGTGAGCAAAGTAACAAAACAATATTGCCTGTAATTCAGGTCAACTAAAATCAGGTCAAAAAAGTTACACCCAAACAATATTAAAGGAAGGGTTGAGAATTCTGTGCTTGACCATTGTTGATCTTTATAGCTTTGTTTGTTTGTCTGATTGTGTATGAATTCACTTTATTTGTAGAATGTACTAAAATGTGGTGTGAAGTCAAATTTCCATGCTCACTTATAGCTTAATGAATATAACTGTTTACCATTTACCTTTTTTTATATTATGGGATTATTTGCAATTTAATTCTAAAAATACATCTATTAAAAGACAATAGAATGTTTTAGGAAGTTATTCAGGAGATAATCTTATCCTAAAACAACTTAAAATATGTTTTGTATAGCCACAGTCCTTCAGGCACAACCATGTTAGATGCCCTGCTAAAGTGGCAAAGTGGCTAAAGTGGCCTTATCATTTTGATAAGGGTTTCTTTCAATTTTCCCTTCTGGGATATTCTGACCAATAGATTTTTAGCCACATTCCAAATCTTTAACCACATTCCAGGTTATAAGTTATTAGTACATAAATAACATTTAAATTAATTTATACACATAAATTGACCTTTTGTGAACAAATTATGTATGTGAATTTTTACTATAACTGTCAGGGTTTTCTAGATAAGGGAGGACCCAATTGCAGAGATGAGTGAAGATGTGTTTATTTACAGGACAGTGACAGGGCAAACAGCAGTGAACGTGAAAACAGCTAGGCAGGGCACACAACAGGAGAGCTGGCTGGTCAGGTCTTAAGACAGGTGATGCTCAGGCCAATGGTGGAGATCTGGCAGCAGATCGGAAAACCAGATGCTTGCCACTTGGGGATGCGATGACGTAGCACCAGACTAGCTGCCAGGCCAGGAGTGTCAACAGTCAGGGTAAAACAGGAGGCAGGAACAAACAATAGACAACACTCAAGACAAGAGAAACAACACTTGAGCAAGTAAACTGACAAATCTATGATTAGACTTTAACACTTTAACGTTAGCAACACACAAGGCACTCACACAAAACGAACCAGAAGAGACATGAGTGAAACAAACACAATATAAAGGGAGCAGGGCATATGAGGGACAGGTGAAAATACTCAAGCATACGAGACTAGACAAGGACTAAACAAGGGGGCGTGGTAACTGGAATTGAGGAGGTGGGACAAGAGGACCACATGGAAAACACGAACAAAGACAAAGCCATGTGCTCAAAACAAACAGGCAAACATTAAACAAAGACACGACAGACAAGATAGTCTGGGCAGGATCCTGACAATAACTGGTATTTCAAACTGGTCCATCTTTCTCCATCTACTCACCACATCTTTGTGACTTCTCAATAATGTACTGAGATTTTTTTAAAGCACTTGGTTATGGAAGTATGAACACGCAACAGACCATGTGTGTCCGGACCCACAAGTGAACTCACCTGGCTATTCTGTTGACCCTGGACCAACATTCCTCTCCAAAAATGTAATCCTATCCATATCCTCACCCCTAAACCTGACACTACCCATAACTTATCCTTAAAATTAGAGCGAAATGATGGGTAAATAACACAGTTTGATTTAGAAGCACCTAACCCTGGTTGTAAGTCTAAACTTGTCCCTCAGATCTGTTTGGTTGATTACAATGTTGTTTCAGGATCAACAAAGATGTTTATCTAAGAACTTTGCAGAAATCAAGTTCTGCGTCAGGACCTTGTCACTGAACTAAACACATGACCAACCAAAGTGACAGGATCCTGACATACCCACCATGAGAATACGTTTAGATGCGTATACCTGATGAGAAGTATGCAGATGTGTCTGTCAATTTAATAAAATAATAAAGTGGATTTCCAATCACTTTTGTCTGCCTGTGAAGCACCGATTATGCATGAGACCAAAGACAAAAAAAAAACAAGTGTTGTGTGGTCAGGAATAGCTTTTATGAGATAAAGTCATTCAAATAGGTCAACCCATGTCAGTACTGGTGATTGTGACAAGAGATGGGTAGTCTAGTAGCTGTAACTGAATTAGTGTAGTGTAGTAGCTGAATGTTTGGCACAGACATGCTTCAGGGTGGTGTAAATATGGCAGACATTGTTGTTACCATGCACTAAGCAGCATGTTTGTTGTTAATTAAACAAGAGGTGACATGTTTACTTGCATCTTGAAAAACAAGTTCACTTTTCTGGTGCCCTGCTATGCCATGATTATCTTAATCCCCACTTGCCCATGTGACAGGTTACCTATGCATGAGCTTTAATGTTGTGAATGACTCAGGATAAAAATATTAAAACTAAAATCAATTTGAAGACAGCTGTGGACAGTCGGAAATGTGATTAGTCAGTGTCAAATTCTAAGAGCTCAAAATAAACTTTCATATCAGCCTTTATCACTGCTAAAGTCAATTGAAGTATATTTGTGTGTATGAAGAACAAAATTGCGAAAATTGGCATCTATAGCTTACTACCTCACGCCTCAGCATTGCATCTTTCTAAATTTACTAACACACACAGAAAAGTCCTGCTGATGGGCTTCCCTGCTTTCTCACCTTGTCCTTATTTGATCCTGTCATCATGCACAGCTAGAATGCAGACGTGTGTGTATTGGTGTAACAGTGCTATGCCGAAACATGCAGAGGCAGCCTCCAGGCCCATCATTCCTGTTCTGCAGATCTTGACTAAGGTCGAAATGATTTGGTTATGCAATAATCACAACAGATCCAAAAACCTTGCAGGCCCAGCACATGAACACTTAAACACACATGTGCACACATCAAATAGTCAAATATCAAACTACTTTTCTTACCTTTTCAGAGAGTTAACTATAAGGATTATGTTTTGTTCTGCTTATTTTCATTATGTTTATTAGGTTTGGCTCTGTTCCTGCATTTGTATGTTTAACTAGAGTGCGTCTCCCTAGTTTCCTAGGTCATGAATCATATACTATATATATACAGTAATACCTCGGTTTACGAGTTTAATTCGTTCCAAGAGCGAGCTCGTAACCCAAAATGCTCGTACACCAAAACAATTCCCCCCATAAGAATGCACTAAAAATCAATTCACGAGTTCACACTTACAAATGATTCAGGAGCAATAAATGGTAAGCATATTTGGCGTGCTGTCCGAGGAGAGGGCTCCGAGCTCGGTATTTAGCCCGAACCTGGAGCACTCCCCCCGTATCCTGACTTTGATAGGAACAATTAAGTGTGAGGAGTTGGGGTGGTGGAGGGATGCCGAAAAATGTCAAAGAGCTGTAGGTGAGTCAAACATGTCTATATATACATGCTTCCTCTCCTGCTGATAGGATGAGGTGTAATTGCTGATGACGTGTTGATTGTGTTAATCATTTGAACGTGCTCCTCCCGAACTTTGTTAATAAAACATCATTTAATTCGTTCCACACGATCATAAATGCCTATTTTTAATTTTTTTTTTGTTTTACCCTATTAATTACAGTTAAAATTATAACCATTAAGCTCTCATATAAATACTAATTAATAATTGACAATTAACCTGTAAAAATACTTGACAATTTACTGTAATGCACTTTGAGCAGCGTCTGCTGGCGTGGAGACGAAAGAGAAGAGGGAGGGGGAAAACACAAAACCCAGATTCAAGTGCAAATGAGGGAATTTATTATAATAGTGCAGAAAACAAACGAAGAGATAATCGAGACGTACGCGCGCGAGCACCGCGCGAGCTCTGGGAGACGCACACGCGCGAGAACCGCAAGCTCCGGGAGACGCGCGCGGACATAAGACAGGAGTGGAGAGAAGTGAACTACATAGGCAGATGATATGAGAAGTGTATGTCCACGGATGATATGAGGTTTGTCGGTGATCAGCCCCCACTCACACACACAGACAATGAATTCATGAACCACGTATGCATTTCACTACGTGAACAATAGCGATCACAATTAATTAATGTTATCACTTCTAAAAGTGTCACTGTGGTGAATGATGCAGCCAAACAGAGTGAGGCTGAGAGAATGAATGAGTTAAGGGGTGATAAAGGGGTTGGAACTGCGTGACTGTGTTATGATAGGCTGTCATCAGGATATTTCCAGTAAAAATGCGCGCTACGATACTGAGCGTTAGGACTTTCCACACAAAAATGCACGTGGGTGAGGGGGAAAATTTGCTCGCACTCCGATACAATGCTCGTACACCGAGTTGACCCTCCATGCTCGTACACCGATTTGCTCGTATACCAAGTCGCTCGTAAACCGAGGTATTACTGTATATATATATATATATATATCCTATACATGAAGGCACTGGTAAGGACGGTAAAGGATGCTGACTCATTGGGACACTTGGATACTATTTATGGCAAAATGACAATGTCCTCATTAATGTCCTCATATTTTTGAACAACAGAACTGATATCTTTACGACATTATTTTTTAAATGTTTTTTAAAGTAGATTATGATAAATACTTTCCTTATTTACATATACATGCAACATTTCAGCCATAAATAAATTATAAATGTCAGCTAGATCACGTTTGTTACATCTATCTTATGTTTTGTGGACTTCTCTTGTCTGTGTTAGTTTTCATTTGTCTACTTGTCTAATTTACCTCCCTCATTTACTGTGTATATACAGTAATCCCTCGACACTTTGCGGTTCAAGTTTCAAGGCATCAGTGCATCGTGGATTTTATAATTGAAAATTAATAATTGAAAAATAAAATGCAGATGAATCCATATCGGCAGATGTATTAAGGAAAGCAGTGCTGTTTTATCGTGATGCGCGAGAGAAATGGTTTCCCAGGATGCCAGACAAAGAGAGAAACCTTCTTAGAGGCTTTGTACATACCCACGGGTGTGGTTAGCGACGCGAGATCGACGAATGAGAGCATGAGTGGATGTATCCCGTGAGTTGATTGGCTGATCCTACTTCACGGATTTTCACCTATCACGGGTGGTTCCGGTCCACATTACCCGCAATAAACGAGGGATTACTGTAGTCTGACTGTTTTGGTTCATTCACTTGTTTCACTTCATTTGGTTCAGTCAAGGAATTTGCTTTATCAAGTAATTTGTCTTCTTCTGTCTACCTCTGAGTACCGTGACAATGTTCATTACCTAAAATATAATTGAATAATGTTTTTTATTAAAAAAAAAACATCTATCATCTACCATCATTATGTGTAGTGAGCTGGCTCATGTGATTTATGTACTGTGCTTCAAAACTTCTGTTAGAGGCGTTAACAGTGAGGTTTTCACAGTGTATTATGGGACTTTTTAGGAAGTGAATGTTTCAGTGTACTGGTAGGATTTTTGACAGTTTAAATCCCAAAGCTGTGTTCAAGGAACTAAAGTGCCAGTGAACAACATCTTTACCAGGCAATTCTGTAATTTGTCAACTAAAAAGTCAGTTGACTCTCTTTTTTGTCTAGAAACCTGAAGAGTGAGATGCTCTGTAAATAAGAGCCCTGCCATACTAATCTAGCAGATCTAAAAGTCGATTTGTATTTGATATTAGAACCACACACGGGTAGGCAACAAATAAGCCTGCATTTTTTCCTTTATGAAGACACTAAAAAGTCACCTTATGATTTATGAATCTGTGCTGAAACTTTGTTCAAATGCATTCAGAAATTCCACTGGAGTTCTGAGATGAGCAAAAAGAAAATCAAGTCTAATGGAAAGATAAACTTCTCTTGTTCGGTCTTGAGAATCCAGTTTTATGAGAAACCTTTGTAAATATATTACATCTGTTGTTAAATGAGCACTGGGAGTAGAGTCACAGTGGATTGAGGAGAGTAAAGGTATTTTAAAAATATTTTACTGATGGAATGCATAAAAAATTGTGAATGGCACATTAAAGATATCAGTTAAAAAAAGGAATGTGTTCACATTATTGTAAATGCGGGAAAACGACGATTTCTTGTGGGCACAAATAACATTCATATTAATTTAATCTTCCTTCTTTGGTTTAAGTGCCAGATGTCTGCATTGTATTATATAACATAATGTAACAAGATATTGTCGTGCAAAGGTTTTAGTTCTTGCCTTGAAAGCTCAATTGTCATTACAGGAGCATATGAAGGGAGTAAGTTGCAGTGTGTGATAATGTTCCATTCAAAGATGAACAAAAAATGCTTTTAAAGCCCTACACACTGAATCTGAGGGCCGCACCCACGAAAACTACACACAAATATGTTTAGACTTGTCCATTGTAATCACCCACTTCGTTTTGACATGTAAAAAATTCCAACAATGCTGAGAGCTGTACTGAGAGCTGCAAGAAGGTCAACGCTGATGACATAGACAAGCAGTAAACAGTATTAAATGTGTTTATTAATGGATTAAGATTAATGATAAGATTAATTACAACCCCAAAATCCAGAAAAGTTGGGATATTTTGTAAAATGCAATAAAATCAAGAATCTGTGACTTGTTAATTCTCCTGAACATTTAGTGAATATAAACAAAATCATTTTGATGACTGCAACACACTCCAAAAAAGTTGTGACAGAGGCAAATTCCTACTGTGTCATATCACTTTTCCTTTTAGTTAAACTTTTTAAGGTTTTGGAATTGAGGATAGTAATTGTTCCAGTTCTGCAAGTGGAATTGTTGCCCAGATTTTGAATAGTAATTCCTTTTGATCGATTTGGTCATTTTTGAGTCAGTTCTATTGGGTTACCATGATCTTTACTTTACTTTAGATTCATGATACAAATAATTATTAATTACTTTAGAAGGATGTACCACTTGAGACATTATTATCTAAAACCCTACAAAACCCTCAAAAGCAAATAATGACTAAGTCAAATTTAGGGAGCTGTCATTACTTTAACCTTAAAATGCTGTTCCAAATTGTTAGTAATATATTATACATTATGAACCTTGTTAGTTGAAAGTTGAAAGTGAAACCTTGAAAATTCTTAGTAGTCTTAGTATTATGAAAAAATAGTACAACTGATTATTTAATAGTGAACAAGCACATTCATTACTAATCCGTTAATCAAGTTTCTTGTTAGTTAATAGTAGTTACTAGATTGTTAATATTGCATTGCTCAATTATTTCTGTGTACTGTAGTTGCGCATTAATGTAAATAAAACTATGCGCCCACGCATAACGTACACATTTGCGCATGCCTTTGGACTAAACATGAAATGGACGTGCACATGTGAAAACTATGCTTCACCCATATTCCACTGTAATTAACATAGCAGATTCAAAGAAAGTTTTAAAGATCACACTGATCTGAATACAGATCCACCCACTGTCCCTGAATAATTGAAACTGACCAGACAAGCTGTTACTGCGGCCCTGTAAACAGAGCTTTAAGCCATAGAGCACATGCCAGAGAAAAAGAGCAGAAAGGAGAGAGAGAGAGAGACAAATAGACAGAATGAAAAAGAGCTAAAACTGGAAAAAGAGCTAAAACATGGTGGATGAGTTATTGCACACCAAAATATTTTGATTCTTCAAATCAAATTTCTGAACTTTTGCAAGCTAATGTTAAATCAGCCAGCAGAACATTTGCTTGCCTCTTAAAAGTGATACGTCTTTCAGTGGGGAACTGTTCTTGTTACTTATGCTGGAACACGTTCTTAGAGGAACACTTGACAGCCATCCAAAATACTTTAAATTCTATGATCACCATCAGTTTGGCCAAAATGACGATGTCTGACACTTACAGGCTAGAAAGCTACATCACCAGTCAAAACTATGGTTACATAATAGAGGCCTCAAGATATTATCCTGTGAAAAACTTTCAAATCCAGAACAGAGCTGCAGCCAGAATTGATGTTGGAGCCAGTGCTGACTATAATTACAAACATTCCTCAAATGAGTCCTACATATTATAGAGGCAGAGCATTCCACTGATGTCAACTCTACCTTCTCTCTTGTTCTCGACAATGTGTGAGTTGGGATCTTACAATCCTCTGTGCCGTTATGTCACAAAACTGAATTTCCAACATAGTGTTATGCATATTTAGAGAAATTATGAACAAGTAATCCTTTCATTACAACAACATGGCATGTAACATTTCAAGTTTGTAAGTTTTAAACAAATATAATGCCATTTGGATTGTGTGAAGTATGTGAACAATGTTCATGTCCTGTAGTAGATTCTGTGCCCATATGTGTCAGGGCGCCGTTCTGAGTTGTTTGTGTTTGTCTGGACCCTTTGTCTGGTTGCTGTGTGTCATGTGCCTTGTTTCTCCACCCCCTTGTTACCTATACTTTGTTATCTCATGACTTGCACCTGTTTTTTGTTCGTTTGCCACTCTTAATATCTCAACCTCTGCTTTACGGGTCTGCTTTACGAGGGGAATGGGATGGTGGGGGGGGGGGGGGTAAGAGGAGTCTATGAGGGTAGTGGGATGGTGGTGGGGGGAGGGGGGAGAGAGGAGTCTATGAGGGTAGTGGTATGGTGGGGGGGGGGGGGTGAGAGGAGAGTCTGTGAGGGGAGTGGGATTGTGGGGGGGAGGGGGTTGAGAGAGGAGTCTATGAGGGTAGAGGTAGGGTGGGGGGGGGTGAGAGGAGAGTCTTTGAGGGGAGTGGGATGGTGGGGTGGAGGGGGGAGAGAGGAGTCTATGAGGGTAGGGGTATGGTGGTGGGGGGGGAGGGGAAGTGAAAGAGGAGTCTATGAGGGTAGTGGGATGTGGGGGGCTGAGAGGAGAGTCTGTGAGGGGAGTGGGATTGTGGGGGGGAGGGGGTTGAGAGAGGAGTCTATGAGAGTAGTGGTATGGTGGGGGGGTGAGAGGAGAGTTTATGAGGGGAGTGGTATGGTGGGGGGGGTAAGAGGAGAGTCTATGAAGGGAGTGTGATGGTGGGGGGAGGGGGGTAGAGAGGAGTCTATTAGGGTAGTGGTATGGTGGTGGGGGGGGTGAGAGGAGAGTCTGTGAGGGGAGTGGGATTGTGGGGGGGAGGGGGTTAAGAGAGGAGTCTATGAGGGTAGAGGTAGGGTGGGGGGGTGAGAGGAGAGTCTTTGAGGGGAGTGGGATGGTGGGGGTTGAGGGGGGAGAGAGGAGTCTATGAGGGTAGGGGTATGGTGGTGGGGGGAGGGGAAGTGAAAGAGGAGTCTATGAGGGTAGTGGTATGGTGGGGGGTGAGAGGAGAGTCTGTGAGGGGAGTGGGATTGGGGGGGGAGGGGGTTGAGAGAGGAGTCTATGAGGGTAGTGGTATTATGGGGGGGGTGAGAGGAGAGTTTATGAGGGGAGTGGTATGGTGGGGGGGGGGGGGTAAGAGGAGAGTCTATGAGGGGAGTGGGATGGTGGGGGGGGGGGGGGGGGGTTAGAGGAGAGTCTATGAGGGGAGTGGGGTCACCAAGGGTTTAGAGTTCAGTAAAGAGACAGCTCTGGTGGAAAAAACTGTTCTTTAGTCTGCTGGTTCTAGTCCAGAGGTATCTGAAATGCCTGCCGGAGGGAAGGAGGGAGAACAGTCTGTGGGCTGGGTGAGAGGAGTCCATAAGGATGCAGACAGCGTTTCCTCTGGATGTGCTCGATGGCAGGAAGTGGAGTCCCTGTGATGCGCTGGGCAGTTTTCACCACCCGCGGCAATGCCTTCAGAGCAGCACCCATACCATACTGTGACACAGTCCGTCAGGATGCTTTCTATTGCGCAGCGGTAGAAGTTCACCAGGATGTGTCCTCAGGAAGAAGAGGCGCTGGTGAGCCTTCTTGACCAGGCTGGAGGTGTTGGTTGTCCAGGTCATGTCAACCGAGATGTGGATCCCCAGGAACTTGAAACTGGAGACACGCTCAACAGGTGATGTGGATGGTGTCGTATGTGCCTCTTGACTCTTTCCTGAAGTCCACGATGAGCTCCTTCGTTTTGATGATGTTGAGGAGCAGGTTATTTCCGTTGCACCATGTGGCCAGGTGCTGGATCTCTTCCCTATAGGCAGTCTCATCGTTGTTGCTGATGAGACCAATCACTGTAGTGTCGACCGCAAACTTGACGATGGCATTAGATCCAAACACAGGCTTGCAGTTGGAGGTGAAGAGGGAGTAGAGAAATGGGCTTAGCACACAGCCCTGTGGTACACCAGTGTTAAGTGTGATGGATGTGGAGCAGGTGTATCCAGATCAGACATTCTGGGGTCTGTTGGTCAGGAAGTCCAGAATCCAGTTACAGAGTGAGGTATTGATGCCCAAGTCTCCAAGTTTGGCTATTAACTTGGTCGGGATGATAGTGTTGAATGCTGAGCTGAAGTCAACAAACAGCATCCGTGCATGTGTTCTTATTGTCCAGATGTGTGAGCACAGAGTGCAGTGACATGGCAACTGCATCCTCTGTGCTCCTATTGCTGCGGTAAGCAAACTGGTGTGAGTCCAATGTGGATGGTATAGAGACTTTTAGGTGTTCCAGGACCAGCTGCTCAAAGCACTTCATGATGATGGGTCATGATGACATATCTCACTATCCTTAATGCATTAACTAATGTTAACTAATTTTACTTTATTGTACAGTGTAATCGCAGAAAACTTGTCACATGTTTGCCAATATTAATTAAGTTAAAAGCAATAGTCGGTCTATCTGTATTTGTGATTTTAAGGGGAAAAAGAGAGAGGTGTGAACAAGTGAGAAAACTGACTGAAGAGAGCAGATGTCTATAAATGTCTTGGCAAAAAAGCAAAGCCCCTTTTGCTGCCATTCTGGCAAACACAAAGTATGCAACAGATGGGCTATACACCCAGAACACACATTTAAGCTTTTCAACGTTCTTTCAGCATTATTGTGGCTCTTCAACAATACTGCTAGGGGCCCTGCGCTAGCTGAATTGTGCGACGTGAAAGTAGGAGAGTGGATTTTTGGATTGTTGGCTGTGGGAGGTCTCCTTTGTGCGCTCATAACCTGCAAAAAGTGACCCTACATTTGTAATGTCTTTTCCTAACTGCTAGATCAGTGCTATATAAGAATTTGAGAAACCATGAACATTTGTTTGTTTGTTTGTGTGTGTGTGTGTGTGTGTGTGTGTGTGTGTGTGTGTGTGTGTGTGTGTGTGTGTGTGTGTGTGTGTGTGTGTGTGTGTGTGTGTGTGCACGTGTGTGTGTGTGTGTGTGTGTGCGTGTGCAGAAATTCCCCTATTCAGTCTTATCAACCTCACTCACTCAGGCTGCTGATAAAATATCCTTTTTCTACGTGAAAGCTGGACACTAGACACAAGAGTGCATTTGTGGGACTATTTGTGTATTGTGTATTTGTGTTTTGCATTCTTGTGCAGCTCAACAAACAGAATGGTATGTGTTTTGGTTGTGATTACAAACTGAGATCATGGTTGAATCTAAGTTATGTGCACCTGAAAAACTATGGACAATAATGTTTGTTCTTTGGTCATATGTTTTGAAGAGGATGTTTTTCACAAAACAATTATGTCATGTAATTTCAATCACTCATCACTCAACCACTGAATAAGTGTAAGTGAAATGGTTTTAAATCTTCATATACAGCAAAACGTGCAATGCTCACCAATTTTCTTATATTTATCTTACATTTATCCAAAAATAACACTAAAATTCTTCTCAATCAAAACTTTAATGAAAAGTTGAATAACTGGGTAGCAATATACCCAATATATATATTTTTTACCTCCACTGCAAGGCAGACCCCAACCTTTAGTCAAACTGCACTTTCAGTAAGAATGCTGGTCTCATTTATTTCCCGTAAATAATCTCTCTGATTACAGACAGAACAATTACATATTATTGCCACAACCTCTGAATACTATTGAATTACTTCATATGGACATCAAAATAGCATCAGTACTGTAACAGTGAAAGCTGAAGCAACAGAAGAGGAAGAAAGATACACAGTACCAAAAGAGTTCTCTTCTAGTGAGTCAAAGTCTCTTCAGTCACAAGGTTTACTGAGAGTCTACACTTCTGTGATAATCTCTTGGAAAAGGGAAGTGCAAGCTTATGTATACAACTGGCAAAACTGTGTTTTAGCACTGATATGAATTTTAAACCCTAACTAAAATTGTTAAGAAATAGTCACAAATAAGCATAAAGTGGGGTCTTTTTCACATTCATTTAAATGTGAATAGGGATGCAGCCTGAATCATAATCACACTTTAGTTCATTTGTTAACCAGAGGAGAACTGACCCCTGACTGAGTTTGGTTTCTCCAAAGTTTTTTTTCCATTCTGTCACCTGGTTCTATGCCACTGTTGCCTCAGGCTTGCGTAGTTGGAGACACTTAATAGTCAGGAATATTATTGATATGACTGTACTGACGCTGTCAGGTATGAAGTGTGAGAACTCAAGATGTAGGTTGGAAGGTACTTTATTTGTGATACAAAAAACAACAACCCTGAGGGGGGAAAACAAGGCTGACTCGACACACTAAACAGAACTGAACTGCCGAGACGTGGAGCTGTCAAGCAGACGGCATTGACGTATCACAATGTTATAGACAACAAAGCAGCACAGGACAGCAAACATGAAGGGAAAAAATAGGGAACGAGAGGAGGTACTAATGAGTGACAACAGCTGGGGCAAATGAAACAATAACAAGGGAACAAGATGGACGGGGTTACACAACGACAAGACATGAACACGCGGCCACTGTCCACAAGAAACAAGACGAAATAGCGTGGAGCTCGTGAGAACACAAACTGCGGGAAACACAAAGCAAAACAAGAAAGCACATGGCCAATGTAAACATGACCCGCATGCTAAACAATACATGCAGACAAGCGAGGGCGCAGCCAAAAGCAAAGTTCGAAACGGGGCCCACTCACATGACGTAGAGAACATGAGGACGAGCACACTCAAAACAAGGATAAACACACAGGCCATGAATGTCCAAATCCCGACACAAAACCAACACAGAAAAAGACCAAAGTCTCGAGATCGGAGCTCATGACCCGCACACAAGACACTCGACAGACAAGAGAGCGTGCGCTCGAGACACTCAAAGCCGCACGCTCCCACAAAGACACAACGCTAGGGCAGTGTCAAAGCTCTGTCACCGAAAAACAGACCGAAGTGAAAGAACCCTTACAGACACTGTTGTAAGAGAACACATGTAATAAAGGTGACCTGACTTGACATAAATAGTTTGATGATATTTTGATGATACCTGTGTCTGGTGATCTCAATAATGGACTCCCATTAAAATTAATGCACAAGTCATTGCACAAGTCAACGGTAACATTATAATACTTACAAGTCATTTGGAAACCATCAGTTTATAGTCAATTAATAGTTTATAAACTGTAGTTAATACATTAATACAATCTATATAAATACCAAGTTCTTTGTTCATTGTTACTGGATTTTTTAAAAATAATACATTATTATATTTAAATTAGAAATTATTATTATAAACAAACTATTGTTTAATTAGCTCATATATAAAGAGTTTGATAGTTTTTTGTTAACTTGTTAAAAGGTCATAAGGTCAGAAGTGGCAGCTTTGTTGTCTTCGCAAGCACAGTGAGAGAGTGTGTGTGTGTGTTGAGCTGGCTATTTTGAGAGTGAATTCCCTATCTAATTTAAAAAACAGGGACCTCCTCTATATATATATATATATATTATGGCGAATCAGATATTCAAACAGTGCGCGTCTCCTTGCCCTTGCTATCTCTCGGGGGAAACACGCACTTGTTATGTGTAGCCTGTCTGGGAGCTGAGCATGCTAGGTCAGCGCTCATGAGCACAGCACTCGTGAGCACTGCAGCCAACTACCGCTGCGGGTGCTCCGCTCCCGCCTGGCGGTGTTTGACACTGAGACCGACCAGGCTCGCATTCCCCAGGGCTCGGGTCCCGCAGCAGCTGAGGCTCTGCGGCGATCTAGCTCATGGGGCACGCAAATGGATCTGTCAGCGGGGGCTGAGATGGGTGCTCCCCTATTTCAACCCTTACCCGGCGGATCCAGTGTTTCATGTGAGGTTTCGGAAGCACGCTCAAGGGCGGTTACTTCCGACCAAGCTGAAGCACCGGCACTACAATTGTCTAGCTCTGAGGAGTTGGACATTGGCAGTGTTGACATGGAGAGCGAGGATTCACCAACCTCCTCTCCAGTGTATGAGGAATTGCTTGAGTGGCTGATTGTTGCAGACGGACTGTTTTTGACTGCTGCACTGCTGTTTCCTGTCTGCTCGAGTCATATAAACTTGATTTTTGTTTTAGATCTTAAACTCGACGTTCGTTTATATTGCTAAATACAATATTAGATTATTTAATATATTGTAATCGTTAGCTTTAATCTAAGTCGCTAAACGCGTTAGCATTGTGCTATCTTACTGTCCGTGCATACAGAGTTTTACTCGCTCGCGCCTTTTTTCCCGACTTCATCAAACAACTGGTCAACAAGTTGGATCAACACACACGGTGAGTCATGTCATCTTCTCTCAAAATTGTCACTTGCACTGCCTGCTTCATGCATAGTCTGTCTGTCTCTGTCAGTTGTGAAGGCTTTTCATGTGATAAATGTAGGGACATAGTTAGGCTGACAGAGAAGGTCTCAGAATTAGAGACACGCATCCAAACTGTAATCGAGGATAGTAAGAATGCAAGGGCTTTAGATACTACTTTGGATGCGACTAGCTTAGCAAACCCTGTACATTGTTCGGTTCCGGTTGTAGAGCCCGTGCAGCAGGGCAACTGATGATGAGACGGCATAATCGCGGGTCAAAAAACCACTGTTCCATTCAGATCAGAACATCAAACAGGTTCTCCCCACTCAGTGACGCACCCACTGAGAAACCTGTTGAAAGTACCCTAGTGATTGGCGATTCTATTACTCGGAATGTGAAAATAGAGACTCCAGCCACCATAGTCACATGTTTGCCGGGAGCCAGAGCGCCTGACGTCAAAGCAAATTTAAAAGTGCTGGCTAAGGCTAATCGTAAATATTCTAACATTGTCATTCACGTCGGCGCTAATGATGTCCGACTTCGCCAGTCGGAGATCACTAAATCTAATATTAAAGGGGTGTGTGAACTCGCAAGTACGATGTCAGGCACCGTAATTTGCTCTGGCCCTCTTCCTATGTGCAGGAGTGATGAGATGCTTAGCAGATTATCCTCACTCAATGGCTGGATGTCTAAGTGGTGCCCGCAGAATAACATAGGGTTTATAGACAATTGGAAAAGTTTTTGGGGCAGACCTGACCTGTTGAAAAGAGATGGTATTCATCCCACCTGGGATGGTGCCGCTCTTCTCTCTAGTAATTTGGCATACAGTCTTAGAGCTAAACCTTGACTAACTGGGGCCCAGGTCAGGAAGCAGACAAACTGGCTAAACCGACCATCTGCTAGCTGTCTCACGTCACAGAGGTCAGATAAATTCCAACACATAGAGACTCTTTCACCTAGATATCATCCTATAGAGATTGTGTCTGTTCCCCGAATTAACAAATACAAAAATCTCTCAAAACCGTTTAAGAGTAAATTTTTTTATTGATTTACAAACAACTAAGAACGGATATAACACAAATGAACAAATGATAAAGCTTGGGTTACTGAATATACGATCCCTTTCCTCAAAAGCACTTATTGTAAATGATATGATTACAGATCATAAACTAGATGTGCTGTGTTTGACAGAAACTTGGCTAAAACCAGACGATTACATTACTTTAAATGAGTCCACCCCTCAAGATTACTGTTATAAACATGAGCCTCGTCTGAAAGGTAAAGGAGGAGGTGTTGCTGTAATTTATAGTAACACGATCAGTACTGCTCAAAGGTCTAATTTGAAATATAATTATTTTGAAGTGATGGTCCTTAATGTAAAATTATCTAGTGCAAGTAATAATCCCTGTTTAACTTTTGTGCTGGCTATTCTATACAGGCCACCAGGGCACCATACAGACTTTATCAAAGAATTTGCTGATTTTCTCTCAGAATTAGTAATGTCTGTAGATAAAGTCATAATTGTCGGTGATTTTAATATCCATGTAGATAATGAAAAAGACGCATTGGGATTGACATTTAGAGACATTTTAAACTCTATTGGAGTTACACAACATGTATCAGGACCCACTCATTCTCGTAATCATACTTTAGATCTAATATTGTCATATGGGATCAATGTTGATACCTATCAAATTCTGCAGCAGAGCGATGACATCTCAGATCATTACTTAATTACCTTTAGCCAAAGTCGAAAAACTAACTCCCTGTTATAAATATAGTAGAACTATCACTCCTAACACAAAAGATAGCTTTATAAATAATCTTCCTGATCCGTTTCATCTACTTAACATCCCAGATAGCCTAGAAGAACTTGACTTGTTGCTCCGTTACGCTTAAAGAAGATTAAAGAAAATAGTCCAACACCGTGGTACAACGAGCACACCCGGGCCCTCAAGAGAGCAGCCAGAAAAATGGAGCGGAGCTGGAAAAAAAAGTAAGCTAGAGGTTTTTCGCATTTCATGGAAAGACAGCTCTATTGCATTCAGAAAGGCCTTAAGATCAGCTAGATCTACTTACTTTTCTACCCTCTTAGAAGAAAACAAATACAACCCTAGGTATTTATTTGATACAGTGACTAAATTAACAAGAAATAAAGCCTCAACCCCAGATGCTTTAAATCAGCACAGCACTAATGACTTCATGAACTTTTTTACTTGCAAAATTCATAATATTAGAGAGAAAATTATAACCATGCAACCGTCTACTACAATATTCCAAAATACAGTAAATTTTTGTCACAGGTCCATCCACACCCCTCGCGCCAGACACGCCCACTCCCTCACGATCACGGTCACCTGAATACTGATTACCTGCACCTGCCTTGCATCAACAACCCCTTTATCACCAGCCCTCAATGAGCACTCTTCGTCCGGTCTCGTCACTGACAACCTCAAAGTCAAAGTCAGCGTCAGCTTTATTGTCAATTCTGTAATATATACAGCACATACATACAGAGAATTGAAATTCTGTAACTCTCAGACCCAAGGTGCAACCAGGTTACATTAACAGTAACAACAGCAACAAAATATATATATATCAACAACACCAAAAATATATATATATATATATATATATACATATATAAAAATAAATAAATAATAATAGATAAAATAAAATAAAATAGATTAAGGAAATAAAGAGATAAAGTCGCGATTGTAAAGACAGTGCAAACAATGGGGGGGGGGGGGGGGTCAGGTGCATGGGGCAAAAGAGAGGAAAAGGGGCAGAGACGGGAGGGAGTTCAATGCCCTGACAGCTTGGGGAATGAAGCTGTTCTTCAGTCGGCTGGTCCTTGCCTGGAGACTGCGTAGTCTCCTCCCTGATGGCAGCAGACTGAAGAGGCTCTGGGATGGGTGGGAGGGGTCTCTCGCAATGATGAGGGCTTTGCGGGAGAGGCGGGAGTTATAAATATCCTGGAGGGGTGGGAGAGAGACACCAACGATCTTCTCAGCTGCTCTCACTATGCGCTGAAGTGCTTTACGGCAGGATGTGTTGCATGCGCCGTACCACACAGTGATGCAGCTGGTCATGAATGCTCTCGATGGTGCCTCTGTAGAAGGTGTGCATGATGGGGGCTGGGACTCCGGCTCTTCTCAGCCTGCGGAGAAAGTGGAGTCGCTGCTGTGCTTTCTTGGTCAGTGCTGTGGTGTTGGTGGTCCAGGAGAGGTCTTCTGTGATATGCACACCCAGAAATTTGGTGCTCCTCACTCTTTCCACGGTCGCACCGTTGATAGTCAGAGGAGGGTGCTGGGTGTGCATTCTCCTGAAGTCAACAACAATCTCCTTCATCTTCTCCACGTTCAGAGAGAGATTGTTGTCGCCGCACCACCTGACCAGGTGGCTCACCTCACTCCTGACTCGCTATCAAGCAACGCTGTGTCTCCAAGTGGTCTTCCTAGAGATCCCCTGTTACCTGCATCTACCTCCTGCCGTCAGATAAGCCCTCTTCATTGCCACTGTTCACTCATCACTTCCACCTCTCCAGTTTCTGCTCTCGTGCCTGCTTACCAATAAAACTCTGTGTTCATTCATGCCCGTGTTGCCTGTTTATCATGACAATTTTAGTGTCCCTGAAGAAAAATTCCACTCCTTCATTGCTATTGGGGAGGAAGAATTGTCTAAACTCGTTAAATCATCAAAATCAACAACATGTATGCTAGACCCAATACCAACTAAGCTACTGAAAGAGATGCTTCCAGAGATCATAGATCCTCTTCTTAATATTATTAATTCTTCTTTGTCATTAGGATACGTACCAAAAACCTTTAAGCTGGCTGTAATTAAACCGCTTATTAAAAAAACACAACTTGATCCTACAGAATTAGTTAATTACAGGCCGATATCGAATCTACCTTTCTTGTCAAAGATTCTAGAAAAGGCAATATCTTTACAACTATGTTCCTTTCTAGAAAGAAACAGCATCTACGAGGATTTCCAGTCAGGATTTAGACCATATCATAGTACTGAGACTGCTCTCATTAGAGTTACAAATGATTTGCTCTTATCATCCGATCGTGGTTGTATCTCTCTGTTAGTGTTACTGGACCTTAGTGCTGCATTTGATACAATTGACCACAAAATCCTTCTGAATAGACTTGAAAATTATGCTGGCATTAGTGGAGTTGCATTAGCCTGGTTCAAGTCATACTTATCTGACTGTTATCAGTTTGTAGCAGTAAATGAGGAGATGTCATATCAGTCACGGGTTCAGTATGGAGTTCCTCAAGGTTCAGTACTAGGACCATTGCTTTTCACCCTGTACATGCTTCCTTTGGGTGCAGTTATTAGGAAGCATGGCATTAGCTTTCATTGTTACGCTGATGATACTCAGCTCTATATTTCTTCTCATCCTGATGAAACGAACAAATTTACTAAATTAACAGAATGCATAACTGATATAAAAAATTGGATGACTAATAACTTTCTACTGCTTAATTCTGAAAAAACAGAGATTCTAATTATTAGACCAAAAAGTTCTGTACATAATAATCTAGACTACTGTCTAACACTCGATGGCTGCTCTGTCAAGTCCTCGTCGTCAGTTAGAAACCTGGGTGTGCTCTTTGATACCAATCTTTCATTTGAAAGCCATGTTTCTAGCATCTGTAAAACGGCATTCTTCCATCTTAAAAATATATCTAAATATCGACATATGCTCTCTAAGACAAATGCGGAAAAGTTAGTTCATGCGTTCATGAGTTCAAGGCTAGATTATTGTAATGCTCTACTAGGTGGTTGCCCTGCACGCTTAATAAACAAATTCCAGCTGGTCCAAAATGCAGTAGCCCGAGTTCTTACTAGAACCAGGAAGTATGAGCATATTAGCCCAGTTCTGTCAAACCTGCACTGGCTTCCTATTAAACACCGAATACATTTTAAAATCTTGCTAATTACTTACAAAGCATTAAATGGTTTAGCTCCACAGTACTTGAGCGATCTCTTAACACATTATAGTCCTTCACGTCTATTGCGATCCCAAAATACTGACCAGCTTATAATACCTAGAATATCAAAGTCAACTGCTGGCGGTCGATCCTTTTCCTATTTAGCTCCTAAACTCTGGAACAGTCTTCCTATTACAGTTCGGGAAGCAGACACACTCTGTCAGTTTAAATGTAGACTAAAAACACATCTCTTCGACCTGGCATACACATAACACATTATACATACATTTTTAATCCAAATCATGTAAAATGATTGTTAGGCTGCATAATTTAGATAAGCCGGAACCGGGAACATTCCCATAACACCTGATGTACTCGATACATCAGAAGAAGAATGGCATCTACGCTGATATTGGTTTCTGTTTATTCCGAGGTTATCGTGGTCAGCTGGATCCGGGCCATATCCAGATCAGATGAAGGACCTGGACACGAGCACAGCACTGCCCTGAAGTGTCTGCGGAGATCGTGACTCTACTAGACCCTCCCCTGTGACGATCATGAACCCATCTCTAACCGGACCAAATTGGACTTCATATTGGACTTGAATTGTTGTATAATAATCATGCACTGTTTGGCTGTTGGCCAGAGGAGAACTGGTCCCCCGACTGAGCCTGGTTTCTCCCAAGGTTTTTTCTCCATTCTATTCTTCATTCGTTACGTCACCTGCCGGAGTTTTGGTTCCTTGCCGCTGTCGCCTATGGCTTGCTCAGTTGGGGAAACTTAACACTTAAAATTCATCAATTGTATTGATTCAGCTGCTCTTTTGGGGCTTCTGTTCAGCCAAACAAACTTTGTTTATATTGTTTTTCCTGTAAAGCTGCTTTGAAACAATCTACATTGTAAAAAGCGCTATATAAATAAAGGTGACTTGACTTGACTTGACCTCTGAGGGGGCCCAGATCATAGTTTCTGGTCTCTCAAATGAGGTTGTTGAGACCATACTCCACTCCAGAGCTCCCTCTACGAGGAACCTGTACACCCTGAAGTGGAGACTTCACTTCTTGGTGTAGTGAAAAGCAGGTGAACCCAGTTACCTATCACATTGGCAAAGTGTTGGAGTTCCTGCAGGATAGATTCGCTGCAGGGCTGTCCCCGTCCACCCTGAAGGTCTACGTGGCTGCCATATCCGCTTACCACGTACCTCTGGGTTGCATGTCCATGCATGTCCATTGCTTCCTTCGTGGCACTATTAGGTTGAGGCCTGCAGTACAGACCAACGCTGCGTCTTTGGCCTCAGCTCCTTGCGCCTTCCGGGCTTGCTCAGACACCTCTAAGCTGCCGCTTCTGGGTTCCGGCGCTCTATTATGACCTGGTTCGTGACGTCACCGACTCGCGACCGTCACTCACACACGCAACGGAAGTTTACATATTGTGCTTCGCGAGATAGCGTCCAGGTATTCCCCAAAGCGTTCGACGCAGCGTCTCGTTCCCTCTCAGGGAACTATGGTTACATCCGTAACCTGAGACGTTTTTGGTGATAGGTTTAATGTCTTTGTAAACATTTTAATGAACTCTTAATATTAATGCAATTAATGTCCATTAAACGTTGGTTTAAAGGACTTAAGTAATGACAAGTTAGAACTATTTACAGATAATGCATTGTTAATAAAGCATTTTATAACTCTTTACATATGTGTGTTGTCCTTTAAGGAATATCATTTTCTAATGCTTTATTTTTATTGCACTGGTTCTTAGGAAGAATGTGAAGTTCTTTACTTATTTTTCTGTTTTTCTTCCTAATTTGTAAACCTTAATATAATCCGCTATGTAACTACGTTACTTCCGGTTTTTAACTTCCGGTTATTCACTTCCGGTTAGCGCTTTTCTACTTCCGCTAGAAATCGCCAAAACAGACACCTCAATCTTCGTCATCCACTATTTCACGAGTTCACACTTACGAATGATTCAGGAGCAATAAATGGTAAGCATATTTGGCGTGCTGTCCGAGGAGAGGGCTCCGAGCTCGGTATTCAGCCCGAACCTGGAGCACTCCCCCCGTATCCTGACTTTGATAGGAACAATTAAGTGTGAGGAGTTGGGGTGGTGGAGGGATGCCGAAAAATGTCAAAGAGCTGTAGGTGAGTCAAACATGTCTATATATACGTACTTCCTCTCCCGCTGATAGGATGAGGAGTAATTGCTGATGACGTGTTGATTGTGTTAATCATTTGAACGTGCTCCTCCCGAACTTTGTTAATAAAACATCATTTCACGAGTTCACACTTACGAATGATTCAGGAGCAATAAATGGTAAGCATATTTGGCGTGCTGTCCGAGGAGAGGGCTCCGAGCTCGGTATTCAGCCCGAACCTGGAGCACTCCCCCAAAAATTGCAATCTAGTCGGACAGCCGCTAAAGATTTTGATGACCCCCCAAAGAATTGCGAAGTTATGGCTGAGGGGGGGAAAAATGTGAGTTCGGGAGGGCAGATGAATGAATTTAGAAGCTTGCTCCTGCGGGAGCGTCACTGCTGCGGCAGTGGAATTTAGAAGCTTGCTCCTGCGGGAGCGTCACTGCTGCGGCAGTGGCAGTTAGAGAGAGCTGGAAGATAGAGAGAGCTTGCTCCTGCGGGAGCTTCACTGCTGCGGCAGTGGCAGTTAGAGAGAGCTGGAAGATAGAGAGAGCTTGCTCCTGCGGGAGCGTCACTGCTGCGGCAGTGGCAGTTAGAGAGAGCTGGAAGATAGAGAGAGCTTGCTCCTGCGGGAGCTTCACTGCTGCGGCAGTGGCAGTTAGAGAGAGCTGGAAGATAGAGAGAGCTTGCTCCTGCGGGAGCGTCACTGCTGCGGCAGTGGCAGTTAGAGAGAGCTGGAAGATAGAGAGAGCTTGCTCCTGCGGGAGCTTCACTGCTGCGGCAGTGGCAGTTAGAGAGAGCTGGAAGATAGAGAGAGCTTGCTCCTGCGGGAGCGTCACTGCTGCGGCAGTGGCAGTTAGAGAGAGC
This sequence comes from Rhodeus uyekii, assembly GCA_037043235.1. Classification (NCBI taxonomy): domain Eukaryota; kingdom Metazoa; phylum Chordata; class Actinopteri; order Cypriniformes; family Acheilognathidae; genus Rhodeus; species Rhodeus uyekii. The sequence goes on from JAWRVZ010000014.1 coordinate 993,757, forward strand.
TGGAAGAGAGATAGCTTGCTCCTGCGGGAGCGTCACTGCTGCGGCAGTGGAAGTTAGAGAGAGCTGGAAGATAGAGAGAGCTTGCTCCTGCGGGAGCGTCACTGCTGCGGCAGTGGAAGTTAGAGAGAGCTGGAAGATAGGGAGAGCTTGCTCCTGCGGGAGCTTCACTGCTGCGGCAGTGGCAGTTAGAGAGAGCTGGAAGATAGAGATAGCTTGCTCCTGCGGGAGCGTCACTGCTGCGGCAGTGGCAGTTAGAGAGAGCTGGAAGATAGAGATAGCTTGCTCCTGCGGGAGCGTCACTGCTGCGGCAGTGGCAGTTAGAGAGAGCTGGAAGATAGAGATAGCTTGCTCCTGCGGGAGCGTCACTGCTGCGGCAGTGGAAGTTAGAGAGAGCTGGAAGATAGAGAGAGCTTGCTCCTGCGGGAGCGTCACTGCTGCGGCAGTGGCAGTTAGAGAGAGCTGGAAGATAGAGATAGCTTGCTCCTGCGGGAGCTTCACTGCTGCGGCAGTGGCAGTTTAGAGAGAGCTGGAAGATAGAGATAGCTTGCTCCTGCGGGAGCGTCACTGCTGCGGCAGTGGAAGTTAGAGAGAGCTGGAAGATAGAGATAGCTTGCTCCTGCGGGAGCGTCACTGCTGCGGCAGTGGAAGTTAGAGAGAGCTGGAAGATAGAGAGAGCTTGCTCCTGCGGGAGCGTCACTGCTGCGGCAGTGGAAGTTAGAGAGAGCTGGAAGATAGAGATAGCTTGCTCCTGCGGGAGCTTCACTGCTGCGGCAGTGGCAGTTAGAGAGAGCTGGAAGATAGAGATAGCTTGCTCCTGCGGGAGCGTCACTGCTGCGGCAGTGGAAGTTAGAGAGAGCTGGAAGATAGAGATAGCTTGCTCCTGCGGGAGCGTCACTGCTGCGGCAGTGGAAGTTAGAGAGAGCTGGAAGATAGGGAGAGCTTGCTCCTGCGGGAGCGTCACTGCTGCGGCAGTGGAAGTTAGAGAGAGCTGGAAGATAGAGAGAGCTTGCTCCTGCGGGAGCGTCACTGCTGCGGCAGTGGAAATTAGAGAGAGCTGGAAGATAGAGAGAGCTTGCTCCTGGGGGAGCGTCACTGCTGCGGCAGTGGGGGTTCTGTTCAGTGTTATAGTCTTTTAGTTACAGACGTCTAAATACACTCAAGAAATAACAAAATCAATATGGCTTGTAAAAAGCATGAGTAAAACCTTTCAATTATAAATTGACAGTTAGACGTCTAAATACACTCAAGAAATAACAAAATCAGTATGGTTTGTAAAAGCATAAGTAAAACCTTTCAATTATAAATTGACAGTTGAATTTCTATCAGATGCTATTAGAAGCTGGCTCCTGGGGGAGCGTCACTGCTGCGGCGGTGGAAGTTGGAGAGAGCTAGCTCCTGCGGGAGCGACACTGCTGCGGCAGTGGGAGTTCTGTGCAGTGTTTCAGTTTTCAGTTTCAATTTCAGGAGTCTTGAAATCACTCTGGTTACAGACGTCTAGATACACTCGAGAAATCACAAAATCAGTATAGTTTGTAAAAGCATAAGTAAAACCTTTCAATTATAAATTGACGGTTGAATTTATATCAGATGCATGTTGCATATTTAATTTCAAAACAAACTTACCTGTTGGAGATCGGAATGTCAAAGTTTATGAAAGTTCACAAACTTATTGGCTTTGAATAAACCCTGAGCAGGGGTTCATCCAAATATCATAGACTTATAAAGCTTATCATAGACTTAAAGGGAGTCTTGAAATTACTTTGGTTACAGACGTCTAAATACACACAAGAAATAACAGAATCAGTATGGTTTGTAAAAGCATGAGTAAAACCTTTCAATTATAAATTGACAGTTGAATTTATATCAGATGCAATTAGAAGCTGGCTCCTGGGGGAGCGTCACTGCTGCGGCAGTGGAAGTTAGAGATAGCTTGCTCCTGCGGGAGCGTCACTGCTGCGGCAGTGGAAGTTAGAGAGAGCTTGCTCCTGCGGGAGCGGCACTGCTGCGGCAGTGGTAGTTAGAGACAGCTTGCTCCTGCGGGAGTATCAGTGCTGCGGCAGTTGAAGGTAGAGATAGCTTGCTCCTGCGGGAGTGTCAGTGCTGCGGCAATGGAAGCAATGGCCATGAAGTTGTAAGTGGGGAGGAGCTGATGCTTAACGGAAGACCTTGTTTGAATGTGCGATCTGTTTGGTCTGATGTGGCTCTTGGAAGCTTCTGGAGACCAGCGGCGCAATGCTTGTATTACTGTTGGGAAAAGGCCTTGCACCGCCGTGGTTGCTGCACCTGTGCGAAATGAATGGCTGGATGAATGGTCTGTTGGGAATCCGGTTTGGGGTAGCGTAGCTTTAAGAAGTTTGGAACCGGAACTTGTAATGGGGTGGAATCGTCTATAGAGAGTGGGACGGATGGGAGTTTAGCTTGCGAGTTTCTGAAATGAAAGTAGGCTGAGTGGATGTGATGGTGGGTTATGAGCATCTGAGGTAACCAAGCCAGTGTGAACATGGCTTCACTGCTGCGGCAGTGGGAAAATTCCCCCTTGGCTGACTCCTGCGCGAGTGTGGGGGAACATCATTGCTGCGGCAATGGGGGCAGCGGTGGAATCATTTCTATTTGAACTGAGCTCATGCGGGAGTGAGGAGGTGCATCTCTACTGCGGAAAAGGTTTCGGCAGTGAGAAGTAGATTTCACCTAGGTAACCCATGGTGAAGCTGGCTTGGAAGTTCTTGGTGTTAATGGAATGCACTACGAGTCGGTGGTAGTGGGTAGAGATCATGTGGAGCAGACCACATGTGGAGTGGAAAGTCTTGAACTTTTCCACTCCACATGTAATCCTCCGAGGGAGTGGTTTGAAGCGAAAGCTTGAAGAATGAACATTTAGCGTTGATAAGTATCAACTCTGAATATTGATGTACTGGTTGGGAATAGGTCCACCTCTGGTGGCAGCAGCCTTAAGTTCAGTTGGGATTTGCGTTCAACTGATGTTGGCGACAGAGGTGGTTCTAAGCAGCAGTGTTTGTGGAATGGCATAGCAGAGAACGGGATGAAGGAGAATTAGCATGGTGGAGAGAATTAGGTGGGAAAGGCCAGGGGCGAAGCCACTTGCGGAGGCAGCCTCACGCTAGGATCGGAAGGCCGGGCTGCAGGCCTAACATAGGGGAAAAGTTAGGTACGTGCTGCCGTTGCTAACCCTGCACCGCTGGCGGAGGCAAGCTCGCACTTAAAGGGCGGCGTTTGTCGCTAGATGCTGGCATGTGAGGTGCAGTGCTGGAAAACTGCAGTGCGCTGCTGCGTCTTAACGCTTGGAAATCTGGTTTGCAAGGGAGAGATATGAAGATTTAAGGAACGCACGTTTGAGGCATTTTGAAGGTAGAGTTGATTTGGAGATGGTACGGCTGACTGAAGCGAGACCTATTCTAGTTGATTTGCTTTGGTCGTCCTCCTTTACTATTGATACGAGTGCTGAGGTGTCGTAGGAAGTTGGGCAAGAAGGTGGATGTCTTGAAGGTGGGGGTGAAGGCAAGCCACGGCGTCATAGGGTGCGACAACGGAGCGGAAGAGCTGGCGACCGCGTGGTGTTGTTGGAGGCTCGGTTGCAGTGTTTGTTGAGTGCAAGAGCTCCTTTCGACAGTGGGATACAATGAAGGAAGTTGGGAGGAAGAGTTTATCGTGAAACTGGTACATCTCAATCTTGGACAGGGGTGGCCAACCTGTTCAGCGTGAGCCTCGAAATAAGCTCATGGCTGCGGAGCCGCATGGAAGACTGTTAAATTCGCATTTGTTGATGGGGTTTTTGACATTAGAAAGGTCTCGCACATATATCACACGTTTAATATGTTTATAAATAAATTCTTTAATACTTTTAACATATGGCGACCCACGAGCTATGCAAGCATACAGAGACAATGCGTCTGTGGATTATATATGCGGGAAAAACGGAATATCATCTCATTGACGGTGACAGGAAGTATAAAAGTAAGCAGCGGCTTGGTAATGTAGTGATCGGTTGGAAAACGACTCCGGTTACTATCGTAGCCTCTGTAATTTTATCATATTTCGTTTAGAGAAGTATGAAGGCAATGCTATTTAAGATATTTATACCGTCTGGCAGCCAGATCTGCATCGCGCTACGATTGGCCAGTTGTCAACTGCTGTTATCCATAAAGTTTCAGAAATGACGTGAAGGGGAGGAGTTCCCGAATGCATTTCATTAAACATCTCGTTCCTACTCTCGAAAGGGAACGCGCTTCTGCGCGCCTCTATTTGAATTCGGAAAAACATCATGTCCGCGTGAGCGGCGGCTGATCTTGGCAGGATACATGTAAATTTATGTTTATGTAGACAAAAAGGTCTCAGCGGGCCGGATGAGAGCTGCGAAAGCAGTCAAAGAGCCGCATGCGGGTTGGCTGCCCCTGTTCTTGGACAATGTGGCGAAAGGCGGGGCATCACATGATCGCCTGCTAGATTTGAACACATTGGCTGGCGCTGAGCCAGAGAAAGCGCTCGAAGCTTGTTGCTGTTCAGCGTTTCAATCTCTTGAATTATTTTGGTTACGGACGTCTATCGACTTATAAAGCTTATCATGGACTTAAAGGATTGAAACAGTGAAGGCAAATAATTACTTTGAAAATAGAAAGTGCATATGGTTTCTTTCCGGCGAGTCCACTTAATAGCCGATTGAGTTGAAACAACAAGGCAGCGTTGGCAATAAGTACTTGATTCTTGTGTGGGCGGCTGAGCACGCGATCGACTGTAATGAGCGCGATCTGAAGTGGCGCGTGCGATCGGACTGTACTGCGCGCGATCTGGCTTCGGTGCGCGCTACTGCTTGAGATGCGAGGAAGCAGCGCGCTACTTTAGAACAATCACATTTCAGACGTGGGTTCCCCGGAACAGTAGTATTGAGAGGCACAACTGCTCGTGATTTAGCGATGCAGAAATAAAGCGCCGGGAAGGATTACAGCTGCTCTTGTTTGTGTGAGCTGACGGACAGAGAGAGTGTGAGCTGAAGCTGCAGCGCGGTCTGCTGAGGCTCGCGGCAGCGGCGGCGGCCTGGCTAGCAGGAAGAAAGCGGCATTGCCTGGGAGTCGAGCTTGTAGCTCGACCAGCTTTATCGTCCTTTCTCAGTGGCAGGAGCGATTAAAGCCGATGTAGAGCTGCTGGATACGGATGTTTGCTTGGTGGCGAGAGCAGGCCTCAAGTCTTACTGTGCGTTGCTTGTTGTTGCTTAGGACCCGATTGTTTGGTCTGGCACCCGTGATGTATTGCTGAGGGTGAAAAAATAGTTAGCATAGTGTTGAGCGGATGGGGATCGCTACTGGGTCCGGAGGTTTTCGTGGAGAATCCATCTGACGAGTGGAGCTCGATTTCGGGTGTGTAGCGACCAGAAGGCGGAGCCGCAATGCCGTAAACTGACGAGATGCCGAAAAATGTCAAAGAGCTGTAGGTGAGTCAAACATGTCTATATATACGTACTTCCTCTCCCGCTGATAGGATGAGGAGTAATTGCTGATGACGTGTTGATTGTGTTAATCATTTGAACGTGCTCCTCCCGAACTTTGTTAATAAAACATCATAAAATGTCATAGAGGCAATGCTGTAAGTTCATCGAGGTGACATTAGACATGTTAAGATGATATATTTACAAGTATTTGTTATAAAAAACGATCTTTAATGAGTTACTAAAGACGAGCTAGCATTGATGCTAACGGCTACATTTTGAATAGCACTTATTGTTTGTGTTATAGTTGTGTATAATTGAATGTTTAGCTAAGACATGCACACTGAATGTTGTTGTATTGTTTATTACAGTTTTTTCCATATGCTACATGAACAAAGTAACCTTGCTACGACCTTGTCTTCATTGGCTGTGGTTTAACTCAGTGTTTAGTCAGAGTTTCTACACACTGCACGAGAACACTACAGTGAAAAAGCACCATTTGATTTTTGAAGTGGTTAAGATGGCAACGAGCAGCAAGTCGTCTGTGTGCAGCGCTAGAAGTGGCAAGTCATCCACATCATCATTGAGTGCGGCCCTTGCCCGGGCCAGAGCCGAAGCTGTTAATGTTAGAGCATCATATGCTAGCCAAGAGGCTAAACTGAAAATTGAAAACGCTCAAAATCAACTGGAAACAGTAAGATTAGACACTGAGTTGGAAGTGTTAACTCTACATAGAGAAGCCGATGCGGCTGCAGTGGAAGCGCAAGTGCTGGAAGATGCTGAACTTTCAATGCATGCAGCAGTAGAAAGAGGAAGATCTGAATCAGAGAATGTTAAAATTGAACGTGTCAGTGAATATGTCAATTCTCAAATCAACCTCCAGAGTCATTCTCCCTCTCCACTCTTATCAACCTTACCTGTTGCTCCTCCATTCCACGCTGACTCACATAACAGCTTTATAACATGGAGTCCGCCTGAGAAAGACATTTCACATGCTCAGTCTATCAACAGGCCAAGATCTCTAAACTGTAGAGGTATACCATTGCGAAAGGGGTGTAAGATTCCAGTTGAAGGTTAGCAAACGTTTTTAAGACAGACTGTATTGAACTGCAGTCTTTACTAGTATTCAGGTACATGGTAGTAGTAGGGCCTATGTTCAATTTTAATTGTGTAGTTTCCTTTTGTTAATCAAGGAATATTATGAAACTGTAGGGTAAACGGTACTCAGAGATCCAAAAGATGGCTTTCACTAGTTGACATATTCAGAGTTCATGACAATCATGTAGTTTTAGTTTTGTAACTTCATTTATTTTGTAATCAATCATAATTTTTGTGAAACTATTGGGTATACAGTACTCAGGAGATTCAAAAGTTGGCTTTCAATAGTTGACATGTTCAGAGTTTATTCATGACATAAATGTTTGTTACATTTGTAGCATTACCAAAAGAGGAATAGCCCTGAAAATTTTTAATGAAATATTGATATGCAATGATGTTTTGCTATCACTATTTTACTGGGACATTCTTCACAGAGCAAGGATTAATTTCCTGTAATCACCCATACTACATGTACCGTAAAATCTCATGTGTAAGACGCACTCATAGATAAGACGCACCCCCTATTTGATGCTATTTATGTTAGTCTTGACTGATGTTGCTTACTTTCATTTGAAAGCAGTGATTGCACTTCTTGTGACATCTCAATTTGAAGATCACGCTGGTAAAGCATAATAGGTCAAGAGTTTAGTGACAATTACCATCATCATTGCTAAAAACACGAAGCGTACATTCAGATCAGTCAAATATTTGATTTTGTAACAAAACGTATATAATAAAATTTAGTTTAGTGATACTTTTTCTTACCTTTTTATTTTCACCCAAAGTACCAGAACTTACTAAATATGAGTACATTCACCCAACTCACACTAAGGTGGATGTACACATGATGTTGTAAATGTACTATTTTGGCACTTTGGCCCTTTCTTAAGCCCCCTTGTCCACAACAGATGAACTTAAGAATCATGGATTCTTAAACAGTAGGTCATGGTCTATATTTCAGCCAAGTTTGATGGATGTACTCGAGATGTGAATTAAATGTGAATTTGGGGGTCACTTAGGCCCTTCTTAAGACCCCTTATCCACAGTTGCGGAACTTAAGAAAGACTGATTCTGAGTGTCATCCCCAAACCCAACATTTTGAAAGAGGTTTGGTGGATGTACTCATGATGTGAATTAAATCTGCTATTTTGGGTATTTTGGCACTTTGGCCCTTTCTTAAGCCCCCTTGTCCACAACAGATGAACTTAAGAATCATGGATTCTTAAACAGTAGGTCATGGACTACATTTCAGCCAAGTTTGATGGATGTACTCAAGATGTGAATTAAATGGGATTTTTGGGGTCGCTTAGGCCCTTCTTAAGCCCATAAGTCCACAATTGGTGAACTTAAGAAATCACATTTTGTCAATAGACCCCATGGCAGAACATTTCGGCAAAGGTTTGGTGGATGTACATGGGGGTGTGAAACAAATCAAATCTTTTGGCTACTTTGGGTGGCACCCACTACTGGTTATCCACATTTCCAGAACTTAAGAAAGGTCATTTCAGGGTCCTGGGGTAGTGTCCTATCCATTCCAGGGGTCAAACCTTTCGTACTCGAGGTGTGAAACAAATGTCTCTGGGCTCCTAGACTAATAAGTCTGAAGTCAGAAACTTCATTATGAACGAGCATGCTAAGCCATATGTTCCTCGATATGTTCCTCGAGGAACATGACTGGAACATGACGATATGTTCAGGACTGTACCAATTCGATGATAAGCCAGAGAATTATCGGTCATGGTATTCTTCATTCACCAGTGCAGCCTGTGAAGTGCATCTCACAGCAACGCAAGAATTAGACCTAATGACTAAATGGCTGGGAAAGGAATCTAGTGAACAGGTGAAACGCATCCGCTCAGTGCATGTCAGCAACCCTAATGTCGCTTTACACAAAGCATGGGAAAGGCTACGTGAGTGCTATGCTGCACCAGAAATCATTGAAAGATCACTGTTTCAGCGGTTGGACAGTTTCCCTAGAATTTCAGCTAAAGACCACACCTAATTGCGTGAACTTGGGGATTTGCTCATGGAAATCCAAGGGAGTAAAGAAGATGGTTACCTCACAGGTCTGTCATACCTTGACACTTCACGTGGTATTGGACCTATTGTAGAAAAGCTTCCATACGGGCTTCAGGACAGGTGGGTGACTTCTGGGTCATGGTACAAAGAAGAAAATCACGGTCAATTTCCACCTTTTGAGTTTTTCTGTAAGTTTGTTTGCTCTGAGGCAAAGAGGCGAAACGATCCAAGCTTTATGTATCAAAGCAGTGCTATAACACCCACAAAGCTTGACAGATCCACTGTGAAGAGTTTCCATACCAACAAACCCATCTCAGTACACAAGACAGATGTGCGTGTTGCCAGTGACGACCCCAACAAAATCTGTCCATTACACAATAAGCCACACCCTTTGAAAAAATGCAGAACATTCAGAAACAAACTCCTCGATGACAGAAAAGTCTTCCTCAAAGAGAAAAGAATATGTTTCAAATGCTGTTCTTCGGTTTCCCACCTTGCCAAAGAACGCAAGGCTTATGTGAAGTGCATTGAATGTGGCAGCACCAGTCATGATGCAGCCATGCACCCTGGCCCATCATCTCAAGCAGTTAAGGCTCCTTCACCGTCACAAGAGGACGGCGGGGAGGGAGAAGATCATCCTAACACAGCTGTTGTCAGTTCAAGTTGTACAGAAGTTTGTGGTCCAGGTCAGTGGAGCCGCTCATGCTCAAAAATCTGCCTCGTGAAGATATACCCCATGGGTTCCAAGGACAAGGCCATCAAAGCCTATGTAATTCTGGATGACCAAAGTAATCGTTCATTAGCCAGACCAGAGTTCTTTGAGCTGTTCAATGTGGAGAGCAAGCCATTCTCATACCATCTCAGAACTTGCTCTGGTGTCATAGAAACGTCCGGCAAGAAAGCGGAAGGATTCCAAATTGAGTCACTGGATGGAAAAGTTCTCATCTCTCTTCCCCCACTCATTGAGTGTCATGAAATCTTTAATAATCGATCTGAAATTCCAACGCCAAGTGCAGTTCTACACCAGCCTCATCTCCAACACATTGCCAAGTACATTCCAGAATTGGAACTAAATGCAGAAATACTTCTGCTACTTGGAAGAGATGTCATTAGGGCACACAAAGTCAGGCAGCAGGTCAATGGACCAAGCAATGCTCCATTTGCCCAACGATTGGACCTGGGCTGGGTAGTAATAGGAGAAGTGTGTCTAGGTAACGTACATAAACCAACGGTAAGCACATTCAAGACCAATGTGCTAGAAAGTGGTCGCCATTCAATTTTTCAACCCTGCACAAGCTTTATGCAGATCAAAGAGATGCAGCAAAACTGTAACATGTCTGGCAAAACAACTGAGAAGACGTTAGGGCAGACAGTGTTTATCAGAACTGAACATGACAACAAACCTGCTCTATCTGTGGAAGACAAAGCTTTCTTAAAAATAATGGACACAAATATTTACAGAAACGATACTAACAGCTGGGTAGCTCCTCTACCATTCAGAGAACCACGCCAGCCCTTGCCAAACAACAAACAGCTGGCAGTTAATCGTTTTACATCCCTGCAACGTAGTCTGAAGAGGAAACCAGAAATGCAGCAACAGTATGTGGCATTCATGGAAAAGATCTTTTCTAATGGACATGCTGAGGTAGCGCCACCACTAAGTGGAGATGATGAGTGCTGGTATCTTCCAACATTTGGGGTCTATCATCCTAAAAAACCCAATCAGATCAGGGGTGTCTTTGACTCCAGCGCTCGATACTCCGGTGTCTCTCTCAACGATGTGCTCCTCACAGGCCCCGACTTCAATAACTCTCTAGTGGGTGTCCTCCTACGCTTTCGGAAAGAGAAAATTGCAATTGTAACGGACATTCAGCAAATGTTTCACTGTTTCTTGGTGCGGGAAGACCATCGCAACTTCCTACGTTTTTTATGGCACAAGGACAATGATGTCAGCAAGGAAATAGTTGAGTATCGAATGAAGGTCCACGTCTTTGGAAATGGGCCATCTCCTGCAGTGGCCATCTATGGGCTGCGAAAAGCCATCAGAGAAGGTGCAAAAGAGCATGGTGATGATACTGTCAAGTTTGTGGAAAGACATTTTTATGTTGATGATGGTTTAGTATCTGTACCGTCTGAAGCGGAGGCAATCGATTTGCTCCAACGAACACAGGCCTCATTAGCAGAGTCAAACCTCCACTTACACAAGTTTGCTTCAAACTCTCAGACAGTCATGAAAGCTTTCCCACCTGAAGAATGTGCTCCAGTAATCAAGGACCTAGATCTGAGTGGAGAAACATCACCCACGCAACGGAGTTTAGGTTTGCTGTGGGAGATCACGAGTGATACATTCACGTACTCCACATCAATCAATGACAAACCATTTACTCGCCGTGGAGTCCTCTCCACTGTCAACAGTGTTTTCGATCCTCTGGGTCTACTGGCACCTGTCACGATCCAGGGAAGAGCGCTTCTGAGAGAACTCACCGCTGAACTGTCAGATTGGGACACACCACTCCCGAAGGACAAATTAAGTAGATGGGAAGCCTGGAGAGATTCTCTCCAAGACCTAAAACAGCTTCATGTTCAGCGTGCATGCACAAAAAACTCACTCACTGAAGCGGTGCACACAGTATTGTGTGTATTCTCGGATGCATCGACCAAGGCCATAGGTGCTGTGGCGTATCTGAAAGCACTTCAGAAAGATGGGCAAGTTGAAGTAGGATTTGTTATGGGCAAGGCAAAGTTAGCGCCCCTGTCCGAACCTACAATCCCAAGACTTGAGCTGTGTGCTGCTGTCTTAGCAGTAGAGATGGCCGATCTCATCCAGGATGAGCTAGATCTAGAGTTGAATGACATACAATTCTTTACAGACAGCAAAGGGGTGCTTGGGTACATTTATAACGAGACAAAACGATTCTATGTGTACGTTCACAACAGAGTTCAACGTATCCGTCAGTCCTCAAAACCTGAGCAGTGGCACTATGTACGGACGGAAGAAAATCCTGCAGATCATGCGTCAAGATCCTTATCTGCATCCTCCCTGGCAAAGACCTCTTGGTTCACCGGTCCCTCCTTCCTGCGTCAGTCACCTGCAGAGAAAATGCAATCGAATGAGACATTTCAGCTAATTGAACCTGAAAAGGACTCAGAAATCCGAACACAAGTACAAACGTGTGCTACTAAGTACAAACGTGTGCTACTAACCTGGAAGAACCAGAGCTTACCTCTGACCGTTTCCAACGATTCTCCACCTTTACCTCTTTAGTAAGAGGAGTAGCATTTCTAGTTCACATGGCAAAATCCTGCAAACACACAAACCAAAAAAGTAAATGCAAAGGTTGGCAACGATGTGACTTACCTCGTACTCCGGATGAAATGGACCAAGCAAGGAATGTAATTCTTAAAGCAACACAAAAGGCTGCTTTTGCAAAAGAACTTTCCGCTCTCCAAGTTAAACAAGCAGTATCCAAAAGTAGCTGCTTATGGAAACTCAGTCCAATCATAGAAGATGATTTAATTTGTGTTGGAGGACGACTAAAATACTCAGAGGTTACAACTGCAGAAAAGAACCCAATAATTCTTCCAAAAGATAGCCACATCTCCCTACTGCTCACCCGACATCACCATGAGAAAGTGAAACACCAAGGCCGTCACTTGACGGAAGGAGCGATCAGGGCAGCGGGATTGTGGATCTTGGGAGGCAAGGCGTTAATCAATGCAGTAATTAAAAAATGCATAACTTGTCGCAAGCTTCGTGGAAAGCTGGAGGAGCAACGCATGGCAGACCTGCCTTCTGAACGACTCTCAACCTGCCCTCCCTTTACTTATGTGGGCCTTGATGTATTTGGACCCTGGTCTATCATGACCAGACGCACCAGGGGAGCACAGGCAGAGAGCAAGCGGTGGGCTATTATGTTCTGCTGTATGAGTTCAAGAGCTGTACATGTCGAGGTCATTGAGTCTATGGACACGTCAAGCTGCATAAATGCTCTCAGACGATTCTTTGCACTCAGAGGACCTGCAAAGCAGCTCCGTTCCGACTGCGGTACAAATTTCATTGGAGCTTACAAGGAGCTTGGAATGGACAAAATGGTGCAGAGGTACCTCAGCGAGCAAGGATGCAGCTGGGAATTCAACCCACCACACAGTTCTCACATGGGAGGCTCATGGGAGCGTATGATTGGCATTGCCAGAAGAATCTTAGATTCAGTGTTTCTGCAACTGAACACTCGCTTAACTCATGAAGTTCTTTGTACACTAATGGCAGAAGTTACTGCTATCATCAATGCACGACCACTCTTACCTGTGTCTACAGACCCGGAACAACCTTTCATTCTTTCACCGTCAATGCTCCTAACACAGAAGACAGGAGTGCCACCTCCTCCTGGAGACTTCTCAGTCAAGGACCTGTACACTAAGCAATGGAGACAAGTTCAAGCTCTTGCAAACCAGTTCTGGACCCGCTGGCGTCGTGAATACTTACCTTGCTTACAACACAGACAGAAGTGGACAGTACCTCGCAGAAATCTTCAAATCGGAGATCTAGTTCTGCTCAGGGACAAGCAGGTAGCCCGCAACTGCTGGCCTATGGCCAGAATCACTACTATATTCCCTGGAAAAGATGGACATGTAAGAAAGGTTGAAGTGACGACAAGTGACCAAGGCAATATAAAAACCTTTCTAAGGCCAATTGCAGAAGTTGTCCTACTTCTACCCAAAGATTGATCTAGAGGTTAAGGTTCAGCACTCTCACAAATTCATAGTGACTTCACATAGGTCAGGCGGGGATTGTTGTCCTTTAAGGAATATCATTGTTGATATTTTTGTCCTTTAAGGAATATCATTTTCTAATGCTTTATTTTTATTGCACTGGTTCTTAGGAAGAATGTGAAGTTCTTTACTTATTTTTCTGTTTTTTTTCCTAATTTGTAAACTTTAATATAATCCGCTATGTAACTACGTTACTACGCTAGAAATCGCCAAAACAGACACCTCAATCTTTGTCATCCACTATAAAATGTCATAGAGGCAATGCTGTAAGTTCATCGAGGTGACATTAGACATGTTAAGATGATATATTTACAAGTATTTGTTATAAAAAACGATCTTTAATGAGTTACTAAAGACGAGCTAGCATTGATGCTAACGGCTACATTTTGAATAGCACTTATTGTTTGTGTTATAGTTGTGTATAATTGAATGTTTAGCTAAGACATGCACACTGAATGTTGTTGTATTGTTTATTACAGTTTTCACCATATGCTACATGAACAAGATAAAGGGAAAGTAAATGGTTAACCTTGCTACGACCTTGTCTTCATTGGCTGTGGTTTAACTCAGTGTTTAGTCAGAGTTTCTACACACTGCACGAGAACACTACAATATGAGCTCATTAAACAATAACACATTATTGACGTGCACATGGATAGCAATGTGTTCTCGAATACTTGATCCTAATTTCTGCCACCCTCCAAATTGTGGCTAATATCTTGTTACATCAGCTGAAGTATAAACCTCAAAAGATGAGTATGGCATTTTTTACATCAAAATCTATATTTTGAGTAATTTTCCATGTCTTTTAACATGTTTGTAAAGTGAGAGAAAAATGTTTGTGTTTGATCAAAACTTCAAGAAATGACATCATCTTTCCCTATTCTTATTTGTTTATTTCCTTTTGTCTTCCTCCCATCCCCCACCTCCATTAACTGAAAAAGAAATTCAAGCAGGTCAAACCATCAGGGAATCATTTACTATGACGGTGGAAAAACGTACTTCCTACACAGCTCTGGAGCCAGCCGTAAACATTTAATCTGTGGACCCTACTATGAATCCTCTTGTATTTATATAGAAGTGCTGTAACAATACATTAAAACAAAAATTAGGAGATACAGTATGCTATTCACTATGGTACCAGATGTTTTCGTAACACTTTGACAATGAGGCACTTACAATAATCACGAAGACTTCTGATTAGATCAGAAATCCAGCACTGACTGCCTAAATTAACTAAAATGACCTGCATATTAGAAGTGACTTTACATGAGGATAGTGTTGACTGAATGCCTGCCTTTCACGGACAGGCTCTGTTACAATTAGGTAATGAAAATCATTCAGATAGAAAAATCTGTGTAAACTCTCTTCCTCCCATCTCTCTCACACACTCAGCAGATTCTTTCTCTCTTTGCTGTTCCTTTCCCTTTCTCCCTATTTCACTCTTCCACTCTCAGAGTGAAGTAACTCTCTGATCAGGCAAGATACAAACAAACAAGGGAGGAAAAAAGAAGGCGTACAGACTGTTGTGAAATGTGGAGGAGGGGGGACACCACGCACATTTCGAGAACAAAGTATTTAATGTCTGAAAGAATGTGATTTGATACTCATACTAAAGAAAAAATTTAAACATGCAAAATAATTTAAATAAATACATTAGATAAATGTATAATAAATTAATAAAACATTTTCTATAAATTAATAAATACATTTTTAAATAAATTAAAATCAAATAAATTAGAGCACCTTAAAGATTCCAATTCAGAATACCCTGCCCAGGTGTTGACATGGCCAACAACATCCATCAACGACAAACGGAAAAGGAGCTGATGGATCTCAAGCCGCAGACGGGAGAGCCAGTGGACTTGAGCGACTGTCCATAGTGTATAAAAACTTACTTAGAGTTGGTGAGACTAAGGACACAGGCAGGAAGGAGGAACCTGCTGCAGCAGTAGGGGGTGGCGAAACAAGTCTGTGGCGAAGGTAGAGTAACGACTGACCGAGGTGTAGCCGTTGGGATAAGGGAACCACAAGGCAGAGGGTCTCTGGTGGACCCCTGTGTGGGAGGAGCCAAGGCAAAGCCGACATGTTGACTGCCTGAGGTGGAGAGAAGGAATCAGAGGGTGATGGCGGAGCCAAAGAATCCTCTCGCTCAGATGAAGATGGTGATTTTACAACCTGAGGCAGTAAAGATGAGTAAAGAGCTCATTCTGAGGCAGTAAAGAACAACCTGAGGCAGTAAAGAGCTTCAGCCTTCAGAGGCCGCAGACTGGCTGAGCTTTTTTTTGTAAGGGTGACAGAGGCAAGTACCTCTATTTCCAGATCAATTAGCCAATCCTCAATGTCCAAAACCACCAGTATTCCCTCTGTCACAGTCGCTGGCTCACACCACCGGTCAGACTGACTCTGGAGCTCCAGGATGATGATCAGTGTTGTCCCTTCCTCATCGGGCTCTGACTCACTCAGGTCACTCTTCATCTGCGGGGTGCTCTAGTGAGGTCTCCGTGGATGAGAGTGGTGGTGAGCTGGGGTCTGGCTGTCTCTTGGATCTAGGAGAAATGCTCTCCAGATGTCTGATAATGGCCTGCCTCCAGTCAAGTCCTGTGGCATCTGGGAGGCCTACTGGATGATGGTAGTTCACCCCAAACCTGAAAAGCAATTTGACGCAAGAAACTCTCAGCATAAAATCAAAACATTTGAAGCCCTTTCAGGCAATTGAAGCAGTTTTATAGTTTTATTATAAATAAAAATGCTTGCGTGAGCAAAAACAGCAGTCGAGAGCAGGTGAATGTTCGCGCGCGCGAGTGATTAAAATAAGCTCGTGGGTACCGGTATTTACGCGTGTAGCCCTTTTTTCCGAGCGGATGTAATTTACGCACGCGCAAACATCAGTTTTGCGCTCGCATATTAAAGGCACGGATTTACCGCCATATGGGTGGAGCTACAAGTTACGTGCAGGGGATAAAAGAGCCACAGCACAGGGGTGAAAGAGCCGCATGAAAGACTCTGTTACAATCACTGATATCGCAAAGTCTTGTTTTGCTATTGTGCACAATTCTGAACGTTTATTATTCTGCCTGTTGTTCTGTTACCGATTCTGCTGCCTACCGGTCATTAATTCTGTCTGCCCACCCCGACCTTTGCCAGGATTATCATTTATGTATGTTCTCTGCCTGTCCTAACTATCCGCCTATACGGCCACTCTTATTATAGACACGATATTGGATCTCTGCCTGTGAGTCCCTTTCGTTACAGTACTGTTATTTTCTATCATATAAATAACCTTGTAAATAAACAATGCACCTACACAGGATGTGATCAAAATGAAACAATATGAGGTAATTCTACATATTACAAAACTTACCTAAAAAAACAAGATGTAAACAAACAAAAAAAATACTTTTACGATGCACAGAGCCTTAAAACAACCATAAAAGCTTTAACAATGGATAACATGCTGAATGATGACAACAACCATGGAAATGTCATGAAATACCTGAAATACAAATTTTGTGATTGTTCAATTCCCAAGAATGTCCAGTTAAAACAAACAGGGTTGTCCCTTGGTGATGTTGTTTAGACTGAACGTTCATTTGGAAGTATTGTTTTTATGTTTTTGTTTTTTCTGCAGGATAAACAGTGACGATACAAACATAGACAACTATTTGAGATAGACCTTTATAGAGGCAGGAAATGGTATTAGAAACAATAAGATTACAAATCTCAGGCTAACAGTAGCCAATAGTTAAATTTATTGTCATTCACTGGGCCGAAAGCCTGAGCAATGAGTTGAGTAACTTTCAGCAATTTTTTTATCTTTCACTCAAGGTCACACTCACAGCAGCAGGGCTTCAGCTCACCCCACTCCCCCCCCTCTTCCTGCAAGAGAGTAACCATGTCTCACTCTGTCCACTGCAGAGAGCCCTGTCTCACTTCATCTGCCTGTGAGAATCTAACCTTGTCTCACTCTGCCTCTAGGAGCAGAAGTCTGTCTCACTGTATCTGTCTGTGAAGATTTAAATCTCATCATCTTCCGCCTGGCCCTGTCTTACTCTCACTTAAAGGGACAGTTTACACAAAATTAAATATTATGTCATTATCATGTTGTTTCAAACCTCAATGCATTTCTTTCTTCAGCTTCACTTTATTTTTTATTTAAGTCTCCTTGTTACAGTGTAATTGCACAAATGAGTACTGACTAATATTAATTAACATGTACTGACTATAAGATTACAGTTATCAAGATTGTGTTATTTCTTATAATTATGCATAATTTACTGTTATTACCAAGAACACGTAATATGTGACACTGGGACACTGGACACTGTGTCTATATCTAGGACACTGTAAAAAGATGTGTTACCCTTTCTTCTTTGAAAAAAAAAATTATATTTTGAAAAATGTTGGTAACTAAAAAGTGTTAGTGACCATTGACTTCCATTGTATTTAAACAATGAAACAAACAAAAGGAATACAGAAATAGAAAGAATAAGAATGAATAAGTAAAAATAAGTTGTACAGGTTCGGAATGACAGGAGGGTGAGTAAATGAAGACAGAAATGTTTGGATGTCACTCTTGTCAATACTTGTCTTGTTAACTATCGACTTCTTCTTCCTTTTATTAATGATTCAACCATTTTTTTCTATTTCACAATCAAGTTAATAATCACCTCTGTGCTTCTTATTGAAGCATTGCTAAGAGATCCCATTGAAAAACTGGCAAAACATTTAGTAGGTGTATTTATTTAAATACACATATAGCGACAGAGATGGAAGAGGAAACAGAAAAATGTAATAACACACAAAATGTTGGCTGGAGGAATGGAAGCCTAACCTTCCGGTTAAATAAGCCAGTTAGGCAGCCAATTGGAAAAAAAGGCTGTGGAACATTGATGTTCTAATCCATGAGACTTTGAATAAAACAGTTAGAATGGGTATCCATGTTTCCACACTTATCAGGATCATCAACTATAACAATGGACTTACCCTCGTCTTAATCAAGCACAAAATCTAGGGCTAACTACGGGATAAACTAGTTAGACTGTCTTATCTCGCTTACCGTAATGTGTTTAAAGTCCACAGGATTACAGTCATTTAGAAAACCAAAAATCTTGCGATAGATTCATAAAAAAACACCTAATCTAGGTAATAAAACAATACTAATTGATCTGGTTATTTGGAGTTATATATGACATTGTATTTGAAACAATGATAAGACAAGATGAATAAATGTTATGAATTCTACATGCAAGAGAGAGGATTAAAAAGTTGTATTGATAGAGTAAGGAGACTCCAACGTAGTATAACACATACTGTAACAGAGTAAATAACCAAAAAGCAGTGTTCTTACAGTTCTTGTAAATATTTGTGGTTAATTTTTTTAAATACAGTATAGGCTAATCCTAACACGTACATCAAAGTCCCAAATAGCTAAACCCAGGAGGGAAATAAGGGCTGTGCTAAAATAATCTGCAGGGAAAAAATGTTTTGCAACACTGTGCTCTTTTGTTTGAACATTGCTGCAGAATGTTACTCAAGGGGAAAGGTAATGCAGTTTCATAGCTGTACAACTATATGTACTTCTTCAAGTGTAGACGCGTCAATACATGCTACCCTTTATCGCGGAATTTACAACAGCATAGAATTTGGTTTAGAGACGTGGTCTTAGATCACCACTTCATAAATCAGCGTCTGCCTGGAATACCACATAAGAGCAAGCAGGAAATGACAGTACTTTTTTTTCCTGAATGATTCTGATCACAGAACCATGGACAAAAACTAAGGTTTGATCCCTCTCTTGTGGTAAATGAACTAAATAACACAACATAGCACTGTAAATTTCTACTCAGCCATCAAAGTTGAGTGTAAGTAAATAAATACCAACAACAGTGGGACCTCACTTTGTACTTTGTTTAGGGACCTCAGTCTTAAGAAAACTCTCTCTCTACATGGGAGTTTGTGCAGCCCCACCCAAAAGTCTAAATAGATAAGAACACTGGGTGGGATGAAACAAAGAAAACAAGTTTGAAAGACTTCAAATTCTTTTTTTTAAAGAATTGTACTCTCAGGTTACACCTATTGTTAGGCACAATTTGAGAGACAAAAGACTGTTTTATACGTGGACACCCAGATAGGAGCCATTCTGGATTTCACAAAATCTCTTCATTACTTTTTCCCCCCTCTCAAAATGGCCTGTGACCATTGTGAAAAGAATTAGCTCATTCATGCATAAGGTGAATGGTGTCAAAGAAAAGACATATAACATAGAGAACAATTATAAGGGTGAATGCATTAATGCAACATGGAATTATAATGTACACATATTTACAAAATGTATGTTCCACATCTCATTTAGACAGAGCCAAAAGTTAAAATCTTGTTAGTTAATCCTGTGTACTTATTTAATCAGATCTTACATTTTACAAGCCAGTCATTACATCTTGATCATACTTAACAGACTAACGAGCAAATAATAAGCTTAGACTAGCAAATTACCATTTTAGACCAGTATAAACCAGATAATATAAAACTATGCAGTGTGACCATGCAGCTCGGAAGAGAGTCACTTTCAAGGTCCCGCTAGCAGGACGATTGGTGCTCTTTTTTTATTGCGTTTTTTTTTTTTGTACATATATAGGCCTTGCTTAGTACTCATCATAAATGAGGTATCATTGAACACCTCAAACCAGAGGCGGCTAATCTCGGTTCCTGGAGAGCCACAGTCCAGCAGAATTTTAGCTCCAACCTGGTAAAAACCTCAACTGCCTGTAGCTTTCTAGCAAACCTCCTTGATTAGATGTTCAGGTGTATTTGATCGGGGTTGGAGCAAAACTCTGCAGGACTGATGTTGGCCATCCCTGACTTAAACACTCAAAACCATTTTGAAAATGGAAAATTTATTAATTTAGTTTTGTGAAAGATGTGATATTGTGAAGATAAAGTTAAATTCGGTGGCTCTTTTTGAGCAAAAATGAAATGTTGTAAAATTATATAAAAAGTAAAATAAAAGCTGCATTTTTTTTTTTACATATTTGTCTCATTGCTTTCACTTCATCAATAATCTGCTGAGTTATCTTCTATTAAAAACAACAACAACAACAACAACAACCATAGCTCTGTAGTTCAAAGCATTTATGCTAAACCTAAAATGGCGGTGACCGTTAAAGAGTTAATAAAATGCTCTCAGTCATGAGACTCCCGGAAATGAGAATGAACTTGCAGTCCATAAATATAAGAAATATCTGCATTCATTGATTTTTTTATCTGTTCCTAAAAGGACCATTTATCAGAAACATAGATAATATTTGTTTCAATTTGATCTTGTTTTAACTTAAAAATGGAGGAGGAGAGGTTTTTAACAGTAGAACTTTAAATTGAAGAGGTAGAATTTTCTGTGTTCCCATTTGCTCAACTAACAGAAAAATAAAAACAAAGCATTATCAGAACTTTCCAAACACAAAAAGGGGGAGAAAAACAAACAAATATTAAGATAGATTTCCCTTGCAGCACTGTTGAGTTTTTAATTTTTAGTATACTATTATAACTGTACATTTAAAAGATTTAAATACATTTTTAAAACTTAGATATACGATTTTGATAACTGAAAAAAATGAATGCGTTTCATGACTGCAGCTTGAACAGCAAACCATTACAATAAAAAGTTGAGCTACTACGCCATCTATTGAACGGTTTTGCTGTATGTCTAAAACGTTATTGGATTATTCAGACATGGCGGAAGGAGTGTGAGTGATCCCTTTTACAGGATTTAAGAGTGAATGTTTACAAAAAAGATATGTTTGTTTGAATGTGAATGCGTTGCGCTAGGCTGCGATTTGAAAATTTATTATTTTATTCACATTTTGCTTGCAGTTTATTCTTCTAAACGAATGTGTGTCTGTAGGCTAAACGCTGTTGAAGACGTCATTTTTTTGCACTAGATTAAGTAACTTCCTTTGTTTTCTTGTTTTAATGTATAAGAGGACATGGATACTAAAGAGATAATTCATTATGCTATACAAATAGAAAGGTTGCACAATGATGGCAGCTATGAAGATATTGTATCACTACTGACAGATCTGAATAACATTTCTGTCACGTTTAAGCAAATTCAGACAACAGAAATTGTGAAGGTTCTTTATAAGCTACTTAAGTTCTGTCCAGTTATGAATGCTAAAACTATAGCAAAGAACTTGCTCTCAAAATGGAAGAAGTTGTATAAGTTGTCACCTATGCTGAAAAATAATAACAAAGACAAACAGGAGGACAAAGAACTAGATATGTACTGCCTGCCTAATGTTGAGGTGTCTTTGGAAATTCCCTCTGAATCTCAGCACTTAAATGAAAAGGGGAACGAGATTCAAGCATTTACATGCAACACAGAGAAACACGGTGTAACAAAGGATATAATACAAGACAAATGTAAAGACAGTAGTGTGTGCTCAGATAAGTTGTCTTCTAAAAAGCCGTGTCCAGCAAATGACACTCCAGAATCTGTTCAGCTACAGCATGAGGAGGAAAGCTTCACTACAGCCATAGTGTCACATAGATCTGATACAGAGGATGATGTTAGTACCTCAGTTCTTCAAAAGACAAATCAGCCTAGCACTTCCTCAGACTCTAAAGCACTGAGATCCAAATGTGTGTTGCTGATTCTCCAGGCTCTTACCCCAAATCCGCAAAAAGACTCAGATCATATTGACAAACACAAAACCCTTGCTCAAGACATTGAAGCACATGTTCATGCTCTTTATGTAAAAAAACACCTTAAGTACAAGTCCTGCATCAGGAGCAAGGTGGCCAACCTAAAGAACCCAAAGAACCCTCATCTACGCCAAGGCCTTATGTCAGGACTCCTGACTGCAGAGGCATTTGCTCGTATGTCTGCAGAGGAAATGGCAGGGCCGGAGCTTCGACAGCTCAGGGAAGGTTACACCACTTTGGGCATCAGTGAGCATCAGTTACCAGAGTCGATGGAAGGGACACCCACCAATAAAGTTTGCTGCAGGCGCTGTGGTAGTTTGAACTGCAGGGTGACACAGATCTCACGAGGGACGCTGTTCTTGCCCTCGTGGGTATGGAGTGACAGTGCAGATAATGATGCAATTACTTTTATGACCTGTGCCAGTTGTGGAGAGCAGTGGTACCACAACAACTGGGTTTGCCTTTGAGCAAGTGTATACATGTATTGATAACTATGACAATGATGAATAGCAGTTTTGCTCTGTACTATTTTACCTTTCTGTGCACAGTTAAATCAAATGGTCAAACTGTCAAATTAACTTTCTTGCTGCTTTCAGTTTTAGTGCAATGATTACTCATAATGCAATCAGCTCTTTTTTGAAAATATATATTTTAAGAGATGTTAACCATTAAAAAACAAGTTACATAAAAAAATTCCACCAGATATTTGGAGCCAAATTACAGGTGATAGAGATGATTTGGAAATCTATTCCCACTTGTGTGTATGGATGTGTATGTATGTATATATATATATATATATATATATATATATATATACATACATAAATATTATTTTCTTTTTCTTATTTGTATATATATTGTTTTCTTTTTCTTATTTGTACCCATATTCTTTTCCTTTTCTTATTTGAATGATTTGTAAAGAGTGATTTATAATCAAGTTAGGGATTTTTTTATTAGTTAAAGCCTTTCTTTACTTTTCTGTATTTTTCCATAGAGTAAGGATGAATATTGCCTACGCTTCTCAGCAGATAGATCAGGTTATCAGAATGTTTTGGTAAGTCTTTCTGTTGATACTTGGAGCCTGAGCCGAGTTCAGTCTTGGAGAAGCTGTGTATCTGTGTGTTGTGTGTGTGTGTGTATGTGATAATATGATCTGTATTTGGTGAGGTGATTAACAGGCACCACAAGGAGACAGAATGACTTGTTGTTCTCGACAAGCCACGTGGAAGCTCACTAACCCGTCAACCATGTGATCAACGAAGATATGCTTCAGACTGTCTGCTCTAGTGTGGAAAATTACTAGTTTTGTTTATCTTTTTTTCTTAGCTAATCAGAATCATTTATCCGTTATCATTGACGTAGTTAGCACCCTCTGTTAGAGTATAATTGCTGTAACAATGTTATTGTATTTGGGGCGTCCTACAAACTCCTTGTGAGACTTGAGACTTCTGCTGATAAAACTGCAAACTAAATTTCACTAAAAGTTCTTCTATTGACTTCACTTCTGACTCCTGGTCTTCATTCAACATATCTGGTCTTCGGGTCTTAAATGTAATTCCCCTACACAGGGGTTGAAAAAAAATACTTTAGAAAGATGGCAGTAAAGCTCTATTAGTAAAATCTGCTGAAAATGCCAAAAATGACGGTTCAAAAATTGGAAAAGTGTTTTCCCCCCAAAAGTATTCATTCCTGTAACTCAAAACATTTTAATGATATTTTACTATCCTTTTAGGCTCTGGTTCATTTCTTTACGGTATCTTAATTTTTTTATATCGTTCATTTAAAGAGAATCTCTATTTCTCTTTAAATGAACAATATTAAAAATTAAGATACCGGCTCCATTAGTAAATTGGCAAATTGTACAGTTGGCATCGCAGTTGGTGACTGTAGAGAAGCACACAACAATGAAGATAAAGAAAATAGTCCTTTAATTGAATAATAAACAAAACAAAGAAAACTACCAAGGAGAAACTAAATGTGTTGGTGGTGATGCATTACAAGTAACTTGAGTTACATAATCAGATTACGTAACTTGAGTTACATAATCAGATTACTTTTGTTAAATAGCCAGTAAAGTAACGCATTACTTTTAAATTTACTACAAAATATCGTAGTTACTTTTTCAAAAAAGTTACACAAGTTACTTTTTCCCATGTGCTTACTGACGCATCTCCTGTCCTCATTTTAAGAGAAGTGTGAACTTGGTTATTGTAATTCTATACTAACTCTGACAGGTAACTAAAACAGGTTGAGTATTCTTTAAAATGAATAAAATCATTGAAATGCAAAATCAGAATACTACTCAAACCATCATTAATTAAATATAACAAATATTTGTATGCATTTAATGCTGACCTTCAAGGCTTCAGTTAATCCGTAATTAAAAATAATTTGATTTTTTTAGTTTTTATTGGTGAAGTAAGGCTTGAAAGGTTTGTTTGAATTCTACTGTACGTACACACATCACTTTACATTTCCTTCCGCCTTGTTATTTAAATATTGATGTGAAATAATAGAACTGTCTTATTAAAAAACAATCAAACAAACAATCCCAGATAAGAGTAAAAGTAATGCAAAATAATGTAATGCATTACTTTTCTTAAAAAGTAACTTAGTTATCTTTTAAGGAGTAATGCAATATTGTAATACATTGTAACTGTCCCCAACTCTGCTCATCGACATTTACAAAGCAAGAGAAGAAGCAGGCTCAAACTGAGGATTTATATACACAGAAAAACTGAGGAGATAATTAACAAGATACACCTGAACAGAACTATCTCAATCAGTAACCTGGGAGATAAACTGGTAGGTGAGAGAGATGATTCGGAAATCCATTGTTGCTTGTACATATTCTTTTCTCTTTTTTTCTAATGATTTGTAATGAGTGATTTATAATCAAGTTAATGATTTATAATGTATGTTTTTGAATGACTTCTTCAAATTTATGTCCATTTCAGTCTATTGCCTATGTAACCAAATACACACACACACACACACACACACACGCGAGCAGACATGCTGAACAAGGAGTCCACTGAGGGAAAAAACAGAACTGAAATTAACTAGAGGATGAGTCCGAGGGCAGCAAGGGAACCCGTCTCATCTCTGGTTCCTGAGCACAGAAAATAAACAACAGCTAAGCGAACAGAGAGCACAGTAAACCGACACAACCATGATGACATCAACTGACAACACAGGGAAGACACAGCTGGAAACATATAGGGTAGAGGGAACGAGCAAAAGGTGTAGGAGATCAGACCGTGATTGTGCACACAGAGGTGAGAAACTGACAGGACAATACAGACAACAGAGAAAAACCGGTGACACACCCTGACCCGTGACACTTTCTTATGTCTAACACACTTTTGAGACTGAAATGATAAACATGAATATACGCAACTATTGTTGAACCATTGCATTACTTTATGTAAATATATTAAATATATTTATATTGAAAAGACAATAAACATTTATGATTTTTTTATTAGAAAAAGTAAGACATTCCCTCGCCCTTTTTTGTCCTCTGTCATCTCTTTCAGAGGTCAGGAGTTTGGACTTTGCTACTGTATTAATGACTTTGACCACAGTCTAAACTAAATCAATGCATGAGAAAATTCTACTTTCAGATCACCAAAAAAAGGAGAAGAACAACTCAAGAAGCATGAACTAAATGTACTCTTGTGTCTAAGCTCAACAAACATGTGACAGAAAGTGTGCCACATGCAGGGAGCATGTGACCTGCTAGTCCAAGACAGAGTCCAAAGGTTATGGCTGAATGTTTCAGTAAAAAAAGCCCTTAGATATCTTTAGTTAAAAATATTGTTAATCTAAGTCTTGCTTTCTGGTTTATCATGTGTACATTTGTATTTAAATAGACAAATCTTGAATGTGGAAAGATTCACGTGGAAATTATATTTTAAAACTGCATCTGTTGAGATAGGGCTGCCCTTTTACAACCATTTAACAACAGGAATTGACTCTTGATATGTTTTAATAATTAATACAGATTTAACCTAATCTTGAACTTTCTATTTGGTTTAGTGATTCAGACAAGTTAGACATTTAACTTAGGGTAAACTGTTATATATTATTCAGTTATGTGTAAAGCTCTTCATTGCAACATTCCATGATGAAGCAAACACTGACTGTAATCTTTTAGATTACATTATGTCCTCTTGCACAAATTATTGCTTTAAGATTTAAGACTCTAAGCTTTATGATAATTATGTTTATTTAATATTTCTGTGCGTTTGTGATAAATTGACATCAGAGAATGTGTGCTCTAAAACTAGCAGGGGCAGTATTTGGTTAGTGGCACGCTGATAACGCTGTTGTCAATCAAAGACAGTTAATAGTTAATAATTAATAACCTATGCCAACCAAATTTTAGATGGGAAGAGCACTTCAAAGAGAATATTTAGTTTGCACTTAAATTATTTTTATTGTATCAGGCTGCCCTCGGTTGTGAAACTAATTCAGTTCATTTCCGTGTTGTTTTATTCATTGATTTCATGTTACATGTCTTATAAATGAGCACTCGGTCATATGAGCTTCAGTAGCTTGTGTGGCTAGCCCAGGGGCGCCATGTCTTGGGAGACGCATACAGTGTGGAAGATGCTGGTTGTACTCTAAGGAATGGCGCTGCTAACACAACATTTCGACACTCATTGCTGAGTTCTCAACGGTATGTACTATTCCTAAATAAAAGGTCTGTTCCTTGCGCATTAAATGTTTTAAACGTACGAAATACCAAGTGTAGAATATGACAGGACCTTTATTAAGAACGTCCAAACCTGCCGGTTTGATCTTGCAATTGAATGGAATGCCACCAATTCATTTTTGTCTTACACTAAAGCGACGTCTTGCTATAGTATTACGTTTCCTTTGACTATTTTCTTTATGACAAGAAATTTTGCCATTGACTAACTTCGCTTTAGAGTAAACATGGACTTGACTTCTTCATGGACTTCGTCGTATGCAAATACGTTTAATGCCTTGCAGCGCTGTCGGGTTGTTATATGAATGCTATTAAAATACGTCACGATTACCATAGGCTTGCGTTTCGTTAAGGTTTACACTGTAAAACCTTATTTGCCACAGCTTTTCAAAAATGTTCAGACTTAATAGTTTTCAGACTCATCATGTTATTATTCTATAATGAAAAGTGTAAGATTAATGGAATAAGTCAAACTGATACCTTACCTTGCAATATGAGTTTGATTTTAAGTTTTAATTTTGTTTTATTTCTTTTACATATATTAAATTATGAAGACAGGGCTATCTGTGAAGATATGTCTCACATGATCTTCTCTTCCGGGGCTCCGATTAGCAGCTGCTCCTATCACAGGACAGTGCAAAAAGAACATTTTTTTTGTGACGAACAATGTCTTGTGCCAAAGGCTTCATCAGAACTTCAAAGTTAAGGTACCATTAATTAGTGCTGATTTTAAGTCACACTGGAATTCAAATATTTTTGGGCTCTGAAAATGAGGCATGTTTTCCAGAACATCTCTACATCTTTATACTGGATTTTTATTGAGCTTCTACCTTCAGATTTTCAACATCAGTATTATATCTTCCAAGTGAGAAGATGTGCTTTTCAAAGTTTGCTAATTCTGATTTTCATTTCAGGTCTGTAGGTGAGGTAGCCTGTGAAAGTTCTTGATCATGACCACCAAATCTTCTTTGCTGAAGGTGATTCTGCTGGGGGATGGTGGTGTGGGAAAGTCATCCCTCATGAACCGCTATGTATCCAACAAATTTGATTCACATCTATTCCACACAATCGGTGTAGAGTTTCTTAACAAAGAGCTGGAGGTGGATGGTCACATGGTTACCCTACAGATCTGGGACACAGCAGGCCAGGAGAGGTTCAGAAGTCTCCGTACACCCTTTTACCGTGGCTCTGACTGCTGTCTGCTTACATTTAGTGTGGATGATCACCAAAGTTTTCTGAACCTCAACAACTGGACGAAAGAGTTTGCGTACTACGCAGATATTAAGAACCCAGAGAAATTTCCTGTTGTTGTTCTAGGAAATAAAGTAGATGTGATGGAGCGTCAGGTGTCAATGGAAGAAGCTCAAAAGTGGTGTCAAGAGAATGGTGGATATGCATACTTTGAAACAAGTGCAAAGGATGCCACTAATGTCTCAGCTGCTTTCGAGGAAGCAGTTAGGCGTGTGTTTGCATCTGAAGATCGTGCAGAACATCTGCTGCCCACAGACACTGTTGACCTAAACAGAAAGCCGCGTTCTAACGGCTCATGCTGTTGATGCTTTTTAATTAAATTAACACAACTGAAACACTACTTATGTGCTAGCAAATCCATTCATCATCCATTCTATACAGCCAGAAATGCCATCTTGAAAATGTTACTTTTAAGTGCTTTTAGCACAGGTTTGCTTTCTTGTCTTATTTAACAATCTTTCATTATAAGACATTTTGGAATGTCTTGAATCATAAAGTGTGATTTTGTTGCAAATTTGTACAAATATTTTGTATTATCACTTTAGTGTGAATGAGCTAACAATTTATATTTTGAATGTGCCTGAATGTAAAAACTGAATACTGAACTTATACCATTACATGACATTGAATGAATTTTCCTTTTTTCATGGATCAGACTGTGCATAACTTCTGTCATAAAACGATTCTCATAATGATCCTGCTTGTAATTGTTAATTTGATTTGTATTTGTTAATATTTCATTTAAATATTAATGAATTAGAATAATTAGATTGTTGGTTATAATTTTTATTGTGTTAAGGGAAATGTTGATATAATTACAGTATTTCATTTTTTAAATCCTACACCAGGTGGCGCAATTACGACAAAAGTACACATTTAAAACTGCAGAATGACTTGATGTAGAAATGATGATAGTTACCTTGCAATGCAGTGCAGTTAAAAGCAGTGCCGGCCCGAAGGGTTGTGGGGCCCTAGGCGAGATAAAAAAAAATTGAGCCCACTGGTGTAAAAACAGCGAGAAGAGAGCACAAAAAATACAATTTCAATGTTTAAGTGTATACATAAAATAACATTTAATCAGATTTAAATAAGTTTGCAAGTGTGATTCGGGCATGACGCAGTTGTGGCTGAGAGGTTAAGGCGACGAACTACAGATCCATTGGGGTTTCTCCGCGCAGGATCGAATACTGCCAACGACAACAATTTTGCAATTTAATGGGGTGTTTTTGGAGGGCTTGGAACGGATTAGCCATTTTACATGTAAAATGTGTTCCAAGAAACGAAAAACTCATTATACGAAGTCCGCCTCGGAACGGATTAATTTCGTATCTCGAGGTAACACTGTACCTCGATCAAAATAGCAACCAGACTTATGACGTTATATAACTTTAGACTTATTTAAGACACTTTCTCGAGTATATATCGAAAGGAATTTACAGAGATATGTGGCTAAGTGGAATATGTGGAATCTGTACTAGGAATACACGACATTCTAGTTCATCCAATAGCCTATTGCGGGAGGTGTTATGCTAAATAGAGTGTGGTGCTGCTGTGTATCTTTCTAATCTTTTTTCCGCTTTTATTTAGACAGTTTTTTTTTTTTTTATTATTATCGTTTTCAGCTATTTGTCATGTATGAATTATTCAGAGATATTCTTTTAATAAAATATGTTTTATATTTTGCTCACCGTCATTGTGAATTGTATCGTGTTTAATGGGGTCTGTGCACTACAAAAATGCCATAATTGACACATGATCACTCATACTATGTGTGGATGTTTGAAAAAATAAAACTTCTAAAAATGCGCGACATCATGTGTGGGTCGCGGGGCCCCCAAATCAAAGAGGGGCCCCAGGCGACCGCCTGTATCGCCTGTTGGACGGGCCGGCCCTGGTTAAAAGACAATATGGCAAATATACGAAGATGCTCTTTTGCACAGGTGCCTTTTAAAATAATAAAGACAAAACAGTTCACATAGATCATAGAAAATATTTTACTAGAGAAGGTTACAAAAATCACTATACAGGATTCATAAAACATCTGACTTCAAATAAAATGGACTATGAAACATCTAAGACTTCAGTTCCCATCAACATACATTGGATTGTTTTGGGGGAAGGGGGCGCTGTCAACTGTAGTTCATTAGAACAATGGACTACACATCACTTAAAGTACTGCAAAACAAAATGCAATATCTCTCCTTCATGCAATAATGAGGGAACAATAGAACACCAAGGCAAACATTTTCTTTTTCAAAAACAGGGTAAATAGATTAATGGATACATTCCTGTAAGCTCGATTTAACAGAATTTAACAAACAGCAAGAAATGGCATATAATTGGTAGTAAAACAATTGTATATGTGGGCAACACTAACATGCTTATATTTACAGAGACATTACAGAGAATAATTATTTCAGTTCAAAGACAGATCAATAAAAAGAGAGTCATATTGTAAAAGTAGAAATAGAAAGAGAGAAACCAGTAAGGAAAAAGATACACTGCAAAAACAAGGCTGCATTATTTGACTGTAAATTCAAACTATTTTCAGAGTTCCACGTCCACATTGCAATAACTCATATTAGTCACAATCATTTCATATATTGCATGGTAAACATTAATCTTGCCATTATAACAAATTCTAGAAGACTTAGCAACAAATCGGAACAAAGTATTAAACCTGTTTGGCTGATGAGGGCAGTTTCTGTCAGACATTATTAGGAAATCATTTTGTCGATTTTTTTATCTTCATAAAAACAAAGACATCGAAATTGTTCTGCCTAACATATATCAGTCAGATACCATTTTCTGGATATCATTTTAAGGATTGAGTACTAGACAATACTCAAGACTGACAGATTTGTCCATTAAAGAGAAATGTTTACTGGTGTGTGTGTGTTCGTATACCTGTTTTCTATTACAAGATTAGTGCAATTTAGTACTGGTACCATTTTCCCACCCCTCAAAAAAAATTTAATATAATAAAAAATAAAGTAAAAGAGTAGGGAAAAGAGGTGAATTCAAATATCTAACACATAGAGAGACCAGAGTAAGATTCTAAATAAGCAAACATTTTCAATACACAACCTGGCACCCATTATTAAAAATCAAAACCAAAAAACAACAACACCAACAACATTCATTCACTTTCACACATTTATTTATATTTATATATGTATAAAACACCAAAAAGGAAGTTCCTGCAAAATGTTTGTGAGGAGTTAGTGCAGACAGTCTATCATATAAGCAGTGCTTCACCAAGACAATGCATCATAAAACCAAACATAACCCAGTTATAACCATGACTCTACACTTGCACATACACTTTCAACCAATTCAAAAATACTTGCAAAATGACAGTACAATAATAATACACTTTTATACCAGTGGTCTTTTATACCATGAAGTGGATGGCCAAAACACATCATATCACTATTAACTGTATAGGGATGATTCCATTCATCATTTGATACAGATGTTAAATAACTTGTCCAAAAGTGTTTCATCATGATTATAACCAACTTATACTACTATTATGATGAATAGTCAGGATAGCACACCGCTTAGCAGTGTTAGTTTGCGCAGTGTTTCATGTGAAGGTGGCAAGTAATTGCAGCGGCTGTGTATGCGTATTTGTGTGTGTGTGTGTGTGTGTGTGTGAGTGTGTTTTGGTGTGGTCTAGAGAGAAGGTTAGGTAGATGTGGGGTAGAACAGAGCAGAAAGAACCATTTATGAGTACGAGTTAAGACCCTCCTTAGAGCGTGACTGCACATCCTGCAATTCTTGATCATCCCTGGTCTTGATGTCCTGGTAAGCATGAGTCTGCTGACATGCTCCCTTTAGGTAGGCCCAGTTTGCTGCCAGGATCATCAGGTAGTGGATCTGTGAACAGTAGAGATGGGAAGGAGACAAACAAAATAGAGAGGAAAGGAAAGGAAGGAAGACAGAGAAAGAAACAAGTCGAGGGAAGGATTAGTCATGAGTGGGTTAGTTCGCAAAAGCCAGCTATGACAGTTAAAACACTATTAATTAGTTGCTTAAAGAACCATTTAAGTAACTAAATCTCAGTGAATTATTATAGCTGCACCACATAGAAATCAATATTAGTTGATCAGAATATGCTAGAAAAAAAGGACTTAAAAAGACCAACTTTAAAAATAAAAAAAACATTTGTTAATGGAACGTGTAGTTCTATTTCTGTTCTTCTATTGTGCCTTGGTTCTGTATTCCCTGTTCTTGTTTGCTTGAATTCCATGTGCTTATTAGTTTCCAAAGTTCCAAATTTACGTACCTTTTCTGTTTTCCTTTAATTGCTCAGTGTGTGTATTTAAGCCTTCAGTTCATTCAGTTTTTTGGTTGGTTTAATTTACGCCAAAATACCTTAATATTTATTATGTTTTTTAAAATATGCATAATATTATGCACCAAAAAAACAACAACAATAATTTCTATAGTAAGTGCAGCTAGCAAGTATGTGTTTTGTATATCAACCATAACAAACGCCGTGAAGTTTCCTCAATCAGCCACCGGAGGTCTCAATGTGTGCCTGCTAGCATTTAGTATTGGACTACATTTCCCAAGAGCAAACCACATACCTGGACTGATAACTGCACAACAGTTACTTATCTCTCAGACTATGGTAACTAAGCCCTCTTGTTGTGAAGTTTTGCTTGCCCTGTCTACATTTCTGAGCGTTTCTAGCGTTGCTACATTACTCTGCCTGTTTTTTTGGCTCTGCTCAGATAGTAGAGCGTGGCGCCAACAACGCCAAGGTCATGGGTTTGATTCCCAGTGAAAGCAAGAACTGATTAGAATGTCAATGTGTATATTGAATGCAAAGCAAAAATGCAGACAAAAAAAACTGTAAATATTAAATATTAATTATAATTTTTTGCTATGGTTAATATAATTAGCTTTCAGACAAACTGAACGAAACAGATTTAAACTCAGAAACCACATTTGATTTGACTAATATTGAAATGCACTTTTAAAATATATAGTCTTTTCACTTTTTTTGTATATCTAGTGTCATATGAAATACAATTTTTTCATGAGTTAGCAGTTAGAAAATAAAATATGATGCAAAAACTACTGGTATCCAAAGACATTTAAAAGAATGAGCTGATCTATTAAATAAAGATAAACAAACCTCTCAACAATAATTGTTTATTTCTGATTAATTCTATACAGGAATTATACTGGTTTGAAAATAATATAAAAGGCACATAAACTATATGCTGTTTGGATTCAATAATAAACAGAATACTAAAGTAAGTTATAAGTAGTTGGATGAATCTAACAATAAAGGATCTGAAAGACAATTGAATGTTTAGTGATTTTCCATGAATGCAAAACATCACATAAAGAGTTAAAAAGTACAGCCCCACCCTTCACAGGTACATGAAGCAATACATGTAGAAGTACAAGTAGTACATTTTTCATTTTTGAGCATTAACACAACATTCATGTGATCTTTCATAACCACAACTATGCTCTATGCTCAACTGTGCTCTTCTTATTTACTGTACTTACCTTGCCTTTTCTATCTGACTGAATTCTAGACTACTGGTGACCAGGGAGAATAACCCCTGAAGAAACATAATTATAAAATAGTGTTTTTTGTTTAATCCTGTCCATTAGGTGGTGTTGTACTGACAGAAGTGTCACTAGACTTACTTAAATGTCATTTTCTCATAAACTACATTCAGGATTGGTCATAAATGACATTCTTTAAATAAATTTGGTTCTAGATTAAAACTGTTAAAAATGTACGAAAAACATTAAGTGAGTAAAATGTATTATATAAATCACACCTTGTCAAACTATTACAGAAACACAAAGGTAAATATTTTAACATTAGACAATAAGATTAATAGGCAATACATTGTCTAAACAATAAGTCCAGTGCTATTAAAACTAACAGTTCTCTATTTCTCTACTGTACCTTTTTTCTGACCTCTTTTACATTCTATATCTTTTTCTCTCTCTGACAGCAACTTTCACAGACTTTTCACAGACAAAAAGCTCAAAATTTAGTGGTGCGACTGTGGTCGTAGCTCTTAAACTTCAACACAGCAAAGTTATACGTTGTGGCCATCACATAGATGAGCTGAATGGAAGAGACACAAACCAGTGAGACCAAACATTGTTTTAGATGTACAGTAGCAACTTTACAACAAAAATTGCACCACTTTCCCATTAAAGTAAGTACGGCTGCTCAATCTGTGCCTAAAGATCCTAAACTGATGACAGAGTATTGCAAAGTAGTACCACAGCACTATATTGTACCATTTTCTCTACATGTCAAATGATTTACTAAGCATTTTTAGACCATTTTAAACAATTATTATTGATATAAAAGAAAACAGTTAAATGAACATATAACATGTTTTTTTTTTCTTACCAACGCGATCACAGTGGCGCCAGCTCCAGCACAGGCAACAATATAAAGATGGTAGGACAGATAGAACTGCAATGAAATGTTATGAAACCCATTACTAACATTACTATAAAAAAAAAAACATAACTAAAACATGACTACAGACCTAGCCACACAAAATGTTATTTTACTCATTTAAAATAAAATGACATTGCTTGAGAAACTGAAATGTCATACTTCTTTAAAAATGTGTAAATCTCTTGAACATTGTATTGTAGTCCATCTTTTGCTTAAATGGCTTCAGCTTTGGCCCAACAGTAAAAACTACAGAGTTTTGAAACTAAGTATTTAAATATAATCTTATGACGATATATTATTGGGCGATATAGTGACAACTGATGTTTACACACACCAAAAGGATTATTAGGAACACCTGTTCAATTTCTTAATGCAATTATCTATTCAACCAATCACATGGCAGTTGCATCAATGCATTAGGGGTGTGGTTCTGGTCAAGACAATCTCCTGAACTCCAAACTGAATGTCAGAATAGGGAACAAAGGTGATTTAAGCAATTTTGAGCATGGCATGTTTGTTGGTGTCAGGCGGGCCGGTCTGAGTATTTCATAATTCTGTTACTGGGATTTTCACGCATAACCATTTCTAGGGTTTACAAAGAATGGTGTGAAAAGGGAAAAACTTTCAGTGTGCAGCAGTCCTGTGCGCAAAAATGCCTTGTTGATTCTAGAGGTCAGAGGAGAATGGGCCGACTGATTCAAGCTGATAGAAGAGCAACTTTGACTGAAATAACCACTCGTTACAACCAAGGTATGCAGCAAAGCATTTGTGAAGACAACACGCACATCCTTGAGGCGGATGGGCTACAACAGCAGAAGACCCCACCGGGGTACCACTCGTCTCCACTACAAAAAGGAAAAAGAGGCTACATCAAACTTTGGACTGTTGAAGACTGGAAAAATGTTGACTGGTCTGATGAGTCTCGATTTCTGTTGAGACATTCAGATGGTAGAGTCAGAATTTGGCGTAAACAAAATGAGAACATGGATCCATCATGACTTGTTACCACTGTGCTGGCTGGTGGTGGTGGTGTAATGGTGTGGGGTATGTTTTCTTGGCGCACTTTAAGCCCCTTAGTGCCAATTGGGTATTGTTTAAATGCCACGGGCTACCTGAGCATTGTTTCTGACCATGTCCATCCCTTTATGACCAGCATCCTCTGATGGCTACTTCCAGCAGGATGCACCATGTCACAAAGCTTGAATAGTTTCAAATTGGTTTCTTAAACATGACAATGAGTTCACTGTACTAAAATGTCCCCCACAGTCACTAGATCTCAACCCAATAGAGCATATTTGGGATGTGGTGGAACAGGAGCTTCATGCCCTGGATGTGCATCCCACAAATCTCCATCAACTGTAAGATGCTATCCTATCAATATAGGCCAACATTTCTAAAGAATGCTTTCAGCACCTTGTTGAATCAATGGCACAAAAATTTAAAGCAGTTCTGAAGGAGAAAGGGGGTCAAACACAGTATTAGTATGGTGTTCCTAATAATCCTTTAGGTGAGTGTATATGCATTTTGTCAGTAGTCTGCTATACTGTTATAAAACACTCATTGCAGGCTATTAGAATTTCATCTTATTTTTTGGCCATATAAATAACAGCAACTGGACAAATTGCTTTTCTTTTTTTTTGCTCAGTAAACTGTTCCATATTTTAAAGTGATTTTTTCTGACTATTATTTCATATCAGACTTCACAGGTTTAAAGAACTTCCTTACAGTGCATATGTTGTGATCTTTACCTCACTAGTATTGCAGATGTCGCTTAGCGTGGACCCACAGGCTTTACCAGGGCTAGCGTTCCATGGGATGATTCCTGAAAATGATTACATGTATTACATATACATTCATCTAAAAATGTATAAAGACCATCAAAGCAATAGAATTGAATAATTACAGAATATTAAATAGAATTAATGGTTATATAGTAGTCCACTGTTAGGGGTTTCAGTAAATGCCAGGGAATGCAAAGCTGATTGTATTTGTAAAAGGAAGTGTATACTAGTTAACGCTGACATATCTATCTTAACCACTACATTATATTAAAATCACTCACTTCTCACATAGTAAATTGATGTTGATTTTAGAAATCAATATAATCAAGAACTATCAAATATATCTATCTACCATCAACTATCAAGTACATGGTAAAGGTTTTTACCATACTGCCGCACATCGACGCAGATGTTGTCCACAGAGGTGAGATTCGCAATAGGGGACTTCATGGCACCACATGTGGTCCACATGTTATAAAAGAGGAAAACAGGCACCGCAGAGAAGCCAAAGATGCCTAGCCATCCCAAGCCCAGAATGTAGGTAAGGAACACAAACTTAATATAAAAAGAAAAATAAGTCTTGTTCAGGTTGTTGCAGTTAGCGTCAAATATCCACTCAATATCCATATATATATATATATATATATATATATATATATATATATATATATATATATATATATATATATATATATTATCATCTCATAATGACCAGAATATGATTTTGATCCTATTTAAGTCCAGGAGTGTATATAGTATGAATGTGACCCAGAATGATGACCTATTTACCTTTGAATCACCTTGGATGTGTCACCACTAAATCATCACAATCACTCATGCGAACATACACTTAAAAACATCACAATAATATACATACATACAAAAGACACATCCATACATGGCCTGAAGGCTTTAAAGATGGTTCCTACTGGATATTCGGGTACATAGCACTAATCAATCCAGATCTGTCCTCAAGAATTTAATGTTTATGGAGGGGGGTAAATGCATTTGAATGAGCTTGAGTATGCTTATGTACAGCGTACTTTGCCAACCGACGCTCATTGGAAAACCATGGCTGTTGTGACAACACAAAATTATATTACGTTGCTTCTTGCACGTTTCAGGACACATTTCACAAAGTGAAAGGCCCACTGAGTGATGTTAAAAGAGCATTCAGTTTTATAAGAAACCAATAATGTGAATCTGGCTGCCTTGTATTTCACTAGTTCGGAAATTTATTGTCCGATGAGTGGCAGACTGAAAGCTGAAACTCAAATGTATGTATAGGTACGTCTTTAGAGTTTTGCAAATTTGTAGGGGTGTCACATAACGATAAAGGCAGGACTCAATTGCAGGGGAAGATGATATATTTATT
This sequence comes from Rhodeus uyekii, assembly GCA_037043235.1. Lineage (NCBI taxonomy): Eukaryota > Metazoa > Chordata > Actinopteri > Cypriniformes > Acheilognathidae > Rhodeus > Rhodeus uyekii. The sequence continues at coordinate 1,031,362 of JAWRVZ010000014.1, forward strand.
ATAACCAAAGAAACATAATACAAGAAATTAAACAACCCACGAGGGGGAAAACATTAACTAAACATCATAACTAGACACTTGACAACACAAAACACAAAACAAACCGAATAGAACGGATTTAGACAGACACAGCGTACAGTCAGGGAACAGGCTAGACAAGATCTGATACGACATGATACGGTAACAACGCAACACCGGACAGATAACATGAAGGGATTACATAGGACACAAGAGGAAGGGTAACGAGGGAAGACAGCTAGGAATAATTACTAGAAAAAGCAGGTAGACACAACCACTGCGCATGACACAGACAACAAGAAGGCAAGCAGACATGAGAGCACGCACAAGACGCCACGCCGAGACGTGACGAGGGAGCAGTGTCAGAGCTCTGTCAACCAAAACACTAGGAATCAAAACTGACGTGACAGAACTCTGACAAGGGGTAAAGGCATGTTTTTCCAATGTGCTTAGGTTGGTTGATTTATATGACTATGCTTGTATGTGCATGCAAACAGTTAACCTGTTAACTGCACCATTACCATGGCACTGATGCAGCGTCCACACACAGTCGTCTTGAACTCGCTGTGCATCTCTTTGACAGCACTGGTGGTGTAAAAGCCCTCAGCCAACAGGATGATGCCATACAGGAAGAAGAAGCAGGCAATTCCATAGATGATGTACTGCAAAATCTGAACCCTGTATAACAAATAAAACATTTACCTATAGTGAATATGCTATTTGAGAGCTCTATGGTGGGCAACAATCCTAATATGGAGAAACATAGTTTATTAAATTTCAATGTCTTATTTTTAACTTGCATGCATAAAAGCAGGAAATCGACATGAATACAAACATTATAAACTGTAAAACTTTACACTAAGGTTGAGCTAGTTAACGTTAGTTAATGCATTAACCTGTTAACTTTTAGATCAGATTTTTAATGGTTGTAAATCATGATTGCTTTGGGAAAAATACCTGAGGTTGGTCTCTTGTTGGACTGAGAAACTTAGACAGATTCTTGTAAAAGCAAAAAGTGCTATAGGTTCAAAAATCTATATAAATTTAGTGAAAAGCACTAAATGGTGCTTATTTGATTATAATAATTTATGAGTAAATGTTGAAATGAACATTGACTAAAATGAATAAATACTTTACATTTTAACTAAATGTTTTGTCACAAGGGCTGGGGGGTGTAAACAGCACAAAGACAAAAATCATAAAGATGCTAACAAAGGGATAACCAAACAAAGGGATAAAGCGCTAATTAACATGGGACAGGGGAATGAGATCATTAACAACACACATAAAGGTGATAAAGGTGGAAACACGTGGAAAACATGAATGAAACCAACCTCAAACTGTAACAATGTTAACTAATGGAGTAAACTACTATTAACAAATGGAACCTTATTGTAAATTGTTACCAGATAAAATCAATATTTTCTTTCTTTCATCTTAAATATAACACCTCAAGCACCTCAAAATAGCAATCTAAATATCATCGGGGAGTTATTATTTTTTATATATTTTCATTATTATTTGGAGCATTATCATGCCCATTTATACAAACGCACTTACACATCAATAAGGGTAGCATGGTCAGAGGTGATGCGAGAAAAGTGATTTTCCACCATGGTCACAGTGCCCGTAAGTGCCACGTGCCCACAGCCACAGAATAGAGCCACACCCGAAAAGCATAAGATGGTGGCCACCAAAGAGGCATAGGGGACACCGCCCAGGCACTTGATGCAACACTCGAAGCACCCTGTAAAGGGAGAAAAAGACATTTTGTGTTTTGTCAAAATTTGCTCCAGCAACTGCTACTTCTTAATAGCCTATATGTTGCTTTTTTATTTTGTGTTTATTAATTACGCATATATTTTAAGTATTGTTTTTAAACGCTGAACATATTGTGGGTTGTATTACTCTTTGGATTTAGATTTCTGAGACCACATGAAAAACTTTAGACAGAATTTTTTTATTGCTTTAGTGAAATTGCCTTTGAAACCAGAGAGGTGTAATTTATATATTTATATAAATGTATATAAATGTATATATTTATATATATGCCGATATCTTAGAGAACCGGGTGGCTGATGTCCAATATAAATCATATGCATAACACATTAAATTTCTATTTATTTTTCTTAATATTTACAAAATTGGAAATTAATCATTTGAAAATGAATTAAACAGTGAAATAAATTTCTTGCAACTTCTTGATTCTGTAATGCTATTACTGTCAGGATTTGGGGTTAAGGGAAAAGCGAGAACTCGATGCAATGAGGAAGGGCTTTTTATTAATAATGAAAATGAAACAAAACTACCCCGTGGGGGAAAATAGACTTGACTTAACTAGATGCACGGCGGCAGGAAAATAAAAATACAACAATGAACCAGCACAGGACAGAGTGCACGAGCACAAGCAAAGACTCATCTTGTGCACTCACACCAGAAGAGAAACCCACGGAGCATGAATGTCTGAACCCTGACACAAAACGGAAACCGAACAAGACCGAAGTGCCGGGATACGAACATCACGCCCCACACACAAGACATATCACAGAGAGTAGATCGTAGCTCAAATAGTTAAGTGTGGTGCTTGCAACGCCAAGGTCATAGGTTTGATTCCCAGGGAAAACAAGAAAAAATTAGAATGTCCTTGTGTACCTTGAATGCAATGTAAGTCCGCCAAATGCATAAATAAAAAAATTAAATAATAAATAAATTAAATAATAGAGTGGACTATTGAGCACACTTGAATCCGCGCTCGCTTTGCTCACACGAAGACATGACAATACAGTAGTGTCAGGGCTCTGTCACAAAACCATAAGAAAACTAGACTGAAGTGAAAGAACCCTGACAATTACAGTATTTTTAACAGATAATGAAATTGAAAAAAAAGTGAATAAAAATTAAGTAACTGACAGGGCACTTTGTAATCTATTATAGTGTTTGCTTTTCTATCATTAGTAATTACTGTTGTAGTCGTCAAGATAACCTAAACCAAGACCAAGACCAGTGTGGTATCTTAAGTGAACTAGTCCACACTATTAATAATGTAAAAGGAAAAAAAAGCTATAATACTTATATTGTATACCATTTGCTTTGTTTAATTAACCATTAATTAACGTATTAGACAGAACTGTTAAACAGAGACTGTAAGCAAAAGAAGATGGAGAATAGGAGTGATGTGTGATCAGACGCTGGCATTCTCAAACATAAACCACTACTGACCTTTTAGTATGTGAACATGTAGTGTTCTAATTACATACTCTATTCATGTCTTCTGAAGAGTATTCTGTGTGCAGTCAAATCACTGCTGATTCATTTTTGTTCTCTGCCTATTTATCTTCTTCTAGAGACATTAAAAAACTCAAACTCCTCCACATGCATGAATAATGCATCATCTCATGCTAAAAAGATGGACTGCAACTTATGATCTGTAGACATCAATGGTATGCAAAAAGTGTGTTGAGTGTGTGCCTGAGAAACTATATTTAATTACTCAGTGATGGTACCAGATGTTAATATTTTCATGAATAAATAATTAATGAATTTGCATAAAACTTTTCACAGTTCATATATACACTCACCTAAAGGATTATTAGGAACACCATACCAATACTGTGTTTGACCCCCTTTTGCCTTCAGAACTGCTTTAATTCTACGTGGCATTGATTCAACAAGGTGCTGAAAGCATTCTTTAGAAATGTTGGCCCATATTGATATGATAGCATCTTACAGTTGATGGAGATTTGTGAGATGCACATCCAGGGCATGAAGCTCCCGTTCCACCATATCCCAAAGATGCTCTAATGGGTTGAGATCTGGTGACTGTGGGGCCATTTTAGTACAGTGAACTCAATGTCATGTTCAAGAAACCAGTTTGAAATGTCATTCTGTTTATGCCAAATTCTGACTCTACTATCTGAACATCTCAACAGAAATCGAGACTCATCAGACCAGGCAACGTTTTTCTAGTCTTCAACAGTCCAATTTTGATGAGCTTGTGCAAGCTGTAGCCTCTTTTTCCTATTTGTAGTGGAGATGAGAGGTACCCAGTGGGGTCTTCTGCTGTTGTAGCCCATCTGCCTCAAGGTTGGGCGTGTTGTGGCTTCACAAATGCTTTTCTGCATACCTCGGCTGTAATGAGTGGTTATTTCAGCCAAAGTTACTCTTCGATCAGCTTGAATCAGTCGGCCCATTCTCCTCTGACCTTTAGCATAAACAAGGCATTTTCGCCCACAGAGCTGCTGCATACTGGATGTCTTTCCCTTTTCACACCATTCTTTGTAAACCCTAGAAATGGTTGTGCATGAAAATCCCAGTAACTGAGCAGATTGTGAAATGCTCAGACCAGCCTGTCTGGCACCAACAAACATGCCACGCTCAAAATTGCTTAAATCACCTTTCTTTCCCATTTCTGACATTCATGATTGTCTTGACCAGGACCACACCCCTAAATGCATTAAAGCAACTGGCATGTGATTGGTTGATTAGATAATTGCATTAATAAGAAATTGAACAGGTGTTCCTAATAATTCTTTAGGTATACCATAGTGCAGATTTTTACCACATTTCTCAAAACCTTAAACAAAACCAAATCTTCAAACTAAATTTAGAGAACATCTGACACTTCTGGCAAAACAAAACAAGTGCCTCAAAACCATTTTATCAGTGCTCAGAATGTCAGGGTACTGCCACATTCAGTCTAGTAATCTCTTGTTGTTGTGGCAGGGCTCTGACACTACCGTAATGTCTCGAGTTGTGTGTGCGTGCGTGCGGCTTCGAGTGTTCCAGTCGCATGCAGGCGTTTCTGTGTGACGTCTTTTGTGCGAGTTATGATGTCTGGTCCCGATACTTTGGTCTGGTTCAGTTTCGGTTTTGGATCGGGATTCGGGCATTCATGACTCGTGTGTTCGTCCTTGTCCTGAGCGGGCAGTGAGTGGGCGCGGTTCAAGCGCTGCGCGAGCCGCGTTCTCTTGGGTCTGTGTGCAGTGTTGTGAGCATGTGGTTTGTGTTTATATCAGCCGCGTGCTATCATGTTGTGTTTTTGTGATGCGTCTTTGTTTATTGTGAACATGCGGCGATTCGCATTGGCTCCGTGTTTATGTGTCGTCAATGTGTAACCCTCCCACCTTGTTTCCCTGCTTAACTTTGATTTGCCTCAGCTGGTTCAAAATCAATTACCGTTCCTCATGTGTGCTTATATTCTCCCAGTGTCTGCTGTGTTGTGATGCCATGGCTGTTCATCCTGTGTTTTTAGTCCAGTGTCCAGTCAAGTCCTAGTCCTAGTCCTAGTCATAGTCATAGTCCTAGTCGTGTTCCTAGTCTTGTTTTTCCCCCTCGGGGTGATTTTTGTTGTGTTTTTGATTTTCTTTTATTACAGTAAAATCCCCACGCCTCTGCATCTGTGAGTCCTCGTACTTTCCTCACCATCTCTGACACAAAAAAACAAAAACAAAAATGCTTTCAGATCTTATGAACTGTCGGTCAAAATATAAACACTATAGATCAGGGGTCTCAAACATGCGGCCCGCGGGACCATTTGAAAGTTTAATGTAAGTGCGGCCCGCGAGTGCTGAATGAATAGCGCTTTACCGCGTTGTGTGCGGAAGATTCCTTTTTCATGCGAGGTGGAGCTGGAGCTGTACAAACCAACCAATCACAGTGGAGTATATGACTCCCGGGGGCCAATCACAGTGGAGTACAGGACTCCCGGGGGCCAATCACAGTGAAGCCGGGCTTGATGCAGACAGAGAAACAACTGTGGAGCTGTAATATCACATTTGTCAAAGCCGTCATAGAATTATTACTTCTTATTGTGATTGAAATTGAGCATTTTCTACTTTGAGCTGGACGAAGTGAATGTTACTGTTATCGGCGTTGGATTTAGCGTCATGCGGATTGTATTTGTTTTTCCATAATTTGAAATGGGCTGATTTGCGGGACATCGGTGTTATAATATAGAAAATAAAATCCAGTAAATATCGCCTCCGTGGCTGCATCCCATTGTTTGTATATAATACATTTATTAATGGTGTTCCACAGTCCCAGCTAATAATTAACAGCCGGTAGCAGTCGCCTATATCTGTATTTTCTACCATACAAAATATTACGATGTTCATGTCATCAGGAAAGTATGGAAGCCCGTTTCCGCCACAGTTGAGAAAAAAAAGGATTATTTAAGTCAAGAGAGAAAATTATTTAAGAGAGAGTTTCTCATAATAATGACTTAGTATCTCGAAAAAATTTGTAACTTTTTCCTCAACCTTGAACTTTAGTAAGTCCAAGTACATAGAAGAAGAACCCATTGAAGTTAAAGAACTGTCAATAATGACGTTTGAGAAAATATTTCTTTTGTGGAATACTTGATGCGGCCCTGCCTCACCCAAACTCTGCCTCCTGCGGCCCCCAGCTCATTTGAGTTTGAGACCCCTGCTATAGATCATTCATTAGACACTAAATAAAAATGGAACACAGCATCCAAAGAATTTAATACGAAAAAAGTATACTGCAACACAGTTAACAAATGCTCTAGTTCACGAGTTCACCCTTACAAATAATTAAAGTTCAGTAAATGGTATGCGTATTTGGCATACTGTCCAAGGAGAGTGCTCCGAGCTCGGTATTTGGCCCAAACCTAGAGTACTCTCCCCCCAAAAGTTGTGACTAACGTGGGACAGTATCACAGTTTTATTAAAGTACACATATGGATCCCAGCCTGAGTGATGCTTCATTACAGACAGCCACTGGAAGATATTGATTAACCCCCAAAATCCAGTGTGCAAAGCTGAAGTGTGCCAATCGTAGGGAGAGGAATTAGTCGCTGGTTCGGGAGGGCTTCTTGCGTCGTCGGTCAAGAGTTTGATGTTTGTGCCTTTTGAAGGTTGAGCATCACTGGATGTTGGCTGTGGAAGGTTGTGTAATATCCTATTGTCACGGAGGAGATGACTATATTTTATGCCTCATTTGTGCTGGTTTGTGCCGCTAAAAGTTTTGTTTGTGCCTTTTCGGTTTTTAAGATATTATAAAATATTTTTAGGTGGTCATTCTGAGGTCACTCAAAACCACCACCTGCTCCAGATTAATCCAAAATAGTCTTTTTTCGTATGTGCCTCGTTTGTGCTGCTAAAAGCTTCATTTGTGTCATTTCATTTTTTTAAATATCAAACATTAAACATTTTATTATAGACAATGACATCACCAGATCTCCACCTGCTCCAAATTGGTACACTTGCATGTATCCATTCTGTCAGCCAAAGTGTTAATGCGTTAATGCAGCCTAACAATCATTTTACATGATATGGATTAAAAATGTACATAACACATTACACATACATTTTTAACCCAAATCATGTAAAATTATTGTTAGGCTGCATAATTTAGGTCAGCCGGACCTGGAAACGTTCCCATAACATCTGATGTACTCGACCTCAGAAGAAGAATGGCATCTACGCTGATATTTAACCTCTGTTTATTCCGAGGTTACCATGGTCAGCCGGATCCGGTCCGTATCCAGATCAGATGAAGGATTTGCACCTGGACACGAGCACAGCACTGCCTTGAAGTGTCTGCAGAGACCGTAACTCTACAAATCCCTCCCCTGTGAAGATCATGAACCCATCTCCAATCGGACCAAATTGGACTTAATATTGGACTTGAATTGTTATCAATATAATAATCAAACTATCAATCAACTATTCGCCTGCTCTTTTAAGGCTGCCGTTCAGCAAACCAAACTTTGTTTATAATGTTTTCCTGTGACCACTGTAAAGCTGCTTTGAAACAATCTGTATTGTAAAAAGCGCTATATAAGTAAAGATGACTTGACTTGACTTGACTTAATATCGTGTCTCTCTGACAGTATTTACACTTGAGGACTTGGGACACTTTAGTGCTCATCCCCTGGAAGAACACCCTGATACAAGAATATATGGAAAAAAAACATGCCAATTGTTTTCTGTAGTTTCCTCGCTACAGTTGCATCAACACTCACAATTGGGTTAGTAGACGACTTTGATAAGGATTTGTACATATACATTTGTGTTTGGCTCCAATAGAGACAGAAAAACTTGTTTAGTCCAGTGTCTTTAACTTTAGCTACCACTGTGAGGTTTACTATATTTTAATATCTGCAGAGACAAAATGAGATCCTTGTCGCCTAGCTCCAAATCATTTCTCTCTTGCTTTGCTTTGCACACGGTGGCCAAATTAGGCAGATGACTTAGCTCACGATCTCCAACATCAATCAGTTTTGTTACCTCCGATACCCTCCATACATGGGTTTACATTCTACCCTCACACGGTTGTTTGGAAACCTGCACACGCAAGTTTTGAAAACATTGCACACTTGGAACAGCTAATGTGAAGGGAATCATCAGTGTTTTTAATTAAACATTTGAGCACCATTTGGCAGTTAATTTCAGGCTCTCTGTGTCAGGGTTCTGCCACATTGGGCCTAAAAAGTTCTTGGTGTTGTGGCAGAGCTCTGACACTACCGTAATGTCTCATGTTTTGTGCGAGTGCGCAGTTTGGAGCTCTCCCAAGCCGTGCGCTTTTTGTCCTAGTTCTTTGTCCTGTGTGTGGTGCATGGTGTTCAACCCTGGTTCTAGTCCTGTTTGTGTTTTGGGGTGCAGTCAAACACTGTTTGTGTTTGTCCTTGTTGTGAGCGCTCGGGATGAGTGTTTGCTCATCCTTGTGCGCTCTACATCATGTGAGTGGGAACAATTTCGAGCTTTGTGTGTAGTGTTTAGAGTGATCGTATGCATCAAAGGGTTAATATACACAAAAGATAAAAATAACTACAGTGGAGTTCACTTATCTCGAGTCATGGTTAACTCGCCAATACTATTATGTCGACGATTTTGAAGTGGAACCGCCAAACTCCCTATTTGTCTCAGTATTTTCTTGTTGGTTATGTCGATTCCTTAATGTCGCCGAAATCTAGTATCTCGAGCATAAATGAGAGACAAATTATCCACTTCACATGGGTATTTCGTGACTCATGAGCATACCTTGTTCACTGAGTTTGCGTTGCAGGTGCAGCGCGCTCACTTCAGCGACAGTTTACTCACGTTGATCTGAGGGATAACACACTGCAGGTATTCTGTGTTTTTTTTTCTTCTAAAAATGTATGGAGGTGTTAAGAGAAAACTGGACAATCAATCTCAAAGATGTCGACGATGCAGTGTTTCAGTGGTTCACAAATACACGAGCAACAAACCTTCCCGTAAATGGTCCCTTGCTGATGGAGAAGGTGGACATTCTTGCTGCAAAGAATTTGACTTGACTTTAAAGCAAATCCGGGGTGGCTGAATCGTTTCAAAAAGAGGCACAACATTGTCTTCAAAGTGATTTGTGAAGAGAGCGCAGCGGTTAAACATTAAGAATCAAATGCGCACAGTGCTGGATGACTATGAGACTCTGAACATTTCAGCCGATCGCTTCATCAAACAAATCGCGGCAACACTGTTGTGTAAAAAAAACACCAAAACGTTTTTCTCATTTACATCATGTACATCAATACATTTTCATTTTTCTTTCTCTTACTACAACCCACGGTTTGGTTTCACTTTTATAAGAAATACAACCGGCAGGTTTCAAACCCGTCAACACTGATCGGGCTGTCAGAGCAGTCAGGTGGTTCACTGCCGGAGTGAAGCAGTGTGTTTGCTTCAAACGTCATTTTCACGTGACTAGTGACGTAATGATACAAGCTCCGAAGCAGTGGTTCATTGCAAAGCTCGTTCGAGTTTGAAGCAAGCTTCGGAGCGTCGGTGTCAGACGTAACATCACTACAGACGCGCACCATTGCCGCTTGCAGCCGCTCAAAATGTGTTTTTTAGAAAAATTAGGTGAAATTGAATAATTTTCCGCGGCACACCTGACGATCTCTCACGGCACACTAGTTGAAAAACACTGTCTTGAGGGTTGTTTATCTTTGGGCTGACAGGCTGACAGGCAGCTGACAGGTCGTCCACCACCGTCACTCTGACCGCTGCGCTGATTGGCTGTCTGACCTGTCAATCATGCAAGAAAGCGTGATTGGCTGTGCTGCCATGAAGGCGGGCTCTTCTCTTAATGTGACGAGCGAGAGAATGTTTTTTCTTTCTTTTTCTTCTGATTCTGACTTTCTTATTGCGTGAAATTCGCGCACAAGCACTGTGTACGGATTATCTGCATCTGAGGGTCATATGTGGGGAAATCGGTAATATATATATGTATGGGTTGTATGTTAATATATGTAATATATGATGTATGGGTTATCTCGCGAAACGGTTATCTCGATGCTTTTTCCCGACCCCCGACGCCGTCGACATAACCGAACTCCACTGTATATAATAAAGTAGCATAATATAGTAATCAGAATGGCCAAAACTGACTTATACTCAACTATACTAACTTATACTAACCAGCTAAATTATCTATTTTATTCTATCAGTATTATCAGTATTTATAGCCCACCTATAATGTTCAATATTAAAACAAACAAAACTTTCACCGGCACAAACGAACAAGACTATTTTGGATGATTTTGGAGCAGATGGGGGGCTGGTGGTGTCATTGTCTATAATAAAATGTTTAATATTTACAAAACTGAAACAGCACAAACAAAAATTTTGGCACCACAAACGAATGAGACTATTTTGTGTTTTTTTATAGCAGGTGGGGGGTTAGAATGACCTATAATTATTCTTTTAACATCTTAAAAAACTGAAGCAGCACAAACAATTAAGACTATTTTGCTGACGTTTTACGTTGGGTGGGGGTCCAACTTCACCCAGGTTATGTGCAACTGTGCGTGCGATCTGACCATACTGTCTGCTACTGCTATTTTGCCTGAAGTAAAGAAATCTGCTGAATGAGACTACGGATGTTTTGCCCACGGTGAGGATAGTGTGCCGAGACCTTTTTGTTTGGTCTGGCACCTGTGGTATGGTATAATGGCGAGGGTGATATTATATAATCAGCGGAGCAGAATCGCTTCTGAGGCAAGAGGATTGTGGGAAAGATTCATCTGAAAAACTAAATGAAACTAAATAGCTTTGCAGTTCATGTTTACATCGTCTGCGTACTTTCGTTTTGTGTGGCAAGTAGTTTCCCTAGCTGCGCGCTGTCTCATCTTGTTTCATGTGGACACACGGCTATGTTCATCCGTGTTGGCTGCATGTTCGTGTCATGTCTTGTCCTGTCAATTGTGTAACCCCGCCCGTCTTTTTCCCTTGTTATAGTTTGATTTGCCCCAGCTGTTTAGCCCTTCCTTGTGTGTCCCATTCCCTTCATGTTTGCTGTTTTGTGCTGGTTCATCGTCATATCATGGTGGTTTTTGCTGTCTTGTTCCTGTCCTATCATTAGTCTAATTTCCAAGTCAAGACTGTCTAGTCTTGTTTTTCCTCCTCGGGATGGTTTCAGTTGTATTTTTGTGTTTATTTCATTGTAATAAAGACCCCTCATCTCCTGCACATTGAGTCCTAGACCTTGGCTCTTTTAAAGGCAAATGTGCAGGGGCATTTCACTTCTAGTCAAATGGGGTGATTTATCACGTGTCCAGATACCAGGATTCAAAATTGTGTATTCCCTTTTTTGTGTTTTAGAGAACTTGTTATTGTATCTTACTGTTTCATGCATGAATTAAATCCATTTCTGAAATGTAACTTCAAGATCAAAAGTCCAGTACCGTATTTTCTATTTATTGGATTATAAGGTGCAGTCCCAATTACGGGGTCTATTTCTATACTCAACCCATACATAAGGCGCACCGTATTATAAGGCTAAAACATTTGGCCTACAAGAAAAGGTAACGGAAACAAAACAGTGAGTTTAGTTGAACTTTATTCTACTATTTAACAATACACTCACATTATTTTTTAATCAATCCATCCAAATCCATCAAAGTTATCATCTTCTGTGTCTGAACTGAACAGCTGGGCAATTTTGCCATCAAACATGAAGGTGTTATACCGAAATCTGACTCTACGTTATGTGAGTGGGCGCGGTTTCAAGCTCTGCTCATACCGCGCGCTCTCGTGTCCTTGTCCTGTGTTGTAAGCACGCGGTTCGTGTTTATGTCGGTGTGGCCAGTGGGGCGTGGTCTAGAGGCTGCTGCAGGCGGAGGAGGAGTTTGGGAGGGCTGATGGTTAAGGGACCCGCCTCTGTTAACGAGATCTAACAGGTGTATTCATTTTGCAGTGACTCGAGAGACAGGATAAAAGCCGGGCCTAGAGAGAGAGAAGGGGGTGATTGTGGCCACACCTAGTGATGGGCAAAGCGAGGCTTCATGAAACACTGAAACACTTGAATCAAATGTGCCGTATTGTTTCGAGGCTTCGCAACTCTATACCGACACCCGTCTCCACGGTGACATCTAGTGGTCAATTGCACATGTCTGAAACTGACAACAATCCATTAAAAAAAAAAAAAATGTTGTGTTTGTGTTAATGTGGCGAGTTTTCTCTCTCTCTCTCTCTTTCTATATATATATATATATATATATATATATATATATATATATATATATAGATCTATCTATGAATCAATATATTTATGAAAGTTTATATCTATTAATCTATATATATATATATATATATATTTGAATCTATCTATTTATGAAATTCTATATGTCTAACTGCTGTGCTATCTGTCAATATCTAACTAAACCTATATGAATGTGTCACTATATCTATCTATCCATCTATCTATCTATCTATCTATCTATCTATCTATCTATCTATCTATCTATCTATCTATCTATCTATCTATCTGTCTGTCTGTCTGTCTGTCTGTCTGTCTGTCTGTCACTGTCTGTAGTCTATCAGTAAATATGTTTAATTTAAATGTAGCCTAAATATAACTAACCAAGTCGCACAATAAATGTCACTACAAAAACACACGAGGTGAAGGTGCATTAACTCTTTTAAACTTTGTGTGAGTTGAGACAGATGTGCGATTGTGTGGTTTGTTCCCGCCCCTGTCAATCAAACGCAGACTCGGTAAGCACCGCCTATCGAAACACTTGTGAAACACGCAGACGATTCGTTTAGCCAAAGTCACGTGACATTGTTGTTTTGAATCACAGTTTCGGTTCAGTGTTTCGAAACATCTACGCTTCGGGATCTCGACACTGTGTCGAAACGCAGGTTTCGCGCCAGCCATCCCTAGCCACACCACATGCGGCTTCTGGGGACTGCTGAAAAGCATTTGTTTGAGTTTTTGTTAAAACCTGGTGCTGCTGATCTATTTTGTGGAATCAATAAAACGCCTGACCAAACGCAGTCTGATTGCTCGTCTGTCCTGACAACTGAAAAGGTGTCACAGTCGGCCACGTGCTTTCATGTTGTGTTTTTGTGACGTGTCTTTACTTAATGTGAACACGCGGCGATTCGCATTGGCTGCGTGTTTGTCTCGTCAATGTGTAACCCTCCCACCTTGTTTCCCTGCTTTAGTTTGATTTGTTCCCAGCTGTGTCTCATTCAATTACTGTTCCTCATGTGTGTATTTAATCCATCCGTGACTGTTGTCTTGTGCTGGTTTCTCGTCGTTAATAGGTTGAGTTCATGACGTCTTGAATCTAGTCTAGTCTGTGTCAAGTTTGTAGTCTAGTGAGTCTGTGTTTTAGTCTGTTTTCCCCCTCGGGGTGGTTTTTTCTTGTTTTATTTAATAAATCCCCATTCTTGTCTGCAATATTGAGTCCTCGCTCAATCCCTTCACCCAACCTGACAGACCCTGGCTCAAAATCAGTGTCATCACTGTCATCAGTGTCACTTGTTTCATGATCATTTCATGAGTAAACCCAAAAGCAGTCCAGAATGTTGTGTCTGTTTAACAAAGTTGTATAGAGCCTTTACAGTGGTCTTGTTTTCTAGCTGCTTACTAAGCTCTGTTCAGATACTCTGATTAGGCGTAGCTATTGTCACGGGAAGGGAAACGTGAGGACTGGTGCAGGTGAATAAGGATATTTATTATAACAAAAATGCAAAACCAGTACACAAAACCTACGAGGTGGAAAGCATTAACTAAACACGATAACAGGATACTTGACTTAAACACAAACAAACCGGAGGGCAGGAAACACTAGTGATGTTACGTATGACACTGAAGCTTCAATGTGCATATCGCGCATGCGACACAATTTGTAGCGAAGCTCTGTATAGGGGTGTGTATTGGTTTCCCTGAGTCACATGATCGATGACAAATGAAGCCTCACTTTCTGTCAAATCACGTGCGCGTTTCACTTTGTGTGTCAGAAGCTTCAAACCCCCAGATCTTCCGTAATGAGTCCTTGTTGACTCAGTTTGGTTGATGGTTTTGTGAGGAGAGTCAATGTAATATATAGAATCAATATATTACATTTAGATAAACATTTATTTGTCACTATTTATAATTTTTTGTTGTCGTTGTTTTGTATTTTGGTAAAATCTTTGCACTTTTTTACGTAGTTTAATGCTGGTGTTTGAGATCTGGGGACATTTTGAGCTTATAGCTTCCAATGTGTTTATGCTTTACTAAAAAATGAGGGGGTGAATTATTTATGATGTTTTCCCATAAGAAATAATAGAAAATAATAGAAAACAAATTAATCAATTTCAGATCCGTAACAATGGGGAAAAAAAGTTTTTTATTGGTATACACACACACACACACACACACACACACACAATTATAGTACATGTATAAAGTGTGATACATGTGTAATATCAAATAAAATTTGGTTTTAATTATAGGTTTTTACATACAGTAGCGGCAGGTGCGGAGGAGGGAGGGAGGGGGTTGGTACGGAGACACTTGATTCTGTATCGTACCTTACACGAACACTAAATCACTTAAATTAACATAACTTAGCTTACGTATATTTATTTATATATTTATATTATATATATTATATATTTATATTATAAGTATATTTATATTATTGTTTAGATTTTTTCCGATTTGTATTCTTTTGCCTGACTACCTTCACTTTCACTTTCACTTTCACATGGCGCAGACCTTTTAACAAAATATCTATCAAGGGAGATCTGCTTCTCCTTTATCCACAACAACAGAAGCCTCTTCATCTCATCATTTATATTCGAACAGAACTTCGATATAATCGTCATGCACTTGGAAGGATTTACATTCTTGATAGCATCCTTCTGCTTTAAAATGGTACATATCGTGGATGTACATGCGATCATAAGTGCGTGCTAGATAACTCACGCGGGCACCGCGCTCAAATGCAAGTGGCTGTGGCGCTGAGTATCACTCACTGTAATTTAATAATTACTATTTCCGCTTTTATAAACATTAGTGTGTATTTTCAAACTATAAATATATTGGTTTGCCAGTACTTTAAATGTTTGAAACCTAAAATAAACCTTATGTGGTAGCAAACACGGAATTGTTGTGATATATGACCAGCTCTGAGCGTGTCTGTCTCTGGATCAGTGCCAGATGACGCACAAAAACACGTTTGAATTTAGCAGAATGGCCGAGACTGCTACTAACTTATATTTGTAACCATGTTACGTCCATAAGGATGCAAGTATTGATTTTATTTAAATTCTGTTGCGTATGAGGTAGATACTGTTTTTTTTGTGCATGTGCTGTGTTCTAGGTTCTTCCTCCTCCTACTGCTACCTGATGCCTATTCTAGTTAATTAAGTGGAGTATAAGGAACCCAGCGAACTCCAGTCCAGTGAGAGAGACTGAGGGTTTTCTTCTTTGAAAGACATGGCCATCTTCTGGTCACAATGCTTTGTGTAACTTAGGTTGCCTGTAGTGAATTCAGGTAGAACTGAAGAGTGTTTCAGTTAAGTGATATACACACACCAAAAGGATTATTGGGAACACCTATTCAATTTCTCATTAATGCAATTATCTAATCAACCAATCACAAGGCAGTTGCTTCAATGCATTTAGGGGTGTGGTCCTGGTCAAGACAATCTCCTGAACTCCAAACTGAATGTCAGAATGGGAAAGAAAGGTGATTTAGAAAGTGTGGCACGGTTGTTGGTGCCAGACAGGTGGTCTGAGTATTTCACAATCTGCTCAGTTACTGGGATTTTCACGCACAACCATTTCTAGGGTTTACAAAGAATGGTGTGAAAAGGGAAAAACATCCAGTATGCAGCAGTCTTGTGGGTGAAAATGCCTTGTTGACGCTAGAGGAGCAACTAGATAGAAGAGCAACTTTGACTGAAATAACCACTTGTCACAACCGAGGTATGAAGCAAAGCATTTGTGAAGCCACAACACGCAAAACCTTGAGGCGGATGGGCTACAACAGCAGAAGACCCCACCGGGGTACCTCTCATCTCCACTACAAATAGGAAAAAGAGGCTAAAGTTTGCACAAGCTCACCAAAATTGGACAGTTGAGGGCTGGAAAAACGTTGCCTGGTCTGATGAGTTCCGATTCTGTTGGGACATTCAGATGGTAGAGTCAGAATTTGGCGTAAACAGAATGAGAACATGGATCCATCATGCCTTGTTACCACTGTGCAGGCTGCTGGTGGTGGTGTAATGGTGTGGGGGATGTTTTCTTGGCACACTTTAGGCCCCTTAGTGCCAATTGGGCATCTTTTAAATGCCACGGGCTACCTGAGCATTGTTTCTGACCATGTCCATCCCTTTTTGACCACCATGTACCATAGTTTCCGCACCATAAGGTGCACCGGATTATAAGACGCATTCTCATTTACGGGTCTATTTCTGTACTTAACCCATACATAAGGTGCACCGTATTATAAGGCACATGCTAAAACATACAGTCAACAAAAAAAAAGGTAATGGAAGCAAAAGGTTGAACTTTATTGTACTATTTAACAATACACTCACATTATGTTTAAATCAATCCATCCAAATCCATCAAAGTCATCATCTTCTGTGTCTGAATTGAACAGCTGGGCAATTTTGCCATCAAACATGCCGGTGTTGTACCGAAATCTGACTCCCCATCGCGTGCATTCATTAATATGCACTTCCTTGAATACATTTTTTCTGATCTTCATGCAGTGAAATCAACAGTTTTTCTGCTGTTCATATCTTATCCTGACGAAGCTCAGGCAGTATACAGTTTCAATATCCATCTCACATCCTTTATACGCATTATTTCATTTACTTTGTATTAATTTAAGTGTACTCAAAACATCCACACACATTCTGCGTGTTTGCTGTGTGAAAATAATATAGATTGATAAGGAAATATGCTCAAGGAAGCATGTATTACTGAATGCATGTGAAAGGTAGTCAGATTTCAGTTCAGTCTCTCAGGGTTCTGCCTTAGCAGCAGCAGTAAACCTACCAGAGGCGTGGCGGAGGAAAGCACACGTGCTATATGTATTACGTAATGTTCTGTGATTGGTTTATCGTTGCCAACGTACGTAATGTACGTATTACGTAATATTTCTGTGATTGGTTTATCGTTGCCAGAGTACGTACTATACGTATTACGTCCCTGTGTCAGCAGGAAATGGTCAGTCTATCAAGCGAAGCGCTTTCCAAAATCGCACAACAAAAATTTTGCAGATTTTGGAACTCAGTCCACACATAAGGTGCACGGCCGATTTTTGAGAAAATGTAAGGCTTTTATGTGCGCCTTATAGTGCGGGGGGAAACGGTACCTATCCTGACTACTTCCAGCAGGATAATGCACCATGACACAAAGCTCGAACCATTTCAAATTGGTTTCTTGAACATGAACATGAGTTCACTGTACTAAAATGGCCCCCACAGTCACCAGATCTCAACCCAATAGAGCATATCTGGGATGTGGTGGAACGGGAGCTTCTTGCCCTGGATGTTCATCCCACAAATCTCCATCAACTCCAAGATTGCATTTCTAAAGAATGGACAGGGTGTGTGGCCCATCACTATATATATATATATATATATATATATATATTTATTTTTTTATTTGATTTTTTTTCTTCTTAGATTATAATTGTTGTTTTCAGTTATTACTGTTATCACATTTTGTAGAGAGGTGGATACCTTATTTTCTTTTAAACCATTTTTCTCCTGTGTTTAGAGAGAGGGAGTTAAGATATTGCTTGTCTTTTCTTTCCTTTTTTTGTTTCTATAGGTAAGTTAGCCTATAGACTACAACATAGTCTTACACCATAGGTGTCAAACTCAAGGCCCGCGGGCCACATCCGGCCCGGTGTGTAATTATGTCCGGCCCGCGAGAGCATTTTATTAATGGCCCGCGAGATGTCCCGCGCTCCAGCTGACCCGCCGAACACTTCCTGTATTAAACAGGAAGTGGCTAATGATGCTTCGCGCTCGCATCGCGCGATTGTTATTGTCAATTATCCATAACTGTTCAGGCTCGGTACACAGTGCTTGTGCGCGAAATGCAAGTGTTGATCATCAGACGAGAAGAGCCCGCCCTCATGGCAGCACGTCTTCTTGCATGATTGACAGGTCAGACAGCATATCAGCGCCAGCTGTCAGAGTGATAGCACAAGCGCCAGAAAGAAAATACAGAGAAAAAAAAAAAAAACATTACGTCCTTAGAGACGTAACAAATATATTGAAATATTATTACGTGTAAAAAAAATTGTGATATAGTTTGTAAAATCTGCTATAACCCATGGGTTATATGCGGTATAATACGGTATATGTTTACTGACATACTGCCGGTATACCCGTGTGTCTCATTTGCGGAGCTAATGTGGCAGTAATTAAATAATTTAATAAGACGGCACTATAAGACAAATGACATAAGAGCAAATTCAACTGAATGATTTGATTTGTTATTGCTGAAAAGCAAAAATTGTATTTAGATTTCCAGGTTTTGTTATGCAGCATGTCCATATTTTGAATTTGTATAATTTTGACAGGATATATTTTTATGGAGAGCAAAATCTTTTATATATAAATATTTTTAAGTTTTATATAAAATGACATAAGAGTAAAGAAATTTGAATGTTTGTTCTTTTAACTTTTACTTTACTTACTTGTTTACTTTATTTCTAACTTGTATAATTTAGACAGGATATATTTTAATTTTTTTAAGTATTTTTTAAATATTTTTATATTTTTAAGTTATTTAAGGTATAAGTTGATTTATTCCAGAATAATATTTCTGTCTGTTTTTATTCACATCTAATTTAAAAAAGGTAAGTTTTAAAAGTTTAGTTTTAGTGTTTTCAATAAATGTTTATCCTGTTCGGCCCGCGACCTAATTTTTTTGGGGGATTTTGGCCCCCTGTGCAATTGAGTTTGACACCCCTGTCTTACACACTACTAGTGCGATCAATTCAAAACACTGTTACGAAAAACTCCTTTTGGTAATCTGGAATAATTTTACAGCTCAGTGTCTGTTACAGTATACAACATAATCAACAATAAGCTTTAGCCCTCTAAAACCCTAGCAAGAACACTGGTTTGTTGTGTTGGCCTCTCCCCTCCTTAGTTTCACGAGTTCACACTTACAAATGATTCAGGAGCAATAAATGGTAAGCATATTTGGCGTGCTGTCCGAGGAGAGGGCTCCG
Source organism: Rhodeus uyekii (assembly GCA_037043235.1). Lineage (NCBI taxonomy): Eukaryota > Metazoa > Chordata > Actinopteri > Cypriniformes > Acheilognathidae > Rhodeus > Rhodeus uyekii. Next base: position 1,050,845 of record JAWRVZ010000014.1, read on the forward strand.
AGCTCGGTATTTAGCCCGAACCTGGAGCACTCCCCCCGTATCCTGACTTTGATAGGAACAATTAAGTGTGAGGAGTTGGGGTGGTGGAGGGATGCCGAAAAATGTCAAAGAGCTGTAGGTGAGTCAAACATGTCTCTATATACGTGCTTCCTCTCCTGCTGATAGGATGAGGTGTAATTGCTGATGACGTGTTGATTGCGTTAATCATATGAACGTGCTCCTCCCGAACTTTGTTAATAAAACATAATTTGTTTACATCCCACCGTGTATGTAATAAACATCATTGTGATTTGAATCTGTGTCACTGTGCTTCTGTGTACCTGCCCTGGAACCCGGAGATGGCAGTTTATCCTCTCTCTCCAAAAGAAATCTAGTGTAGTCAAATATGTATTAATATTGATAAATATGCTTATTTTAATATTCTATCCTCTAATGCTGATAGAATGAGACGTGGTAATTGCTGATGACGAGTTGATGGCATGGATCATTTGAACGGGCTCCTCCCGAACTTTAATAAAACATCATTAAATTTATAGTAATCGCAACGTCGCAAAATTGCATCGCAACGTACAATAGTAAGGTGATTAAAATGTACATTGTATAGTATTTTCCTGAATGTCTGTATATTCAGCATTTGCATACTGTAAAAATACAGTAGTACAACTGCAAAAGGCAAAAAGGTTAAAAAACTCTAGGTAAAAAGCATGTTACAGTACTTCTCACCCAACTGCCTGTTTTCCTATTTTTAGGTCAAAACGAAGCTCTCCAATTAAAACCATTCAATCTCGCAGAAAAACCAACAATTTCCCTCAGACATGACATACAAATCCTCAAAAACACAAACACTACAACATAGTCTTACACACTAGTGCGATCAATTCAAAACACTGTTACGAAAAACTCCTTTTGGTAATCTGGAATAATTTTACAGCTCAGTGTCTGTTACAGTATACAACATAATCAACAATAAGCTTTGTTTGTCTTCATCGTTTTCCTCCTCGTCCACCACCTCTTACACATACTCTTCCTACTATCCTTTTCAGATTGCTTCCATCTGTTGTTCACATCAACATTTAGTGCGTATGTTCCACCTGTGCACTCTTAACTGGCTTATTTTGTACAGTTGGTTTGATCACATCATTGCAAATGAGTGTCATTGTGTGTAAATTATGACAACTGTGTTTTAACTATTCCATGCCTTAGTTTAGTGTTTTGCAACACAGGTGCATCACAGGTGTTTAAGGTTCTACAGAATGAGTAGAAACCAAAAAATTGGTTTAGGCTATTGAGAATTTAGTTCAGAGAATAGGGTTTAGTGTTTTAGCAATTTAGAAAAACTGTAATATAGTCCAGGTGATATGTGAAAATGATTCTTGATACACTTTTACAATTTGGGGCCCTGAACATTTTCAGAAATTGAGTCATCACACTAACGCCTTATGGTACCCATACTGGAAGCTATTTTGCTTTCCATAACCAAATTATGCATTTTCTATTATATATCCTGGACCAAACATGAAATAAAAAAAGATGAAATTGTGATGTTTAACTATGTTTTGATAGTCAAAGATTAAATGATACCATATACAATATCAAAAACTGTTTAGGTGAATAGTTAATTCAGTGATGTGAGAAGGAAATCACAGTATTTGAGAACCTAGGCTAGACTTTATAATATCATGTCTGTTGCATGCATATTGTGTGTTGAGTTTAAAAAGTTCATGAACCCTGACAATACAATATTCAATATTACCTTGAAAGAAGGTCAAACACAAATATTTACTTTTTATTTCAGAAACCTAAAATCTCTTTCAGAAATATGGTTGTTTGATTGTTTTGTTGTTGAACCTATTCTTCGCTGTCTCCTTCACAGTCTCCTCCACATTGACACAGAGCTGTGCATAATAAGGCGTTTTGCATTTACAGTGCCCTGGCAGCCTTTCTTGCAGCCAAACCTTAAGAGTTCAAGGATGGACTGGCTTGTCTGTGGAAATTTACCACAATTGTCTACAGTCTCTTATCTCCAATCCAGTCTGTTGGAGAAAACATATTTGGTGCCACCCTTTGACAGAGCCATGAAGGTCTCTGTTTCCCTGCCATCTGCATTCCAGATATACAATGCTGTCCTCTTGCCCCTGGTTGCAAATGAGGAAACTGTGTTGCAGCCAGTGAAGGCATTGAACACAGGATGGGCCTTGGATTTATCAGGATCAAGAGACTTGGCAATCTCATGGGCAGGTATGAATCTGAAGTTCTTGCCAGCAGATGTTGAGGTCTGAGTCATATCAAAATTGTCAAAGCTGGACACTGAGGAGTTGTTGGATGGACCCAAGCTGTGGCTGGAAGAAAGGCTGCCGGGGCACTGCAAATGCAGAAAAGCCTCCTTAAAGAGTACAGCTGTGACTCAATGTGGAGGTGACTGTGAAGGAAACAGTGAAGAATAGATTCAATAACAACAAACAATCAAACAAATGTGTGTCTGAAATAGATTTTTTTAAGTAAATCTTTGTGTTTAACACATTTTTTTAAGCTAAGGCCATATTGAATATTCTACTCTTTTCAGTAACTGTATTGTCAATGAACAAAAGCATGACACTTTTTAAACTCTATACAACATGCATACAACAGACATGATATTACGAAGTCTAGCATTAGTTCTCAGATGTTGTGATTTCCTTAAACATAAACATCACCTTTTCTGTGTTATCATGATTCATATTCGATTCAGGAGATAAGATACAAAACACATAATTTGGTTATGGCAGAAAGTTAAAATGGCTGTCACAAGTTGTTTTTGCGATGGTTTCATTTAAAAAAAATAAAAATTCTGGGCCCAAAACTGTACCAAGTGTACCAAGTTTCAGACCAAGAGAACATATCACCTCAAATTTTTCCACCTGAACCACCGGTAAAAGGGATTTTAACTGAATAGGGGTCCTTGGAAAGTCATGAAGAGAGTACTAGCAGGGTCATTCCTGACATCAATGGGCCTTCTGACCCTCCTGTCACACACTCACATTAGAGATGCTAATTAATTTTTACAGTGAACAGAACTTGTCTGAATATTCATAACCATCTGTTCCACACTGCTACACTGCTACCTACAACAACAGCTGCTGCTCAGTTCATAATAGGCAATTTAAAGAAAATTAAAATGCTTTATCAACATGAAGAGGATGATTGTAGCAGTTATCTGACAGCAATATGAAATCTCATTTAATGTGTGCCATGACTGGTTAGATCAGGAGCGGTCGTAAAAGAACATATGGCTACTGTAGTTAAGTTTGGGAATAAGTACGTGAATCAAAATTGTACACTTGTAAAATAACATCTGTACATTAAAACATTTATAGATTTTTCTCTACATGTCAACTACAGTATTATTGCATCATTAACATTTTTTATATCTTATATATTTTTATATACATTTCTACTCTGTATTTCTGCAATATCATGTCTGCACTATGTTTGTACTTTCCTCTGCACTCGAAGCTCTTGTCGCTAAGACAAATTCCTTGTGTGTATAAACACACACAGCAAATAAAGTTAATTCTGATTCTAAATCTGAAATATGACAGGTTAAGATAGGAAAAATTAATTTAATCTGTTTAACACTCTTTCTTAGGCTTAGTTGGAAATCGTGCCACTTATATCCAATTTCTGTTCTCCTGCTTAGTACTGATTTTGAAAAATTCACAGATACAAAATTTTTATATAAAATAAATATAATAAAATTGTGATATTTCCAGGCATAAATACTCATGTTTCCTGATAATAGGCCATGTTACACATGCAAGTTTAGTTGCATAAGCCAAAGATTAAGACTTAATATTCTTCAACTCAAATCACATTTGTTATTATTCTCAATGCTCAATGGACAACTGCTTAATTGATCCTGAAGTGTTAGTCGTAGGTCAGGCAAACCTGAAGAACAGAGACAATAGATAAAGGGGAGATACATGCTGCTTGTGACTTACAGTGCTTATATAATGCTTGTTAAAAATAGCTTCAAACACATTGCAAACACACACACACACACAAAGGAAAAAAGAAGACCGTAAAATTGCACACTCTTGCATGTGCCACTGGTGTTTCCATGGCAACCTTGTGCAATTGGTCTCCACAACACCACATAAGTGCAGTCATGTGAATATTGGGATATCTTATTGCTTTGGAAATCTTTCACATTAAATTAAAAAAGGCAAAATTATTTTCTTTTCAAAAAGAGTTTTTAGTTCACAAACTTACTTCTTTGTATTTTGTACACAATGTACACTGTTACTGATTATTCCATAGCAGTTATTGAAACCATTTACACTGTAACGATAATCCTGAGTATGCTTATCAAATATACAAATGTAGATGATCTGTTTTGACAGTCAGCTCAAACATGGAGGTCCTGCTAGTGAGTTCTGAAAGAGGATGAAGCTCTGAGAGACGCAGCTGTGCAATCGTGTTGCATAATAGATCTATCCCATTAATGTTAATGAGCTAATGACGTAAACCCAGAGGTGTTGAGATGCTGCATGACACTGTACATAAATTATGAGCTACACTAAAACTTCTAGTGGTGCTGACAGAAGCCTCAGTATGACATATTCAGACTGAATTCAAATAAAATAAATAAAAAGTTAACCATTGCTAAGAGAACCACTAAAGTTTTTGGCTTTTCAAAATTAACTGGGCTACAAAAGTGCACTTCTAGGGAGCCTGTATTGAGGACCTTCAGTGGGAATCTGTGACAGTGCCTGAACCATTTATCAACAGTGTTTAAGAGGTTTAATGGGCCACAGACAGGCAAAACAGGGCAGCCATAAAGAAAATCAATGAGCTATTCATTAGTGTAGAATTTAGAACGTAAAGATTACACAGGTCATTGCTCTCCTACCCTCCACTCTGTTAAGCAACTCAGAAAATAGATTTTACAACAAAAGTCATAAAGCTTAGCACAACAGGGGTGTACGGTCATATAAGCTAAGAATGTTCTGCATACCCAAGCCATTCGTGGACTCTGTAATTAGTATGAACACTATAAATGACAATACATTCTCTTGTTTTATGTGTACTATAAAGCTTACCTCGTAATATTTTCGTAAAGTGAATTGCATGTATTAAATTGAATTGAATTGTAACTGGCTGTAATTTATTTATTTGCTGAACGACGGTGATTGTCTTCAAATCTGCCAGTTACTGAGAATTTCGGGTAAGCGGATCAACAGCTTTGGTGCCTACACTCTGTTGTTGTGTATCATCACTGACCTGCATTCTCAAAGTTTTTATGGCAAATGGGGGATTTCATGTGCAGGGAAAGCTGTCCACGAAATGCTCGCTGAAGCAGAGCCCAAAACTAAATAGACTAAATACAATGAAAAAAGTCACCACTGAATCAATTTTCATTGTATTTAATTTTCTTCACAAATTATTTTTTTATGGATAAAAACTGTAAAAGACAAACCTACTGTAACTATCTGAGGTTGTTAATCGATAGATGCATCTTTTATAATCATTGCATATTCAACTTGTTTTTAAAATAATTTATTATAATTATATTTAAAGTTTTTTATTTATAAATAGCTACTAAAATTATACTTTTTAAAATAAAATACTTCTAGCATACATTTCAATTGACAGCTGCTATGGTGTTTCAGTCATGGTGTTAAGTCTTTTGTGTCTTCTAAGGTGATGCGCTGATACCATTTAAAGGTGAAGTTTGAAATTACAGCATATTTTGCAAACAGCCCTTTAGTGCATCGTGCCTCCCTCAACTCAAAACATCATAATCACAGCTCTAACAGTTTCTTATGACAATAAGAGGTTCATATTAAGAATAGTTTTAGCTGTGTTGCTATGTGTCACGTGAGTAAGCAACTGAGTAGATAACTCTCTGTTTGGAGCGAATGCAAGTGTCTCGCTTATAATAAACCTATTCAATGAATCCGCAACAGGCACTTGCCACTGTTGCACAACATAATTCTGTGTTTGTTGGCTTATTTTCCTGTTATTTCTGTAAAACAATATTTGCTTTGAAACAATCTCTATTGTAAAAAGAGTTATATATGATTTGAGAATACTCCATTATATAATAAGATCTATGATGTTCCATGGAGATGAGGTCCTTGCTGTCATCAATATATTTTCTTAACAAATAAGCCAAAATATTACTTAATGTAGGCCAATAAAATTATTCAAGGATTTAAAAAAACTTGATTCAGCATAAACAAAAGCTAAGATAAAACTAAAAACATTTAGTCCATGTTAGTCCATGTTTAACTTCAGTTTACGTAATATAAATAAGGACAAGTTTGAAAGATCTTAAAGATCTTAATGTTTAGTGTGATGTGCTTTTAAAATATTCATAAATATATTTTATGGAATGTACACAAAAAAATAATAATAACCATGACCTGTTCTGCAGTTAGTAAAGTTAGACAGTATGTGTTCTACACATCAACACTTGAAAATACAAACAAAACGAAAAAGCGGTTTCTTCAGAAACCTTTCCAAATATGTAAAAATAAATGACAGTTATTTTTATTACTTTTGTCATAGTCACAAATATATGTCTTTTCATCTTTCAAACATTCTGGTCAACGGTATAAAAATTTCAAATACCAAATTAGAAATCTTCTAAACCACAGAGCCCTTAAGACTAACGAACACTAGTAAAGAAGCCAGTTGATTTGCAGCTCGGACAGCTGACTGTTCCCAGTTCAGGATCATAGTGCAGGTAAGCTTTTATCTGTGATTGATGTCCAGCACTAAATTACCTTAAAATGAGAGCACCAATGTTCATTTAGCATTTGGTATTTCTGCATTTTTTGAGTCAGTTTAGATTATAGTCTGTCAGTGAATCAGTGCATTTCACATAGAGAGAGAGAGAGAGAGAGAGAGGCAGGAGTTTCAGGAGTTGAACAGACCTAGATGGGTAATGGTTTGGAATTGCTTTTGTCCACCCCCACCTCAGCGGCCACACCACTACCAGATGCAGCTGCTATGACTGCAATTTGTTATATGAATTTATACATGTTGCTGGAAGGCAGCAACAGCTGTTAAAATCTGAGACTGGCCCTACATGATAGGTTTCAAAACCTGCCAAAACTTGATGTTTAAATGTTCCAATAATAAATCAATAAATGATTAGAAAGTGGCTTCATACATTGTAGCTCTTTGTGAACACGCAGTCACATTAATTCCATGAATTATTCCATTAGCGTAAATAAGTTTTACACCATTTTTCCGGAAATTTTCAAAGATGCTAATTACATTACAAATTGAAGATAAAGCTGCAAACCACTGCATAGTTTCAGGATAAAACAAAAGGCTCTCTGCACTGCAAAAGATGTATGTGTATGTGTACATTTTTTAAAGGGCTTCTGAATGGGTTATTGCTCCTCTGTGAGATATTGTGCAGTGATGAGAATTCAGAGTGAGCGCTTTCTTCACAATCTCTTTTCAGAACAGTACAGTAGATCCTCTGCCAGAGATCTTAGCAAGGTTTTCTCAAATGAAACAGGGAGTGACAGAGACAGAGAGATGGAAGACAGGAGAGAAAGAATGAACGTACATTTTTTTGGCCCGGGGGCTGGTGAAAAGTGGTTGTCATGGCAGCATGCTACCCACGACCCAGTTGAGTGCACCCACATCTGACTGTCTCCGCAATGGCATGGTTTCTACATGCTTCCCACTCATATACTACCCTTGGGGAAAGTGTGCACGTGTATGTGTATGTGTATAAACCTGACCTGAACTGTGATTACTTGACTAGAACAGAGACCGTGGGTTTTGCATGACTTGGTCTATTATTAATTATTACATTTAATCGGTTCCTTCATTCAAAAAGCATATTTCATTCAAAACTTGTATGATTTTCTTTTAATCTCTGAAAATTCAATTTTTTTACGTTTTTATGTGTGTCTATAATAATGTCCAAAACAACACTTAACTCCACTGGCTTTCATTGTATGAACAAAAATCACTGAAAAAATATATAAAAAATAACTTTTTTGTTTCGCATGCAAATTTGTAATGACATGAGGGTGAGTAAATAATGACAGGATTTAAATTTTTTTTGAGTGAACTATCTCTTAACGACAGTTCTCACCAGGAACTGAACATATCTTTTTCTGGTAAATGTGGAATATAGATATATTTATCTATTAAAGAGTGCTTTCCTAGATTCAACGGCGTTTGTGGGTAAGCATTGACGTCCCGAGCATATTAATTAACAAGACGTGTGAAAAAAGTAGAACAAGAATCCTAACATTTTTTTTTAATCATTGGTGAATATTTAAAGTATCATGTGCATATTTCTGCTATAGGCTATTCCTTTTAGGAGTGGCATATTAATTTGTAGGCCAATTTTCTGTGCACTCTGAGAATAATTCTCTCTCAAGCGAGAAAAACACTGACACAATGTCAGTTTCGGTTGAGACACAGCTGATCTATTCAAGCTGTTGGAGCCCTGCCATCTTTCTCTGCCCTTATGGCTCATTATACAGCTCTCTTTAATGTTTGCTGTGGGCAAAATGTCCTGAATTTGTCCCATGTGCAATGACTGTATACTGTACGCCTATATATTCACTGACTGCATTAATGAGCTTTCGATCGAATAAAGCACATGCTCAAACAAAGCATCAAAGAACAGATCTATAATTTTATTGCTTTAATAATATTAAGCTTAAGGTTATATAAGGTGCGGGTTATATAAGGGTGCGTGCTATATCACAAATGTTTTACACTTAATAATATATCAATATATTGTTTGAAAAACATAACTACGTGACGAGCACGTTTTCGTGGATTCATCTTCTCCAACGTTCCTTTTTCTTTTCTCCAACCTCGGATTACACTCTCATCAATATCAAATTTTCTGCCTGTGGATCTATTACCATGCACTTCAGCATACGCAATGGCAGTTAGCTTGAATTCGGCTGTGTAAGACTTTCGTTTTGGCATTTTTTTAATTAAAGAGAAAGAAATTATTTAAACTCGAATCTACACTTCACAAGAATACAAGATTATTTAGAAATGTCCGCTTTTACCGATATATAGCCTGTAGTTAAGGCACAGCTCCTAGAGACAGCCTACGCGCACAAGCACTGTGTACCGAGCCTGAACAGTTAATTGACGTCATGCGAGCTACATTCGAAATTGACAATTGTGGCATTCAGCCTCAGGACCTCACACCATTGCATATCTGGCTCACAAGTACCTGACTTTAAAATTCAAATCTTGTAGTATCGTTCGTCATCCACGTGTGAGCATTGAAGAATTTGGTCCTTCTAAAAACACTAATGGTAGCCAATATGAACATACACAAAAAAGTTCATCAATTTATGGTTGCGGCTTATAAAAAGGTGCGGGTTATGCCAATAATTTTTTACACAAATCCCCAAAACCTGCGGGGTGTGGATTATCTGTGTCTGCGGGCTATATGCAGGAAAACAGTCACAAGACACGAACACGCAGCCAATGTGGACGCACATCGTCGTGTGTTCACATGAAGCAGGACGAGACAGCACAAAGTTAGTGAAAACACAAACACGAGACACAACACGAAAGTACACGGCCGACTTAAACACAAACTGTGTGCTTACAACAACGCACGCAGACACGAGAGAGCGCAGTTTGAGCAAAGCCCGAAACCACACCCATCCAAATGACTCGTCTCGTGCGCTCATAACAAGGGCGAACACATGGGCCATGAATGTCCAAATCCCGACACAAAACTGAAACTGAACAAGTCTCGGACCGGACATCATAACCCGCACACAAGACATTACACAGACAAGAGAGACACTCGAATATACAATGACAAGCGTACTCTGATACAGTAATACCTCGAGATACAAGCATAATCTGTTCCAGGGCGGAGCTCGTAACTCGAATTGCTCGTATCTAGAATCATGTTTTCCCATTAAGAATAATAGAAAACAAATCAATCCGTTCCAGATCCGTAACAACGGAAGAAAACATGTTTTTTATTGGTATAGACACACACACAATCACACACAATTATGGTACATGTATACAGTATAAGGATTCGTGTGATATCAAATAAAATCTGGTTTTAATTATACGTTTTTACAGACAGAAGTACTATTACTGTAAATACTATTACTGTATTTGGTATTTGCCCTCTAATCGCCAATAGTTAATTTTTTTATACACAAGATTTTGGCCGAATGTATTATTCGACAGGAAAAACTGAGCATCCACATAGCTACAATAGTTATTTAAAACAATTATTAACCAATTAATGGTCATTTAAAATAAGTGTTTCTGTTCGAAACGATTAACCTTTATTTCATTTTTTTTTTCATTCCTTGAACTTGTTCGAAGCCCTGGTTTCGACACACTACTAAGCAGGCCTCGTCCCTGTGGTGAGCAGGGCAGGGTCGAGGGACCGGGAGAGCATCACGAGAGCCAGTGGCATGATTGATAATGAGTGTCACCTGCGAGCCACCGATCTTGTATCTCACGGAGGAGAGGTGGCATAAAAGGAGGAGCGCCGACAGTGAAGGACGAGAGAGGACCAGGCCTGGATTTATGTTGGGTTTTGTGTTTGTGTGGGTGGCAGTCGTCCGTGAGGGACTGCGGCCATTATGTTTATTTTGTATTTATGTTTTCTTTTATCATTAAAGTTTGTTAAACGTCTGCCGGATCCCGCCTCCTATCTCCCTGAACAAAGAACTGTGTTACAGTCCCTTTTTTTTTTTTTTGCACATACCTACCACTGGAATTATTTAAATGAGGAACATTGTGACACGTTCCTAGAACAAAACTCAAGACTACAATTGGGTTCAGAAACAGTGCTTACTGATGATAACTCATGAACGCATGAACTAACTTTTCCGCATTTGTCTTTGAGAGCATATGTCGCAATTTAGATATATTTTTAAGATGGAAGAATGCCATTTTACAGATGCTAGAAACGTGGCTTTCAAATGAAAAATTGGTATCAAAGAGCACACCCCGGTTTCTAAATGACGACGAAGACCTGACAGAACAGCCGTCGAGTGTTAGGCAGTAGTCTATATTATTACGTGCAGAACTTTTTGGTTTGATAATTAGAATCTCTGTTTTTTCAGAATTAAGCAGTAGAAAGTTATTAGTCATCCAATATTTTATATCAGTTATGCATTCTGTTAATTTAGTGAATTGGTACGTTTCAACAGGATGAGAAGAAATATAGAGCTGAGTATCATCAGTGTAACAGTGAAAGTTAATGCCATGCTTCCTAATAATTGCACCCAAAGGAAGCATGTACAGGGTGAAAAGCAATGGTCCTAGTACTGAACCTTGAGGAACCCCATACTGAACCCGTGATCGATATGACATCTCCTCATTTACTGCTACAAACTGATAACGGTCAGATAAGTACGATTTGAACCAGGCTAATGCAACTCCACTAATGCCAACATAGTTTTCAAGTCTATTTAGAAGGATTTTGTGGTCGATTGTCTCAAATGCATCACTAAGGTCCAGTAACACTAACAGAGAGATACAACCACGATCGGATGATTAAAGCAAATCATTTGTATCTCTAATGAGAGCAGTCTCAGTACTATGATATGGTCTAAATCAGGGGTGGGCAAACTATTTGTCTGGCGGGCCACATTGGTTTCTTAAAATTGACAGAGGGGCCGGGGTGAAGGTCGCACCTGTGCATTTACTTATAAGAAATCCTAGAAAACCTGTATAAAGTATAGTTTGGTCTTAAATCACTCGACTGGGACACGTGAAATTACAACAAAACAATATTAATACAATTTAATCGACAGAAAAAACATAATATGCAATGTGACTGAATTGTATATTTGCCTCAGCTCTAGATTGACAATCACAGGCGTCCAATCACAACTGACCTCTGGAAAAAAGGGAACTAACCAATGATGTTTGATGTTACTATTACAAGAGCAAGCCCCGCCCCACGATTGACAAAAATAAAAGTACTCGCGCGAGCAAAAACAGCAGTCGAGAGTGGGTGAATGATTAAAATGAGCTTGCGGGTACCGTATTTACGTGTAGCTCTGTTTTCCGCTCGCGGATGTAATTACATCAGTTTTGCGCTCGTTCCTTTTTAGCACGGAATTAACGCCATAAAGGGGGGTGTGAGGGGTTTGCGACACACGCCTACTCTCCAACACAGCTTCAGCGCCACTGCCGCTTGCAGCCGCGATAGAGTGACATTACAGGGAAATGTAAAATGAAGGAGGTTTAATACTGTTATGATTATGAGCTCTGCGCTCCCCTCCATGGCCACCAGATGGAGCTCACTCACTTATACTGATACTTCACTACACACTACATTTCCCAGCAACCATCACACTGGACTGATTACACACACACACCTGGACTTCATCATATTGTTTGCCACACCATCAGTTAGTAATCACCTGGACTATAAAGGACTGCCTCACCCTTCAGTCACCGCGAAGTCTTGAGTAAACCCCGGTTGTCATTTCTGAGCATTTATATTCTGTTTTGTATCCTGTCACCGATTCTGCCTGCTTACCCGTTTTTGAACCTGTCTGCCTGCCTTTTGACCTCTGCCTGGATTTACGACCTGTGATTGTTATCCGCCTGTTCTGACCTGTCTGCCTGTTATATCGTCTCTGATTCTGCCTGCCCTTCTGTTCCTGTTTGCCCCTGTTTAACCCTGCCTGTACGACCACCTCTGTTATCTTCATTAAAAGACATTGCGTTTGGATCTCTGCCTTTGAGTCACCCTGTGTTACAAATACAGGTTCGGCAAGTTCGGCGGGCCGGATTAAAAAGCCCAACGGGCCGGATGTGGCCCGCCCACCCCTGGTCTAAATCCTGACTGGAAATCCTCGTAGATGCTGTTTCTTTCTAGAAAGGAACATAGTTGTGAAGATATTGCCTTTTCTAGAATTTTTGACAAAAAAGGTAGATTTGATATCGGCCTGTAATTAACTAATTCTGTAGGATCAAGTTGTGGTCTTTTAATAAGCGGTTTAATTACGGCTAGTTTAAAGGTTTAAGAAGAGGATCTATGATTTCTGGAAGCATCTATTTCAGTAGCTTAGTTGGTATTGGCTCTAGCATTCATGTTGTTGATTTTGATGATTTAAGGAGTTTATACAATTCTTCCTCCCCAATAGCAATGAAAGAGTGGAATTTTTTTTCAGGAACACTAAAATTTACTGTATTTTGTGATATTGTAGTAGACGGTTGCATGGTTATAAACTTCTCTCTAATCTGATGAATTTTGCAAGTAAAGAAGTCCATGAAGTCATTACTGCTGTGCTGTTTTAAAGCATCTGGGGTTGAGGCTTTATTTCTTGTTAGTTTAGTCACTGTATCAAATAAATACCTAGGGTTGTATTTGTTTTCTTCTAAGAGGGTAGAAAAGTAAGCAGATCTAGCTGATTTTAAGGCCTTTCTGAATGCAATAGAGCTGTCTTTCCATGAAATGCGAAAAACCTCAAGCTTAGTTTTTTTCCAGCTCCGCTCCATTTTTCTGACTGCTCTCTTGAGGGCCCGTGTGTGTTCGTTGTACCACGGTGTTGGACTGTTTTCTTTAATCTTCTTTAAGCGCAACAGAGTAACAGTGTCTAATGTGCTGGAAAAGAGAGAGTTAATAGTTTCTGTTGCAACATCAAGTTCTTCTAGGCTATCTGGGATGTTAATTAGATGAAACTGATCAGAAAGATTATTTATAAAGCTATCTTTTGTGTTAGGAGTGATAGTTCTACTATATTTATAACAGGGAGTTAGTTTTTCGACTTTGGCTAATTTTAATCTACACGCAACTAAGTAATGATCTGAGATGTCATCACTCTGCTGAAGAATTTGAACAGTATCAATATTGATCCCATGCGACAATATTAGATCTTAAGTATGATTACGAGAATGAGTGGGTCCTGATACATGTTGTGTAATTCCAATAGAGTTTAAGATGTCTCTAAATGCCAATCCCAATGCGTCTTTTCATTATCTACATGGATATTAAAATCACCGACAATTATGACTTTATCTGCAGACGTTACTAAGTCTGAGATGTCTGCAAGGCACTGAGCCGGATTAGCACACACAAGGCTGGTGGACCAGACAACATCGCTGGACATGTTCTCAGGGTATGTGCGGAGTAGCTCACTGGGGTTTTTACAGACATTGTCAACCTGTCTCTTGCCCAAGCAGCTGTACCAACATGCCTTAAATGCACTTCCATTGTGCCAGTGCCAAAACACTATAGCCCGAGGTGCCCTAACGACTAGTGACTAGTAAATGACGTGCTTTGAGCGGCAGCTCCTGGCACACCTAAAAGACTCTCTACCATCCACATTGAACTCACACCAGTTTGCCTAACGCAACAATAGGAGCACAGAGGATGCAGTTGCCATGGCCAGTTACATCTGGACAATAAGAACACTTATGCACGGATGCTGTTTGTTGACTTCAGCTCAGCATTCAACATTATCATAGCCAAACTCTGAGACCTGGGCATCAACACCTAAATGTACAACTGATGTTCGATCTGGATCCACCTGCTCCACGTCCATGACACTTAATACTGGTGTACCACAGGGCTGTGTGCTAAGCCCGTTTCTCTACTCCCTCTTCACCTCCGACTGCAAGCCTGTGTTTGGATCTAATGCCATCGTCAAGTTTGCGGATGACACTATGGTGATTAGTCTCATCAGCAACAACATTTTGTTGCCTTGTACCAGTACTTGTGTAATGACAATAAAGTTAAATTTAATCTAATATAAACTTTGCAGACCTTTTTCATGCTCAAACATTAATTCTACACACTAAAGAAAGTTAAAATTGTATTTTTAAAAAAGCATAATAGGACCCATACAATGGACACAATAATATTTTGACTCGATTGTTCAGCAATCTGTAATAATGAATACACTTAGAAGTAGAAGCTTCCCATAAGCACTTAAAGGAAGCATAAGAACATTCAGGTTAAGATCAGTTAGTAACCATTGAAAGTGCTATTCCAAAGTACAGACACCCCATGCAACCAATTACATTGTCTAGGATTCTATCAGTTTGCATATATTCGCTCTTCTACCAATGTATTTTGTGGAATGCAGTTTGACTTGATTAAGTGACTGACTAGAAATCAGTTTAGATATATCTTATGATAATTAAGCAATGATTTTTGTAAGCTTGTAGTTAATCAGTGTGGAGGAGGTGAGGTAAGACTGCTGTGAGACCCTGCTGAGGGATAGACAGGGTTTAGTGTGAGTAAATGGCCGTAATTAAATGTACAGCTTTTAAGGTTGCCACTCCTCTCAGCACCAACAGACTGTGTTGATCAATGCTCACTGCTGTGGGTTTTAGAGCCTGTTCTTCATGTGAGAAGCATGCATTTTTCTGTATGGGTTGTAGCTGATTTATTCATATACATCAGGGACCCGTGAAAGGAATTTTATCTTGCCCTCACCTCTTTCGTTTTTAACTTATAATCAAATCCTCATGTACACATATACAAACATTTGGACAAATACATAAAACATATTTCTCTATTTCACACATTTTTCACATATTTCACTATTTCACACAACACGTTTTCACTATTCTGTCCTTTTCGTCATAAGTATAGCTTACAGCACACACTCACTCTGAACTCAGGCCTACACTGCCACGATTATAATGCAAACTCAACGGTTACAAAAAACATAACCGCTTGTCTATTCCTGAATTGTAATTTTCTGAGAGGTACAACTTATACCTGTGGCTGCTGAGCCACCTGACAACAAGAGTTCCCTTTCAAGGGAACTCGAGCTGCGTCATAGCGCTGTGGGAATGCCCCGCGTCATCAACTCTTGAAGCACAATAGAAAACACCTGTTAGAGTGACGTGAATGTCGTCATGAGCCAGGATAAAAAGGCACGCCCAACCCGGAACCGGCAGCTTTGTCGTCTTCAACAAGCACGAGAAGACTGTTCGTGATCTGTTGAAATGTCTGAAACATTTAAGCGCTGCGTGTTTCCCTGCCCGCGGTTTATCACAGGCAGGGACACGACTTCCTCATCAACAATAAACACCCCATCACTCCCGTCCATACAGTTGAAGATTACTTCCTCTCTGGCAGGGCGGGGCTTTTCAGTATTTCCTGCCTCGCCTGTATGATAAGCACCCGCGGCCCAGTACCTCTTCCTATCGCTACGCAAAGAGGGCTAGTGTAGCGACTTGGCAGCCTCCGGATGAGTCTGGGGGCGCGGACTGGCGGACACAGGACCTGAGGGATACCCTCTAAGCGAGGAGGAGGGGAAGCAAGGCCTCGAGAGAGGCCATGACTCTTTACTTGAGGGTTTAGAGTGAAAGACGGGAACAAAAGTGTACCAGTTCTCTTCTGGGCCTGGTTGCGCAGTTTTTTCAGGCGGCCTTGTGGGGTCGCCCCTCCGAGGAGGTTCCTAGAGCATTCAGCCTTGTGTTTATATATGTCAAACCTCTCTTGAGGCTCTGTATTTGGAATGAGCGTGTGAATACCACCCATATTCATCAGTACTCTGATGCGGCGCATGAGAACTCATGAGTACTCTGGTGAAGCCGCCCTCCAATTCATACCCTCCAGTGTTCACTGGGCGGCTCTTATAGGCATATATATGTATCCAGGGCATGTCTTTTGCGTTTCCTTTTTGGTGGCAGGCAGCATTTGTGACGCAGGTTTCTAGGATGGCTTGGATTCTCTTCGGGGCACCATTTCCCTAGGCGTCTCCAGGGGGTTGTCAGTGTTAACCCGGGGGGTCTCGGGCACTTAGATATTCCCCTGTTGCTGATATGTCCTCCCCTTTTCAGTAAAGGCATTGTGGTATACTGCTTGACCATGGCTGAAGCCTCTGGCCCCAGGTCATTAGCAGCTAAGCTTGGGCGGTCATTCACCCCTCTTCAATCTCTCCTCCCGGATCCCCTTCAGGGGGCCATCCCCCTAGGCGTCTCCAGGGTGTTGTCGGTGTTAGCCCGGGAGGCCCCGGGCGCGCCAATATTGCCCTATTGCTGGATCCGTCCTTCGGATGAGACGTTAAACCGAGGTCCTGACTCTCTGTGGTCATTAAAAATCCCAGGATGTCCTTCGCAAGAGTAGGGGTGTAACCCCGGCATACCTGGCCAAATCTGCCCATTGGCCTTTGTCCATCACGGCCTCCTAATCACCCCCTTACACTAACTGGCTTCATTGCTCTGTCTCCTCTCCTTAGCTGGTGTGTGGTGAGCGTTCTGGCACAGGTTGCCGTCGCATCATCCAGGTGGATGCTGCACACTGGCGGTTGAGGAGATCCCCCCCCCTCCCAAGCGCTTTGAGCTCTGGAAAAGCGCTATATAAATGTAACTGATTATTATTATTATTTTGTACCTACCTTCTGAGGAAGGTTCTACGCGTCACTGGGTTGTGGTCTGTCTTTTCTAGAAACCACTTCCTGGCGTGTGGTAGTAGCTCCAGCCGTGGCTTGGCCTAAGCCCTGCAGTTGTTGGCGATACAGTGACCCCTAGGCAAGTGCCTCAAACCAGACTATTTTGAGAGTGCCTCAAGTCAGGTTCAACTCTCGCTATGTACAGATCTGGGCTGGGCAGCACAGCATTGCTTAAGTCCCCTTGAGTATTTCGGGTTCACCTCACCTATGCCTTGTTGGGTGGCTGCTTCATGGCTGGCGCTGGCGACGCGCTTGAGGTGCGGTGGTCCCTCCCCGGAGGGCCTCCACCTTGGGTGTCCTGGGGGTGTTTGGTAAGGGGGGTTTTCCCCTTGCACTTCCCAGGCTCGCTTTGCTGGGTCGAAGGCGGCTACCGCAGCGGAGGTTCGGCTCGCAACTGAGGTCGTGAGTCCGGTCTCCACGCTGGGGTCTCCTGCAGTATTAATGGTTCTTTACTCTCCTTGGCTGAGGCTGGAGGAGGGCTAGGCCTCTTACTGTGGGGGTTTCCCCCCTCGTCATGGGTCAGGAGGTGTGCAGCCCGGTGCGAGCACTGGGTGTGGTTTACTCGGGGCTGAGGCCCGGTGGGCCATGCAGATCACTCAAGGAGGGAGGCTTTAGCTGAGGCTATCTCGCCTTGAGGGGCTGGTCTTCCTGAGGGTGCCAGAACATCTCCACTGGAGCACGTTTGGCAGCATTCTTCGGCGCTCGGTGGCATTGGTATATCGTTCCCACAGTGCTATGACACAGCTTGAGTTCCCTTGAAAGGGAACGTCTCAGGTTACGTATGTAACCATAGTTCCCTGAGAGGGAACGAGACGTCATTAGCCTATCGCCTACGCATGCGGGCTTGTTTCAGACTACGTTTAAGCTGCCGGTTCCGGGTTGGGCGTGCCTTTTTATCCTGGCTCATGATGACATTCACGTCACTCTCACAGGTGTTTTCTATTGTGCTTCAAGAGTTGATGACGCGGGGCGTTCCCACAGCGCTATGACGCAGTGTCTCATTCCCTCTCAGGGAACTATGGTTACATTCGTAACCTGAGACGATTTAAGGTTTGTTCGACTTGAACTGGCGTTGTGCAGACTGATCGGTGTATTACATCAAAGTACAGCGAGAGTGATTCAAAAGCATACAGATCTTTATTTGCAGTAATTATAAGCAGTAATTACAAAAACAATGGCAGACAGTTAGTGTGATGGCCCTAGAGGTGGCCACACAAAAGTAGTAATGTGGACATATCATACACATATGCAAACACACTCACACTAAGCATAGGTACTTGCTCACTTATATTTGGATTATCTGTTTATAATCATTTCATATAAACTCGATAGTATTTGTTTATTCTTTATTGGTTAAGTGTTTTACATAATTATATTTACATCTTTAGTTGCATCATTACTGATTTGAAGTGCACACAAAATAGTTGTGTTCTATCTATATTTTATATTTGTTGCTTTTTGAGTTTAAGTTTACCAGGGAGGAGTGATGATGTTTGGAAGACATTGCATCCTGGGGTGACGGAAATTGGAGTCTGGGCAGGAACAAAGAATGTAAGTTATTTGTTCCGTCCAGATCTACAATGTGCTATTTCCCAGAGGAGGAGGAAAAGTTGTTCTCTTTATAAATAGTTTTCTTAAGTTGTACATTTTATAGTATTTTAATTCAATTTTCTTTGCTTTTCATTTGATTTGGTTTATTTATGTTGTATTTAATTGTGATTTTGTTCAGTGTTGTGTAGAATATAAAGTTTATTTTGTTTCCCCCTTTTTGTGTTTTCATGGGCCCATCTTTTCCTTTATAAGCTGCTACTTTGTTTAGTGTAGTAGGTCAGTCTAACTCTGCTAGCATCATGGGTTTGTCTTGTCTTGTATTGTCTTGTCTGGTTTGATTTTTGTCTTGTTTGTTATGTTGTAAGTCATAGGTTTATAAGTTACTTTGTTTTGGGTACCAATAAATGCGGGTTTTAAGTAAAAGCTGGTGTTCCTTGTTCTGAGCCTTCGGTCTTCACAGTTAGAATTATAATTATTCTGTAATTATCTAAATACATGGCACCCTAAACTATGATCTACTGTTCTTATGCTGATATGTAAGCAACATTTTGTTTGAAATTACACTAAAAATGGATTTGTGCTACTCGTTCAATACAATTAAAAAGAGCTAATGCGATACAATGTAAAAAAAAATTATTGCATACAATATGTTAAAATAATAAAAATAAAGTTTACTTTATCCATTTGTATTGGGACCATATGAATACTTGTACTCAGGCCTTGAAATTCGTTGCGAAAAGGGCACTGCCAAGTTGCCTTAGAAATTCTAGAAATATAAAGGGCACCAAGGCATTTTTTGTTGTCTAATAAGGGCACAAAGGCAATATTGAAAACGTCACAAGGGCATTAAGGCAATTTACGTTTTATGTACATTAGCATAATGTTTGCTACTTTTTATGTTGTCCGTTTCATACTCTTAAATTAATTTAATGTGATATTGATGTTACACCCTATAGAATGCCAAACATAATTATCTATGATGATTTAACACTTTTCTTGTGATTGGTACAGAGTTGAGTAGTTAATATACTACGAGTAATAGCTCTTTTTAAAGGAAGATTTATTGTTAAAAGTAACTTTTCTGAACAAAACTTCATATCATAACTGAACATAACTTTCAGCAGTAACAATACAACATAACACTGTATACAAGAAACACATTGACAAAATGATTTACATTTCAACTAACACATGTACATGAAATTGTTAATACAATAAAAGCACTTAGCATCTCAATATAATAAGAACATATAATCCAGACCTACTTCTCATCATTACTCATCTAGATGAATGATGTCTGGTTTGAGAGGTGCTGTGTCTGGCCTACGATTGGAGACAGAAGATGCAAACCAGCACTTAACACTTCTGGTAGCATCAAATTCCTCAACAGTTGGCCCTTTCAGTGCTGATTCTCAACAGACTTTCACAGGTTGCCAAACCCAAACTCCAGTCCCCAAGAATACGTTTGACTGCATTTTGGAGTACCGTATTTTCCTGCATATATCCCACGGGTTATACCAGATTTTACAAACCCCGCAGGGGGGGTGCGGGATAAGGCTGCGGACTATAAAAATTGCGGTATTTTCTTTCTGTTTTTGTTTCTTGCACGGGTTGTCTGGCCTCTGTACTGTCAGTCTTACAGCTGGTGCTGATAGGCTGTCTCACCTGTCAATCATGAAGAAGACCTGATTGGCTGTCTATCAATCTGATAGCTGGCGCTGATAGGCTCTTTGACCTGTCAATAATGCAAGAAGACGTGATTGGCTGTGCTGCCATGATAGCATGCTCTTCTCATCCGATCAACACACTTCCAGGGGGAGAGGCTGCTCTTTCTTTTTCTTCTAATTTTGACTTGTGTTTGTTTTCTTATTGTTTGAATTTCGCGCACAAGCACTGTGTACCGAGCCTGAACAGTTACGGATAATTGACATCATGCGAGCAACATTCGAAATTCTAATCGTGAACTTGCAAAAAAAAATCATCATGGGTGCGGGATATCTGAGGGTGCGGATTATACCAACAATTTTTTACACAAACCCCCAAAACCCGCGGGATATTTGAGGGTGTGGATTATCTGCGTCTGCTGATTATATGCGGGAAAATATGGTATATTGGATTTGTTCAGTGGATCTAAACATGGCTGCTACTGGTGAATAGATTTGCGAAAATGGAGACGTATTTTGATATTTGTTAAGTTCGTTCAGGATAATTCATCAATAAATATACTTTCACTTGTAAGGGATAGGGGCAAAAGGCATTTCTGAAAAAGGGCACGGCAAAATTGGCGTCGATTTCATAAAAATTATAGGGGCAGTTCGGCAAAAATGAAAGGCACGACGGCATTTGCCGTCGATGCCGGAGTGAACTTCATGGCCTGTTGTACTCTTTTTGAACTTCAGAAACTTCTGATTTCTCACAGGTAAATGAATTAACAATGACCATGTCAACACAATTATAGGTGCTAAAGGGATAGTTGAAAATTCTGTCATCATTGACAAACCTGTATGCATTTCTTATATTATCATAGCAACCTGGAAAATGCTAGGGTCCAAACAACATGGGACTCCATTGATTTTATAGCCAAAAACAAAATATATTTCAAAATATATTATTTGTTTTTATTGAGCAATTAATGATGATTAATGAATTTGAAAAAAATACTTTTTGGGTGAACTCTCCCTTTAGGACACTTAACATTTCCAATCACAGTGAGATAATAGGTAGCAAGCAGTATGGATACTATTATTCCTATTATTCCATCAAAAGAACTAACTACAGTGGAGTTATGTCGACCGCCTCGGAGGTTGCAAAAAGGCGTCGAGATAACCGTTTAGCGAGATAACCAACACCCAATATGGCGATTTGTTTGATGAAGCAACTAACCAACCAACTAACAGCAGATATTCACCAGAAAACAATAAAAAAACACCTTCGATTCTACATACAAACCTTTAATTATATTCTCCAACATCGCAAACACAATGATCGCTCACAGTGTAAACACAGGCACAACACACGTGTAAACACATTCGCTCATAACACAGTCATTTCGCTCGGACACAGTTCTGAATAGTATTGCACACGCGGTTAATATGGTTTATTTACAAACTATAAAATGCATTGTTGCTTTTTGCCTTTAACGGTCTGCTTGAAAACAAATGCTTCTATCAGTCACAACGTCTTCTGGGAATTCCTGGACAATGATTCTTCACTGAACACAAACACTCACAGCAGACGCGCTCGACTCACTGAACACACACTCACTGCAGACGGGCTTGACTCACTGAACACACAGACTCACTGCACAACTCACTGAACACACACTCACGCAGAAGTCGACTGAAGCGATCCACGTGAACTAGGTACGCTCATGACTCACGAGATAACCATGTGAAGTGACGACTTTGTCCGAGATATTTGCTCGAGATATTAGTGTTCGTCGACATTAAGGAATCGACATTAAAGAATCGAAAATACTGAGACAAATAGGGAGTTTGGCGGTTCCACTTCAAAAACGTCGACATAATAGGATTGGTGAGTTAACCATGACTCGAGATCAGTGAACTCCACTGTATAAGAGTAACTCAATGTTCAAACCTACTGGCTGATAAAGCATCTGCTGCTCTGAATCTTTCTGAAGGATCCAAACGTTAGGACGGTGCAACTTGTTATTCACAGCCAACCACAACGATCCAACCAATTTACTGTCATTGCCAAACGCAAGTCCCACCCAACATTTGTTCTTGTTTGAGAAGCCGGCACTCTCAAATATACATCAAAATAGGGAAGAAAAGACTGTTACAAATTTCATTCTTATCTTTCTTTATATGCAAGAAAATAAATCCTGTTGTTATTGTGGCTTCAAATATTCCTCTAAAACTGGACAAAAGATTATATAAATTATAAAGTAAAAGACATCACTATGAATACATATGTTTTCTCTCTCTGATAGAGAGATGATAAAGAGAGAATGAGATAACAGCAGATTGCACACCAGTGGGCAGAGTGGACAGGATCCATATCCAGGAGGATGAATGGTATCATGCAGGAACAGGACACTGTGCCAACCTGCCTGTTCATAGTGTAGTTCATACCTATACACAACACACATACACACACACACACACACAAACATACACATTTAGCACTACATGCTTATGAAAAAAAACACTCGCCCACACTCTTACACAAAAGTGTGTCTTAACATACTTGTGAGTTTGTGGTGGCAGATGGAGCCTGTCAGCATGCCCTGAGTGAGTTGTTCCAAACAAGAAGCACATGAGGTTTTCTTCCTTCTCTGTGATTACTCTCACATGCTCACAGTACTCTGCAATCTTGAAAAGGCTCACCTATCAGCGCTTAGAGAACTATATTAGAGTAGGTCAAAAATGGTCCTGTTTATTCAGCAACATAGGAATCTCAAGCCCCTTTCTATTGTCACAATTGCTCTGAATAACACCTCCAATGATAGTAACAGTAATGAAAGACTAAAGTGTCAAAATGGATTCAGTGTTATTAATTAAATGGATTCAATACATGGTCTAATAAAATCACAAGGTAGCAGGCTGGATCTAAAACCAAATAACAAGCTGTTCAGTGAGCTACTAGATTTGCCATATGATTTTGTTCACCCAGCATAGGAAAACTGAAATTTTGTTTCTCAGCGCATACTAAAAACTATAAATTAGAGCAGATCAGATATAGAATGCAGCTGCTGCTCTTATTTAAAACTGAATTGTGGGTGAATTAAACTATATGTAGTACTCTGAAACAGGACTGACAAATGTATTCTGCTGTTGAAGTAGTTACAGGAAGGGGCATTTAAATGGGGAGAGATGGAGGGGGAGATAGAGAGAAGAGAATGAAAGTGGGAAGTAGTATGGGAACAGAGATCACAGAAACTGATACTGGGTAATGAAAAGCCCAGTGTATGGACTTCAGACAGCAAAACACACACAGTCCAAATAGAAAGAATGATCCGAATCAGAAGGAACCAGCACCATTAAATGTATATATATATTTGTTTAATTTAATCTCAATTCAATTCTGACTTAAATATGAAACCAAAATCAAAAGCTCTGTATATATTTATCCATAATAAATTAATCACTGTGCCAAATGTTCTTTTGCTGTCAAAT
This sequence comes from Rhodeus uyekii, assembly GCA_037043235.1. NCBI lineage: Eukaryota > Metazoa > Chordata > Actinopteri > Cypriniformes > Acheilognathidae > Rhodeus > Rhodeus uyekii. Next base: position 1,074,927 of record JAWRVZ010000014.1, read on the forward strand.
GTAAGATTTTAATTGATTACATAACCATAACATTAGCATATAAAAAGTAATAGTGAATTCTTGTAATCAGATTACAGTTACTGATTTTCAGTTATACTATAATTATATTACTTGGTTTACACATTTGTAAGAAAAAAATATATTCTGTGTGTAATTCATTTAAAACATGAATTACACTCCTATATAACAACTACTTTGTAATCTATTTATTCTGAAATCCACATTATTATATATGAGATAGGCATAGTACTGTGTGTATTTATGGCTAGCATGCTTAGATGAAGAGGAATTAAATTATTTCAATAACCTTTTTGTTTTTGTATGTTGGAATAGGTTTTTTTTTTTAGATTCACGATTAAAGCAAGTTTCAGTTTATTTATCGTGCCAACTTGTCTGCTTCAACCTCTGGCAATCCACACCTAACACATCTAACACATAATCCACACCTATGCATCAATTCTTTCATCTTTAGTATCCTAACATCTAACCAAGGTCATCATTTTTAGTTCCTTGAACACCCACAACAGGCAACATGGCCTGAACACTAAAAGCAGACCACATAAAGTATTGTCCATTATTTCCATCAGTTATTTCGATCATTAAGTGAGCAATTACTTTATTGTTACTCATCCTGCATATTTCCTGATTGCAAAAACACATGTAAAATATACAATGACTACAATAAAAAGAGATAACTGCAATTTTCAATTTGATCTTCTCTACCTTTAGTAGCCTATACACCCCTCCTTTTTCATGTCACAGGAATGATGTAATCCTTTTGATGTTGAAAGTGCAGGAGTTATGTAAAAAGAGAAGAGTATGCATGCCACCCCTTCTGTGCATGTGAGATAAAAAAAGAAAGAGCGACAAGGAGAGAGCGAAATACCGTTTACCTTTTCTAATTCCCTGTAGATATTCTCTCATCATTAGCTTTACTGTACTTGTTGAGAAACATAAACATGTACTTTTGAATTTGGCACCATCCCTCTTGATCTGACTGTCTGTGGGCTGGAATACAATAGTTTTAACAAAATCAAAAGGGATATCTGGGTACATGTTAATACCTTGGGTTTGTGTACGATGCGAAGATAGATGATGCGGAGAACAGGTTTCAAATTCAGAACTCAAAACTCACTTTATTTATAAACTAAACAAAAACGGCACACTCTTTTGTGCAGAAACCCTAGGAAGGACAAGGAACACAGAGAACAGAATCCATTCAACACCTAGTAACATTTACATAAACAACTGACAAAGGACAAAGAAGCACAGGAAGGTATTAAATGACAAACATGGGATTGGGGACAGCTGACTAGACTTAGGCAGTGATTAGACACAGACGGGAGCATGCAGGACCTGGTAGATACAAAAAGGGACCTGGAAGGGAACAACGTGAGACAAGACCGTGACAGTACAGGTAACACAGAGAAAAAGTACACATTTTCCATTTACATATGCTTCCAATAATACAAACAATACAAAAACTGGTTGATAATTGGTGAACTTATTCTTTAAGTGAACGAGTTATGTGTACTCTGTCTCTGAAGTTCAACCTCATCGAAGTACCATAGAGAATGCTACAGAAAGATGACCTGGCAGAGACCAACAGTTCTTGGAAAAGCATCAAATTTCCATAAAGACTACTTTTCTATGCATATTTCAGTTCAGTTAAGCATATGGTACCATTAGGTCTCCCTTTACATAATGTATTAAACTAATCATGCTGGTGGCAAAATTGGCCAAACTGTAATATGAAAGAGAGGATAAGAATATTGTAGAAAGAATAAAGGCATATGGAATTATCTGCTTGAAGGTTATGATAGTGATTATTTTAGAGTGAATATTTAAAAAGATGGATTAGGTCTTGAATCATTCAAGTCTTGAAACAGCTACATGACATAACCAGTGGGAGGAGCCTCTTTGTTGCATGTGGAGAACTTGGACTTTACTGTGCAGATTCATAACTCAGATAAAATAAAAATATTAGGTCTACAAAGAAATTGTACAGATGTTAACTCTGGTGGGGGTCAAGTGGGGGTCAGGGATAGTCAACTTTGGAGCACTGTCTATGCTCAAATATTTTTTATTACCATAAAAAATATTGTTCAGATAATCCTAAAGCAATGTCATCACTAAATTCATACATCATAACCTTTATTTAAAGACTCAACTTATGTAGAGTGCCCTGATAAATGGCGGCTTTGATTGCATGTTTTCTTCAGAGGATCAGGTGCAGTAAGTTACACGTCAGTGCTCAGCGTTTACAAATTCAAAGCAAGTATTATATTTGAATATCTCTATCTGATGCTTTTATTTTCTACAAGTCAGCTGCAAGTTAAAAAAAAACCACACAATTTTCATATAGCGCGTTGAACAGCAAAATAATGAATTAATTTATTTACCAAAATAAGAAAATATAACATAAGCAAAATAGGAATTCGTCAATTGGATTAAACAGCGAACATGTAAACAACACCTTCAATACAATGCGACACCTCCACCTCGTCACAATACTACAACAATACTATCGACACTAAGACAACACAACATTTAGAATATGCTCGAAATATAATGAAACAATATAATGTAGTATTTTATATTTATGAATCCATATGACCCAAACAAAGAAATGTTCTTCATTATTATTGCTGACGGGAATTCACTAAGGTAACAGAAGCAGCTCTTATTCAAATCATCATCTCTCGCAGCGATGGAAACGACTCCCCACAGACGCAGAGGAAAGATTTGACATCACCAGCGAAAATAAAACATGCGCATTCCCTAATCGAATTAATGGAGTAAAAGCATTTTAATGATAAGTGAATAGCACGATGAGGATCACAAATCAATAAAATATTCGATTGATTCTCAGTGAACGGCGAAACCTTCGTAAATAGGTTAAGCCGTTCTATCTAGCACAACAAATCCGAGTCGAAATACAAAATAGAAAACGATTACACACAGTTACAAACCTTTGCTTTCTTCCCTTTCATCCTGATTCTCTTCAGCCGTCGTTTCTGGCTTCATCCCATCCATTTGGAAACGAGAATTTTATATATATATATATATATATATATATATATATAAATATATATCCCTTTACCTAGTCTCTCTCGCTCCTGTACAGGAGAATATCAGTCCACCTCAAATATATAAATATTTTTTTCAGATCGAATTTCGCGTAGATAACTTGTTAAAAAACAATACGAGCTCAGTCGAAGAGCGTCTGGCGTAAAGACTTGGAGAAGAATATAACCTACAAGCAGATATGCTGAGGAGAGAGAATCCGTAAGAGGCGAGGAAAAACAGCCACTCCACTGCCAGTCAGGTTGACATAAACAGATAGTCCCAGCTGTAAACAGTCACACATGCTCTCTCTCTATCCGTCACCCCGTACCCCCACTCTCCCTGTCCTCCTCCCTCTCAGAATTGATGGGAGGACAGAAATTAATAAACAGTACTTATTAGGACAGGGGTCACATAGATATGAATAATGTGTGCTAAGGGACACAAAGACACTTCGACAATTACTTTATTCCTAACATCCACATTTAGATGATATGCTTGGTGTTTCTAATAAAAATAAATTAAAACAATGGTCCAACAAAGAAATACCATCTGTCTGGAATCCTCTTAAGTAGCATTAGTTCTCATACATGACCTTCTGGTGCATTCAGATAAACAAAAGACTTGTACGTACTGGTAAAGTATAGCTGTCCAGGAAAGAAAGCACACAAAATACCATCTCTATCATTACCATTTAAGGAGCCTAAAAAACCCAGAGAGTATATATGTGGTCGTATTTCAACAGTCCCCCTGGTAAAATACACACATGAGGAGAATCACATTAAATCTAGATCCTGAAAGAGGTGGCACCCCATAGGTTATAATAATGAACATATGTTTGCTTGGACACAACATGACTATAGCAGAGCAAAGTGAAGTAGTGACCTTTTGATAATGTTTTGCTTCTGTGATATACACAGTAAACTGATTTAATTGTAGAAATGTAGTTAAATATATCTAACTAGTAATTCATTATTTTGCATCAACCAAGATTGTGCACCAGATACTTTATTATTTCTCTATTATACCACAACTGGCCGTAACAAATTTCAAATAATTTGTAAAAATGTGTTTAAACTTTGATACAAAATAATCTATTTGTGTTGCACATTGTCAAAAGAAAGAAAGAAAAAATACAAACTAAACCCCAGGGGGTGAATACATTTAGAGAACATTTGAAGAAATTACCCATAAAATGTCAAAATTATTTTGATGTATCTCCAAAGATTTTAGAAGTTGCTCCTATGCTATTTGTTAAATAGTTCATCTTCAGATTTATGTAAATGATTATTTATTTTACAGAATTGTGGAACCAAAAGGTTCCAAAAGGTTAGTGATCTCCTCATACTGATGTAGGAAACATTATGCTTTTAAACACTTTCCCAGACCATTACCATAAAAAAGTGAACTGAAAAAGGCATAAAGAGATTACTATCCATCTCATTAAAACACCTACCCTCCCCAGGCATCAAAGACACAGCAAGTAAAGGAAAGTGTGTAGTAGTAGATGTGCTGTAAACAATCTCAAATTTCTGGAAGGAATTTAAAGTTCTTACCTCCTTTAAGGTGTCACATTTTAAAAGCCTATTTAGGATGAAATATAGGTCTACAATTTATGTTAACAATTTTGAAAAGTTAAATTTTAAAATTTTAAAAAGAAAGTTAATCTTTAATTTCCTGGAGGGAAACAACCTAGAAACAACCCAGAAAAGATCCATATCTCCACCCCTGACTGATATAGTTAGTGAATCGTATAGCGCATAATGGACTGTATCGTATCATGGGAACAAATCAGGAAAATAATTAATGTACATTTCACATTTTCATGACATGAAATGATATGGCATTCAACAAACGTTTCTAGATTTGCACCAAATTAAAAATCGAATAGGTGTCCCTTCTTTCTTTCTTTCATTTTTGCCACAATATATCACTACAAATAACATTTAAGACTATTGTTGGGGGGGGGGGGGGGGGATAAACAATAGGCAAAGACAATAGGAACCAATGGGACAAACTGGAACATGTCCTAAGGCAGGGCTCTCTTGAGAACCTCAGGGATCATTTTGCTCTGACATACTACAATAATCTCTAAATTTGTAGGTCATGGTCACAGATTTAGTGTTTGTCTGGTAGATGGGAGATGGTGTCTGGCACAGTTTATCTTCTTATCACAAATGAATAAATAATAATAATTCAGCTGTTTGTACAAACACATATGCACATACACAGAGTTATTAATTGTATTAGGGGACTAATAATTATTATTTTTTATTTAGCAGATGGCAACCATAACACACTTTGGCCTAACTGGTCCCTAAACATTTTAATAAGCACAAAATTAATAGATATTGGTCATGGTGTCAAAGTTGCAAGACATGAAAATAAAGTATTTGTATTTAGATAACATAAATGAATATAACAACAAATCTTACACTTCATCAGTCCACAGGGAGTCTTCACAATCATAATAATAATTATTAATATTCTGACATTTGAGAGCGATGCTCAGCTTCTGACAGGGAAGCGAAACACACCTCCTCACCACCAAAGCTACAGCTCCACAGCTGCTTGTAGCCGCTCAACTCCACTACGTAAATTGGAAATAATATCATTTCCTTGGGCGGGACAATAACATTTTATCCACGGACCGGTCCGCGGACCAGGGGGTTGGGGACCACTGAATTACGCTACTGAAGTGTGTCAGAGCATTGACCAATAAATCTATTGTTGTCAGGGTTCTGTCTTTTCAGTCTAGTACCCTCATGGGTTTGTGACAGAGCTCAGACACGGCTGGGTGTGCTCGCTCTCGTCTGTTATGCGTCTTATGTGCTGGTTGTGATGTATGATCCCAAGACTTTGGTCTTGTTCAGTCGTGGTTTTGTGTCAGGATTCAGACATTCATAACCTATCTGTTTGTCCTTGTTGTTGGCACCTGAAACGAGTGTTAGGCGGTTTCAGGCTTTACTCGGGTATTGTTTAGCATGTGGTCCATGTTTACTTCGGTCACATGTTTTCATGTTGTGTTTCGTGTAGCGCAGTTGGTGTTTCACTAGCTGCGCTGTCTCGTCTTGATTCATGTGGAACACGCAACTTATGCAAGTTCACACTGGCTGCGTGTTTGAGTCCTGTCATTGTGTAACCCTGCCCGTCTTGTTCCCTTGCTATAGTTTAATTTGCTACAGCTGTTTTCCCTCATTAGTCCTTCCTCGTGTGTCACTATTTAATCCCTTCATGTTTGTTGTCCTGTGCTGCGTCATTGTCTTTCATGTTGGATGTTTTTCCCATGTCTTGTTCAGCCATGTCTTGTCAAGTCGGTCAGTCTTGTTTTTCACCCTCGGGGCAGTTTTGTTTGAATTTTGGTTTTTATTTTCACTTCTTCATATCCTGAAAATCCAACATTTTTATCAAATAGTTATATTACATACTAAAACTAGAACTAGAACAAAGAAACATAAACAGACTGGATAAAAATTATATCTATACTTCCAACTTCTGGTGAATCATTTTTGCAGCAGAACTTACACCATAAAGAAAAACGTAGTTATAAAAGGACAAGGTGTTAGAAACAACTTCTAAGTCATCGAAAATCCCTTGGGACACAGTTAAATCAATAGTTTAGGAATAAATAGGAAATGGAAAGAATAAGGAAGAACTGTAAAGAGCAGGCTGAGCTTTTAGGCCATAAGACAAAATGTAATCATCAGAAGCACACCATCAACACTTTGATAGTAGCACTCTAGTAGCCCCTGGTAGGTTTGTGAGAGTAGAGGATCAAATAAATGCTGCCTAAATAAAGGGAAACGGTCCAGAGGGATGCAACCCCCCCAATCCTTTTTCTGAACCAAAAAATACAGGCTGTATAACCCGGACTACCGCTCAAGAGGAGGAATCAATTCCATGGCATCCTTCACCAAGAGGGAGTGCACTTCTTGCTCCAACACCCAATTCTGCTTTGTATCTAGTAGTCCAGACTACCCAACCATTAGTTCTCATAGACCTGACACTGGTGTCAGGTTCTCTTTCCCAAGATCTTTTTTTGCCTGCAAAATGGTACTCAGATCGGTCTTCTTGCTGGGAGAGAGGGTTTCTTAGATCCCCAAGCTCTTTGAGGTGGTGCTCTAGATGTAAAACTTTCCTTTTGCTGTTGCCTATATGAGAAGCCTGTGGACGGCTGGGACTGGTCCCTGGCAGCAGCCTTTTTTAACCAAGAACGGCGAAGTAGGATTTTTTCCGATGCAGCGCCAAAGAACCCAGAAGCTGAGAATGGGGAATCCAGAAAAAATGCTTTATACAATCCTGCCATGCATCCTTAGTGACGCGGATAAGCAGGTCTGCAGCCTAATGGACTGATGAAAGATCGTCAGGTCCAACCCCTTGCCCTTATCCAGATGTTTCAATTGGTCGGCCTGCTATGCTTCCATGATGGCCATGGTGTACAAGCATGCACCAGCCTAACCCACCGCAATATAAGCTCTGCTGATCAAAGGCAGGGTTTAGCGCAGGGTTTCTTCAAACCCTGTGGCATCATCCCATAATCGTTCTCCTTAGCCCCCAGAATATTGCTATGATTCAATTCAAAGAGGCTAGATAAACAATAGGAAAACAATTTCTTCTACAACTCATTACTGGGCTTCCACCCCAAGTGGAAAATACCGCAGAGCGGACTTTCGCATTAGGATTGATAGCGTCAGGGTGCCACACTGAAGTCACTGTACCAGCTCCAATTGCAAATCCCATGACCTGCGACAGTGCGGAACCAGAGAACTCTGAGTGGCTGTAAATAACAATGAACATAGGCATCCCCCTCAAGAGCTGCCTGTGCTTGATCCGTACTCAGGCATGTTACACAAAGATCATGTGTGTCCCCACCTGTAATGAATCTGGGACAAACAACACCAAATAGACAGACAATTTCACAGAGAGCTCTTTGCTGAAGAGCAGAAGCTGTCTCTGTTGTGTACCAGTGTCCCTTTAAAGCTTCCAAATCCGCCGGCACGTGCAATGCATGCAGTTGTAAGCAAGATTGGACTAGTTTTACAAATGCTTCAGACGCTTGTATACCAAAAAGGTGAAAAGGGGATAGATACTTTATTTGATACTGCCAAGATTTTATTGCAAAACAAGACGCACATAATAAACACAAAACTAAGGCCCATTCACACATATTATTTTGTTTGGGGAATCTGGACATGGTCAGACTAGTCTAGTTTATTTGAAACTGAATAACACAGTAGACACTCCAGGATCTCTCCAATAATGAGCCCATTACTGTTCTTTTATTTGCCCTGAATAGAGCATTAATGTGGAAAAGGGTTTCCTTTTGAAGTCCTGTAAACAAAGAAGCATTTAAAGTCCACAGACAGGCCCTAGTCCTGTCCCACTTAGGAGGTAGGTCTGCAGTAATTGCAGAACGATGTATCCGATGTCTTGTTTAAACATATTGCAAAATAAAAGAAAGACAATGGTGAGATAAAATGTATGCATATATTAGCAAGGGGGAGTGATATATAAGTGTGAAGTATGTACTTTTTTATGTTAGAATTCTGACAGCTATATGTAGAGACAACTATAAGTTGGGAAGTTGACTTCCTCCAAAAAGTGTGTTTCTAAACTCTGTGGCTATTACAATTGATTTATTTGTTTGAGCAGCCCAAAATCTCTCTGCTCTCCTGTCATTCTCTGCATCCCACACCGTTCGCCGTTGCTGATAGAACAATCAATCAGGCTAGTCACCCATTACAAACTTTCGATGGATTTCCCAGCCGTTGCCCTTCTGCTGCTGGAGCAGAACTTTTTTAACCTTGCGTGCCAGACGGACTACCCAGACCGCAGTTTCTACCACACCGGGCTGAGCACGCTGTCCAAGGCACGCCTTCCGGCAGGCGGTCCGGAGGAAGATTTCGCCACCTACCATCAGCCAGGCAGAGGGTGACACCAGCCCCACTCCACCGCAAAAGATCCTTTCGGCCCAGATTCTCTAGGGAGGGGTTTCGGATGACATCACAGTAGCAGTCAAGTTAATTCCCAAGCAGGAAAGTCATAAGTTATGTGGTACTGCTGAACAGTCACCTCCGAGAATGATCGACAAGAGGACATTGCCAGAGACATTGACATTGGAACCCGTCACACAGTCGTTGACAAAGGGGGATTAGTGGAGCTTGAGGGCCGGGATGAGAGCCCTGCCCACAACCTCACCTAGAAGGATTGATGGTTATCTCTGGACTATTGTTTGGATTATATGACTGTGTGGAGGCGGTTTTAGAATTCTTGTCCCCGCTGGTCCTGTCCAGTCCTGAATTCTGATCAGAACATGGTCTTATTCCTTGGCTGCATCTGTGTTTATGTACAACTGTAAAGACTCATTCAGTTGCCATTTGGGGTTTTGTCCAAACCGTCTAGTAGGACACGGACACAAAATAGAGCATGGTGGGATGTATATAAACTGGGGCACCATCTTCTGTTACATCTACATGTAGAAAACATAATTTGGTCCATTTTGATAGCCTTTTAATCACCAACAGATTAATAACAACTTAATTGTATGATGCTAATAGGGCTACCTGAAATACAGGCTAAATTAAGTAAACACACCACAAAATAAACAAAGAATGTCAATAGCCTGTCAGTTCAACAGCTCAGAACTCCTGCTCTGAGAGGAGCGCAGTGAGAATTAAAGAAATCATGACAGTTCAGAGTGCATCAACAATGATGAGTATATATTATCTCATCAAAAGTTCATTCAGACCTGAGTAATTCCTGACATTCACCATCAGTTATCAATTTACCTAAAAATACGCCAAGAAATAAAGAGTAAATATCTTTCTCGCTCCCTCCAAATTATCTGTGTTGTTAGGTTTAAATCCCTAAATCATAATCCTTTTGGCCCAGATTCTCTGGGGCGGGGTCTTAGGATGACATCACAGTACCAGTCAAGCTGTTAATTCCCAAAGTTATGTGGTAAAGGACTCAATATATCAAGAAGCAATGCATAATTTAAATCAGAAAATTAGACTACAAAATCTATGCAATCAAAAAACAAAAGCAGTTTATATGTTCCATGTGCTTACTTTTTTCCCGTTAAGCTGCATGACACTTATCTAGGACCGCTATGAAAAATAACATAACAATAGTCATCACTATGAATCATCACTGTTATGAGATTTTGCCATTATTTACCTACCCCTATGTCATTTAAGACCCCTATAATCTCCTTTCTTCCATGGAACAAAAAAATTCAAATTAAAGTGAATGGTGACGTGCGTTGTGTCACAGTTTGGTCATGTTGTGGTTACTGTCTAGTCATATGTTTCACTTCCGGGTCCCCTCTGTGTCTCTCCCCATGCCCTTCCTGCACCTGTCCTGACATTAGTACATCGATAGTCTCCCAAGTGTTTGTCATTCCCTCATGTATTTAACCCTTGTGTAAATCCCTTGTCCTTGTGGTTTGTTTAATGTGGTTATGTTATGTGTGGATGTCCGTTTCGTGGTTTTTCCAAGTGTTCTCAGTTTAGCACTATTCATGTCGTTTGAATTTCTATTTAAAGTCTTTTGTTCTCCATTTTATACAATAAAGTATTTCAGTTGGATTCCCCGTCTCCTTGCTTGCTCTGCATCACACACCAGCACCCATATTGTAACATGTTGTCATTGGGTTCTCATGCCATGTGACAGTAGTGTAGTTCTTTTGTGTTGGTGCAAAGTGAATGGAACCAAACCAACAAAACAAAAAAAATGCTCATAAAATTCCATTCAAAATAGTTTGCTCAATCTATTGCCGTTTGTGGTGCCTAGATATGCCATGATAAATCTGCCCATAACTATTGTCTAGAAGATCTCTGTCTTTTTTCTAAGTCCAAACCTTTTGATTAAAGACTTCTGAATATCTTCTTCCACCGCTAAACCACCGTGTGTGACAATAACAATGCCTGGATGATGATTACTTCTCATTTGAGTGTTTAAATTAATACATGAGTCTAGCATTTTTATTATAAACATGTAAACTGTAGTGAAAGGTTTATTTAAATGGAAAATGCCACTGTATGTGTGACAGTTTTTGTCTACCTGAATCTACCTGTTAAAGATTAGACCTGCCAAAATTCCTGGTTTATTGAACAAGGGTATCTCCAAGAAAGAAAGTTAATTATGCCCCTTGATAAATGTAAATGTCATTGTACAAGTTTTTTTTTTCATTTTTTTTTTTAAATTAAGTTTATAATTAAAGACTGTGGTGTTATCTACACTGACCTTTTCTATTATGCTGCACAGAATGAGGCTTTACAATGGCCAGTGGGCCATCTAATCTGTAGTTATGGCAGAAGCATAATGGAAATGGAGCTCTTGCAAATAGGATAGACAAGCTCTCATTCTTACAGGATGCATAAAAATGCAAGGCAAACACACACAAATACCATAACATTATGATACCAGAATACTATAACGTGAGGTTTCAAGTAAATCAGCTCCACGATGGTGTAACAGGTCTGAGTGAAATTATGCAAGCAGGATTATGTAGAAAGGGATGCTGTTGCTTGGAAACCAATGCTGCAAAGTAGCTAAAGGAAAGATGACGTTACTCTCACTGACTTCACTGTGCTCCTTCTGAGTTCTCAGCTTAAATGCCAGTTCACAACAATGATACAGATAGAAAAATAACTCTATCAATAGCTATATTAGCATCCAAACCAACAAACAAAAACAACATATTTATTATAAGCGCATACTGCATTAATGTTGTCTGCTGCTCTAAATACTCAAATTCTTTAATGTTGTGTTGATTCTGATTGTCTGGCTGCTTCCAAAATTGCATACTCTCTGAGTAGGTACTTCTTTTGAATAAGTAAATACCTTGTGACAGTTAAAAAAAAGTATGTTCTAGTATGAATGTGTGAAGCATGAATCTGTAAAAACTACATTTCCAGATCCAGATAGTTTACTGTTGCTGTTCACTGTTTACTCAGTGTTAGAAAGACAGAGACTGGATAAGAACTGTGCAAAGGAATGTGGAATTAGCTCAAGCCTTGACTTGCATTGAATTCATACTAAAACATTGCGTACGGACAAAGCTGTGAATGTGCAAACGCACAAAAAAATCCAGATGTATCAATCTCTGCGTTCGAAGGATCCCGCACATATTCTCTTTGTACATCCCGATTAACATAAAATTGAGCGCACATGCACGAGCACAACAATCCACCCAGTCACCTCCCTTAATTAAACTGATTTAAATATGGTAATGAGTCCACTTGGGCAAAAGCAAGCGGCACGAAAACGAAAGTGAAAGTACAGAAAGTGAATTGGAAGTGCTACTATAAGAGGTAGAAATTAGAAAATAAAAATTATTTGGAACTTTGTCCTCCGGAATTAATAACTAAAGGAAAAAAATATGAGTGGGGGAGTTGGATCTGAAAGTCGCACTGTAACTTATCTTTAAAATAAATGGTCTGATAATTGTCTTTAGTGGATAGCCGCGGTCCACTGAAGGGTTGTTGTATAATTAAATGCAAATAAATAAAAATAAAAAGTACTATTAGATAGAACCATAACTTTAAATTCATCACTCACTAAGAAGCCACCAATCTCGCACCCTGCCAGGTACGAGCTGGCACCCAACCATGCTGTTTGTAAGGATGTATGAATCATGGGTTGACCCAGGCCACCTTGCCACAATATTTGTTAGGCGGATTTGCGCATCACATATAATCTGCACATTAATTGAATGGAAATTTTTCAGATTCACATATGCAAATGAATCTTCAGATGGCACCTTATATGTGTGTGCAGTCGATCGCTCCGTTTACATTAGGGAAACCGGCTATCGCTGCAAATTGCATTTTAATGTTTGGCTGATCAACTGCATATTATGGAAACAATCATATGGTATCGCGCGGCATTGCACGGCTCAAATACGACTTGCTTATTTCTGAGCGGTCTGCCAGTTCCCTTTGTAAAAGAATCAGTTGCCAGGAAACCAAGCGTTGTCAGCACCTGTAACGGAACGGGTATTGTGTGTTTCCTCGCTGTCTGTCTCTCTTGATTCGGACCCAACTAGATTCGGAGGATAGCCCTTGGAAATCTGAAATGGCTGATAAGGCATTCATACTGGGCCAGAAAATCATTGTGGTCCTTAAAAACTCGTTCTCTTCGGATTCTGCCATTAGCAATATCCTCTAATATTTCCAAAGCTGCCATTTCCATATACTAATGTTTGTGTCAATTTCCACATGCTTTTATATGTTCTTACTTAATTGCATAATTTATAGAATATTCCCATAAGGCTTGTGTGACAATATATGTCAATTATTTTATAAATTGCAAATTAATAGCAATGCTTCCCACGGACTTGTAGAACAATTCGTTGTGTAATGTTTGCAGCTTCACTTCATTGCCTGTATGAGTCGCCAACGGACAAAACAATGAGAAATGTACTTATGCCTGACATGAACTTGCCGTGGAGAAACGCACATTGTCACGTTAATTTCACTGTTAGTACATCCGACTGTGAGCGTGAAAGCTGGCGAACGCAATGTTTTTGTGCGTAAGCAGTGTTGATACATGAGGCCCCTGCTCATTACCAGATTGAGAATTTAGTTTGGGTTCGCACTCAGAATTTGCCTCATGCTATCGCTTAAAAAAAAATCCTTTCTTGGGTAACTTAGTTTGTTGAAAAAAATTGTTGATTAAGGTTGAGACCTAAATATTGTTTATTGATGAATATATTTCTGAGTAGAGTTTCTGGTCTTTTGGCTGTTTTTCATTTTTCTCAGTTTGATTCTTGAAATTGATTATACCTTTCACTGTTTTTTGCAAATATGATCTCCCAAATATATATTTGCTCTTTTTGCAAATATGTTCTGTAACTCATCGGTTCTAGGCAACCGGGACAGTTTTAGTTTTAACCAATACTTCCAATGCCATCTAAACAGTTAAGGATGAATTTACATTTATTTAGAATCACAGGCCATAATCCTGTATGTCAGCATCTAAATCAAAAAGCCTGGTCAACAAGGGCCTTCAGAAAGAGTTGATGAATAATTCAACACATAGCAACAATTATCATGAGTAGAAAAATCTGAATGAAGAGACCAGGGATTCCAGTCTATGGTAGTGGAATTATATTGGCAAATCTCCTGACTTCAGTGAAGTGACATGAAAAATCCTAAATCAATCTGTGAACCCAATACAAAAGCAGAGTATTGATTCAAATCACCTACTTTATTGCCACATGAATGCCTCAATTAAGAAAATTATTACCAAGTGTCACTTAATCTATCATTTCTATCAATATCTGCAGTAGGTCTCAATATAAAACTTCCATAGATTTTGCTGACTAGGCCAAAAAAAAACATCTCATGGACTGTGACCATAATACTCTGAGAAGAGTAACGGGACATTGCGTTGATAAGTTGACTTTATGGGAATGCCCCTTGTGAACAAGTGTCTGAAGCATGTGTGCTATGCAGCAATCTTGATTGACTCTTGATTGACTCAGAGGATGTCATAGGCTCGCCGGCGGACTATATAAGGAGTCTAGCAGAGCATTAAAAATTGTATTGCCTAGGGATTAAAGAAAAGAAGATTAAAGAAAATAGTCCAACACCGTGGTACAACGAACACACATGGGCCCTCAAGAGAGCAGCCAGAAAAATGGAGCGGAGCTGGAAAAAAACTAAGCTTGAGGTTTTTCGCATTTCATGGAAAGACAGCTCTATTGCATTCAGAAAGGCCTTAAAATCAGCTAGATCTGCTTACTTTTCTACCCTCTTAGAAGAAATTTATTTGATACAGTGACTAAACTAACAAGAAATAAAGCCTCAACCCCAGATGCTTTAAAACACCACAGCAGTAATGACTTCATGGACTTCTTTACTTACAAAATTCATAATATTAGAGAGAAAATTATAACCAAGCAAACGTCTACTACAATATCACAAAATACAGTAAATTTTTGTGTCCCTGAAGAAAAATTCCACTCCTTCATTGCTATTGGGGAGGAAGAATTATCTAAACTCGTTAAATCATAAAAATCAACAACATGAATGCTAGACCCAATACCAACTAAGCTACTGAAAGAGATGCTTCCAGATATCATAGATCCTCTTCTTAATATTGTTAATTCATCTTTGTCATTAAGATACGTACCAAAAACCTTTAAACTAGCCGTAATTAAACTGCTTATTAAAAAAAACACAACTTGATCCTACAGAATTAGTTAATTACAGGCCGATATCAAATCTACCTTTTTTGTCAAAAATTCTAGAAAAGGCAACATCTTCACAACTATGTTCCTTTCTAGAAAGAAACAGCCTCTACGAGGATTTCCAGTCAGGATTTAGACCATATCATAGTACTGAGACTGCTCTCATTAGAGTTACAAATGATTTGCTTTTATCATCCGATCGTGGTTGTATCTCTCTGTTAGTGTTACTGGACCTTAATGCTGCATTTGATACAATCAACCACAAAATCCTTCTAAATAGACTTGAAAATTATGTTGGCATTAGTGGAGTTGCATTAGCCTGGTTCAAATCGTACTTATTTGACCGTTATCAGTTTGTAGCAGTAAATGAGGAGATGTCATATCGATCACGGGTTCAGTATGGAGTTCCTCAAGGTTCAGTACTAGGACCATTGCTTTTCACCCTGTACATGCTTCCTCTGGGTGCAATTATTAGAAAGCATGGCATTAGCTTTCGCTGATGATACTCAGCTCTATATTTCTTCTCATCCTGATGAAACATACCAATTCACTAAATTAACAGAATGCATAACTGATATAAAAAAAACTGGATGACTAATAACTTTCTACTGCTTAATTCTGAAAAAACAGAGATTCTAATTATTAGACCAAAAAGTTCTAGACTGCTGCCTAACACTCAATGGCTGTTCTGTCAAGTCTTCGTCGTCAGTTAGAAACCTGGGTGTGCTCTTTGATACCTATCTTTCATTTGAAAGCCACGTTTCTAGCATCTGTAAAACGGCATTCTTCCATCTTAAAAATATATCTAAATTGCGACATATGCTCTCTAAGACAAATGCGGAAAAGTTAGTTAATGCGTTCATGAGTTCAAGGCTAGATTATTGTAATGCTTTACTAGGTGGTTGCCCTGCCCGCTTAATAAACAAATTCCAGCTGGTCCAAAATGCAGCAGCTCGAGTTCTTACTAGAACCAGGAAGTATGAGCATATTACCCCAGTTCTGTCAAACCTGCACTGGCTTCCTATTAATCACCGAATACATTTTAAAATCTTGCTAATGACTTACAAAGCATTAAATGGTTTAGCTCCACAGCAGGGGCGTAGCCAGAATTTCATTTTTGAGGGGGCCCAGTTTAAAACGAGGGGGCCTGAGCATAACGTAGTCGCCAGGATTCAAACCTGCGTGGGGAAACCTCAATGGATTTCTAGTCCATCGCCTTAACCTCTCAGGCGATATTTTTTCACTTTAGTTTTCACAGTCGCGATTTTAAACAATTGAAAATCTGAGGGGGCCGCACATGTAAATGAGGGGGCCCAGGCCCACCCAGGCCCCCCTGTGGCTACGCCACTGCTCCACAGTACTTGAGCGATCTCTTAACACATTATAGTCCTTCACGTCTAATGCGATCCCAAAATACTGACCAGCTTATAATACCTAGAATATCAAAGTCAACTGCTGGCGGTCGATCTTTTTCCTATTTAGCTCCTAAACTCTGGAACAGTCTTCCTAATAAAGTTCGGGAAGCAGACACACTCTGTCAGTTTAAATCTAGACTAAAAAAAACATCTCTTCAACCTGGCATACACATAACACATTATACATACATTTTTAATCCAAATCATGTAAAATGATTGTTAGGCTGCATAATTTAGGTCAGCCGGAACCGGGAACATTCCCATAACATCTGATGTACTCGATACATCAGAAGAAGAATGGCATCTACGCTGATATTATTCTCTGTTTATTCCGAGGTTACCGTGGTCAGCCGGATCCAGGCCGTATACAGATCAGATGAAGGACCTGCACCTGGACACGAGCACAGCACTGCCCTGAAGTGTCTGCGGAGATCCTGACTCTACTAAACCCTCCCCTGTGTGGACCATGAACCCATCTCCAATCGGACCTAATTAGAATTTATATTAGACTTGAATTATCAACATAATCAAACTATCAATCAATCAAATTAAGCAATAATCAAAACTCTTAAATCAAAACACTTAATATTCATCAATTGTATTGATTCACCCGCTCTTTTAAGGCTGCTGTTCAGCCAAACAAACTTTGTTTATAATGTTTTTATGTGACCACTGTAAAGCTGCTTTGAAACAATCTGTATTGTGAAAAGCGCTATATAAGTAAAGGTGACTTGACTTGACTAGGGCTTCACGATTAACCAAAATTAAAATGAAGTGACAAAAAGGAGCCCAATTGGGCGGGAACCCATCCAATCTGGCAACACTGGACATAAACAGTGGACATAAAGCCCCCCTTCTCTGATTTGACTGGTTTTCTCAAATATTTTGACATTGGTCGGTTACGAGCGGTTACTGACCAATGAGTATGAGGCTTCGATAAACACACACACACACAAACTCTGCTTCAGTTCTGATGTGAGCTCTGTTCAGATCGAAGAATCCGGTTGTTAAAAGACGGGACAAAGCCAAATTTGTTGAGAAAGCACATTAGACAGGCAGAACGCAAGAAAGTATGCAATCAAGTACAGCGTGATGATCTCACGAATATGTTATGAGCCAATGTGTGTATGTACACGTGTGTGACTGTGTTTATGCTGTGAGCAATCATTGTGTTTGCAATGTTGGAGAACATAATTAAAGGTTTGTATCGAGAATCAAAAGTGCTTTTTATTGTATATTGGTAAATCTCTGCTGTTAGTTGGTGCACATATGCCTTTTATTGTTAGCAAACATACAGTGTACATCTTTATAGCATGCTGATCGCTTCATCAAACAAATCGCCATATTGGCTGTTGGTTATCTCACTAAACGGTTATCTCGATGCTTTTTTGCAACCCCCGAGGCCGTCGACACAACTGAACTCCACAGTATATGGACGCCGTTAGTGAGGAGCTGCTGTATGATGTTGCTCCATCTCTGAAAGCACTGGTCGCAATGAGTTGCTTAGAACGACATGTAATGTGAAGCATTCATAAACCTGTTGTCCAACAATTCACAATGAAAAAACATTTCAGTAGCTCGAATTGTGCTGTTTTTTATCCATACATTCAAGCAAGTTTGCTCATCTATCCTGTCCAGACATATTCCTGTTTTTCCACTGACCAGTTTAGATTTATTCAGGCGGTGGTGCAAATCATAATATCCAGCAACATATATGCTGGGAAAGATGTGGCCTCACTCACAAAGTCCACCTCAACTCCTGTGATATTTAGTTCCTCCAAGCAGCATCTTCTCCTTCAAACTGAAAAAAGCTTGCAATCAGACTTATGGATTCGGCCTGAGAGGATTGGGAAAGGGAAAGACCCATCCAAAGCTCCTCGGACAAGTCCATCTGTGAGCACCATGACTTCAGACTCTACACTGCCTTAGAAGCAGTGAGTCCCGAACCATGTGATATAGTCACCTGGCTCCTGTCCCCCCTAAAGAGAGCCAGGAGGGAAGGGTGCTTCTTTACCATGAAATTATCCCAGTCAAGTCACCTTTATTTATATAGCGCTTTTTACAATGTAGATTGTTTCAAAGCAGCTTTACAGGAAAAACAATATAAACAAAGTTTGTTTGGCTGAACAGAAGCCCCAAAAGAGCAGCTGAATCTATACAATTGATGAATTTTAAGTGTTAAGTTTCCCCAACTGAGCAAGCCATAGGCGACAGCGGCAAGGAACCAAAACTCCGGCAGGTGACGTAACGAATGAAGAATAGAATGGAGAAAAAACCTTGGGAGAAACCAGGCTCAGTCGGGGGACCAGTTCTCCTCTGGCCAACAGCCAAACAGTACATGATTATTATACAACAATTCAAGTCCAATATGAAGTCCAATTTGGTCCGGTTAGAGATGGGTTCATGATCGTCACAGGGGAGGGTCTAGTAGTCACGATCTCCGCAGACACTTCAGGGCAGTGCTGTGCTCGTGTCCAGGTCCTTCATCTGATCTGGATACGGCCCGGATCCAGCTGACCATGGTAACCTCGGAATAAACAGAGACCAATATCAGCGTAGATGCCATTCTTCGTCTGATGTATCGAGTACATCAGGTGTTATGGGAATGTTCCCAGTTCCGGCTTATCTAAATTATGCAGCCTAACAATCATTTTACATGATTTGGATTAAAAATGTATGTATAATGTGTTATGTGTATGCCAGGTTGAAGAGATGTGTTTTTAGTCTACATTTAAACTGACAGAGTGTGTCTGCTTCCCGAACTGTAATAGGAAGACGAAAAAGATCGAAAAAGATCGACCGCCAGCACTTGACTTTGATATTCTAGGTATTATAAGCTGGTCGGTATTTTGGGATCGCAATAGACGTGAAGGACTATAATGTGTTAAGAGATCGTTCAAGTACTGTGGAGCTAAACCATTTAATGCTTTGTAAGTAATTAGCAAGATTTTAAAATGTATTCGGTGTTTAATAGGAAGCCAGTGCAGGTTTGACAGAACTGGGCTAATATGCTCATACTTCCTGGTTCTAGTAAGAACTCGAGCTGCTGCATTTTGGACCAGCTGGAATTTGTTTATTAAGCGTGCAGGGCAACCACCTAGTAAAGCATTACAATAATCTAGCCTTGAACTCATGAACGCACGAACTAACTTTTCCGCATTTGTCTTAGATAGCATATGTCGCAATTTAGATATATTTTTAAGATGGAAGAACGCCGTTTTACAGATGCTAGAAACATGGCTTTCAAATGAAAGATTGGTATCAAAGTGAATACGCCAGCCCCCTCAAGGGCTGACTGTACGTGCTCCCATCTCAAACAAATGACATGCAGACAGTGTGTATCATTTGGTGTGATATAATGATCACATGAAGACACTTTCTGAATATCTTTATTGCACTCACTTTTCTTTTTTGAGTTTCTTCGAAAAGATATAACACAAACGCACACAAACAAACTGTCACGTATGTCCCGGGGAGATAGTGAGGATTCAAGTATGCTGGTGAGAAGGATTTTATTTATCATATGAAATAAAACACACCAAGCAAAATACAGTAGTACCTCAAGATACAAAAGGCTCAACTTACGAAAATTTTTACTGCTCTACATACGAAAAGTTTTCAAGATACGAAAGGTTCTGGAAAAAGTCCGAGATTCGCCCCATAACAATTTTGAAACTCGCGCCACACGCCGCCATCTTAGTTATAGTAGACTTGCCACCATCCTCCTGCTCTCCCATTGGTTCCTGATGCTAGCCAAGCCATGAGATCCTTCTCTCTAATTGGACAGCATCCCTCCTATCATGCATCTTCTATACGTACATGCTGGCGTGCTTTAGCTCAAAGCTAAGAAGCTGGTATGCGATTGAGTGTGATCGCAAAGGAATATGGCCGTAATCCGTCGACAATAGGCACCATCCTTAAACAGAAGGATGCCATCAAAGCAACTACACCATCGAAGGGCATCACTATTTTGTCCAACAAGAGGAGCCATGTGCACGACGAGATGGAACGGCTGCTCCTCGTCTGGATAAAAGACAAAGAAATCGCTGGCGATACAGTAACGGAGACGACAATCGCTCACAAGGCCAGTGCTATTTTCAACATTTTTCGTTATTTCATTGTTTATAGGTCAATTTAGCTTTATTATGAAATTTAATGGGGTGTTTTTGGAGGGCTTGGAACGGATTAGCCATTTTACATGTAAAATGTGTTCCAAGATACGAAAAACTCATTATACGAAGGCCGCCTCGGAACGGATTAATTTCGTATCTCGAGGTACCACTGTATAGTAATACCTCGGTTTACGAATTTAATTTGTTCCGAGAGCGAGCTCGTAACCCAAAATGCTCGTACACCAAAACGATTGTCCCCATAAGAATGCACAAAAAAAAAATCACTTGATTCATTCCACATGACCATAAATGCCCATTTTAAATATTTTTTTGGTTTTAACCTATTACATTTAAAATTATAACCATTAAGATCTCATATAAATACTAATTAATAATTGCCAATTAAACTCTAAAAATACTTGACAATTTACTGTATCACGCACTTTACCTGTCACTGCTGGCATGATGGAGACGAGAGAAGAGGGGAGGGGGGCGGGGTGTTACTGACTATATATTTTACTACATTGTAGCATTGCTTATAATAACCAGACAGGTTCCTCTCTCATTCAGAGATTCTATTGAGAACTAACGGATTGCTGTTCTGGCCGCAACCCACGCTGTACGTACCAGAAGAATCAAAACTCTCTCTCTGCTTCTGAGCTCTCTCTCTCATCCCTCACACTCAACTCGCTCTCTCTCTAGCCCCCCTGAAACCCCGCCCTCTTAAAGTGACAAGACTGTTAACTCAAAACTAATTGAACACGTCAGATTAACTAGTTCCTTCAACATTTGCAACGATATTACAACATGAAGAATAGCGATCACAATTAATGCAACAACACGAGGTAAAACCGCTGTAAATCTCTTATGTATAAGATCTGTACAGAGTTATAACCGTTATAGTATGCTGTTCTCTAAAAGTGTATGGCCCTTTAAGAACGTCATTGGGTGCGTTGTACTGAGAACACACGTAAGCCTCATTAGAATGCAATGTGTCTTGTTGGTAACAGATGCTCCGTTAATAAAGTTTCATCATATTCACATGTAATCATATTCACAACAACTTATAAAATAATGCACTATGGTGAATGATGTATCCAAACTGAGTGATGCTAAGAGAATGAACGAGTTAAGGGATGATAAACCCCTTGGGCATTGTTCCACACAAAAATGCACGTGGGCGAGGGAATATTTTTCTTGCACGCCGGTACAATGCTTGTACACCGATTTGCTCGTATACAAAGTCATTCGTAAACCGAGGTATTGCTGTATCTCCAAGGGGGAAAACCATAAGATAGATAAACCTGACAACTGATCTAAACAGGCTAGAATGGATGTAACTCAAGGAGTGAGAACAAACAGAGGCTGGGATCATCAAGGAAATACAAATACGGAGGGATTAAATAAGGAACACATGAGGAGCATAACAAGCAGAAACAGCTGGGAACAATCAAGGGTAACAAGGGTACGGGTGGGGTTACACAATAACAAGACACGAATACGCAGCCAATGCAATGACAAGACAGCGCGCAGCTAGTAAGCACACCAACCAAGCGCGACACGAACCACATGAAAGCACGCAAAGAAGAGAGTGCATGACTCTGAGCAACGCGCTCTCACACGATGAAGGGACAGTGTCAGAGCTTTGTCCACCAAAACACTAGGAAACCAGACCGAAGTGACAGAACCCTGACACAAAAAGCTTCCTGAAGACAATGAAGCTGATGACATCTCCTCTAGTGGCCCTAGTGTGCCCGTGATGTCACCTAACTGCAGTAACCGATCAAGATTGGTGCGTAGCACATGCTTCAGACACTGATTCACAAAGAACACTCCCCTAGTACTCCTATAGAGCGAGAGAGAGAATTTGGGCTCTGACTCATACACTCATAACACTTTCTTTCTACTATCCTATTCCTAAAGAATGACATTCTTCAATGAATACAAAAGTAATATTACTCTCTTGAGGAGAATTTGTACAGTAGAGATGTGCCAGTTAAGCACATCTATTAAGAACCCGTCTCAATAGGGGCAGGCAGCTTGCAGAGAATGTGCTTTATAACTAACCATTCCAAGGACACAGCTGGGACAAATGAAAGAAGAAATTCTTTCCCATGAATTAGCTCTAGTTTGCATGCTGTAAAAAATCAAGATAAACAAGCACACAAATTCATGTCAGAGCTCCTTAGTAGCACCCCAACTGATTTGACGCATGCAGAAATACACAAAACAGAACTTGAATAGTCTAAATTGAGATAAAGATTGTTTTTATAATGATTATCCTTGTGTAATTACTATTTATGTCTACTTCAACTAAAACGACTCATTAAAAAAAACATCTCGGTCTAAATAATTATTAAAATAAGAACAAACACGAAATACTATATATTTGTCTACCTGTATAGTGAACACAATGGGATCTGTTGTCATTTAATGTAAGGCGCCCTGCAAGACCTCAAAAGTGGATATAAACGCGTAAAAAAAGAAGAAAAAAAAAGAAAAATGTAACATTAGAAACTTATGTTACATCCAACAACAGGGAAGAAAACGAACTGCATATTAACTCATCAAACGTAACATAAGTTCAAATTTATTCGCAGCAGTAGTGTTACGAGGAAAAACCAAAACGCGTCTCAAAACGAACAAAATAGAAAGAAACGTTATAGCGGAGTAAACTGACCACTGACCATCATTCACTCACCCATGTTGTGTTCTCTGCGTTCGGGGGGCGTTAGTGAAAGTTCGGCGGGTGTTTGGGGTGGAAAGAATTTAGCTCATCTGAACAAATGTGCTGCTCCAGTTTGGGACCATTGACGGTGACGTCACTATTTTGGGGTACCAGTACGGGGCCACTATTTCCTCTATCAGCACAAACGAACTTTGTATTGCTAGTACTCTTAAAACCATCAGTCATTAAAAACACGATACGATTGATAAAAACAGGACGATGTTACTCTCGCAGTGTACACTACTCACTGAATTCAGTGACATGCAATACAGTGTTCCACATAGAAAGGACATAATGCAGGGGAAACACTGTATTGCTGTTGTTTTTCATTATAGTGTGCGTAAAATTTACATGATATTCACACTAAACAGCGCAATTTTTAGCATTGCAAGTTGTCGTAAACTTTGATATGGAACTTAGGTGGACAGCCCTATGCGTACATCAGAATATAAATTTCCGGATGCTCAAAGAAAACCACCATGGCAACCAGAAGGCAGGCTGGGAACTCTATTCAGTTTTTGCCATTTGGCATTATGCCAGCCAAGCCTCACTAAGTGAGCAAACAGAAAAGCTCATAATTTCTCAGATCCTGATGCTTATAAGGAAAATGTCGAAGTACATGAAAGCTACATGTGAGGTTTTTTTTAAACAGTTCATATTTCAATAGCTTTTTTGGAAAGTTATCGTTTGTGATTGGCCATTTAAAAAAAAAAGTTTCTAGGACCGATTAGTTAACTTTTGACCAGTGTCGTGTAAGATAATAAATTAATTAATTGCTAGCTTGTAATTATTCCTTCAACTGAGTAAATAGATTACTGTACTAATTAATCTCTTTTAAAAGTATTGCATTACTGATTACTTTCTAAATCCCACATAAACCTCGACCAGCTGAACAATACAAGGATAGACATGAAACAGCTCTTAATTTTCAAATAAATTCTCACATTGCTTCAGTTATTGTCAGGTTTTGGGAAGCGAGGACTTTTGCAGGGTGGAAGGATGTTTTTATTAAGAAAAATTAAACAAAAAAAAAAAACATAACAGGACTGACTAGGCTAGGCAAGACATGAAGAACACAAGGAGCAAGCAAGACAGATAAATCGACCCGAATCGACAAAGTATAGACAACCACATGACACAGGACAGCAAACACAAAGGGATTAAATGTACACTGGAGGGATGATAACTGAACAGCTGGGACAAATCAATGTTAATCACGAGAACATGGTGGGTGGGGTTCACAATGACAAGACACGAACATGCAGCCAATGCGAACGCACATCACCGCTTGTTAACTTAAAACAGGAGACAGCGAGCAGCTGGAGAAAGCACAAGCTGCGTGCGACATGAAAACACAGCATGAAAGCATGCGGCCGATGTAAATACGAATCGCGTGCTTACAACACTGCACACAGACATGAGAGAGCGTGGTCTGAGCAAAGCCCGAAACCGCGCCCACCCACATAACTTAGATCACTCATCTTGCGAGTTCACGACAAGGACAAACACAACGGGTCATGAATGTCCAAACCCCAACACAAAACTGAAACAGAACAAGACCAGTCTCAGGATCGGACAACATAACCCGCACATAAGATTCCACACAGACAAGAGCGTGTGCGAATCACTTGTAGCCGCACACACCAACAAACCTTGAGACATTACGGTAGTGTCAGAGCTCTGCCACAACACCAAGAAATAACAAGACTGTGGCAGAACCCTGACAGTTATTCTTGAACTGACCAAAGTTCAGTAAGGTTATATTAAAAACATACATTTTAAAAGTGGACATTGAATTTTGAATGTTAAAAATTGACAAAACTTAATTGAAAAAATTTATTTTAATTGTTTTATTGATTTTTGAAAGCAACCACTTGTAAAGTTTTTTTTAATTTTATTATTATTTCATTTTTTACTTTATCAAAACAATGTAACAGTGACTTTAAGTGGTGTTTGTAGCCACAAAATCACATCAGTCACATCTTTTTCTTGATCTCCGCAGAAAAGGATGTTAAAAACAAGTATACTGGGCAAAAGATTAGTTGTTGCTGTTTTTTTTCTTCGTTTTTTTTTTTTTTTCTTCATTTGAATGACTCTAATCCAATGAGCATCATCTTTGCTTAAAACCCGATAAGCATTAAATACACCATACAAACTGCCAGGTCCATATTTAAATTCAATACAATTTATTAAACAATCAAATCTCATTAAACAATGACATCTTTGCATAAAAAAAGAAAATACAGCATGTAAAAACTGTACCAGGGAATAAGCCAGCAAGCACCCTCTCAAGTACTCATGTGAGATGCAAAAAGAAGAGAAGACAAAACACATTAACCAAAGACTGTGGGGGAGGCAATGACCTAGTTAGGGAGAAATGACTACATGAGAAGAACAGCACTGAAATCTAAGCAGCGTCTCCATTGTTTACGTATATATGAGAAACTTAAAAAAAAGAAGAACAATGTCATCCTTGAATACCACTACATACAGACAAATGTACCAATACCTCAAAATAAACAGTGTAATTGGGGAGGCTAACGCATAATTATAAATTAAAGTCATAGGCTTTTACAGATCAGGTCTTCGGAATATTTATTAAATGTACTCTTTAAGAGCTATATCTGTCTGTAAGCAACTAACATGTTTCTGTGTTATAAATGAGAAAATTCCTCAAAGAGGCTTATCTGTTACAACACTAGTACTTCTAGTTCAACAGAATCCAAACAGTCTCTGATCAGTTCAGAAAACAGATTAATCGTCCTGTGATGTGGTGTCAGGCATACGAATGATGGAGTCTAATTATCCTACAGGTTGAGTGGTATAACAGGCCAATACTTGGGCTGTTTTTTGTCACAGTTGCGATCAAATGTGAGCTGCATGGCTGTTTCCATCCCCTGAATCTTTGCTGCATCTTTACCATAAAGCTTCTTCATTTCTGCGGTCCTCCTCTCTCCCGGACGCTCAGAGGGAGGCAGGCTGCTGCGCCAGGAAACATTGTGCAAGTCTTGATCAGCCAGTACATAAGAGTCCTGCTGCTCTGCCTCCATCTGCTGTTGTTTCTCTACATAACAGAGAAAGACGTATTGTCATTACTAGGAACATCTCTTAAGGCTTAACTTATTCAAGTAAACTTATGTCTGTAGATCAAAATTTGAGCATCAGTTTTGATTAATGACCCCTTGAGTTAAAAATTAAGTTTTTAAAATATTTATGTGGTGTTTTTAATATGCTTTAAGACAAACCACAAACAAATTCATAAGTCATCATCATTGCTGAGTGTTTTCTCTTTAAAACTGCAGTGAACCAAAGAGCATCTTAAAAACACTGTTTGAAATTGCTTGTTTCTCACATCAATGGGTTATATCACTTTTTTATACAGTGTAGTAAGAACAGTGTTTAGACAACGTAGTCATCCAAAAGGCTAATCATTAATTACTGTTATGTGTATCTTAAGTTTCATTGTGCAAAATTTACAACAGTAAAGTTGACCAAGTGAATCTGTGACCTGGCATGAGTAAGTGGAGGGCCATATTTATGGATTCACATGTACAAGCAAAACAAGGGTGTAGTAGTTACATTCAAGCCATTTTAAGGCATTAAGAACATGTTTTCACAGTTTAAACTTTAAAATATGTAATTTTGGTGATCAAAGGTGCATTTCAAGGAATAAAATGATTAAAAATAAAAGGGGGACTATGTAGAATTTATATAACCAACCACAGTGCCAAAATCGTAAACAATCATCTTGAAAATCATAAACAGGAATAATAATAGGAAAACCAGCCATTTTGGTTTCTAAATATCTCTTAAATTGATGATTTTATGCTCAACAGCCAATAGTTGTAGCTGGCACAAACCATGCTTAGTCAAGTCACCTTTATTTTTATATAGCGCTTTTTACAATACAGATAATTTCAAAGCAGCTTTACGGAGATAACAGGAAAATAATGCAACAAAGTTTGTTACGGCTGCTTTAGAACCGCAGGTCAATCAATAATATTGATAAATGTCAAGTGTTAAATGTCACTAAGCAAGCCAGAGGTGAGTGGAAAGAAATCATTTTACTTGAACAAGTGAATGGCCGATTTACTTGACTTTAAATTAATTTTCTGATTTCCAAACACATAAGACAATCTAGAGCACGGCAAAGAGAAATACCATGATTATTCCAAACTTAAGGTTTTACAACACCTAGAGGTAATCATTCAAATGATAATAACTGGTCAAGCAACCTTGAGATGGATTGGATAGCTTTCACCAAGTAACAGATGAATTTGCAGGAGAAATAAAAATTCAAACACATTTTTTATTATTTGTATTTAGAAGCACTATCATATACTGTTGTCAAATAAGACCATGTCAACAATGACAAAGACCAAAAAATTGTGATTAATTCGTAAGGTGCATTGTCCTTTAAGCAGGTTTAGTATGTAAAACAGATGGTCAATGTGCAGAGACTGCATGACATTGGGGATATTCTAGTACAGGGGTGCCCAAACTTTTTCCTATGAAGGGCCAAAAATCAAACTTGATTGAGAGCCGCGGGCCAAAAGTAAATTTTGCATCATAAATCAAACTGTATTACATTAAAGTTGCTATGGGTTTATTTATTTCATAATATTTAAAATAAATATAAAACAACTTTAATCTGATTAACTAATGCAGTTTTTTTTCAAGCTTTGCATTTTAATGAACAATTTAAATCGGCAACAATCCCCAAGTGTTCAATGTAAAATACAGTTCAATGCCTATGTGGTTGCAATGTCAGTGACCTAATGAGAGATATGAAGCTGGTCCTTACTTTTCAGAAGTTTTTCAAGATTGGTCTGTATCTGACTTACAGACAAAGACAAGATATTATGTAGGTGAGAGTCAGTTATTTGGCTTCTTAGTTTACTCTTGTTCAAGTTCATCAGACTGAAAGTCTGCTCACAGAAGTAGGTACAGTAATCCCTCGCCACTTCGCGGTCTCAGTGCATCGCGGATTTTTCAAAAATATTCATCAAAAAATAAAATTTCAAAAATACCGCCATGTACAGCCGTATTGCTGAAAGCAGCGTTGCTTAATCGTGATGCGAGAGAAACGGTTTCCCAGGATGACAGACTTTTTACACGCCCACGGCACTCAGACAAGACACGTGATTGGTTCCCGGCACGAGCTCGACCAATGAAAGCACGAGGGGAGGTATCCCGTGAGCTGATTGGCCGATCCTACTTTCATCTATCGCGATAGTTCCGGTCCACATTAACCGCAATAAACGAGGGATCACTGTACTGCCAAACAGAGACAGCATCACTGATCAATGATGATGATGATGATGTTGCAGCGCGCTCTGTTCAGATCGAAGTCCAGTGAGCTGCTCGTGAGCCTGCTGTTTTCGCGTCTCGCCGCTGTACTTTGAGAAAGCTGCACAATGTTTTGTTTCATAATGACGACAGATATTGTACTCCTTTAAAAACAGCAACAGACTGTTTGCAAACTAGACATACTGCCTTTGATTTGACTTCTGTGAATAAAAACTCATCTTCCCCAGCTTTAAAAAAAAAAAAATCTCGTCTGTGTGCCACTGCCTTGATTTCTCCATTATTGCGTTTAATTTGTTGACGTTTATTGACGTCATGTGTCGCAACGCACGCAGTGCTGCGCCGCGCCTTGAATTCCATATTTACAATAAAAAGTACCTTTTTTACATTTAATTTCAGTTTACTCTGTTGTAGTTCAACTATAAAACAAACAAAATTGTTATGTCAAATTAGAAATGACAATCTGTGTCGAAGGTATTGAAGGAAAATATAGTTTAAAATGTTAGAAATTGTGTTGACGTGCTTATTTCTAATGATAGTTTAAAATGTTCCAAATTGTATTGACATGTTCTTTTCTGTTCTAACATAAGTTACTGTTTAAATTCTGTAACAAATCTTTCCTGTCTAAAACAAAGGACAATGCACTCGGTGAAAAGTCCAAGGCTGTAACTGTTGACGCTATCTGTTTACCAGAAAAGTTACAGATAGAAAGGGATGGGGAAAGGGGTTCTTGCATTCTTGTGTGCAGATTGCTGATTGCTATGAAGTAACCAATGAAGAAATCTACCTGACAACAGTCACTGTATGGAGAGGTGGACTCGAGGGATGAACTGAGAGTCAAGAATATATAAACTGTTTGCATATGCTTGTAAGACATTCTGGACTGCCCAGATGTCAGCTTTTGGCATTGTGGTCCAGTAATCCTGAGCTCAGAGCTCTTTTGATTCTCCATTAAATCGACTTCATTTATTTACAAGTAGCGTCTTTCTTTGACATGGCAAATCAACGGACTGGGGGGAAAGCTAAATTCCAACAGTATCTTGCGCGCTCTCTTTCTCTCTCTCTCTCCTCGGACGGTGCGGCGGGCCAAATCAAAGGTTACCGCGGGCCAACTTTGGGCACCTCTGTTCTAGTATAATGAACCTGGCACAACACCACTGCTCCTCTCAAGCGCTCATCCATCAGTTCCTCACATAAAAGAATAATCTCAGCAAAACAAATTCGAGAAGAGAAGATTTTGGATTTTTCTAAAAATGCGCGCTCAGTGTTTGTCATATATCACAGCTATCCGTTCAATTATAAACTGACAAGGTGTTTTATTCATATCAGATACACATTGCATTGGTAACTATAAACTTCATATTCTTCTCCCACTTCACCGGACACTTACTGTCATGTATTTTGAGATAAGTGACTGAATTTATGTGTTGTAAATCCGACAGATTAGACTCTCTGAACTGCGGCGCCCGTCGCGCATTAAAGATCAGCTGACATGATCATTATAAAGGCTTTTAAGCGACAAAACGCATTCACTTCCACATATTTGAGAATTGGAATATCAGGTAATTGATGAAAAAGCCAACAAGTGTGTGAATATTTTGAATAAATAAGCAAAACTAAATAAATGCAATACATCTGTCATAGTGCTTTTGCGGCTGAGGTGTGTCAGGTGACAGGCATGACGCGTCGCCATGGAAACAAAAAGGGGAAACTATATCAGCGAGAATATTATAAAATATAATAAAACAGTAGTTTAAAACGTTTGAAAAAAATCTGAGCAGAAACTAAATCTTTACCGCAGATCTCCCATGCGTTTTGTTTATATCAGACACGGCGGGTTTAATAATGACCACTGAAAGACGAGCGAGGTGTGGGAGTATTTTAAAGTAGGAGGAGACAGAAAAGTGTTTTATAAACTTATGTCAAACTGACATATAATGATTCCACTGGAACAGAGCATAACCATATTAATCACAGACACGGACATGTTTGGATAGACGAGCTGAAACAGCCACATCATCGCATTATTTACTACACTGTGATCACGTTCAGCTGAAAGAAATATATTTATATATATTATTTTTTACCCGTTTATTGAACTCATTGTCATGGACACCACCAAATAAAAGGCACATCCCTAATATATATATACACACAAACATTATAATAAAAAGTTGCCACTTACTGAGTTCCTGCTTGTGTCGCTCTGTCTGGGCAAAGTATTGTCGCAGCTCTTCTGAGATGTCCATGTTGCTGACGTCACACTCAATCTGGTTTTCATCTGAACTCTCATCCTCCGTCTCACAGCTCTCATCTGCATGCCAATCTGAGTAACACTGCATAACAGGGGGGCACATGGAATATAGTGCCTGGAAGTAGCCAACTTCTAAAGCTTTCCTGTATGCCCGCTTGTGTCTCTGGTGCCAGTTCATGGCCTGCTGATAGTGCTGCCAATAGCGGGCATAAACTGGATGGGCATACCACACCTCTCCATCACCCTGACTGGCCTGTAACATACAAATGCTATTAATGTCAACTTCTTATGAGTGTAGAAGAAGACAGGAATGAAAGAAGATTGCTTGGAATGATCACTCTTTGTTAAATTTACAATAAATCATAGAGCCTTCAATGAATGTATCATAATATTGATGAAATTCAGAAAAACTTTACAATAAGGTCTTATTAGGTCAAATTAGTATAGGCATTAACTTACAATAAACAACAGATTTCTGCAGAATTTAATCTTTGTTAATGTTAGTAAAAACGTTCATTTTTATCAACTTCATTTTAGAGTTCCTTTCACGGTGCATTATCTAATGTTAACAAATGCAACTTTACTAATGTATTAGTCATGTATTAGATTTACATTAATACATTTTGTATAAGTATTTGATTAATATATTCTGTATATTATTCATTGCTAGTTCATGTTAACTAATGTAGGCAACTAAAAACAAATAAAACCTACCATTATGAAGGGGCGACTAGTTAATATAATCTACTTCTGTACCTGTTAGAGAGAAAAGTTTATTTCAAACACGAGTAAACATTTATGTATTCATAAAGCAATGGATGGGAAGATAATAATCTAGCTATAATACACGCAAATGAAGCAAGTTATTTAGTAATTTCGAAGAAAGGAGCAGGAGTACTCTTTAAACAACAATATGCGTATAACTAAACTTATTATACATTAAAACGACTGATTAGTTTGGCTGTACATCTCACCGCACACACCGTCCCCTAACACGAGCGTCAGTATACAAACACTGCTTTTAGGAGATGGCAGGCTGTCGCGCAACAACTCTACCACGTGTCCCTTGTAAGCCAATTAAATCAAGACCCTGGTTCAGTCCAAGAGTTTTACGACAGCCGTCGTTGGCACTGACAGAGAAGGGTTTGTTTTTGACTTCTTTTTTTTATTGACAACAACATGAAAATTTTGACAAATACATAACAACAGGAACAATACAAATAGAATAACTAAACTACATGCCAGAGGTTAAAGCATAAAATAAACACATGACATATACAAAAGAAAACGTAATGCAGGGTTAAACATTGAAAGCAATCTTTGACTTTTTAAAGATTTTTTTATGCCCATCAACGATAGAATATTAGAATTATAGTCTATCAGAAAAATTGACAATAGCGGGACCTTACCCAAAAATTTAGATTTGTGAATGAAATTTTTTCCAAGTAGCTATCAAGAACAAATTGACAATATATTGGATGAGAAGATTTGAGTTGTGATAAATGAAAATAATATTAAAGGTGTTAATACAGATTCTGATATTTGTTTTTTTCTGAGAGATAGTTACATAGCTCGTTCCAAAAAGCTTTAACACAAACACATTCACAAAACACATGTACAATTGTCTCTTCTGCATCACAGAAAGTGCACTTATTTGTAATATTGTCAATATACTTATTTAGTAGACTATTACAGGGTAGCATCTATGTAAAATGTAAAATGTGATTTCTTTTATCTTATTTGTTAAAAGATATTTGTGTGGAAGAGACCAAACCAAAGTCCAGTTAACACTGTATATGCATATGTATATGCATATGCATATGCATCCATTTGAAGGATGAAGCTGGAATGGATTTCCTATTAATAAGATTATGAACAAAGCAGTTATTAAATTTGTCATCAGTAATCTGAATCCCTTCAATTGAAATCAAAGTGTTATTGAACAAAATAGGACTACAGGTTTGCACTCCTTTCAAAAATGTTTTTATGCCACTAGGAATGACATTTAAACCAATATTATATTCATTTAACGAGGCTCCAAAAAAATGTTTTCTTGAAGAATCTGAGAAGGAATAAAAATGAGCGTTGTCATCAATCAACTGATTAACAATGTATTTGTTATTTGAATTCCAGCTCTCAAAAAAAAAAAGATTTGTTCATATAAATAATATTCAAATTGTTCCAAATAAAACAATGGGGAGGTGAAAATTGTGCTTGTAAACCAGCATCCACGATAATAAAGCCTGTTGGTGAAATTTTGCTAATTTAACAGGGTAATTTACCAAGTGAGAAGGGCACTATAACAAAAATTCAATACCTCGAACTTTCTTAAAAACAAAATTAGGAAATATGTTTCATATAGAGTCTGTTTTCTTAACAAACCTTTTTAACCAATTAACTTTTAACACATGGTTAAATAGAGTGAGATCAATAATTCCAAGCCCTCCATCATTGATTTTATTTCTTATAACCTCTTTTTTTTATTTTGTGTGGTTTATTTTTCCATATGAATAATGATTTATCTAATATAGAGCAAAATGACTTATGACATTCCATCACAGAAAAGCGATAAGAAACTCTTGATAGACCCTCTGCCTTTGATAATAAAACTCGACCTAGAATTCAACTTTATCTGTATTTTTTAAATATAATATTTAACATTTTGAAATATTGAGTGAGAGGCCAGAAACCTGACATAACACTTTAATTGTCTCCAATGCTTTACGAACTTCCTCTTGGCCTTTCAAGAAAATTGTGGTGTCATCTACGAATTGTGAAATTTTCATTTATTTATCATGAATTTCAATACTTCTAATCATATTATGCTGGTTCACCATAACATTTAAAATTTGAGTGGCTAACAAAAACAGAAATGGGGAGATAGGGCAACTCTGTCTTATTTTTCTGAGAATAGGAAATTTTGGTGTGAATATTTCCTCTAACATATAATGTTCCCACTGCGTTAATAAAATAATTTTTTAAGTTAAAAAAACTTAATACACTAAAGATTATGGCTAACAGTGTCGAAGGCTTTTTGGAAGTCTAATAACATAATTAGAGCAGGATCCAGATGTCACAGTCGTGTTGTGTCTTGTCACTTTCCTCCTGTGTGATCCTTTCATGTTTCCGTCAACTATCACGTCACGTCCTTGTTAGTGGTGTCAGGTGCTCCTGTTATTCTGTCTATTTAAACCCTCATGTTCTCCATTGTCTTTGTCGATTTTTGAAACTGTTTCCATGTTGGCTTCGGCATGTGTGGATGCTCATTCCGTGTCTCTTAGGATTCTGAGTTGTGCACTGTTTAGTGTCGTTTCTGTTCTCCAAGTCTGGGTCGCAGGTTATTCTTTTTGTCGACATGATCAACATCCTCCTCAGTCAAATCACAGGAAATGTTAGGATCAGACTTCTTGCCTCTCTACTGACATCAAATAAATCAGATATAGAAACTCTACCATCAGACTCTACCAAGAGATCATCTATAAGAAAGTCGCAGGATGTCACACACGGACTTTCATGACAGGAGCCCCATCGAGTTACTATCCTCTGGCACTTCTGGAGGTGAACCCACAGGCACAAACCCTGACCCATTACTGGAATTCCACGTTCGAAAACGTTCCATGTTCACCACATGAAACACCCCTGCATCCTCTCCCGTCTTAATATCAGCAAATCTATAATTTACATCAGACAGCTTCTGAGTGACACAGTAAGTACCCGTATATAAGGGTGCAAGTTTTGCCGTGAAGTTTGTAAGTGCGTCAGAGCGTGGATGAGTTTTGATCCGCACCAGGGGTCTCATTTATAAAGCGTGTGTACGCAAAAAACGGGACTGGAAACGTACGGACGCCAGTTTCCACGCAAAGGTTGTGATCTACAAAAACAAACTTGACGGAAGAATGTGCGCACCTTTAATCAAACTTTGAGCCGCGTGTATGCACTTTGGAAACAAAGGGAATCGACGACACAGATGGTGAGGTTTTATAAATCTGAATATTTTTTATGCCATTTTGGGCTTTTGGGTGCACGTAAACTATTAGTAGGGATCCTACGCAGTTTTATAAATGAGACCCCAGATCCTTCACAGAGAAAGAAACAAAGCGACACCTCTTGTCATAGTAGCACTTTTTCTTAGAATGACTCGTTTCAAGAAATCACTTCACATGATCAGAAGCCTGCTGTAGTGAATGCTTCAGAGCATCCAACGACGTTAAACCTGGATTTTTTCAATCCCTGGTTATGTTCCCAAAGGCTCACCTGATGCTTTTCGTCATCTTCAAGGCTGACAAACAGGCCCAACTCTGTGTCTAACATTTACATCTACCATTTAAAAGAGTAAAGGGAACAGAAACGACAAACAATTGAGAGTAATTACATTACATATTTCATATATATATTTATATGAATGCAAAAATAATAGCATATCGCAGTTGTTTTGCTGACTTTGTTGTTTTTAGATTTTGACATCACATCTATGCACATTTTATTTTCCGTTTAAAAGCACTAAAACTAAGTTTTCCACGTGTGAATTTACATTTCTGTATATGAAAGTGATACTAAAATAAAATGTCTAATGATTCCAGCACCGTTTAAGCAATGGTTCGAAAGTGTATTTATATTAAGAGAAAAGTACACAACTGTTTCCGGTACGAATCGAGTAGTCCATAGTTGGAAAATGGTTTCGCACAGTTCAGACAGGAAGTAGACACGTTTTCGCGCATGCGTGGTACCAATTGTGTTTTGGGTACGGATCAAGTCGTCACCTTTATTTATAAAGCGCTTTTTACAATACAGATTGTTTCAAAGCAGATTTACAGTGGTCACAGGAAAACAATATAAACAAAGTTTGTTTTGGCTGAACAGCAGCTCTAAAAGAGCAGGTGAATCAACAAAATTGATGAATATTAAGTGTTAAGTAGTCACACTGCGCTCGCTCTTGAAGCCGGAAGTTAAGTCACAATGACGTATATCGTAGCCGTCGAAGATGGCGGAGTACCTTGCGTCCATTTTTGGTACAGAAAAAGACAAGTAAGTTATATTGACTTATTTTGTTGCAGCAGTACAGTATGAATTTTTTTTGAAATGTAACACACCTATATGTACTGCCTGCTGAATGTTTGTATCCGGTGTGAGCACAAAACGGTGTGTTTGTGTGATTTAAAGCTTCCGCAATGCTCATGCTGCAGTTTTAAAGAGTGGAATCAGACACTAGCGCCAATTTCATAAAGCGTTATTCAAATAAATATCTGATCTACACGCAACATGAATTGAATGAAATAATTGATTTAGCTAGGGTTTCAATAATTATTATATTGTGACATTGTATTTTAATCGCTGTTTCCATTTAAAATGTTAAAATCTGAAACTTTGACTGATCATGTGTCACATTTGTCAATGCCGATGTACGTATCACGTAGTTGGTTAATGTCTTAAAACAGTCTGTGACCTTTTTCGTATTTCTAGGGTCAATTGCTCATTTTATTTCAAAATTGGAGCTTGTCGTCATGGAGATCGGTGCTCTAGATTGCACAATAAACCAACTTTCAGTCAGGTAAGTTTACGCCTCAAACTTTACATCTGTTTTAATTTCCATCTCTGTAAAATTGGTTTGTGTTTATGGTGAAAGAACACTTTATTTGTTTATTTTTAACATTTTATAGAATGTTAGTATGAAAGAAATATATCCGTTGTTTTCACGTGACGTCATCGAAACTTGCGTACCGGCATATCCGCCATTTTGATTCCCTATGCAAAGCAACGACAAAGCTTGTATATTCAAAACTTATGCTCACAAATGCCTATCTGTGGAATTTTTGGATGTTCAAATAGGCCAGGAGTAAGTACAGATGTAAGATTTTTTAAACTTCCAAAAGTGATAACTGGACAATGTGAAAGAACACGAATTTTGTCAGAAGAAAGGCGACGTGTATGGAAAGCTGCGATCAACAGGGCTGACATTCAGACTGAAGAAAAATGGAATAGAACGATCATATGCTCTAAACATTTTGTAGGGGGTAAGTTTAAATGTATTGACAATATTTAATATGTTTAGAAGCTGCAATTTATACCAAAAGTAAAAATGTGTTACAGTCGACAGACAATAACTCACCCACTTTGTCCTAATTAGTAACTTTCCCCAAAATGCTTTCGTAACTCAATAAACTTAACCTTTAGCAGTATTTGACATTCCTTTACCTTTTGTTTATTGTTATAAATTGGAAACATATTCAACAATTAAAATAATACAAGTTAAATTCAACCAATTTGTCTAACGTCCTTTATATTGAAATTCGATTCAGCAGTTAAAATAACACCTAACGTTATATTTTATATCTCCTTTTTAGGCGTTAAAGACACAGAGCAGTGATGAAAACACTATTGTTCATGTTAATTCAGTCCATGTAGAGGTTCATGATGTGAAAGTACAGAGCGTTCTAAAACTGCGGTAACTTGTCCTCATTACACCGCTTGTATCCATAAACACAACAGAAGTCACTTATGTTAATTGTTTTTGATTTACAATCTACAAATATGTAGTATTAGAGTAATAAAGAGTATGATAACAAGTAAAATTAGCGACGATCGTCAATAAGATATACGAGTTGACACTGACAGTAGGGAATCAAAATGGCGGTGCGCAGTGCATGGTGGGTAACTACGCAGGTTTTGTGACGTCCGTGAAAACAACGGATAGGTTAAGTCATGTGTTATGTTTAAAATACATTAAATATATACAGTAGAACCCCGACTTACGAAAATAATCCGTTCCGAGGTTGGTTTCGTTAGTCGATCTTTTCGTAAGTCGGTCAGGCTTTTACATGTAAATTGCCTAATCCGTTCCAAGCCCTACGAAAACACCACATTTAGCATGTTGAGCTTGAGCGCGCTTCCTCTTCTCTAGTGTAGAAAACAAACTGAACTTTCATTCATTTCATAAACTCTTAATTTATTTACCACATAACTTATATACGTCCATCAAGGTCAACGTCTTCTCTATCAACACGTATAACAACAAACAGTGTCATAGTAACAACAGCATCATCACTACAATAGCGTCAAAGCAACAACATGACGTGTTGAATATAAGCGCAATAATTTAGCAATGGGATGAAGCGCATCCCAGCTTCATACTTCTCAATTATCTCCCTTTTCGACTCCATGGAGAGCATGTCCCTCTCCATGCTCCATGCTTGTCCCTTTCACTTCAGATCTCACTGTCAACTGCGGTGTGGAGAGATCTTTCTGTCAGCGGGGGAGGGGATTCACAGCAGCACTCGCTGCTGACAGGGAAGAGTAGGTTAGCAATATATGCATTCAGAAAGTCTCCAAAAGTCGCCAATAACTCCAGATAAAGTCGCTAGGTTTGTCAATAGGAGAGCAGGATGCTGCAGCGAAAGCTAGCGTCTGAGCCGGGAGACAGCCAATGGGAGAGCGGGACGATTGGTGTGAGTTTACGGGTCAGTGGTGCATGAATTTCAAAACAAAACGCGGAAATCGTCGCCTCGGCCGACATCGTTTTTTGCATCTCGATCATTTATCGTAGAGTGTTTCGTAAGTCGGGGTTCTACTGTAGTTTAATTAAAAACGACACTCTCAGGGCCATTTCTAGGCATATGCTAACTAGGCAATTGACATGGGGCCACCAGCTGGAGGAGACCCCAATGAGCACCTCCTCGGCCACTTTCATGTTAGGAAAAAATGTTACATACATTTAAGCAGCTCAGTATTAACATTTATACGAAATAGGCTTTTAAGTATTATTTTTAAAAATCACAGCGTTATTGGGAAAGGTTTACTAAAAACATATTTGTGTAACGAAAGGTATCTTAGACTGATTTTTTTGTTGTTTTGTTAAATTTACTAGAATGTCAAGTGATATTACAAAACATATTACTATTTCAGTATTGAAAGTGCAAGAACCAGTCAGAAACGGGCCTGCTCACACTATAATTTCTTAGTACACTTTTATTGCACAGTTCAGTTTAATTGAAAATAGCCCTGTGTTTGTATGTTCACTTTTACATGTATGTTGTTCTTTTTTTATTTGATATAGTGCTGCATTGTAAAGTAAATGACATGATCAGTTTTACTTTGCAGAATATTTTTCGTTAGTGTACAGAGTAATTTCTAGTTCATAATTAATTCATAGTTTCAGTAGCATTTACTACTCTTGTAGTTTGAGACGTACCGAAGGAAGTGCATCTTAATAAGGCTTAATGTCTGTATCATGTATGGTCTGCTTTTTTTTTTGCTAGGCTTTTTTTTTTTGACCCAACAATTCCTCCCCAATAATTGGTTTGTGTCAGCAACATGTTTTCTTTTTTGGGGAAAGTGTTCCTTCCAAATTGCAGTCTATTAGATGCACAAAGACAACTGCCTCAGCTGTTTGCATTTTGCAGCTCTTTTTTTAAAATAGCCAATTGGGAATTATTTATATACGTATCTTAATTTCTCCCTTTGCAGACCATCTTGATTCAAAACATCTACCGTAACCCCCAAAACAGTGCACAGACGGCCGACGCCTCTCGCTGTAAGTCTCGCTTTTTCATGAGATAATGCTAACTTGTGGGGTAAGGAAGAAATCCCCATTTTAATCCCAGATAATTGAGATGAAACTAATAGTTTTTGATGGAGAGGTAGCCTCAGGACTGAAACCGCTCCCTTACTTTAGTACATTACACGCAAATCTATAACCTTATTAAAAACCTCAGTCCAGTTTCTATCAAACAGTAAAAATATATTTTGCATCTGCTATAAAAAGGCCAATAATTAGCGATTTTATCCAGAGTCAATTTTGATACCCCTTTTCCACCGACCTGTTTCCTGGACTGACATGATTCCCATTCTTTAACCGTTTCACACATTTCCACCAAAGAAAAAGCAGTTTTGTTCTGGAACCAGGGATCTCATTAATGAAGATGGTGACGGGTTAGTGACCTTCCACATGACAGAAATGCGTTTCTTGGCGTTAGATTGTCGAGAACAAGTCATTCCGTCTCCTTATGGTGCCAGTTAATCACCTCACCAATACCGACCATGTTAAAGCACACACAGATACACAGCTTCTCCAAGGATGAACTCGGCTCAGGCTCCAACTATCAACAAAGACTCTCAAAACATTATTATAACATGTTCTATCTGGTAAGATGTGCAGACAATATTCATCATTATTCTATGGAAAACTACAGAAAAACAAAGAAAGGTTTTCAAATTTAAAAAAAAAGAAAAGAATACATGAAGTAAGAAAAAGAAAATAATATTTATGGGCCATTCTACAGAATTGGTGACATTTGGTGTCCCCCATCCAAAATTGGGTACTTTCAATTAGGAGGTGGCTGTCCCAAACCCTTACATGTAAATTTTAGCTTGTGAAAATTATATTTAAAAATTTTTTGCAATTTTTTCCATTCTTGTTTTTAAACACATCCTTTTTGTTTTGTTTAAAAAAAATGAAGTTAATTTTTTTTTTTTTTTTTTTTTTTATCATGAATCTTTATTTAAAAAAAACATGTCCCGTATTTTCATGTCACCTATCAAAACACTGAATGTTTTAGTCCATTGGGTGATACTGATTTTAACCACAGCCCTACATTTTTGATCAGGAAATATTCCTATGTCCCTCTCTCTCATATGCTATGTGGTGAGTAGATTGATCCAATCATTTTGAGGTAAATGTGTTCTAAAGTCTGAAAATCTGTGTGTAACTTTAAGGAATGTCACTACCAAACACATTTTTTTCTGCTATTAAGAACTTTTTTGGATGTTATTCCATAAAATGTAGTTTTTATGTGTACCACTGTTCTGACCAGTGATTGCTAACCATGTGCTGATGCATCTTCGAGCTAGGCTCAAAATTATCTAAAATTGTCACTACCAAAACAGTCACGACTGAAACATGTCTTGAAGTTTCGGTTGTGACATCATTGTTTTGGTAGTGACAAAAGGGAACACACAATGCTTTGTTAATCCGTAATAAACAAAAATTTTGTACACTGTAAAAAAATCCAACTTATGGTTTGTATGACAAATTCAGCTTTTAAAGTTTAATCAACCATTTAACAGGAAAAAGTTGAGATGACTCAAACAAAGTTTGTACAACTATTGGCCCTAAGTTGAGAACTCAAAAATGTTCTGCAGCTGATTGCCTTCAACTTAAGTTTTCTCAACTTTTCTTTTTTTTTACAGTTATGCAAATCATTACTACTGTAGTATTTTTTAGTAGTGTTTTAGTATGCAAGTTAAAATTATGTAATGTGATAAGGTTACAATTAAGGGTGCAGTCAAGGATATGTAACAGTCTGACTCTCATACCAGCGGACCAGGTTTGAGTCCCGCTTGGAGCAGGCGATTCGAACAGGAGGGGTTATAGATGGGATGATAGCATTGGATTGTTAGGTTGTTGTCAATAATGTTAATTTCTATGATATTAATGCCTAGAAAGACTACAAGAGAGAGACAGAGAGTGTCTCTATGTGGTTCTGGATAATTATCTGAATATGTTATACACTCACCTAAAGGATTATTAGGAACACTTGTTCAATTTCTCATTAATGCAATTTTCTAATCAACATGGCAGTTGCTTCAATGCATTTAGGGGTCAAGACAATCTCCTGAACTCCAAACTGAATGTCAGAATGGGAAAGAAAGGTGATTTAAGCTATTTTTAACGTGGCATGGTTGTTGGTGCCAGACGGGCCCGGTCTGAGTATTTCACAATCTGCTCAGTTACTGGGATTTTCACGCACAACCATTTCTAGGGTTTACAAAGAATGCTGTGAAAAGGGAAAAACATCCAGTATGCGGCAGTCCTGTGGAAGAAAATGCCTTGTAGATGCTAGAGTTCAGAGGAGAACGGGCCGACTGATTCAAGCTGATAAAAGAGCAACTTTGACTGAAATAACCACTCGTTACAACCGAGGTATGCAGCAAAGCATTTGTGAAGCCACAACATGCACAACCTTGAGGTGGATGGGCTACAACAGCAGAACACCCCACTGGGTGCCTCTCATCTCCACTACAAATAGGAAAAAG
The DNA here is from genome assembly GCA_037043235.1 of Rhodeus uyekii. Taxonomy (NCBI): domain Eukaryota; kingdom Metazoa; phylum Chordata; class Actinopteri; order Cypriniformes; family Acheilognathidae; genus Rhodeus; species Rhodeus uyekii. The sequence continues at coordinate 1,117,036 of JAWRVZ010000014.1, forward strand.
AGGCTACAATTTGCACGAGCTCATCAAAATTGGACAGTTGAAGACTGGAAAAATGTTGCCTGGTCTGATGAGTCTCGATTTCTGTTGAGACATTCAGATGGTAGAGTCAGAATTTGGCGTAAACAAAATGAGAACATCGATCCATCATGCCTTGTTACCACTGTTGCAGGCTGGTGATGGTGGTGTAATGGTGTGGGGGATGTTTTCTTGGCACACTTTAGGCCCTTTAGTGCCAATTGGGCATCGTTTAAATGCCACGGCCTGCCTGAGCATTGTTTTTGACCCTGTCCATCCCTTCATGACCACCATGTACCCATCCTCTGATGCTGCTTCCAGCAGGATAATGCACCATGTCACAAAGCTCGAATCATTTCAAATTGGTTTCTTGAACATGACAATGAGTTCACTGTACTAAAATGGCCCCACAGTCAACAGATCTCAACCCAATAGAGCATCTTTGGGATGTGGTGGAACGGGAGCTTTGTGCCCTGGATGTGCATCCCACAAATCTCCATCAACTGCGAGATGCATTGATAACTATCAATATGGGCCAAAATTTCAAAAGAATGCTTTCAGCAGCTTGTTGAATCAATGCCACATAGAATTAAGGCAGTTCTGAAGGTGAAAGGGGGTCAAACACAGTATTAGTATGGTGTTCCTAATAATCCTTTAGGTGAGTGTATGTGCTGACTGCAAATGTGCAATATAATTAGTTATTTGTATTAACATAAAATGTTGAATGTCTGATACAACTATGGCAAACAAAGTTTTGGGGTCACTACCAAAACATTACTGTCACTACCGAAACATGGAAAGTTTTGTCAAAAATAAAGTATATTGAGTTATCAACTAAGACGTTATGATAGTGTTTAGTTTAATGCATATTCAACCTAATGAATCCTTCACTTTGAAATCAGTATGATAAACTTTATGCCTTCTACAAAGAAAGATTGTGTTCAAAATACAACAAATATCATAAATTAAAATTTTATTAAATTTGTCATTTTTATTGATTTAACCTGTAAACATTTTTTTTTAAATAGAGACAAAATATATTTACAAGGTTGATGTAAACAAAATCTTAATAGGTCATTATAAGCCTGCTTAATTTATGATATATTGTGTTTTGGTAGTGACAAATTTGGGGTGTATGAAAATATTCCAGCATTTTCTGAAAATACAATTTGAGAACTAACCGCACAATTACTAGAAATGTATACCTTGGATATTGTACAATTTGCATACGTGCAAAATTTGTGGGGGAAAAAAAAAAATTCAAGATGGTTCCAACACTGTTTTGTCACCAATTCTGTAGAATATAGAGCCCATATACAAGCGGCAATGAATTTCCAAATCTTCCCCACAGATCACAGTCACATAGCCATGAATCTGCCCCAGTAGTGATTTGTCCAACATATTTTGGCAAGTGTATCTCTGGACAAAGTTAAATGTTTCCAGCTGAAGCTTGTGCATTACTTTTTAGTACTAGAACAAATAGAAAATGAACATCAACGATTTTTTGTCAATTGTAAATTTGCAAAGATTCTAAATCCTGCCTACAAGCACTTTAGTCTTTGAAAATTGAACATTCTGCAGTTATCGGCATAATGGCAAAAGTGAACTCTTTAAAGAAACAAAATTTGATTATTGTTTTTTGTTGGATTTTTGGGTCATATGGAATTTGCTGACAATGAACTGGCAGATAAAGCAGCAAAGACAACTTCAGTTGGAAATGACAATATAATATACCAGCATCTAATGTTAAACCCGTATTGAATATGCACATTTACAATAACTGGCAAATGGAATGGAACACTTGTATAACAAACTGTTTGAGGTGAATCCAGTATTGTTGTTATTTTGAAAATAGATATGGTCAAGTTGGACATTCAAGAATCACTGGTTCAAAAGGGAAAAGAAACCGCTTTGCGATTTGTGTAAGAACTTGCGTATAAAACATTTGACTGTTCATTTTCAAATGATATTAGATATTAGTTGACTTTTTTTAAGTTTCTCTTGGAATAATTTTAAAATTTATTACATATTAAATTGAAATACTATTGAATATGGCCATTGCTGCTGATATGGTGTTAAATGAAAAGTAATTTACAAAACAACAAGAACATCAATAAGTATCTAGCTACTGTGTTAATGTTTGCAGTGAGGAGCAGCTTGTAACTCCACTAAATAATGTAAAAGCGCAAAACGTCAGCAAAATAGTCTTGTTTGTATGTGCTGCAAATTTTGTTTGTGCTGCTTTTTATATATTAAAATAATAATTATAGGGTAATCTAGGTCACGCTCCAAATTTACCCAAAATAGTCTCATTCAAATGTGCTCTGTTTGTGCTGCTAAAAGTTTTGTTTGTGCTTTTTCGGTTTATTAAATATTAAACATTGAATTATTGATCTGACGTCATCTACTCCCCCCCCCCCCACATGCTCCAAATTCATCAAAAACAGTCTAGTTCAAATGTGCTCGGTTTGTGCTGCTAAAAGTTTTATTTGTGCTGTATCGGTTTATTAAATATTAAAAATTTCATCATAGGCGATGACGTTACCAGCATCCCCCCCCCCCCCCATCTACTACAGATTCAACAAAAACGTTTTCGTTCAAATGTGCGACCGTGCCGGTTTTAATATGGAACATTATAGGTTTGTTATAAATGCTGATTATCCAATACTAATTGAGTAAAATAGATCGTTTAGCTGGTCACAAATTTATGATTCATGAGCAGTGACTATTTTATTTCAGGTTTGACATTAGTTCAATCTCTTACCAACATATTTCATCATTCCCCCCCCAGACCAGAGCCAATTAATGCCTGCCTTGTGCTTTGAATTTGTTTTTTTGTTATTACAGAATTCATATTTTCTCGTTTTATTTGTTTTATCTTATTAGTTCTGTGTATAGAATGAGTAAGATGTGGCTAATTAATTTATAACTGTATTTTTTATTACTGTAGCTTTATTACATTCTCCCGCGATTTGCGAATCTCAAAGTATCGCGGTACGTGAATGGACGCTCTGTTCGTTCTGTTTTACGCGCTGAATAAACAAAATGGACATTCGTCGTTTTTTTTAATAAATCCACTACTAAAAGTGTCAAATCTATCTATCAGAGAAGACAGTGGACATCTACGCATCTCGGAAAAAGAGGCGGCTTCTTCTGCATTAGGTAAGATATTGTAATGTCTGAAGTAGTTCTATGACAGGTCAAGGGAGACTCTGTTTATGAACTTTAATCGGAACGAAGAACAACACACTGTAACAAGCGCACCCGTCTAACACACTTTTTGCCGCACTTCTGAACTACCAGTGTTAACCCTATCACTGCCGATACAAAACAAAACGGCAACTACAAAGAGTCTGTTCTATTCGCTATTCTTTGTATAAAGCAGTGGTTCTCAAATAGTGGGGCGCACGTTACCCTGGGGTACATGCTTTTTTTTTGCCAGGGAGTAGGTTTTCTTGCACTGAACGAGCAGAAGTTCAGATAATCATCCCCTCATCCTTTGACTTACGATCACGCCGGTGTTCATGTGTCACGTGATCAACCACTAAATTCACATGTGTTTTCACGCAATATCTGGCACTGAGCCAAAAAAAAAAGACGGCCTCTGAGCTTTTATCACAGCATTTAGCAGCATTTATCACAACAACTCAGTGTTTTCAACCAAATAAGATTTCTTTTCGGTTTCAACAAGTTGAGCCAACAAGTTGGTGACTATTTTGAATTATCTATTATACAGCGCTTTTTGTGACTGCGGTATGTCAGGTGATAAGCATGACGCGTTACCATGGAAACAATAAGGCGAAAGTTTTTGCCGCGAAATGTTTACCTCTTCCTAGGGGGGCGTGACAGAAAATAATTGAGAAGCACTGGTATAAAGTCATTGTTCATTGTAAATGTATTTTATGTGTAAAATTAATGATATATAAATATGATAAAAAAAAAACTGAGCTCGTGGTCTGGTGCCCCCCCAAGCACAAAAGTGAAACTCCGCCTATGTATTTCATGTCAGTAAAGATGTTTTAATAGAATGGCAACTCAACTGTCAAGACTATTAAACAATTATCTGTTCAAGATGCTCTTGTGAAAATCAGTGTAGAGTTCCTTGAGAAAAGATTGATACAAATCAAACTACAGAAGTAGTTACTAAATCAAATCTCTGGCCAATGCAAGTACAAAGTTTTAACACTGTCAATTACAACATTATTTGTTAACTTCAAGAATAGTACAACATACAAGAAAGCTAAGATTTTCAATGTTTACTAAACAGAAAACGCATTGCTAATATTATACTGCTTTCCGTACCCACTAATTTATGAAGGATCATGTGACACTGAAGACTGGACTAATGATGCTGAAAATTCAGCTTTAGTCACCGGAACAAATTACACTTTACTATATATTCACATAGAAAACAGCTGTTTTACATTGATATAATATTACACTGTTCTACTGTATTTATGATCTAATAAATTCAGGTTTAATCACAGGAATAAATGACACTTTACTATATATTTAGAGAACAGATTTCACAACATTTGGGTCTGGTGACGTCATCGTCTATAATGAAATGCTTAATATTTAATAAAACGAAACGGCACAGAGCACAATTGAACGTGACCGTTTTTGTTGAATTCGGAGCATATGGCGGTCTGAGTGACCTTAGAATGACTTCCTAATAAAATGTTTAATATTTAATAAACCGAAACAGCACAAACTAAACTTTTACCAGAACAAACCCAGCACATTTGAACGAGACTATTTTGGGTGTGTTATGTCACATTTGTTTTTGGGGCTAGATTGCAACATGCAACAACAAAACCAGCAACATGTTGTTGGAAAAGGGGATTATTTTTGTTTAATGTCAAGGTAAGTATGAATGCAGACTATAGTGCCACTCATCTTTATTTACCTCCAGTAAGGGACTCAGTCAGTACTTTGTTTTAAACATTATAACTAAATTTATTTTATTATCTGCATGAGCTTATTTAGAGCCCTTGTTAAAAAAATGTTTTGAATAAGCCTGCGCATACATTATTGCTTGCAGAAGAGTTCTTCTGCTTCATCAGAGACCTGAGACTTTATTTACAGGTTCTCTTGTCATTGTGGATGGATCTCTGATCTGTTCTGCTGACTCAACTCTTCCCAATTCACTTGTTTTCATTAATTGCCTAATTTATAATGTTGATATCCCATGTGGTCTTTAGACTGGATGCCAAACAGTCTTAGAGTTTGTTTTTCAAAAATGCACATTTTGTATTTCAGACTATTGTCCTTATGAACATATACCGTAACCCTCAAAACTCTGCCCAGTCTGCTGATGGTGTACACTGTAAGTTGCCCCCCCCCCCCCTCACTTGGTTGCAGGAGTCTGCAGCATTAAACATTTCTTTATGACTGGCACGTGTCAAAAGCATCCATAACAATAATCAATTATTTAATCCTTTTTCAGAAGCTATTCTTGGAAAAAACACTTTTTTGCTTACTGTGCCTGACATGGATTTGCTTTCTCTCTGAATTTTCTGTTCAAAATGTTAATGAAAATAATAAATATACGGTATGTCATAATAATGTTTATCATCAGACTTGATATTGAATTTACTATGTAGTTTATTGGTTTGTGTTTTAACACTATCCAATTGTTTTCTGTTTGTCCACTTGATGTAGAATTTGTTTTCTTTCTTATTTGCGTGTTATGGGGGCTTATTTACGTGTTACATATCAAAATATCTTGCTCTCTGATACACTATCTTTGTTCTAATTGTATTTTATAAATTGTTGCTAGGTGCTGTTAGTGATGTGGAAATGCAGGAGCATTACGATGAGTTTTTTGAGGTGAGTTCTTATCATGGAAGCTTTTTGACTTCATTAGACCTGTGAACCTGATTTAAAAATGAATGTTCCAAGGGTCAAAATCACACATATGAGGAAACCACACATTAACTGTTAATGTGCACATCTACTTAATCCGATGTCCCGAAAAGACAAATATTTACATTTAGATGAAGCCATTAAAAGCCATGCTGGTAGGTGATGGAGAAATCCTGGCAACCCAAGGTTTTTAGTTGAGGTCTGAGTGGTACATTTATAGTAGCTGTTCCTTTATTTATTTATTTATTTATTTATATATATATATATAAAAGTGTGGTATATTTGTGGTATTAACATTCTTGTGTTTTTCTGAATTATTCTGTGGAACAAAAAAGAAGAATGGAAGATATTTTTCCAAAATATCTGCTTTTGTGCTACAAAGAAGACAGTTAGTCATACAGGTTTAAACAACATGTAAATGTAATGAGAGTAAATGTTGGCATAATTTGTTTTTGGGACGAATTTTCCTTTTGAAGTAGTTACTCATACATTTTGTTAAGCTGATTGTTTATTATTTCAACAGGAAGTCTTTACAGAAATGGAGGAGAAGTATGGAGAGGTCGAGGAGATGAATGTGTGTGATAACCTTGGTGATCATTTGGTTGGAAATGTTTATGTGAAGGTAAATTTGAAAGTGTATTCATTAATGTTTTGTGGCCTTTGCTTGATTAAAAGCTTAGAATATAATTTAATCTATTTTAACGCGAAAAAGTGTCTGGTAGAGCTGCATTAGAGAAGACTGTGTTGTTTCTGTCAAAGTAATGCTGTTTTTTCCATCCCGTTTTTAAAACTCCTTCGTTTGACTTTACAAAGACTGACAAACTTAGTGGCTTATTTATTTTAAAGATTGTTCCTGAACATTATAATTCCAACATGTGTGTTGCACTTTTCTTTTTAACAGAGAACAGCTTCCAGAATCTAAGAGAGTACAATGTAGGCTACACAATAAAGCTTCTCCTGAAACCGAGCGGTTCCCACTTGCTATGATGTAAACAAAGGGCACAGCTATCCAAGCCAACATTAGTGTTGAGTGTTTACTCTCGCTTTTGCAAGACTGTTCAAAGACATGGTTTTGGGGTCGATTACTGTTTGTATTACTATAGTTTTCTGACAAGTATCAAGATTAAATGGTGTATAATTCCGTATCTAAATTACATGGGTGTACTGGGGGGTTGGCGTTTTCCCATACAATGAATAAAAATACCCCATGTGTCCCCTACACGTTTTCCGGGTGTAATCGGTCTTTATTCGATCCTCTCTGGATGGGAATTGAACCAACATCTCCGGGCATGGTAGGGGGAAGCTAAAAACCAGATCCTCTAGATATAGTGCTTCATTGAGTACCATTTTCCTTGTGTAAACCTCACTCAGGTCAGGAGATTTCAATTAAAAGAAAAAAGATAGTCTATGCATGACCTATCATTTCATTCTTATCCAAAACTAGGCAATCTGAACATTATGGAATGCAAACACACTTTTATAATGCATGTTTCATTCATACTTTATGCCAGAGGGAGCTCTCTCACAGAAAGTCTAAAGCGTATTTGTAAAAGTTATAACTTACTAGGAAATCCATACAAATGTATTCAGCTATTTGCTGTAGAAGCAGCAGCTGATTAAAAAGCAGAAACGTTTTTGATGAAATGTGAAGGCAATAAACATGATTGTTATTCAATATATGGTTTGTGTGTTTTTCAGTAAAAGAACATGTAGTTTGTGATCAAAGCTTAATTTTCAGCGTCATTACACCACTCTTCAGTGTCACACGATCCTTCAGAAATCATTCTTATAAGCCTTTTTTTGTGCTCAAGAAACAAATTTGATTATTATTTTTGAAACAGTTGTGGAAACCATGATGCATTTTATTTTTTCAGTATTCTTTAAATAGACATTTCCGTGAACATCATTTGCATTTTTACATTTAATGAAGAGTTTGTTTAAATAGAATCTTGACACTGGCACTTTTGATCAAGTTAATGTATTAAAGTATGCAAGTTAAAGGATCAATTTCTCTTTTTTAATCTTAACACAATAAGAAATGTTTCTTGAGCAGCAAATCATCATATGTGTAATTTCATGAAGGGTCATGTGACACTGAAGACTGGCGTAATGATGCTGAAAATTCAGCTTTGAATACATTTTTAAAATATATTCACACTGAAAACAGCTATTTTAAATTGTAATACCATTTCACAATTTTACTGAATTTAATTAAATTGTTTTACATCTATTCATTTAGCAGATACTTTTATCAAAAGCGATTTGAGGAATACAGAAAGCAATTCATACTGAAGATGCAAAAGCACACACGAGTGCTCACAATAAAAAGTTTCAAACATTGCTTGAAGTGTTATAAACCTGGAGAATAGAGGGACTAAAGGGAACGTGAAAGCAAGGAAGGATTTTTTTTTTTTTGGAGAGATTAGTTTTCAGATGTATTTTGAATATTGACAAGGATTCTGCATTGATCGATTGTTGATTTCTGGAGTGGAAGTATGAGGGCACTGAGCCTGTGTTAGCTCTGTAAGCAAGTGTCAATGCTTTGAATTTGATGCGAGCTGCAAGTGGGAGCCAGTGCAGAGAGATAAAGAGAGGTGTGATGTGGGCCCTTTTGGGTTGGTTGAAAACCAAACGAGCTGTAGTGTTCTGTATCAGTTTCAGGAGTTTTATTGAACTTGAAGGAGGTCTAGAAGAGCATTGCCATAATCAAGCCTGGAAATTACCATGCCATGGTGAGCAGAAGAGGCTTCTATGAAAAACATTGAACAATTGTAATGTTTCCAAACTTTTGTTATTTCCAAACTTGGGATAATTTTTTTATGTTATGTATTAGGGATGTGTTTTTTGACTAATTTGTTAGTCGTTTAAACAACTTTTGTAACTGACTAGTCTAAAAGTAATGCTGCTAGAAATAAGGTCAATTTTCCACAGCATGCTTTTCCTTCTGGAGTCTCAAAACTGCAGCTTCATGTAGCGAGAGGCGTGTGTCTGTTTCCATGGTGAAATCCATGACAATGAGTTCAATAAACAGGTAAAAAATAAAAAAAGTATATATATTTCTTTCAACTGAACGTGATCACAGTGACAGACAGTTGTAGTAAATGATGCGATGATGTGGCTGTTTCGGCTCGTCTCTCCAAACATTTACGTGTCTGTGATTAATATGGTTATGCTCGGATCTAGTGGAATCATTATATGTCAGTTTGACACAATGTCAAACTGACAGTTTTATAAACTAACAGTTTATAAAACACTTTTCTTTCTCCTAAAAATACTCCTCTTTAAAATACTCCCACATCTCGCTAGTCTTTCAGTGGTCATTATTAAACCCGCCGTGACTGATATAAACAAAACGCATGGGAGATCTGCGGTAAAGATTTAGTTTCTGCTCGGATGACAGACGTATCTCATTTATTTAGTTTTGCTCATTTATTCAAAATATTCACACACTAGTGAACTATCAATTATCTGATATTCCAATTCTCAAATATGTGGAAGTGATTGCGTTTTGTCGCTTAAAAGCTTTTATAATGATCATGTCAGCTGATGCGCAACAGGCGCCGCAGTTCAGAGAATCTGATCCGTCGGATTTACAACACGTAAATTCAGTCCCTTCTCTCGAAATACATGACAGTAAGTGTCCAGCGAAGTAGAAGTTTATAGTTACCTATGCAATGTGTATCTGATATGAATAAAACACCTTGTCAGTTTATTATTGAACAGATTGATTTTCAAACTATAAATGTATTTTTTTGCCAGTACTTATGCGCATTTAAATGTCTGAAACCTAAAATAAAGGTATGTGGTTGAAAACTGAATAGCTGTGATATGACAAACCCTGAGTGCGTCCGTCGCGACCGCAGCGAGAGCCAACGCACAAAAACACATTTGAATTTAGCAATTGATCACAAGACGCATGGAACGTTCTAATCCCGTGTGATCATACGTGTAAGAGGGTTATATGTAAGATTAAAACATCATTTGAACAATAAAATCTTGTGGGTTTTTTTTCTCTCGTGTAGTCGCACCCTGTTCCGTGTAGTCAACTAGTCGTCTACACTCGCACATCCCTATTATGTATATAATCCTTAAAAAAAAATATATATATATATATAAATAATACTATCCTTGTGTAGTACAACATCATAAAATGTTACCGGTATATATAATGGCGGTTATTGTTCAGCAATAGTTCAGTTTTTTTCTCACCGACTGTGAGAGAGAAATAAAAAGTCTGTCAATTAGACAAATGTCAGATAAATACCACTCTGAAATGTCCTGTGGAATCCGTGCTTGCAAAGTCCGTTCATAAAATTTGAAATTAATGGCATTCTTAATATTTACTTCTGAGTATCAGAGCTCGCAGTTATGGTAACAATTGCTCAACAATTACGCATGAAAGCATATTGTAGTACACACCAAAAACTAAATCAAGATTTCATAAAAGGGCATAATAGAATCCCTTTAACCTTATATTTTGTTTTATTCTCTGAACAGTTTCGACGGGAAGAGGATGCTGAAAAGGCTGTATTGGACTTGAATAATCGCTGGTTTAATTGCCAGCCAATACATGCAGAGCTTTCTCCAGTTACAGACTTCAGAGAAGCCTGCTGCAGACAATACGAAATGGGGTCAGTGTCTTCCAAAACATTTTATAATATGGTATTTTTAAGGTACATATTAATGATTGAATCTTTTTAAGACATTTTTCTGGGAGCGTCTTTAATGATCTTTATTAATTATCAAAGCATTTAAAGTAAAATGCGACTGTAACGGCTACATTTTAACAAAGACATCAGTTTATCCACCTTAATGCCTATGATGGTTATGGTCCTGTTGTTATTCTCACACATAATGTGCCTGAGTGGTTACCTTAGTGATGTAACACTAATATTTGTTTTGTGCTGTACCGTGTCTTGCCACAGGGAGTGCACTAGAGGCGGTTTCTGTAATTTCATGCACTTGAAACCAATTTCTCGAGAACTGAGGAGAGACCTTTATGGACGTCGTAGGAAAAGGTACTGAACCCTCTTTATAAAAGGCCAGACCAGTTGGCATTTTTAGTGTAACAGATTTTCTTTTATTTCCATTAGACCTCGTTCTCAGTCAAAGTCTCGTGAAAGACGTTCTCGTTCACGGGGTCGTAGCCGTGGAGGTCGTGAACGTGAGAGGAGGAGATCAAGAGATCGGGAACGTTCTGGAAGATTTTAGACCATGTCACCGTTTTGATGTCTATGTTTTATTGCTCGATGTCATCAATCAATGACCAGCACTTGTTTGAAACCATAGATGTCATCTTATGTTCTTGAAGCCCTTTTGTTTGTGTCTGTCTTTAAAAAAGAAAAAGAAAAAAAAGTGTACAATTAAAAATTCTCAATAAAAAGTACATTTTTATAAATAGTCTGTTACAAGTTTACTGTTTATGCTTGTGGTTATTAATCCGTCATGATATGGTTAGTCACCATTATTCAGTTCTACAGGCCTGAGAGATTGAAAAGTATTGTCTCCTAACTGATACCACTGGATTTTATGGACTGATCCATAAAATGCAGGGGTATCAGTTGGGAAACAATAGCACTATACCAAGACCAGGAATTATTTTGCCTTTGTATAACCAAGGGACACTTTCAATCTGTCAGCAGTACAGCTTAAGATAGGACTTAATCATATTGGGGAAAAGTTATTATTGTATTATCTCAAAAATCATAAAACTTGCTGCAATGATTCATGGTGAAAGTTGCTAGTGTAAGATTTGAGCAACAACAACAAAAATGAGCGAGTTTTGTCAGTTTATTCTCTCATGAGTGAAATTCGATATCTTACATTTCAGATGTTTCAAAAACAATATCCATATGCGTAATATGAGTTTCAAATATGAAGCCAAATGTTTCACACAAGTTGTTTGTATAAAATATTGGACAGGTCCCAGCTTCTGATAGGAGAGCAGACAGACGCCCTCCTTCCAGCCAATTAGATTGAGCGCCAACACATGGCCAATTCCCAAATAAGTGATCAACCCCGTTTCATAATGACGTGCCTCAGGTATTTCTGTAAGTACAGCTGTAAAAGTAGACGGTCGGCGCGCCTATCAGCAAGGTAAATGTGAATTTTAATCGTTAAATAGCTGTGTGCAATATTCCCTCGGAGGTATATTTGTTACAAAAAAGACAAACACATATACATTAATACATTTTTTACATTAATATATTTTTTTAAATATGCTTTAATGTATATTCATATAATGTATTAGTATGTAATTGATCAAAATGCGAAGATGCGAAAAGTTCATTATAATAAGTTATAAGCCAGTTCCATCAAAACGAGTGTTTCACGAATTCACCAAAACAGTCTGATAAATGACAGAAACAGTCACAATAACTATAAGTCGAAATACAGAATTTACTTCCTTTTTTGTTTTTGTTTTACAATTACTTTACAGATACATGAATGGTTGCCACGTGCTCGCACAGATTTGTATTTAAAGGATATTTTTTCTGTAAGTACTATAAGTGTGTTTTGTGGAAAGAGAGTATATGAAGGAAACTCTGCCTGGATGTAAAGGTTTTAGCCTAAAAGGAATATTTAGGTCTATTTTCTAGGGCACATGGACTTGCTTTAAACTTCCCCATTCTTTGTGTAGACTTGTCATTCGTGCGTCCTAGCTTGGGTTGCCAGGTTTGTTAGGCAAAAAGTCCAGTGACTTTTAAAATGGATGTGAGAATCGTTATTATGCATTCGGATTTGATACTATTAGGCCTTTTTAATGTAAGTAGCACAGAACATTTGAAAATTAAAAACAAATCAGTTTAATTTTTGAAAAAGAGCCTCTCAATGTCATATATGTCTGTTTTAATATATATATATATATATATATATATATATATATATATATATATATATATATATATATGTATATATATGTATATACTTAATAACAAAAAACAATACATTGCTATTAGTCTTTGAATGCATAAAGCTTGCATACAGGGCAGGCATGGATTATATTATATACAGAACGCTGCTGTTTTTTACTGTATGTGTAGGTCTATTTCTGGTAGCCTGCTCGCTGACATGCTATGTAAATATTGTAAACACAATCATATTGATTTTTGTTTGAGTAAATAAATAATAATAATATTTAAATGTAATATATATATATTTTTTTTTTTTGAAAATCTTAATTCTACTGCATTACTGAATGAGACTACAGTAGCAAGGTTGCCAAATATAAATTTTTGACTGCATATATAGATTTCAATTAAGTGATTTTTTTGTGTGTATATAATAATTATACATTTTATTTAAGGGTGCCTTACAAGACACTCAAGGACACCTTGTAAGCAGATAAAACAGTAATTTACAAGCGATAAATGAGCAAAAAATTAATTAATTAATAAAAAATATACAATCAGAATTTACATACACACACACACACACATATATATATATATATATATATATGTGTGTGTGTGTGTGTGTGTGTAAATTCTGATGAGCCAAAATAATAATAATAATAATCAGTTACATTTATATAGCGCTTTTTACCAAGCTCAAAGCGCTTGGGAGGGGGGGGGGGGGGAATCTCCTCAACTGCCAGTGTGCAGCATCCACCTGGATGATGCGACAGCAACCTGTGCCAGAACGCTCACCACACACCAGCTAAGGAGAGGAGACAGAGCAATGAAGCCAATTAATGTAGGGGGGTGATTAGGGGGCCATGATGGACCAAGGCCAACGGGCAGATTTGGCCAGGGATGCTGGGGTTACACCCTACTCTTGCGAAGGACATCCTTGGGATTTTTAATGACCACAGAGAGTCAGGACTTCGGTTTAACGTCTCATCCGAAGGACGGTGCTTGTTGCAGTACAGTGTCCCCATCACTATACTGGGGCGTTAGGACCCACACAGACCGCTGGGTGAGCACCCCCTACTGGCCTCCTAACACCACTTCCAGCAGCAACCTAGTCATTCCCAGGAGGTCTCCCATCCAGGTACAAACCAGGCTCAACCCTGCTTAGCTTCAGTGGGCAACCAGTCTTAGGCTACAGGGCGATATGGCTGCTGGCAATAAAATATTAAAATATTATGACCATTCACAGGTGAAGTGAATATGATCAATGACCATCTCATAACAAGGGCAAATATTAAGTACTGGGTAGATTAGATGGCAAGCAAACAATCAGTTCTTGTAATCAATATCTTGGATGCAGGAGAAATGGGCAAGAATGAAGATCTGAGCAACTTTCACAAGGACCATTGTTATGCAAGGAAACTGGGTCTGAGTATTTCTATTGTGGGCTGCTCCTGGTCAGCAATGGTGAGCATTTACCAACTGTGGCCAGAAGAGGGACAAACCGTTGACAGGGTATTGGGCACCCAAGTGATATTGTGCCACAACTAGCGTTGTGCGAGTACACAGGACAGCTTCGTAGGTTTTTTATATTTTTGTTTAACTGTTTAGTAAACTCCCTGTCTTGGGTATCACCATGGAAACTGATCTATATCTAAAGCGCACTGCGTGATAGTGACCTTATTCATTATGGGATTTGAACTTGATTCATAGATTCAATATTTTAAATATATCATTAATGTTTTTAAATGTATTTCTGACTGTCTTCTGAGATTTTCTTACTTTTAGACTAGTCAGTTACAAAACATCTGTTTAAATGACCAACAAATTAGTCAAAGCGCACATCCATAGTCACAACAAGCTCAAGATATAATTAAATGGGTGATAATGTAGGAACTGTTTAAAAAATTTATTTTTAATTTTTATTTTGAACATTTAATTAAATTAAATGTATGTATCTTGCGTGTAATCACATTTATTATAATCATATTCATTCCCCAAGTGAAGACTGCAACATTGCTTAATCTACAAAATCTAAAATCGATTGTGAACAAATTATCCTGGGTTAAATGTTAAATCTTGTTACAGGGAACTAAAAAGAAATCATGCCTTCGGTCCCCTCTAACAAGGACAATGACACCCCTGCCTGCCCTTTTGCTGGCAAGACGACTACTGACAGGAATGCCGTACAGAACAAGTTAGTTTCGGATGATGTAGACAAACTGAATAGAGACACTGGGGCCGCTGACCCAAAATGGATTCGTCCTGACCTGCCGAGCAGATGTACCTGGAAACCGGGAATGTCTCATGAAAATTCCCCTCACACATACTTTCCCAGGTGATGATCACTTACTTTGGGATTCTAACCTAAAATAACAAGATTTCTACTTTAAATCAACTGACAGGGAAATGACACATACTAAGAAAGCTGAGCCTACCAAACAAAACATTTCTGATTACTTCTCAGTAATATATTAGGAAACTTATCAGCAAGATGTGTCCACTGAAAATGGACTTTATCAATAATCAATAAGCAATATATTTGCTATAGAACAAGTGAGTGAGTGTTTATTGGTTCTTCGAGTGACCATGAGAGTTTTTTTTCTTCCTCTTCCTTTCACCTTTGGAGGACAAAAGCTGAGAGCATTCTGCCCAACATCCTGGACAGGATTGGAGACACACCGCTGGTCCGCATAAACAAGATATCTAAGAATTTCGGATTAAAGTGTGAACTTTGTGAGTGATTAATTCATATCTTTACTTTTGAAGTTGTAAATCAATTAAATTCAAAGTCAATAGAATTTAATCACAGAAGGTATACTACAAATGAGAAACTTCAACAGGAACTTCAACTTGGAATCCTTGAAAGACAAGAGAGTATAGACATACACTTGAGTCCATTGAAGTAGTTTTCTCTGCTATGCAGCTTTAATGTTACATAAAACAGTCATTGTGTTTGTGTCTGCAGTGGCCAAGTGTGAGTTCTTTAATGCTGGTGGTAGTGTGAAGGACCGAATCAGTCTGCGTATGGTGGAGGATGCAGAAAAAGAAGGCATCCTCAAACCTGGAGACACCATTATAGAGCCCACATCTGGAAATACAGGTAATAATACAGGGCATTTCATTCTTTACAGACTGATGTTCTGTGTTGTCAAACATGTCTTTTGAGAAACTTCATCTTATCTTACCTTTTTTTCTACATTCTTGTTGAACTGATCATTGTTACAGTACTGTATGTTATTTTCAAAATCAATACTTGTTCAATACTTGTTCACATACTGCATATGGTCAAACTCTAGTTAATAAATATGCTTTAAATATGCTACATTTATTTTGCTTCAGTCATGATGTACAATATGGGATGTTACTTTTTTAAATAAAAAAATTAGTCTTGTTTTTTAGATTCATTTCTCAATGCAGAAGAGAACATGTCAAGTGGGTAAGAAAAGGTGTGAAGTTCTTAAACAAAAATGTGCATTCTATGCAGGTATTGGTCTTGCACTGGCTGCAGCAGTGAAAGGTTATCGCTGCATCATTGTTATGCCTGAGAAAATGAGCATGGAAAAGGTGACATTTATTCCAATTCTTAGACCACCAAGAATGTTAAATTTGATTAACTTAAACAAGAGTCTCATCATAGGTTGACGTATTAAGAGCTTTGGGGGCAGAGATAGTCCGAACACCCACCAGTGCACGGTTTGACTCCCCAGAGTCCCATGTGGGTGTGGCTTGGCGCTTGAAGAATGAGATTCCTAACTCACACATCCTGGATCAGTACCGCAATCCCAGCAACCCCCTGGCTCATTATGATACCACTGCTGAGGAGATTCTGGGGCAGTGTGATGGTAATAATTATGTTACATTTCAAATAAAGTGTAAACAACATTTGTCCATCTTTGCAACATAAATGAAGATACGTTTAATGAAATCGGATAGCTTTCTGTCACTACATTGAATGTCCATTTACTGAAAACTCTTGAGGGTTCAAATTGTTCATAAAGCGATCGTATGAAATCAGTATGAATCAAACAATTTAATGCAAGTCTTCTTAATAGACACTATCGCTTGATTAACAGGTTTAATTTAGGCTTTTATTCATATACATAGAGCACTCAAATTTGATAAACAGAAGTGTACTTGCTTGACACTTGTGTTCAGAAGACTTGGATTAAACTGCTCAATTCATATGAATTTGTTTTACAATCTCTTTTATGAATGCTTTGAACCGAATATCACTCAGATTTCATTAAAAGTATTTAGGGCCTGAGCACCAGTGGTGCGGGGACCCTCTTGGAATTGTTCTGTTTATTATTTAATTGTGTGTTTCTACGATGAATGAAAGCCTTATGGAAATGTGTTTGGAACAATATGAGAGTGCGTTACTGAGGTGAACTATTCCTTTAACTTTCTACCCTCTTTACCTGTGTCAACAGGAAAAGTAGACATGCTGGTGGCAGGAGCTGGCACAGGTGGCACCATTACTGGCGTTGCTCGCAAATTGAAGGAGAAATGCCCAAATGTTAAGGTAGACACTGATTGTCCCTGAGACCTGATGCACAGAAAATGTTGTAATGTTAAAAAAAAAATCAGAGTACTAGTTTCTTTTGAAATGTCAAGCCAGAAAGAGAATAACTGGAAGAGTAAACCACATCATGGGAATACCATTGAGTCTGCATAAGAAATCATCTGTAAAACGCACTATGGCAAAAAGTAACAATTAACACTGAATGTGTGTAACACTTGTGTGAAGTCAGTCTGTGTTTTCCAAGATTGTTGCAGTGGACCCAGAGGGCTCCATCCTTGCTGAGCCTGATAAACTGAACCGGACCGATATAACCCAATATGAGGTGGAGGGAATTGGATATGACTTTATACCCACCGTCCTGGACAGATCTGTGAGTGACTCAACATAAGTGTTAGTGTTAACTCTTTAACTAGAATTCTGGCAGATCTTGGCCATCAATAATTTTTATGCAGCCCTCTAATTTATTTTAGTTAAATCTCTGCACCGCATACATTCAGTGTACAAAACCTAATGTGAGATCAACAGTGAGCAGTGATGCATATTTGGTCTGTAGGGAGACATTGTTTAATTCAGGGGTCTCCAAACTTTTCAGTCCGAGGGCCGCATTAACTGTCAAACAGCAGTTCGGGGGCCGACTACACACTCGAGGTCCAAATAAAAAAGAATCGAAACATGGATGTTGTTTTTAATTATTTATTTAATATTATTTTATTCAGTTATTACTTAATAACACATTGATACACTACACATGATCACCTGTATTAGTGGGAATGGTGAAATTGTTTCCTGGATGCCAAAATAGCAAACATTTCTGGCTTTAGATTTGATTTCCCTAACATCAACAGTGACCTGAGATTATCATCGGACAAGTTTGTTCTTAAATTGTTCTTCACGTATTTTATTCTTGAAAATGTTTGGTCACACATGTATGTTGTTCAAAAGATTGAAATGTACATTGATGCAAAAGTTTTGACATTAGGAGTGTCTTCCTTAGGCAAAAACGGATGGGAAAAAAACACCAGTCCTGCGGGCTATATCACACATTTTATGTTTATACATAACATTTTTATACATTTTACCGGATGAGACGGCTTCTCGGGCTGCAGTTTGGGGACCCCTGGTTTAATTACACTGATTTCCTAAACATCCAAACGTGAACCAGCTCTGTAATTGGTGCACATATTCAATCAAGTCTTATCGGATAGGTTTAGATATAACTTGGACAGAGATGAGGCACTGTAGTTGTTAGTGGAACATAAAGAAAAAATGAAACCAATGATGAAAGCTCAAACTTCAAAGCTTTCATCACTTGCTGGTAAAACTTTAAAATAAGGTTCCATTTTTTAACATGAATTATTATGAACTAACAATAAAATATACTTAGTAATCTTAATTGATTTTAACATTCACTAATATGTCTGTCACATCCACATATTTGTTTCCATAGTCCACTCATTTATTCCATTTATTGCTATTTTGTCCTTCTACCAGTAGACAGCAGTAGAACTATAGGTTTATTTACAGCGTACAAATCATGCCAGACTACATTAAAACCCTTCTGTGTGTTTATTTCAGTTGGTTGACAAATGGTACAAATCCAAAGATGAGGAATCATTTGCCATGGCCCGAATGCTTATAAGAGATGAAGGACTGTTATGTGGTAAGGACTTTATCTTTTATTAAATTGCGCTTTTGTTTTATTAAATGTTTTATTACATTTAATGTTTTATTACATTTACAGTTATGCATTTAGCAGACATTTTTATTTTTTGGGGAATATGTGGGAGTGGGAATATGCTGCATTGTTTCTCAGTTAAAATACTCTGTCTCTGTTGTCAGGTGGTAGCTCAGGCACTGCCATGGCGGCAGCAGTAAAGTTTGCCAAGGAGCTTAAGGAGGGTCAGCGCTGTGTCGTGATTCTGCCAGACTCAATTCGAAACTACATGTAAGGAGAAGTCGGAGAAATTCACAAGATTTGGCTGCAAGCTTATTTAGTTTTTCCAGGGAAACACAAACTAATAGATTTGACCTTATATGTACTTTAAGTAATGTTTTTCAAGCATCTAACCAAATGCATAAATTTATACAGTATATTCTCACTTTTCATATGATCATTTTGATCATACTCTAAAGGTCCAAGTTCTTGAGTGATAAGTGGATGTTCCAGAAGGGCTTTCTGAGGGTGGAGGACTTCATGGTGAATAAACCCTGGTGAGGATAGTATTGTTTGATTTAGGCAGCATTTAACTTGGTCTTTTAAAAGACTTTGAACATTTTCATCATCATTGAAACATAAAAAAAAATACAAATTGACCTTTTTTGACAACATGTCATAATAACAGAAAACGATCAGAACATCACACTACATTTTATGCAAAGTCTAAGTATGTAGAACCTGGGCATTTACCATCATTTATTTTGGGTCCTGTGTTCATTCTTCATTTTTCTTCATCCATTATTCAATTTCTTCCAGGTGGTGGAATTTGAAATTGCAAAGCCTAAACCTTTCTGCTCCACTTACTGTGCTGCCCACAGTCACTTGCCAAAAAACCATTAAAATCTTGAAAGAAAAAGGCTTTGACCAGGCACCTGTCGTAGATGAAGCAGGGTGAGTGAAAATATGAAAAGGACATTTTCATATTAAATTCATATTAAGATGGTGACAACCTCACTGTAATTTTCATAAGATCCTGATGTATTAAAACATTTGTCAATGTAAGCAAACCACTTTTAAGTGAGGGCTTGAATATAGTTTCTAATCTATGTTTTGGCTTCCTCTCTGCAGGTTGATTCTGGGTATGGTGACCCTGGGAAACATGCTTGCTTCTGTGCTTGCAGGAAAGGTCAAGCCCTCTGACCCTGTCAGCAAAGTGCTCTATAAACAGTTCAGGCAGGTGGGTCTAGTGAAGGACTTGTGAAGGATAGTTTTTGCTTATTCAATACATCTGACATTACCATTTTGCCTGTTTTAGATTCGTCTAACTGACAATATGGGAAAGCTGTCTCGGATTTTGGAAACTGACCACTTCGCCCTGGTGGTTCATGAGCAGATTCAGTGTAAGTATTTATTCTCGTGGCCAGACATATTGAGTTAGAATTAATTGACTTGATAATGTCCTCTCATTTTTTACAAAACCGAGAAGAAATTCTGATTTACACTGCCTAAACTGTTCACTTTACATTAGTCTTCATTTCAGGATTTCCAGACAGAATCCAAATGCCGTTATGATTACATTTTACAGTGAAAATGACAGACACTACTTCCATTTCATTACGTCTTTATTACATGCTATTTTCTTGAATAACATCCGCTTTTTAACACCTGCATTACTTTTACATTGTAAAAATCAGATAATGACATTCACAAAACAATCTTTTCTAAAACAAGTTGTTCAAACTGAAAAGGTCTAAATGAAATGATTAGAGACTTTATTAAAAACATCAGCCACTTTTAGTGGCATGTGCTACACAGAGCAGGAACAACCCTAGGTTTGACAGATTTTCTATATTTTGCTTGTAACATTGTTTTTGGTATTTAGAAATAATGTTATATGTTCTGATTTTTCTAAATTATATGTGACTACGCAGACCAAGTCTCTAAACACCAAATAGGTTTTCACTCTGCTGTGTTGGAGCTTATTTTTAATATATGCAGCACAAAAATATATCTTTGGTTAAAGCAATGTCTGAGTTTCATTGGTTAACATTCACAGAATTTGTATTTATCATTACTTTTGTCAGATTAAAGTTTTTTCTGTGCCCATTGTGAGCTTTTCTTTTATTGACCGAAGGATACCAACAATTTTGTCCACGTATGTATATGGTTCTTCCTATTGTGACCTCTTTAAAGGATTTACCTTCAAATACAGTTTTCTTCAGTAAAAATGCTTTTTGTATTTTTGTTTTGACCTAGAATTGGGAATGCAGCCAAATGCACTTTACATTTAAAAAACCTTTTATCTATGAGGTCTTATCATCCTCTTGATCCAATGTAGCCTTAGTACTAAGATGATGAGATTTTTTTTTAATTGCTTCCCTGTTGTTGTCTTTGTCTTTGTCTCAGACCTGACAGATGGATCCTCCACCCAAAAGCAAATGGTGTTTGGAGTGGTGACAGCCATTGATCTCCTCAACTTTGTGACTGCTCGAGAGAAAAGAGAGAGATCTATGTCTGAATCAACAGATGAATACTGAAAGCATCCGTGCACTTCCTGCTTCAAACTAAATGTGATGCACTACAAATAACCATACTTAAAGCTATAGATGACAAGCTATAGATGTCATATATCTAAACTTGGGAAATAGGGTTGGGTGGCACAATTAAATTTTACAATTAAATGTTTTGCTTATCGGTTTTAATAATTAATAATTATTGAATAATAGTTCATTATAAATATATATTTATAAATAAATATAATTTATACACAAATAAATATAATTTATAATAATAGTTAATAATTATGTACTTCTGTAACTATGTAAGTTTACAAATGTATGTAAACAAATTTACAGAGATGTTTAAAGGCATTAGAACATGGTTTAAAATTTAAAAAATTGTCATTGGTTGGTAATTGACAATTTACTGGCCATTAATAGTTTGTACTGGCCATGGTTGTGTATTTTGCATTGTTGTCATTCAATATATTTGTTTAAATTACTATGAAATTGAAATGTGCTTTGTTTTCCTTGCTGACAAAAGTCATTGTCTCACTGTGCCCTTTGACTTGTAATGTTGTACTTCCTAATTAAAGTATTAGCCAAATGTCTTTTTCAGAAAATCCCGTTTTTGTTTGCATATGCTGCTTGCTTGGTGGTAATTTTGGGCACTGCATCTGATTTGTCCTCTGCTTGGCACAAAGCGTTGGATCAAATTGTTTCAGGTTTTGGTGTAGTTAAAACGTAAATTGGCTTTCATTACTCTAGCCTTCTTAGTGTATTTTTAAGCCATATGATTTAATTAACATATGTTTTAATTAGACTTATCAGAATATTTTTGTCTAGTGTCTAGTCTATTGGAGAATATTATCATTATTATGTCATTATTTTCAAAACATATTTTATCTTTTTGAATAGAATCTTTTGCAATAAATCAACAAATAATAGAGATGTCATAAAAAAATCAAGACTCATTTTTTGATACTTGCAAGATACAGATGTTTGCATCTTCTCTCTAGACCTGATATAAAATTCCCCTCAAGTTCTTCTAATGTTCATGGTGCAGTCATCTGAGAAAAGCTTCAAACAAAAGCTGCTGACTGAGCTGAAACCTGGCCAAAGATTAAACCACCCATCCGGTGGCCTAGTCGCCCATCCTCACTCTATTGGCCGGTGCAACCCTCCCATGGCAGAGGTCTGTTTGGCAAGGCTGTTGAGTCTGTGGTGTGGAAAAAAGGGCCTTGCTGCTGGTTTACTGTTAAGCCTCACCAGCGTGCCAGGTGAAAGCCCCCAGGGATTACTCTAATGCTGCCCCACAGACCAGAGGGGAAGTCATTATGTCTAGGATCGGAATTATGGATTCAGAGCTGCATTGGTCGGACAGATAGTAGATTAAGTCAAGTCAAGTCAAGTCACCTTTATTTATATAGCGCTTTTTACAATGTAGATTGTTTCAAAGCAGCTTTACATTGGTCACAGGAAAAACAATATAAACAAAGTTTGTTTGGCTGAACAGCAGGCCCAAAAGAGCAGGCGAATCAATACAATTGATGAATTTTAAGTGATTAATTAAATATTTAGATTTAATTAAGATTAATTAAATATTCCACACCTAAAGCCTTTCCTAAGAGATTTAACTGTACATGTGTGTGTCACTGCATTTACTATATGCAGTACTAAATTACCATGAAAAAAGAGCATTCTGTCATCATATACTCACTCTCATCTCCCAACTTGTATGATTTTCCTCCTGCTGGATAACACAAAAGAAAATATTATGAAAAATGCTTAAGCTGCTTTTGTACAAAAAGGAGTGTGAAAATATTTAATAGAAACCTGAATATTAAGTGTGTATTTACTTTCAAATCAACTCATTTATATAAGTACCAGATCAAATAGTGATGAGCTAGTGACACAAACAGTTTTATACGGCTCTCAAACCTTTCAAACCTTGTGTGCAATATTGGTTCTGAATCCTTATCCCTATAAAGCCTACTGTATCATATTTTCTAAGGCCTCTAAATGATCAGAATTTTCAGAACTTTGATGAAAATCCCATTGTACACAAACTACTACATGCCTTCTCTTGCCTGAGGCCTTTTACCATCATTCTAAAAATGTCCACCTTTAGGTATTTAAAGAGAACCACACGTCTTTTTATAAGGAAATCTTTATTGATTTTTGTAAAGTAAACGTAAGAATAACTTTTATATTGTTAATGATATTTCACGATGAACACTAGACTGAAGCTACTTAGGTTTACTTGATTATCCATACATTTGTTTTGGATATTAAAATGTTTTTACAAATAATATTACTACAGACTTTTGAGGAACGTTTATTTGTATATCGCTCAATCATCATTGTCACAGTAATATCGTGTTTCCTCACTCTTCCTTTTTCCTTCCGTGTGCTTTCCTCCCAGTGGCATTTCCCTCACCTGTCATGTAATCATTTCTCTCGTAAGTCTTGTTACCTGTTCCCATCATTCCTTGTGTATATTAGCCTGCATGTGTTCCTCAGTCTTTGTCTGTCATCGTTAACACATAGACGTGTTGGTGTACTCCTCACTGTACTTTGTGAACTTTATAATCTCCTGTTTTGAACAAGTGTGCTGCCTTTATATTTCTATTCTATTCTGTTTCTTTTGCGTTTTTTTAATTAAGTGCTAAGTTGCATAAAGATAAGTTGCAGCTCATCCTACCTTCATTCTCTCGCACCACACGCCTGACAGGATGACAGACCAGGCAAGTCACTTAAAGACTACTTTAGCTGTGAGATGGATAGCTATTATGCCCAGCGTTTCATCGCGATTGCTTGTAAGGACTCGGACATCATGATCTATGCCCAGGATTTCTGCAATCTGCTGTCACCCCATACGACAACACAACACTGTTGTGTTGAAATCGCTGTTCTGGACCAGGGCGAACTATTACCATCTGATAGACCACCGAGACACCTATCCAGATAGCCGGTCTCATCCTCTCCCTCCACCTCTCCAGCATTATCTGCTCGTCAGTCTGCACCAATACCTGCTTCTCGGCAGTCTGCACCTGCACCCGTTGTTCAACAGTCTGGACCAGCACCCTCCGCTCATCAGCCTGACCAGCTCCTGTTGCACGCCAACCTGCACCTGCACCCTCATTTGCTTGTGAGTCTGCATCAGCGCCCACTCTTCAGCAGTCTGCACCAGCGCCAACTAAGCCATAGCCTGCACCAGTGCAAAATCCAGCCAAACCGGCTCTGAAGCCCATGACTCCTCTGCTCCTTCCTTCGAGAGAACCCGAGCTTTTTGAACTTTGCCCCAAACCCGACCTCTGCGAAATGTGCCCTAAACCTGAGCTCCCCAAGCTACTGCCAGGCCTGCAAATCTTGAGGGCAGGTAGGGCAATGGTAGGGAAAACGTGCTCCTGGCGCCACCATGGAAGGCAGTGCCACCCTGGCTCCCAGTGCTCCCCTAACCTCTCTGGAGACCACCCTGACTCCTTCAAGTTCCTCGGGCTCCATGGTGCCCACCTCCCCAACCTTGTCTACTCTGTCTCGTCTGTTGTTTCTTCTGTCTGGTCCTCCCTCACCTCCCCTCCCCTCCCTTTCGCAAGGTGTTTCCCATACTTGTCAAGTCGTCACCTTTATTTATATCGCAATTTTTACAATACAGATTGTTTCAAAGCAGCTTTACAGTGGTCACAGGAAAACATTATAAACAAAGTTTGTTTTGGCTGAACAGCAGCCTTAAAAGAGCAGGCGAATCAATACAATTGATGAATATTAAGTGTTAAGTTTCCCCAACTGAGCAAGCCATAGGCGACAGGGGATGGGGCTTTGTGGGAGGGGGCGTTTTGTCACAGTCATGTCGTGTCTCTTCACTCTTCTTATTTCCTTCCGTGTGCTTGTTAAAATGTTATACAAATATAATACACCAGACTTTTGAGGAACGTGTATTTGTATATCGCTCAATCATCATTGTCACAGTCATGTCGTGTTTCCTCACTCTTCCTTTTTCCTTCCGTGTGCTTCCGAGGGTCATTTCCTTCACCTGTCGTGTAATCACTTCCCTCGTTAGTCTTGTTACCTGTTCCCATCATTCCTTGTGTATATTAGCCTGCACGTGTTCCAATTGTCTGTCGTCGTTAACGTTTAGACGTGTGTTGGTATACTCTTTGCTGTTCCTCTTGGACTTTATAATCTCCTGTTTTGCATAAGTGTGCCGCTTTTATTTTCTATTTAGTAAATGAAGTGAATTTTCTATTAAGTGTTTCTTTTGCATTTTTGAATAAAGTGAAGTTGCAGCTTGTCCTGCCTCCTCCTCCTTCATCCTCCCACATGCCCGACAATCATGTATTGCTTTACATTCTATGTTTTGCCTCCAACAATAACAACTATAGAGCTTCGTTCACAACTTTGATTGTCATCATATTATTGGGAATAATAGATTGAAAACTTTAATTCTATATGACCCATAAAAGCCTGAAAGATTTTTTTTGCAATATTTTATCTGATGGTCCAATGAACTTCTATTTAATAAACTAATATTATTTTAAATGTCAGGCTTTAACTTTTTTTTAAATAGGTAGACTATGTGACACTGTTAATGTTAATAGTTTCATTCTGCAGAGCATGGGAATTGCAGTCATTCACAACATTCCCTACACTAATACCTGCACTAATGCTAGTCCACATGCAATTCAGGATGTTATTGTCAACAGAGGAAATTTTAGCATCACTTCCCATACAATTTTGCAGACCAACAACTTTTAAAATGAACTTTTCAGTGAATCTTACATTTTGAGAACGAAGTGAGCCTCTGAAGATCTGTGCTTAAAATAGTCAGGTCCCAGAGACATCTGGTGAACCAGGTGGCCATAATACACCATTAGTAATGTTCTACAACCTTTTACACTTTATCTGTATGGTCTGGTTTGTTTTGGCAAGCATTTATTTTCCGGTGATAGTTGGCCACTGTCATTCTCTGGTCAGTGTGCACCCCATCGATTCTGCTGACAGCACTGTTCCCACCATGAGATAATGCCATTCCAGAGTGATCCACTTGTAAGCCCCTCTTTCTGAAGCACAGGTATATAACTAGGGGGCTTTCTCCACTAGGACAGCGCACATCATTTAGGGATCTTTGTCTACTCTACGAGCCTCCATCAGCCTCCTCGTACTCTCTTTCAGTCCACATCTTTTCCTTTGAAAGTTTCCTTAACATCAGGTGCAAATAGTCAGTCAGGCTCAAATCACTGAGATTTGCCAGTCGACATTTAGCTAATCAAATCAATTTGAGACTTTCCAAGCCAGACATTATGGATATTGCCATCCAACACCCTTGGTTCAGACGCACCATGGGCTACCCCACCCGTCTCTTTGATCAGTTCTTTGGAGAAGGCCTGTTCGACTATGACCTTTTCCCCTTTGCTGCCTCAACTATCAGTCCTTACTATCGACACTCACTCTTCCGCAACTTCCTGGACTCCTCCAATTCAGGCATCTCTGAGGTATGAATTGCTTGCAAATTCTGAAGATTTTGCATTTTATAATACCCAATACAGGGTTTGATTATGATTTAATAGTCTTCTCTTCTTTGTTTCTTTTTTTTTTTTTGGCAAAAAACATATACAGCATTAGCTTCACCTCAAAGTGAGTTTTATGGTGAATGTGAAACTTCTTTCCAGAAAACACATTTCAAGAGTTTTCCCTTACAGACAGAAAAGACCACAAACTATGATAGAAGACAAAACTAAAATCAGTCTAAAATTTTGAAATTAAGAAAAATTATGAATACAGAGCTGTAAGAAAAAAATGTCACTAATGTGACTCAGAATTAAATCATGTAATTTAGGAGCCAACTCCTTGACACTGAATGCAGTTTGCTGAATGATCTGAAATGTAAATGTGTTTTGTTACAACTGTTTCATGATTTTTTCTCTCTCTGAAACAATTTTAAATCCTTATGTATTCTTAAATTATTTTATTAGCAAAGCTTGAGAGAAGCATGTTCATATAATCTACCTAATCAGCATGAGAGGAATCCTGTATATTTAGCCTGTCCTTCCCTTGGACAGCACGCAAAATAAGCACTTACTCTTTAATCTTATTATTTTGTAAGTGTGAACTTGTGAAACTAATATTACCTTCTTTTTTCAGGTGAGGTCTGACAGAGACAAATTTACAGTGTACCTGGATGTGAAACACTTCTCTCCTGATGAGCTCAATGTTAAGGTGACAGATGACTATGTGGAGATCCAGGGCAAGCATGGAGAAAGACAGGTGAGGTCATGGCTCATTATGACAGGACAGAGAATGTACTGTTCTCTTCTCAAGAGAAGTTAGCAAGTAGAAACTTACAATTAATTTAAATTAAATTAACCATCCAAATGTCTGCCATCTTATCAAGTGTGATGGTGATTTTTCTGATTGAGGAAGTTGGTAGAGGAAAATAGTGTAGTAGTGAATCATTATTTAATCCAACTAAAGTGTATAATACTGTACATTATTTTAAATGATTTAGCTAGTACAGCAGTGTTATTTACATTTATGCATTTGGCAAACGCTTTTATCCAAAGCGACTTACATTACATTCATTACAAGTAACACATTGCAATTCTAATCAGTTCTTGCTTTCCCTGGGAATCGAACCCATAAATATTGACTTGGTGTTACAAGCGCCACACTCTAACTGACTGAGCTACAGGAAAGCTGTATTATACTAGTAAAGCACAGATGTACTGTATGTGTGTGTTCAACAGTCTGGAAGAATTAAATAGTGTAACATACGCAGTAGCCAAAGATGTATTTTACAGATTGTCAGTGGATCAATCTAAATTTTTCAAAATTATGTCTGCTCTCTAAACATCGTAGCTAGTATCATATATTTCAAACAATGTCAGATCTGAGCATTTTTGACATCTGGAACTATAAGAGTGAGTGTAATTGATTGAATTACTGTAATAGTTTTCAAACTGAATTGCATGGGAATATATAAATCATGATTTCATGAAATCACATTTAAATAAATAAGACATAAATACATATACTGAGGTAGACTGCATATATTTTAATGCAGTACCAGTTGTTCTAGTGAAATGGTTTCAAGCTAAATAAATGATTTGAAAGAAATGGAGCAAGATATATTTTCATATTTTAGTTGTAATTTATATTTATGTTACAAATATGTATATAAAGAAGAAATCTTTTGGATTATTTTAGCCATGATTAGATTTTTACTTTGTCTCATTAGCCATTCTAAGCACTTTCATGTTTGAATTGCTCTCTTTTACCATCTTACATCTTCTCCCCCTTTCTTTCCCAGTTGTTTTTATTTATTTTCAAATCCCATCCCCTTAGGCACTTTTTCAGTATGATAGGTTTTATTCATGTTTCAGGCACATATGAGGAAAGAGTGTCAGATTGATGTCACTTTTGCATCATAACCTGCCACCCTATTTGGAGTCCTAAAAGCCAGTAAAGGGCTTGTGGGTGACCTTTTTAAGGCTTTACTGGCAGAGTGTGCACTGAAATGCCTTGTTATTCTGTCTGACCTAATCAACAGTATTACAATATATGGGCTCAAATATGCACTCATTTAAACAGGATTAAACTAGTAACAGATACCGTGATCAGATTTATATGATTTCAATTGATTTCCACCTCTTGATGGATTACTTTGATATACTTTAACACTTTACTTTATTACTTCAATATTCTTTTCATTACTTTTCATAATTCTAATTGAATGCATATCCTCATGGCCTATTTTAATCTTTCCTGGAAATATATCAAATAATTTATAATTTTTCTCTGTTTCTGTTGTTTGGTTCCTCAGGATGATCACGGCTATGTCTCCCGTGAGTTCCACCGTCGCTATCGTCTGCCTTCCAACGTGGACCAGTCTTCTATCACCTGCACACTGACTGCTGATGGCTTGCTCACTCTTTGTGGACCCAAGGCTGGTGGCATAGACGCTGGCCGTGGAGACCGCACTATCCCCGTTACCCGCGAGGACAAGACCAACTCAGGTTCCTCCTCCTAGATGGGCCACACCCCACAGCCGGGTGGTGGTACGGAGGTGTGAGTGGGGCTCATAAGGGGGGGTCTAGGCTTTAATTACACTGGGCATCTAAAGGTGGATTTAAGCAAATCCTTTATTTGTTTGTCATTAAACAAGCCCTTCCTCCCACCTCCACCTCAAAGGGTGTCAGTATATATCTGGCCCAATACCTTCTTTCATTAGACTACACTAGCTAAAAGCTCCATAATCCACTATGATTGTTTTCATTTTTCACTACATGCTACTCACACAGGATGGATCAGGATGATTGGCGAGGTGAAAGATTGTAAGGTTTCCTCACTCAACTCTCTATCCTCCTCTTTATTCAGATGTTAAGTGACAAGCCGTTATGGTCATTCTGGCGATATATTATGAGAGTAATATTATTTAAAAACATAATCCTTTACTGTATAGGATAAATTGGAGAACTGATTGCTCTGAGAAGTGTTGTCAAGGGGAGTTGTAGAGCTTCATTTAAAATTGCTCTGTTTGAAGATTTCTGATCCGAAAGAGATTTCATCACTGGCACCAGTCAGACCTGTGCTTCCTCTCTTACCTGTGTTAAGACCTCTTTTCCAGACCTCTCTTGTCATCGACTCTTTCCTGTCTTGTAGGTTTTAGCCCTGTTCTACTGATTACAGACTCTCCAGGGGTCTACTAAAAAGTGATAAAAAAATAAAGTTGTAATATTAACCATTAAACGTACTATGTTTGTCTTTTTTATGTTATGTAATACAATTCTCATGTATAGCTTATGGCTAGCTACTGGTAGATTTTGTATTATCTATTTGTGTTGTCCTTTAATTGGGGCTACAGTAAATATGGTAAAACTGTTACCAGTAGACTTAATCTTTAAAATGGAATATAGAGTATTTATGGTAACCAACTTATGGTAACTTATGATATCTAAATTAACTATGGGTTAATTTACAGATTGATTAGTAAACCCATAGTTAAATGCATAAATTAGTATTCCACTATTAAAAACAACAATGCCCCCTACATTTCTGCATAATAAAGGTAATGTTCCAACATAAACAAATCACAGTATGAACTCAATTAGTCTTTAATTATCAATAATGTTTGGTAACAAATAAATTATTTAAAAAAAAAATAGATCCATCATAGTAAAATGTTTCATTTATGTCTAATAATAATGTATACCACTTTCTGGACATAATGCAAATGCAATCATGATAAAAATGATCATGCATTATAATATCTTAATAAACCTATTTGAATCTAGACAAATACACATCTAGCTAAACCAAATCTAGAGAGTTTATTTATTAATTAGGTCAAGTCGCTCCCTCTTCAAGCACTACTCCACTGTGGCAAATACAGAATTAATATGGATAAAATCAGGGTCACTTCACTGAGGTTAATGCAAAGCCAATGAAAATTCTAGCCTGATGCTGAGACTGAGATTTTAGACTAATCTGCAGTCGAGTCTCAAGAAGCTTTGCAGCTCATTCTACAATGAAGGAAGAAGAGGAGAGAGAAAAGTGCCGAGAGTGCCGAGGAGCTGACTGTGATGGGAGCAAAAAGTTTGGCGAGCAGCCTGAGTGACCGATGGGATTCCTCTGCAGGGGAAGAACTGGTGTGAAAAAACTCTGTTATTCAAACATAAGTTAAGCGTAAGAAGTAGAGGCCACTGGGAGAAACTGATGCTGGCACTGATGGGACTGAGATCATTACTTAGTTGCATATACCTTTAGCCAAAGCTGAAAAACTAACTACCTGTTACAGAAAAGAAAAGATAGTTGTATATAAATGATCTTCCTGATCAGTTTTATCTACTCAACATCCCAGATAGCCTAGAAGTGTCACCGTTTGTACTGTCTTTTGTGGTATTTGTGCACTTCTTGTCTGGTGTGTTGTGTTTCTCTTCCGGGTCTTCTCTGGGTTCCCTCTTGTGCCCGCCCTGCACCTGTCTCATCACTTAGTTCGTTAGTTTCCCCCAGGTGGTGGTCATTGCTGTGTGTATTTAAACCGGTTGCCATTCCCTTGCCTTTGTTGGTGTTTGATGCTATGTTGATACCTGTAAGGACGGCTTGTTCAAAGTTTATGGTTCCCGTGTTCATTTTTACACAACAAGTGCTGTTTTGAGTTTATATTTGAGTTTTTGTTTTTCTGAGTTTAGTTAATAAAAGTTGAGTTTGATGAAGCTACGCTGCTCCGTGTTCATCTTCACTTCGCACCGTACCAGAAGTGTAACAGAAACACCGACCAGGTTGGTCACCTCTAAAGACTTCTTTGTGGCTGGATGGAGGAAACTGCGTCACGACTTGCGTCCCTTCGTCAAGGAGGACGTAGTCTGGAGGAATACACCACCGAGTTCCTAGAGCTGGTCAACCAGGTGAGTTGGGGGAATGCGGCCCTCAACTACTGCTTCTGGCTGGGTTTGGATGATGAGTTGACCCAATTCATTGACTCGGGTCATTGCTTTGAACTGGTTGAGGAGTTTGTAAACTTTGTTCTGCTCCTCAATGGGTCCGAGTCAACGGTAGGTGCTGTTGAAGACGATGTAGGCTGTCATCCGACCCATTCCAGGGAGTTGTGGGGCAGTACCGCTCACCCTCAGTCGACTGTCCTGCCAACCTCCGCTCAACCTGACATCCACGCTCTTCCAGCGGAACACTCACCTGCTGATCCTCGGCCATCCGGACGCCGCCGTAAACGGAGGAAACGGAAGGGCCAACAGGCCTCAGCCGATGAACTGTTTCCCCAGGCCTCAGCCGATGAACTGTTTCCCCAGGCCTCAGCCGATGAACTGTTTCCCCAGGCCTCAGCCGATGAACTGTTTCCCCAGGCCTCAGCCGATGAACTGTTTCCCCAGGCCTCAGCCGATGAACTGTTTCCCCAGGCCTCAGCCGATGAACTGTTTCCCCAGGCCTCAGCCGATGAACTGTTTCCCCAGGCCTCAGCCGATGAACTGTTTCCCCAGGCCTCAGCCGATGAACTGTTTCCCCAGGCCTCAGCCGATGAACTGTTTCCCCAGGCCTCAGCCGTTGAACTGTTTCCCCAGGCCTCCTTAGAACAGCCGGTCCAGCCAGACCCAGATCCAGAGCCGGTCAAGCCAGATCCGGTCCAGCCAGACCCAGATCCAGAGCCGGTCAAGCCAGATCCGGTCCAGCCAGACCAAGATCCAGAGCCGGTCAAGCCAGACCCAGATCCAGAGCCGGTCAAGCCAGATCCGGTCCAGCCAGACCCAGATCCAGAGCCGGTCAAGCCAGATCCGGTCCAGCCAGACCCAGACCAAGAGCCGGTCAAGCCAGACCCAGAGCCGGTCAAGCCAGACCCAGAGCCGGTCAAGCCAGACCCAGAGCCGGTCAAGCCAGACCCAGATCCGGTCAAGCCAGACCCAGATCCGGTCAAGCCAGAGCCGGTGCCACCAGAGCCGGTCCCTCCAGATCCAGATCCGGTCCCGCCAGATCCAGAGCCGGCGCCACAGCCGGCCCCGCCAGATCCAGATCCAGCGCCACAGCCAGCCCCGCCAGATCCAGATCCAGCGCCACAGCCTCAGTCTCCAGGCCCGCCGGCCCTAGAATCTGCCATGGACTTTGCCCCTTTTTTGGTTTACCTAGTCCTCCGTTCTTGTGTGTTTTGTAGGTCTAGTTTATTCTAGGTTGTCTCTTCATGGCTTTTTATTTAGTAGTTCCCTGTTCTGTCCTCCCCCGGGTCCCCCACCCTCCCTCCGCGGTTGTGCACTCTGTGGCGCGAGGACGCGCCTGCCGGGAGGGGGGGATACTGTCACCGTTTGTACTGTCTTTTGTGGTATTTGTGCACTTCTTGTCTGGTGTGTTGTGTTTCTCTTCCGGGTCTTCTCTGGGTTCCCTCTTGTGCCTGCCCTGCACATGTCTCATCACTTAGTTCGTTAGTTTCCCCCAGGTGGTGGTCATTGCTGTGTGTATTTAAACCGGTTGCCATTCCCTTGCCTTTGTTGGTGTTTGATGCTATGTTGATACCTGTAAGGACGGCTTGTTCAAAGTTTATGGTTCCCGTGTTCATTTTTGCACAACAAGTGCTGTTTTGAGTTTATATTTGAGTTTTTGTTTTTCTGAGTTTAGTTAATAAAAGTTGAGTTTGATGAAGCTACGCTGCTCCGTGTTCATCTTCACTTCGCACCGTACCAGAAGTGTAACAAGAAGAACTTGATGTTGCAACATAAACTATTAACTCTCTCTTTTCCAGCACTTTAGACACAGTTGCTCCTTTGCGCTTGAAGAAGATTAAAGAAAATAGTTCAAATTTTAGTATTTTGCAATTACTATTTTTATTATATGTATTATAATATTATAATATGTATTCATTTAATACAGAAGTGCACATCAAATACAATTAAACACTTTTTTTAACAAGAGTAAATCAGTAATCGTAAATGATCTATTATTGTAGATAATTGTCTATAATGTCTATAATTGTCATGTCATGTTGTTCCAATTCCGTTACCTTTGTATTTCCCGTGTCGTTCCTGCATCTGGCTTGTCAATCACTCCACTCGTTAGCTGTTCAGCTGTTCCCAATCACCTCATGTATAAAAACCCCCTTTTGTTCCCATGTCTTGGGCGATTATTGATGTTGACTTTGTGATGTTACTTCCCTGAGTGTGGATGTTTCTCCGTGTTCCATGTCGCCGTGTTTTCAAGATTATGCATAAGTGTGCTGTTTTGTTTTCTTATATTTAAAGTGTTTTCATTTACCTTTTGAATAAAGTGATTTTTTCACTTTTCATCACTTTTCCTCATCACCATTGTGGAGCTCCACTGGAGAGCACGGAGGGCTTCTTAAAATCCCAGATGAACTACCGCTTTGGGGACTGTCATCTAGGACCCCTTAAGATTATTATTTTATTAATATTCTTTCTCAAATAAATTGCGTAAACCATCACCTTAAAAAAAGAGGACATATTTTCTTCTGCTGTTTACGGTTACAATGATAAAACCTGTGCACAGTGTACTGTTTAGAATCACAGTTTCCCTGAACTTGTATAAGAGAGGTACCAGAGGTACCAGAAGTGTGGAGAACAGGTTTGCAAGGGAAATGTCTAAGGTTACTTACATAACCCTAGTTCCCTTAGAGGGAACGAGACACTGCGTCAAACGCAAATGGGAACGTCTTAGCCTGATTGTCTCTTGAAGCGCAATGAAATCCAGGTGTGCGAGTGCACGTCACCGAGGGTGACGTCAAGAGCCAGGAGTATATAGAGCATGTTGTGACCCGGAAGCGACAGCTTGACCAGTGTCTGAAACAAGCCGGCATGCGTGGGAGCTGAGGCTGCGAGACGCAATGTCTCGTTCCCTCTAAGGGAACTAGTGTTACGTAAGTGTTGATGTCAAGGGAACTCGCACTGCGTTGAACGCATATGGGAACGAGGAATACCCACGCCGCCTCAATGTACGGGCTAGGCCAAGCTAACGTAGCTCACTACGAAAGGGACAAAGTTCCCACAGCGGGGTTAAGGTCTAGTTGATAGAACCTAATAAAGGTATGCGGTGAGGACCAGCCAGCCGCATCACAAATGTCAGCAAGGGGAGCCCCTGCGGAAAAAAAAGACCTCAGATCTGTCCTCCTGCCAGAAGGCTGCGACGACCCGCACCGCCACCCAACTGAGGGGGCTGTCGTGTAACAACAGGCCCAGCTGCTCGAGAGCGAAGGGGGAGAATCTTTCTGAACGCCAACTCTTGCTTAGCAGCCTCCTGAAACCTCTCGACGGTCATCTTAACAGCATCGCCAAAAGAGGCCAGGAGGCGTAAGAGGGGCGTCGATAAGAATATTCTCATCCTTCTCTCTCAAGGTGGTAAGGTTAAGCCACAGATGTCTTTCTGTGGCCACCAGGGCTGCCACGGTTTCAGTCGCAGGTCATGGGTCTTGCAACAGGATAATGACCGAAAACACAGCTAAAAACACCCAAGAATGGTTAAAGGTTTTTTGAATATAATATTGAATATGTAAAATTATAATGAACATTATAAAATTATAACATGCTATAGGGACCTCAATAAAACAAATGTATGTGAAATTTTAATACTTCTTATGTTTTATACAGCCAAAAAAGCCTGGGGTCAAAATGACCCCACACCGATGCAGCAAAATGTGTGCAGGACTTTGAAAAAATATCAGAAGGTTAATTTTATGTTTAAAGAGTTGTCCCCATTAAATTTCCAGACTGGACTATTGCAACGCTCTTCTGGTTGGGCTTCCTGCAAGTGCAATCAAACCCCTACAACTGTTCCAGAACACTGCAGCTCGTCTGGTCTTCAACCAACCGAAAAGGACTCATGTCACACCACTCTTCATCTCGCTACACTGGCTCCCTCTCTCAGCATGCATCAAATTCAAAGCACTGACTCTTGCATACAGAACTTACACAAACTCAGCACCTTCATACTTCCATTCATTGGTACAACTCTATACACCTACCAGAAACCTTCGATCGATCAACGAGCGACGACTCGTGGTTCCATCACAGAGAGGAAAAAGAACGATCACAAGAACATTTTCATTCACCACCCCCAGCTGGTGGAATGCCCTCCCTGTCCTCATCCGGAATGCAGATTTCCTGTCGAAGTTTAAAAGACTACTCAAAACGCACCTCTTCCATGAGCACCTAACATGACACACACACACACACACACACTGCAAAATAAATAAATAAATAAAATAAATAAATTTCATTTTCTCTATTCCCCATGCTTGTGCTACTTGTGTTCAAAATGTTTGAAAATTTGAAGCGCTCTTATGTGTTTTTGTATCCTTTGGACAAATAGCTTCTATACTCCTCAAATTGTAAGTCGCTTTGGATAAAAGCGTCTGCTAAATGAGTAAATGTAAAATGTAAATTAGAAAAAGTCATTAAATCTGAAGCAATTTTTTTAAAATCATGTATTTACAGACGTTAAATATTGAATAGGGTCAAATTGACCCCAAAGATAATAGGAGGGTTAATTGTTTTGGAGAATGGATGGGTGAACATTATTATAATGGATTTTACATTTTAATCATAATAATAATAATAATAATAACAATAGTAGTAAGAATGCAACTTGAGGAATTAACTTTTTTTTTATGTGTGTAAATAGAGGCAGGCTGCATGTTTTATATTCATGTAACTGTCCAGGAGTAAATTTTCTGCTTTCGAGTCTCTGTGTACAAAATGATGCTTGTAATGCTGTATTCTACAGCATCAAGGATTTGACTGAACTTAAAAGGAGGTAAGTTGGCTACCTTAGATGGCCAAGATAATCTTTGAAAGAGAAAGATAACAGTTAATACTAATTAGTTACCAGCATGAGAGCCAATTACATAAAAGCCTAAAAAATACAGATTTGTGTTGGTAATTAAAAGAAACATATATCTATTTTTGGCATACTCAGTCATAACATACTTTGGTCTCCATAACCTACATGATCCAAAAAGTTAGATTTTTTAAATCAGTCATGAAAAGGTCATTAATTGCATTTTTTATTTTATATGGATCTTTATAAAGTGATGACAATTTGTGCACATGTGTGACACAAAATTGGAATCTTGCTTGATTTAAAAGGCTAAATGCCCAAACAAGTGATAACTTAATAGCACGTGAAATTTCAAAATTGCATGCAAATTTTCAACTTTTATTTTTCAACATGGCTCATTCTTTTCTCTCTCTCCCAGGCGAAATGCAGTTTCCCCCAGTTCTTTAAAAACTCAAGGTACATTAAAAAGCAAACACTTGGAAGAGTGTAGCTGGTAACTGACAGAACTAAGAGAAGTGTACAAAGATAAGCTGGAAGTTTACCTCTTATTGCCTTATAGATAAAAATTTACCAGTACTGTTTTCTACGTATGGTTAGTGATTTACAACCCGCCATCTCATAAATAATACAATGATGAGTACAGGATTTTGCATTTGTAATAAAGCATAATGAAGCATGGTACACTGAATCAAAATTTGTTAAGATGGAGGAGGCTGCATGCAAGTATAATATGTCACCTCAGTCAATAACAGTTAAGAAGGTAGCTCAACAAGTTACTTTCTGAAATTAAAAGTAAATTTGATTATACTGTATCTCAAATAAAAACCAATCTTCACTTAGAGCTTCCTGATTATATTAGCAATATGTAAAAAAAAAAAACAAGTTAAGTTAAGTTTCCCGCCTATCAGAATGCCCAAGTACTTTTTGAGTCTCTTTGAGTCCTTTCAGGAGTTTCACCATCAGATGTAAAAATGCTAAGATTATCCAGCTCTTGCGAATTAACTTTTATGCCTTTTTATTTTAAGCCTGTGTTGTCAGCATAAAATTGTTTTTATTTTTCTCGCGTGAATTTCCTTATCCAAATCAAATAAAAATAGAAAATAAAATATGAAACCAAAATGAAACCCTTGGGAGGCCTTTAGACATATCAAGGAAATCAGATTTGTGATCCTAGAACACTTTTATTTCAAGTGGGAGTGAACATGGATTAATAATGATATTACTGATGAAGGTCTATCAATACTGAGTGAGCCTAATAAATTAATGTATAATAAATTAATGAAGATTTTATTATTACTTAACTGTAAAATTACATTACTTATATCATAAATTCACCTAAATACAAGGAAAATTATTGTATTGCTAAAACAATAATTTTGTTCAGCCCATTTTTTGAGTTTTGTGTTATGTCAAATTTGCCTTTTTTCTGCCTTTAGTATGTTGTGTTCCAATGCACACAAAGGGAATAAACATATTTATAGAAAAAACATGTTAATGCAATACTTTCAGGGGAGCCAACAATTTTGGCCATGACTGTACTTCTGTCAGATACTGTTTTTACAGTAGGGAAGTATGCTATCACATGCAACCCTCATGACATTAGGGGTGATTGAGGTTAGCTTTCATCTAATCAAATAACCAAATTTCATATTTCCATTATCATCATCTGCCATTAATGATTGTTCCCCAAAATACACAACATGATTATGTTGGCTGATGGTCTTTTCTTTTGCATTTCTCTGAGATATACAAATGAACATCTCACTAATAGGCTTCATTGACAAACACTTTTACAGTAGAACAAATCATCAAAGTAAAAAACAACAACTTGTAAAACCTTTTAATTGTATAACCTTAAACATTTAGTTGAAAAATATACAGATAAAGTCAAGTCAAGTCAAGTCACCTTTATTTATATAGCGCTTTTTACAATGTAGATTGTTTCAAAGCAGCTTTACAGGAAAAACAATATAGACAAAGTT
Organism: Rhodeus uyekii; assembly: GCA_037043235.1. Classification (NCBI taxonomy): domain Eukaryota; kingdom Metazoa; phylum Chordata; class Actinopteri; order Cypriniformes; family Acheilognathidae; genus Rhodeus; species Rhodeus uyekii. The sequence continues at coordinate 1,155,717 of JAWRVZ010000014.1, forward strand.
TGTTTGGCTGAACAGAAGCCCCAAAAGAGCAGGCGAATCAATACAATTGATGAATTTTAAGTGTTAAGTTTCCCCAACTGAGCAAGTCATAGGCGACAGCGGCAAGGAACCAAAACTCCGGCAGGTGACGTAACGAATGAAGAATAGAATGGAGAAAAAACCTTGGGAGAAACCAGGCTCAGTTGGGGGACCAGTTCTCCTCTGGCCAACAGCCAAACAGTGCATGATTATTATACAACAATTCAAGTCCAATATGAAGTCCAATTTGGTCCGGTTAGAGATGGGTTCATGATCGTCACAGGGGAGGGTCTAGTCACGGTCTCCGCAGACACTTCAGGGCAGTGCTGTGCTCGTGTCCAGGTCCTTCATCTGATCTGGATACGGCCCGGATCCAGCTGCCCACGGTAACCTCGGAATAAACAGAGACCAATATCAGCGTAGATGCCATTCTTCTTCTGATGTATCGAGTACATCAGGTGTTATGGGAATGTTCCCGGTTCCGGCTTATCTAAATTATGCAGCCTAACAATCATTTTACATGATTTGGATTAAAAATGTATGTATAATGTGTTATGTGTATGCCAGGTTGAAAATATGTGTTTTTAGTCTACATTTAAACTGACAGAGTGTGTCTGCTTCCCGAACTGTAATAGGAAGACTGTTCCAGAGTTTAGGAGCTAAATAGGAAAAGGATCGCCCGCCAGCAGTTGACTTTGATATTCTAGGTATTATAAGCTGGTCAGTATTTTGGGATCGCAATAGACGTGAAGGACTGTAATGTGTTAAGAGATCGCTCAAGTACTGTGGAGCTAAACCATTTAATGCTTTGTAAGTAATTAGCAAGATTTTAAAATGTATTCGGTGTTTAATAGGAAGCCAGTGCAGGTTTGACAGAACTGGGCTAATATGCTCATACTTCCTGGTTCTAGTAAGAACTCGAGCTGTTGCATTTTGGACCAGCTGGAATTTGTTTATTAAGCGTGCAGAGCAACCACCTAGTAAAGCATTACAATAATCTAGCCTTGAACTCATGAACGCATGAACTAATTTTTCCGCATTTGTCTTAGATAGCATATGTCGCAATTTAGATATATTTTTAAGATGGAAGAACGCCGTTTTACAGATGCTAGAAACATGGCTTTCAAATGAAAGATTGGTATCAAAGAGCACACCCAGGTTTCTAACTGACGACGAAGACTTGACAGAGCAGCCATCGAGTGTTAGGCAGTAGTCTAGATTATTATGTGCCGAACTTTTTGGTCTAATAATCTCTGTTTTTTCAGAATTTAGCAGTAGAAAGTTATTAGTCATCCAATTTTTTATATCGGTTATGCATTCTGTTAATTTAGTGAATTTGTTCGTTTCATCAGGATGAGAAGAAATATAGAGCTGAGTATCATCAGCGTAACAATGAAAGCTAATGCCATGCTTCCTAATAACTGCACCCAAAGGAAGCATGTACAGGGTGAAAAGCAATGGTCCTAGTACTGAACCTTGAGGAACTCCATACTGAACCTGTGACCGATATGACATCTCCTCATTTAATGCTACAAACTGATAACGCTCAGATAAGTATGACTTGAACCAGGCTAATGCAACTCCACTAATGCCAACATAATTTTCAAGTCTATTCAGAAGAATTTTGTGGTCAATTGTATCAAATGCAGCACTAAGGTCCAATAACACTAACAGAGAGATACAACCACGATCGGATGATAAGAGCAAATCATTTGTAACTCTAATGAGAGCAGTCTCAGTACTATGATATGGTCTAAATCCTGACTGGAAATCCTCGTAGATGCTGTTTCTTTCTAGAAAGGAACATAGTTGTAAAGATATTGCCTTTTCTAGAATCTTTGACAAGAAAGGTAGATTCGATATCGGCCTGTAATTAACTAATTCTGTAGGATCAAGTTGTGGTTTTTTAATAAGCGGTTTAATTACAGCCAGCTTAAAGGTTTTTGGTACGTATCCTAATGACAAAGAAGAATTAATAATATTAAGAATAGGATCTATGATTTCTGGAAGCATCTCTTTCAGTAGCTTAGTCGGTATTGGGTCTAGCATACATGTTGTTGATTTTGATGATTTAACGAGTTTAGACAATTCTTCCTCCCCAATAGCAATGAAGGATTGGAATTTTTCTTCAGGGACACTAAAATGTACTGTATTTTGGAATATTGTAGTAGATTGTTGCATGTTTATTATTTTCTCTCTAATATTATTAATTTTGCAAGTAAAGAAGTCCATGAAGTCATTAGTGCTGTGCTGATTTAAAGCATCTGGGGTTGAGGCTTTATTTCTTGTTAATTTAGTCACTGTATCAAATAAATACCTAGGGTTGTATTTGTTTTCTTCTAAGAGGGTAGAAAAGTAAGTAGATCTAGCTGATCTTAAGGCCTTTCTGAATGCAATAGAGCTGTCTTTCCATGAAATGCGAAAAACCTCTAGCTTAGTTTTTTTCCAGCTCCGCTCCATTTTTCTGGCTGCTCTCTTGAGGGCCCATAAACAATGTAAGGGAAAAGGAGATCACAATCAAAGCTATATATATATATATATATATATATATATATATATATATATAAAAAGAACATTATCAGTCAAACACTGGGGGGAAAACATCAACCGAAAGTGCATCCTTAAAAAACTCTGCATTTCAATTTTTTTTATATACACTGGGCACCATTAAGTCTAACATAATTGCTGCTGACTTCCAATGGGCCATTCTTCAACTAGTTCCATGTCTGACCCCTATATGCTGATTATTCTGATGTTGTCCTAACAGTGATACCAAGTTTTGAATTCCATGTGTACTGGTCAATAGATATGGCTGATGTTGTGGGTGTGCTTAAAAGGGCAGCACACATATTGATTTGATGCTAATTTCATTCAGAATATAAAGTGATGTAAGGGGCACAAACAGTATGTAATAATAATATGGTACAGCTTCTATGGCATTTCTTTTTTAAACCCATCTAGATCTATTTATAATGGTGGTCAGCATTTGTCACGAAAAATGATAGAAAGTTCTGCAGAAGTATATTGTTTTGTACACATGTCCAGGGCCTAATGGAGAAAAAGATAAGATGATAAGACAAGACGATGACAAAAAACAACAACTTTATTTACAAAAAATGTTAACACTTGCTTCTTCAGTATGACTAACAATAGGAACACTCTTGTTAAGTTTCTTTATACGATTATGCCTAGAACATGGCCAAGTCTCAGAACTAGTATGTGGTTTGCTGGACCTACAAATTAAACCTAAAACCTCTTGCTTTTAAGTATGAAAGCCTGGGCTTCACTGCTCCTTCTCTGTGGCTTTAGTTTGGGTGTTAGTAAAGCTAGTTAGATCTTCCAGTGTTTCCTGGGCTGTTTGTTTGAGAGCAGGGTGGCGGCTTGAAGCTAGATGGTGGATCCGATTGAGTGGAAAAGAGTTGGGAAAATCAGTGGTCAGATGTGACATGACGTCTCTCTCTAGCAGTAAAGACTGCAGGAGCCTCAATGACTGCAGACACACTTCTGGGTCCGGGTCTGTGGGAGAAGAAGAGAGTGTGTTTCTTTGTATGTCATGGAATTAGAGAGCTATCTGTAGTCCACTACATCAGGGGTTACCAAACGTTTTTGTCAGTTTGAACCCCTTAGATGCTAAATACACTATATAGACAAAAGTATTAGAACATTACAGCAACAGGGATTTAATGAAAATTGCATTCTAAATAATTAATATGGAGTTGGTCCCTCTTTTTGCAGCAATAGAAGGTGTTAGATGGGGTTGAGGTCAGGGCTCTGTACTACTCCAGTTAAGTTCTTCCACACCAAACTAATGGTGAATGCTGAAGCATTACGTTTTCCCTTCACTGGACATAAGGGGCTGAAGTCCCAACCAATCCCATTAAATTAACCCTCCTTTACCAAACTTTATAATTGGCACATTGCAGTCTGGAGGGTAAGGTTCTCCTAGCATCCGCCAAAACTACACTTATCCATCAGACATAAATAGAGATAGAGAAGTCTGTGGAGTGATATTGACACTGACCCCACTGATATTGGGAGTGACCCCACACTGTGACTTTATACAGTCTTCAGCTTCATTGAGTTGCTGCTATTCCTAAACGCTTCAATTTTCCAATAAAACCACTTACCAATTTCACAAACTGACTTATTGCAAAGGTGGCAACCTATCATAGTACCACACTTGAATTAAATTAACTCTTCAAAACGTTTTTTAAATTTAAATGTTGTAAAATGTAGACTGCAAAGCTAGAGGCTTGATACTTTATACTCCTGTGGCAATGGATCTGTTCTGGATCTTGAAACGCCTGGATTCAAGAATGAATACTTTTGCCCTTATATCGTATTCACTTATTTACAATACTAATATTATACATGCATTTATGTCTTACATTCTTCTCTTTCAAAAGTTCAAATCCTCAAGCTTTTATTTTGGTGGAATACAGGTGAAATGTGAAATGTTGTAAAATTCTATCCAAAGAAATTGTGGAGCTGTGTAAATAAAGTGAACTTCCTAAAAATGCATAGTACTCTACAGTTTGTGAGAAGGACAGAAAACACTGTAAGCTGCATGTGTGAGTGCAGTGTTGTTGTTGTTTTTTTTCCCTCTGAAACACAACGGAAGATACAATTATTTAAGTCACAGTATTTGATCTGACAACACACCAAGGTATATCTTGATTTCAATTTTATCTTGACTAATTTAATTGTGCATTTATTTATTTTGTCAATTCCCCCTGCAGTTCCATCGCAAACACCCATTTGTGAAATGCTCTACACTAACATAATTTAGATGTGACTAGGATTATATGAACTCTAAAATGTTTGAGAGGCCTCTCAGAAACTTACACACAAACATATACATACAGACCTTCCAGAATCTTGCACAGAAGGGGAAGAAGTCCAGGACTCTCACTTATAAGCTTCAGTCCATTCACACTGATAGTGATGTTATATAAAGCCATTAGCATCAATCTGCACACAAAAATATAGAGTTACATACTTCAGAAGGAGGCATATACATCAAATTACAATATCTATTATATAGAATAAAACATAACTCAATCTCTTCTAAGAAAGCTGCATGTGAAAGTAAGACTGCATATTGGGTCATTTTACTTACACCTGAAGAGTCTACATCTTGATAATTATTTAAAAAAATAAATACTTTAAATCCCACATATCAGTCATTTTCGGATGTATATTTTTAAGTTGTGACATACACTTTGAGTTTTGGAAACACTCCTGGTTTCATAAGTCCCAGTAGTCGCATCAAAGTACCCAACAGGATGTGGGCAGAAGAGGACAAGAAGTCCCGTCCACAAGACACAGCAGCTACATCTAAAACCAATGAAGAGATGAAATTACCATTTGTCATGTTCTTGAGATTATTAAAAAAAGATGTCATGACAGTTAGATGGAACTAGTATTTAAAACAAACTCTCTGCCCTCACTGGTAACAACGCCAGCCAACGCCAGAACAAAATGATGCTCATGCGAGTTGTAACTCTCTTGTAGCTTTGCATCGTCATCCAGACACTTGATGAAAGACTCCAAGGTTTGACCTACTATGCTCAAGAAGGGCTCCAGTTTACCCTGTGGACACATGTGTTCACAGAATAAATCTCCCCAGTTGAGGTAAAACAAATGAATTATCACTCTTCTCTTGTTCAAAACAACCCGGGTTTCACTCTAACTGGAAATCACAGCTTAATAGTGCCCACTCTCAAAATAACCCAAACTTACATCAGCCAATATGTCTCTGACCGCTTCCTCTCTTTGGGATGCACTCCAGAGCAGGGTGCAAGATGCAGCGCCCAGCTCTGTACAAAAGTCTTTCTGTTGCTGCAGCTGCTCTTCGCTCTCCCATAACTGCTGCTTTAGAACCAGCTTCTCCTACAAACATAACAACCTTCTTGATGCCAAGATCTTTCATTGTCAAAGATAATGGTAATATAATTCAAAGGTCCCCATTTCTGGTATATTTTTAAACTTTTGGAAAAATATAACAAATATTAATTAAAATAAATATACATAATTTAAATGCATATCATAATACTAGAAGTTTCAATGACTCCATGTTCTTTCAGGCTTTTTCTTACAAATAAATTTACTAAACTTTTTAGCTTTCTACTTTTCTTTTTTTTTTACTCACAAATTTCTCAGCAATTTCTACCTGATAACATATTTTACAGCTTGATAACATGCATATAAATGTATATACATCAAGTTAGGGTTTCCATTTCCAATTTCCAAGTAATCGCTTGTTTTTATTTATCTTAAAGCTTATTTTGTCTGATTTAAGTAAAACATTTCTTATTTTAAATCATTGTAAGCAGTCTCCTGCAGTCCCCTTGGAAGTGTGATGAGGCCATCTAGTGTGTCCCAGCAATGGTTTAGAACCAATTCACTAGTTGATAGATATACAGTGTATTAATGCAAAACAATTTGTGCACATACTTTCCAAGAATATTCCAATTAATAATAAGGTTTCTTTTCAGTGTGGTCTAATCTTTTTCTTCTCCCCTCTATTTTAGTACCTGTCTCTCTCTTTGACAGTCACTCAGAGCAGCATCTAGCCTGGAGCGGATATGCAGACAATCATCTCTCTGTTGCTGCTGCTCACGGTCACTCCGTTCTTTAACTATTTAACAACCAAAAACTTTTTAATAAGTGTTAAATAATGAACAAATTAACAGGTGACGACATTAGATTCACCATTTAGTATTGTTATAAATGCTGTTAAAAAGGGTTGTGCATCATTCAGAACTTTAAAATTTTGGTTCAGTTTCTGAAATTGAATTTATCAACAGGAACAGGATGATTGATGGCAATTTCATTAATTGCATTTGAATTTGAATAGTAGTAGTAGAAATTAAAGAACTGGAATTAACTAGAAAAGCTTGTCTTTGCTAAGACAAAGTTTATTGGCTTAAAGCTAGGTTCATATTGTATAAGTGACATATATTGTATACATAATGTAACTTTTGTGAACCATTAACCTTATTACAGAAGCACTATCTTTGATTTTTAAACAGGAAAAAAAGCGAAGCTGTGAGGGAAAGACAGTGGGAAAAACACCGAAGACAGACTCTTCAGTGGTTTGTACTGTTATTTCATTTTCTGTTTGTTGAAAAATATCTTTCCCAGGAATTTCAGGAGACCAAAAACAATGCGAGACTCCAGACAATATGAGCTGTGGTAAGTGATCTAGGAGCTTTATACAGTGGACACTATTGCAAACATAGTAAGTCTATCTCTCACAGGCTCGCTTTCATACCTGTCATGGCGCCTCTATGAATAAGGTCTATAGTGGAAGAACGCTTAATTTTTTTCAGAATGTGTTGACTGAGCTCTCACTGACTGGTTTCTTTTAAATTACAATTTAGTAGATTCCTCTTCCTGTTATTCGAATTCAAATCTGAATTCAACTTCTTGTAAAGTGTGGTCAATTCCATTTTAAATTCCAGCTCCTGAATCAAAAGCTTTGGTTCAGCTATACACCACAGATGTCAATAGCATCTACAAAGCCCATACTTTCATATTTTCATATTGGCCCATTTTCTTTTCTTTTGTGTCATAACTGATCACTGTTACTATAAAAGAGTTTTTGCTTACATGCATCCAGAGACCGTCCTTTATGGATAGTATCAATATAGTCACTATTGATTACTTTTGGCATAAACTCTCGTAGTGCTCTGACTTCAGCCTCCAGTTTCTCCAAGTCTCGCTTTCTGACTCGAACAAAGCAGTCTGATCCGGCATCCTTTAAACACACAAAATTATTTTTGTCTTACTGTTAGCGTTCCTCTAGCTCAATCAGTAGAGTATTGGTGCTTACAAGGCCAAGTTCATGGGCTCGATCCCAGGGAAAGCAAGAATTGATTCAATGTGTTCCTTGAATGCAATGTCGTCTGCCAAATGCATAAATGTAAAATGTAAATAAATGTAAGAGGTTGACAAACGTTACAATGTGAGTCTGACATTGGACATCTGCTGTATGTACTTATTTATGCATTTGTGAGACACTTTTATCCAAAGTGACTTACACTGCATTCAGAAAACACATTGACAATTCTAATCAGTTCTTGCTTTCCTGGGAATCGAACCCATGACCTTGGCGTTACAAGCGCCACGCTCTTCTGAGCTACAAGCTGAAGTGTATTTTGTAAAACTGAACCTATTAATGGTGGAACACTGACATCGTGTGGTAATGCTGATACTTGCTAAAGTCTTGATGCAACTATCCTGGTTTAAAAAGTCGTAGAGTTGGTCTTGGAAAGCGATTAAAATGCGTTCGTGGTGACAACATCTATTTATAAAGTCTTGGTATGATTACAGGAGTATAAAAATATCAAAATATTAATTTATTAGCTTACTAGCTTGCTAAACACTTGCACTAAAATGTTGATCAACTTAGCTTAAAAAAATATCTCAACAGCCAGCTTGACCTTGTAAAAATGGTAAAGTTACCTCTCCCGCAGATGCCAAAGACAAAACATTAGCTGTATCGGTTGTTTTCATTTCAAAAAGTGCACGTTTGATAACTTTGGAGACCTCTGACCTACTAAAATGTTTATCAGATGTTTTTAGCGCCCTCTCCTGTCCGGCGCAGAACTAGTCATCTCCTTGTCACCCATCCCCCAGCAGACAGCGATCAGTAGGGTTGCTAGAGGGCTAGACTAGAGTAAACATCGGTCACCATGATTTAGCCGAGACATGTTCCTGCATTTTGCACAACATTCCTATCCGAAAACATACTTAACCCTATTCCCACCTCTAAACGTAACTCTTACCTATAAGTTATCTCTTATGATGAATGGTGAATAACAATGATGTAGTTAGTAGATGCACCAAACAAGCCTAAACTTGACATAAGCTGCAAATTTGTCCCACAAAACTGAATAGTTGACTGGATTGTTGTTTCAGAATCAACAATCATATTCATCCAGGAACATGAACTTGGTGAAATCACTGTAAAATCACAGCGTGGTACACCATAGGCAACACTGATCATTTTAATATAGTCAGATTACACTACAGTTTTGACTTGCTCAGTTAATTTAGACGTTACTACATATATCATACTACTATTTATAATTAATTAACGTATTTCGGTTTCAAACCGAGTCACTGAACATGGAATCCGTGGCGGGTTTTTTCACACGTCATTACGTTGTCCGGGTCAATCCTGATCCCCAGCGTCAGAAGAACTCCTTCCCGTAATTTTCTAACAGCCACTCAAGAGACACTTTGAGAGAGTGAACGCAGCGCTCCCGCTCTGTTCAGTCTCACTGACTCCTTTGTGTGTGTGGACAGTGCCATCTGAGCACACAGCGCCAGCCCGAGGGCGTTCATAAGCCAAATAACTTGAGTTTTCCACGGTACAGCAGGAGCATGTCGGCCGAGCTGAAGCCCGGTTTCTCTAATGATGAGGTGCTGAACGTGCGTTACCCGCTTCACCGCGCGTGCAGGGATGGAGACGTCGGCGCGCTGTCCTCGTTACTTCAGCGCGCCACCAACCAGGCGGACCTGCTGACCGAAGACTCGTTTTACGGCTGGACCCCCATCCATTGGGCTGCACACTTTGGGAAGGTGATAGAAATACATTATTCCTATAGATTTATTTTTTTTCTGCAGTTTTTTAAGTGGCTTCCGGTGACAGAAGTGTGATGGTTTAGTGAATAGCAAGGGGTGTAACAACATTAGGCGTGCTGTCATCAAGAACTAAACCACAGCATGTGCACATACAAAGAAAACTCAAACATGTTAACAAATGTCTTTAATGAAAAAAGGGTTGCCGTATCGCTTTGACGAAAAGGCCATCGGCAGAAAACGGGTCACATTCGCAGCGGCTGCGTGCAAACTCTCATCCTGATAAGAGCAGAGATTAATCGCCTAATACATGAACTGAGAGTCAGAGCTTGATGATTTCTATCTGAGAGGAAACTGACTTCAGCGTCAATGGCGTCTATAAAGTGTGTAACGTGTATGTTGTTACGGATAAACCGCGCTAATCAGGTTGAATATAAGAAATGTAATCCGAATAAGACACTGCAGGCTGATTCTTTGTTTCTGGATCACATTACTTGGAAAAACCAACTTGTATGGACAGAGGCCAGCAGGCGCAGGCGCGAGCTCACTGATCCATTCATTGGCTGTGAGAAGACCAATAAAATCACAAGCGCCAAAACCAAGAATTTAAATTCCAAACTTTCCTGTTGTTAAAAGATGTTTGTTGTTTTGCGTGTTTGTCGTTGTTGTATTCTTGTCCTTTACTGGTCTCAAGATACATTATTGCTTTATGGTTTATTTTTAAGAGTTTGATGCCATGCATTTAGATTGACCGAATTTAAACAAGATGATTAATGCTGCACAATAAAAGTCAGTAATGTCCAGTTACTGTCGCTGGTCTGTTTTTACTATAAAAAACAAAACAAAAATCTGTAATGCATAGTGTCGTCATTCATGCCAGTATTCATCATTGCCTTTTGGTGCAATAAATAAATGGAGATTAACTTCTAAAAGATAAAGTAGTCTTCACTATGTGAGTTCGCCCTTTACATTTCTCTCCCAATCTCAAACAGAATGCAGAACATACTGCAAAAAAATTACAAAGACTTAACAACGTGAATGACATATAACACACCTGAGAAAAGATTAGCCTATGTATTTTACAATGTGAATTTTCCTTTTACATTTCTGTGATGTTAACTTGCAAGCAGGGGCGTCACTAGGCCCTTTTTAGGGGGGCTTCAGCCCAGCTCCCCTAAAAATATATATTTGATTAATACATTTTTGATCGCTTCAGTCCCCTTTAAAAAAAACTCATTTGAAACGACGGCAAGCTGCGTCAAGTTTCGGCTCCTCCCCTTATCTGAGTCTGCTTGGTTTTAGCGCATTTTTCAATCTGCAGGGGCGCCGAGCAGAGTGAACATCAAGGTGTGTGCGTGCATTTATTGATAGATTGCTAATGCTATGATATTACACCTGCATCGGTGCAGTTCTTTGTCATAAATGCATTGCAGTTTACATAATGTAATGTTACTGGAGTATTGGGAGCAAACGGGACGGCTCGGTTTCTCATCCAATACCAATACGTTTCGCTGCGTTCACCTTCAGCCCTTGGGTGATAGTTGTTTTTTATTCCTACAAAAATGAAGTGATTAACACCCATGAAAACATACTTTAGATTCAGAAAACGATCATGATTTATTTTAATTTACTTTTTACAGTTACAGACATATTATAATGTATTTTGACATTACATTATGCAGCCATGCACAGAAATGACACACATTGTCTGAAAGCACTAGATGGCCCAGAGAGAGAATGTGGAGTTATTTTGTTTTGTATTATTAAATATAGTTTTGTATTAAGTAATAATGAATCGGGAGGAGTGTCATGATACATAAATTAGAGTAAGCGTAGAGTAAAGGGATTTTTGATAATCTTGATTTATACTATTTATACTAGTTTTGTACTTGATTTATAGAAGTGGCAAATTGATTACATTCCCTATTTTCTAGTGGTCACATCCAATAATTATTTTTTTATTACAGTGTTGTATATGGCTCAGTCAGTACTCCTACTCCCATATATGAAATACAGGGAATACAATGGAATAGTGGATTGCAGTAAGGTTAGTAGCATACCACCCTACCCTAATAGTCAAATAATATTTTTTTAATCATACCCTTATTGGGGGCTGAGCCCCCCTAAAATCAAAATCCTAGAATCGCCCCTGCTTGCAAGGCAATTAGCTTGATCTTAAAATTTGCTGATTAGGCAGAAGACTAAACATAACCTCAAATAAAATGAAAAATCAAACATATTGGGAAAATTAGAGCAGAGAACCTGAGCCTCAAATATAAGTTAACCCTCAAACTATTTGATTTCTGAAGCTCTGTTCAGATAGGGCTAGTTTTAATGGAGGACATTAGAGAAATGTGTGTTTCACAGGTGTCGTTGCGATTTTAAGTCCTGTCTGAATCTGCCATGTCTGTGTATTTCTCACACATAAGTTTTGAGTGAATTACATGCTTTTTGTTTGGCCCAACAATCTCAACAGTCCTCTGAGAAATCTAATCCTGTCCGAATGTAAATGTCTGTGATATTGCTGATATTGTATTGTACTATCGCTTCTTTTTTATTTTATTATTTTTGTTGTTTTTAACTACCTGAGCTACTGTTTGCACACCAATCTTTTGCATGCTTTTCAATATGGATGGTATCTGATGAAAAAAAAAAATAGAATTATAAAATGTATAAATTGAACCAAATTGCTGATACTGCGAAGACTGCCCATATCGGTGTCAGGTAAGATGCTTGTCTAGATGTCTTTGCTTGCTCATGTCACATAATATGTTCTGGAATTATTGATGTCCATGTGTTTTGACAAGCATGATTTCACAATAATAAGGGAGAGAAACAAGGCACTGGTGCAAAGTCATGTCACTGGTTTGTTGATTTTATTTTTTGTCTCTGTCACAAACAGCTGGAGTGTGTTATGAAGCTGGTGCAGGTGGGATGTGAAGTTAATGCACTGACCACACGGTTCGCCCAGACCCCGGCTCACATTGCTGCATTTGGAGGACATCCAGAATGCCTGCTGTGGCTCTTACACACTGGGGCTGAAATAAACAGACAGGTTTGTCCACGTACAAGAATACCTTGGATTGTTGTATCGTAGCGATGAGGGTAGTACTATACTGATATGACAATATATAGGACGTGATAAATGTGTTGAGATTTTATTTGTGATTATATCAGCATTATGACTTCATTTCCAAGGATCTTTGTAGAGCATAGACCCAAGGTGTTAAGGTGTTCAGCAATAAAAGGCATTCAATTCCATCTAGAGCTGCAACCAACACAATTTTTTTTGTCTATTAATCTGTGAAATTCCCCCCCTCCCCCCCTTTTTCCGATTAGGCGCCTAATCTAGCATTAATTTCACCAATTAGTCTAATGCTTTTTTTCCTTTTTATTAGGGGATTAATCCTTTGGCCACCACTGCTACCATTTATATTTTAAACTTTAATTACGGTAAATCATTTCCTAGCAAAATGGTTCAACTTAGTTAAAGTGCCAGAATTAAAACACAAACACAATTTTAGAGAATCACGTACCATTAATGAGATACCTTTAATTACAAAAAAAACAACCTGAAAGGCAACATGTAGTTTAAAGGGTAAGTCAATGCTACCGGTAAGTCCATGATGTGTGTGCAAATGGTGACATTGTTCTTATGAAAGAAACCTTGCACAAATCTAGCTTTCCCTCTTCCTGAGAAATATAACAAACAACAATAATTTAATAACATATTTTAACATGAAATCTATGAGTGATGACAATATTAATTGTATTTCAGAAAGGAAATTGTATTTGTCATTTTATTATGAAATGCATGAACACAAGAAGCTTTTTAAACTATTTTAACAAATTATACTATTCATCATAAATAAGATCTATACAGTGTAGGCCCAATTATGAAATATTTACTATAATCAGTTATTGATTAATGCAGTTGGGAGTATGATTTACATAATTTAGTTGTGCCAATAATAAACGAAAATGTGGCATGGTTTTACATGGCAACCGTATTACGGCATGGTGTCAATGTAAATCTAGGCATGTATTTTGAAGCTCTACATGTGCATAAACAACTTCTAAAACTGGTAAACGCATTGAAAGCATCGTTGCCAGACAGACTAAAGATAAAGTGAAAATTTAAAGTCCAGTTTATTGTAACAGTAGGGGACTTTAGAGCATTATTATCGAACACGCGCACTAGCCGATAGCTTAACTCACTGTAACACGTACAGCTCATCGTTTTGAGGTTTTACAGAGTGATCAAAGCACCATTTTTGCCATTTTATTCAATGGCAGAAGCCGCCATTATTATAAATGAAGGTAAATAATGTGACTCATCGATGCATTTCACTTATGTTGATGTATTTTCGTAATCGTTGACGCGTTGTTGAGTGTATAGCACATCAATTATCTTTTCTTCTTTACTGTTATAGCACAAAATTAACATGAATCAGAAGCTATGTTCAAAGAAACCGAATAACTGTATCAAGTAGAGCTGCACGAGTAGTTATTAAAAAAATTGTGATCTCTATTCAAACACCCGTACAGTCTTATTCTGAAATCACTACAATTCTCCTGTGACTAATACATGTTTGACAAAATCACACCGGAACATTTAAGGCTATGGCGTTACCACTGACCCAAGGGAAAGCATTTTCAAAAGTTTGTAACGGCTTTACAAACAGTATTTTTAACCACACACTATCATTATTTCTGTGTTGCAAATATTCAAATGATCACAGAAGTACTGGGATTAAAGTTTATAGTTTGGATTTATTCAAACTGATTTTATTTAAATTAAATTTTTAGTGCTTATTGAATACTCCTGATTAATAGATTATTAAATAAACTTAAATATTAAATAAACAAATTTCAGTTTGTGTTTTGGTCAAATTTTATTTAAGTCAAGTCACCTATATAGATATAGCACTTTTTACAACACGGATTACAACAATAAGCAAGCCAGAGGCGACAGCGGCAAGGAACCAGAACTCCTGCAGGTGACAGAATTAATGAAGAACATAATGGAGAAAAAAACCTTGGGAGAAACCAGGCTCAGTCGGGGGACCAGTTCTCCTCTGGTCAACAGCCAAACGGTGCATAATTATTATATTGACAACAATTTAGCTGCATTACTAGTTATTGTCTTCCTCAGTCAGTTAATTAGTCTATGAGCCCTTTGATACCATTTATCTTTGATGTGCCTCCTGCTTCCACTTCCTACATTTCTCTGTCTTCTCTCTGGTGTCCTGGTGCACAAATCTCTGTTTAACTGATCCTATTGCAAGGGATGATCCTGTCTGTGATGTAGAGGTCTTTGAATGGTGACGTCTTTTCTCGAGGGTTGAGCATGAGTCTATGAATTAGCCCAAAGGGCATTGGAGGTTACTTGACAGCAGATGAATACAAGCAGACTAAGAAAAAAAGTTTGGCTCGTTGGTTTGTCATTTTCAGTAATAATTCACAATACGTTTTTATTTGTTTGTATTAGTTAACATGAACTAACAATGAACAATAGTTCTACATAATTTATTAATATTATTTGATGTTAATCTCAACCTTTACCAATAAATGAAGGTCAAAAGTTGTGTTAACATTAGTAATTGTACTTTGATCTATTGTGAATATGAACATTTTAATTTGCTAACATTAACAAAGATTAAAAAATGCTGTCAATGCATTTCTAAATGTCTTAAATTGATATTAAATACAGCCTATTAGAAATATAATAAACGTATTATATCTAAACATTCTGAATTGAATTATTGAACATGCTGACATGCGCAGGAGTTAAAATATAATTAAAAATACCAACTTGCTTTTCCAAACTTCAGAATGTCTTAATTTTTATTTATGGTCCCCCCCCCTGCGCATTTTTATTTGTTTTTAATTATTTCTCCACACTGCAACTGATGTGAAAGTGATAGTGAAGTCTTAAAGTATAGGTTTAGGTGTGTTGCACTTGAAATTGAGGCATCATTAATCGTTACAATATTCCTTATCTTAATTCAACGATTCGGCTGTCTAACCTTTCACCTATAACTAAACCTTTGACGAGTACGATCACAGCGACACATTCAAATCTGTGTTTGTGTTGCTGCTGTAAAGCAGTTGTCATGAATGGGTATAAACTGCTTCACAAACAGTCACAGTGTCATTATTTCTGTTAGAAGATTTCAATTATCACTTCAATTACCACTTGGATAAATGTTTATAGGTTATACAACCTGCATTGCATTGGTTTGAAAGGAAGTGAATGAGAGGGATCACTGTGCCATTCCTGCCTCTGCAGTAATTGTGTAGTTTGAGATGCATCTTGTGGTATTACCATATCTGTTATTTTGGCGCACATTATCCTCTGCGTTTCTCTTTACCACCTTTAGTGGGAGCTGTTGTGCTAGGGTGAAGAGTTCAATGTCTTGCTTATGACTCACTGGCTGAGTGTTCTGATAGATTCTCTTCTTCAGATTGATACAGACCAGAGCTTCAAGACATAGACCTTTAAACAGCATTGTGGATCCATGTTGTTTTCCATATTTCCATATTCCATATGACTGTACCCATTAAAAATTTTGAGTGATGAATAAATTGATGTACAGAATGTTGTCAGTTTGTCTGTCCACATGGCAAGTGTGAAGAACTGTTCAATTAATGTTGTGAAAGCATTTCAAAATGTTGCATTTCCAATGTGGTTTCAGGATTATGTTGGTGAAGCACCTATTCACAAAGCAGCACGGGCCGGTAACATGGAGTGTATTAATTCCTTGTTGGTCCAGGGAGCCAAACCGGAGTAAGTCACTGTCTTATTGTTTTTGTTTGTTTGTTTGTTTGTTTTATGCTTTATAATGTGACTTTATGAGGTGACATCACAGTGTGAAAGGGAATCTCCATAAATAAAAAAGCTTTGCCAAAGAGCATGCATTTTGATTTTGACATGAAAATCGTCTCATGAAAAAAGATGCTTTGACTCACATTTGGCTCAAAAAAAGCTTCAAAGTTGTTGAAAAATGTTTATTAATTTAGGCCTGAAAATTCATTTGACTTTATGCCACAATTAAAAGAATGTAAATGCAAATATTATTGCTAGAATTACTCCTGTTATACAGGGTCTATACTAAATGAATTTGCGGATTAAATGTTATTCTGTTTTAGGCATTTTCCATATAATACAAAAATGGGGAATTGGAAAAAGATTCCTGGAGTTTTCTTTTAAAACGCATTTAAATTCTAAAAACAAGTGCAAATGTACATCTACTGAAATTATTAATTCAATTAATGTGATGGCTCACCCCAAAATGAAAATTGTCATCCTTTACTCATCCTCATGCCGTTGTAAACCCACAAGACTTCTGTTCATCTTCAGAACACAAATTAAGATTTTATTAATATTCTTTAATATTTTTTTGTCCATCCATTGAAAGTCTACACAACCAAAACTGATGCAACAATAAGTACAAAAAGACATTGTAATCTATGTGAATAGAGAGTTTAATTTTGGCATATATTCACAGAAATACATTGGTCAAAGCAAATACATTGAGCACATCAAATATGGTTAACAGATGTTCAACTGTACTTAAGTTATAGGTTATTGGTTTTGTCTATCAATGGATAGACAAAAATTATGACAGAATATAAAAGTATATTCATTTGTGTTCTGAAGATGGATGGCAGTCTTATGGGTTTGGAACAACATGAGGGTGAGTAAAGGGCAGAATTTTCACACTTGGGTGACCTATCCCTTTAAATCTACTGCTCTGTTTTATTGGATGCAGCAGTAGGCCAGCAGAGCTTTTTTAGTGGAGTTTTTCTTACTTTAATGTGTCTGTCTAAACCTGTTGTCCTGTTTAGCTTAAAGGTGAATGTTTATGTTTAGTGATTTTTAACGTGAAGTTGAGATTAATTTCACTCAAAACAAATGCACATTTTCTCACGTTTTCCCCCCCCTAGTAGATCAGATGTATGTGAAAATTGGACATTTCCAATTTGGTTTTCAAATGACTTCATAAAGTATTCAATAACTTGATCAAAGTTATTCAAAATTCTTTTGAATTAATTCATGGTCACATGTAACTAAAGTCAAGTAAAAAGCAATATTTAGGATAATGATTGTACTTGCACCAGTAAGTGGTTCATGTGAGTCATAAAAGGCAACAGAACCAGCCTTCATTCATCTGCCGCCCAGTTGAACCTATGATTTTGAACCTATAATTGCAATTATTCAAATTCTCAAAGTGTGATATGGTAACAAATTATGCTTCGAAGTGAAGTTCTTCTTTGGCAAAATTACATTTCTTTAATGGCAATGTAAAGCACAGACTTTAAACATAAACCTTTACTCCAACTTCCCAAACACTCACACAAGAAATTAAACTTGTTCACCCCTATAAAAAGGCTTGATATAGGCTTAATGAGTTTGTCATATATATATACATACGGCTCTTCACAGCCGTTACATATCAGATACTTAGCACTTGATTCGTTCCGGGAGTATTCCAGAAAAGCAGTTTATGTATAACATATACACATGTTTGTTTAAGGTTAGTAAGCATATAAACGGGGTAACTTTCAGGGTAAGTACTTAGCCATAGCAACTTACTCTATGATCATAACTTGATCCGTAGCAGGTTCTATTTGAGGGTTAGTTTAGTTAAGATGTGTTCAGCGCATTCATGCGCCCTATTGATGAAGCTCAAGTTGGTGTGAAAGATTGTATGCGTTTTTTATGCATACATGATGGATAATTTAGATCCATCTATTTCATCTCCAGGGTTGGGGAGTAATGAAATACATGTAACGGCGTTACGTATTTAAAATACAAAATTTGAGTAACTGTATTTCGTTACAGTTACATTTTAAATTGATGGTAATCAGATTA
The DNA here is from genome assembly GCA_037043235.1 of Rhodeus uyekii. NCBI lineage: Eukaryota > Metazoa > Chordata > Actinopteri > Cypriniformes > Acheilognathidae > Rhodeus > Rhodeus uyekii. The sequence continues at coordinate 1,174,204 of JAWRVZ010000014.1, forward strand.
CAGTTACATTCAAAAAGTGTTTTAGATGATCAAAGTGATTACTTTGAATTTTAGTGTCATTTATTTATTAATATTAACGTAAGCTGTCTGATGATTCTCCGACTCTGTCTCTTTAAAAATAAAAAGCGCGCGCAGCCTGTTCAGTTAGAGAGTGTAGACCTGCGATTGCATAAAAAATGGACGGGAAACAGCACGTAATGCATTTCTTTCGTGGAAATTCAAAGACAATTTTACTTGTAAACAAGAAAAAGGACGTAACATCACAGTGCGATGCAAGCTATGTCTACCTGCAACAAAACTTCTATCGGCTTCAAAGGATTCAACATCTAATCTGAAAAAGCATCTTTAAGTAAGTTGTTCTTGGTCTTTGAAAATTGTTTTCTTTATTCCTTATTTTCCCATTTACTCACACGTTGAGCTTTGTATGGTTATCATTAGCCTACGTTTAATATTTATAAGAATTTGGTCTAATAAAACATAGAATTGACATCCAATTAATCATGCGTTAAATAATGTTTTATAAAGCCAATGGCTTTGTGTACTTAATAGACAAACTTTAAACCTTAATAATTCATTACAAATGTTCAGGAAATGGCGCCTTTGTGCGAGTTCATTATCCGAATTGTGAACAAATTGTTTTTTTCCCATCTTTTTAAATGAATCAATTTGTTTTGTTTACAAAAATATTGTCAATTAATTATTCACGAATTTGATAGATCTGGGGTGTATTTCCCAAAAGCATCGCTAGATAACTATAGTCATAAATTCTATTGAACTTCATTGCGTCCATATTTAATTTGCGAAACGCATCCTGACTAAGTTTGACTGTTGACTCTCTCGATTCTGTTGTGGCGGTAACCTTTAATAGAGAGGATAATAAGTGAAAGAATCACTCAAAGTTTTCTTCATTCATTACCTAAATCTGTTGTGTTACTTGGAGAATTGTGCTAGTTGGGTTTTTCTTGCTTTCATTTATTGTTAAGACCACACTTACTGACTGATAATTGCTGCAATAGAAACATATTTATACTAGGGATAGTTAAAATGACACAAAATGACTTTTGTCATATTTTTCCCCCAAACCTATTACTTTCTTGTGAAACACAAAAAGAGAATAATGGTGGTGGAGGGATGCAAAAAACTGTTGCGACACTGTAGGTGAGTCAGCTATGAATATATAAGCCAGAGATGCCCAAACTAGGGCCCGCGGGCCAACCTTTGATTTGTGGCCCGCCGTACAGTCTGAGGAGAGAGAGAGAGAGAGAGAGAGAGAGAGAGAGAGAGAGAGACAGAGAGAGACAGACGGAGACATACCTTCGACACAGATTGTAATTTCTAATTTGACATAACAATTTTGTTTGTTTTATAGTTAACTACAACAGAGTAAACTGAAATAATTTTTTTAATTAAATAATTTAATTAATTAAAATTTTTAATTGTAAATGCGCAATTCAAGGCGCAGCACTGAGTGCTTTGCGACACATGACGTCAAGAAACGTCAAAAAATTAAACGCAATAATGGAGAAATCAAGGCAGTGGCACACAGACAAGAGTGTCACTTTTTTCAAGTTGGAGAGTAAACATTTCATTGAATGTAATGCTTTAATTTCGTTGTAGTGTTTTTTGTCTACTACAAATTCAAGCTCCTGTTTACTGAAATTTGAAAAATGGTATGAATGATAAGCACTTTGAGTATGCTCTTGTTGCATTAAAATGACACTTGTTGGTTTTATTGCAGCTAATTAATATTTAATTAATTTTGATACATTTTGGTACATTCAAGCACTTTGATTGCACAAAGATTGCCCTCATTGTTTTAGAAGTGCTGTGGAAAACTGATGTTAAAAATAAAATGTAGCAGAAAACCAAATCCTATGATGGGTAGAGTTCATTTTTATTTACAGGTTGTAAACTTAATACAGGACATCAAGTTAATATGGTCTTTTGTGTTAAGTATTTCAAAGTATTTAGATTACGTTACTAAACTTGAGTAATGTAACGAAATACGTTACAAATTACTTTTTAAAGCAAGTATTTTGTAATCTGTAGTGAAATACATTTTAAAAGTAACCTACCCAACCCTGTTCATCTCACAGATCATTGATCTGCAATCAGTATCTTGCAACACTGTTTTCTGTACTATAATGTATTTCTATAATAAATCATTAATAATATATCTTACCTTTCAAGCAATGAATTTTTCAAAATGATTAAACATAAAGGAACTTTTACAGCCATGCTACTAATTAAAAGCACAAACTTTTAATTGGTTTAATTTTCTCTTAATTATATAATTGGCGTCAAATAAACAATGTAGTTCTTATTCACAGTGGTCACACTATTTTTAAACCAAAAGACTGAAAAAATTATTACAAAACCACCAAATAGGTGGCGATATTCACCAAGCATGTAAATTGGCATGAAACAAAATAAGATGACACATGTAATATGGCACACTTTTTCTTAGCATCTGTTTCCACTGTGACTTATATGTGAACCGTGAACATACTCTGGGATTGAATTTACTTCCAGATGCATTTTTTGGGAATCAAAATACCGTGAGTAAGCAAAGTTTGGGTTAATCAAACAAGAGATCAGTGTATGTTTGATGGCAAGATAAACCTGCTTTCTGGAATAGCCCTCTGGTTAACTATTTCAGTAAAATGCTTCCACACTGTTCTCCTTATGTTTTTGTTTCTCCTTTTCCAAATTTCTCTCTGATCTGTTTTATGTACATTGTTACTTCAAGTGAATCCCAGAACCGTGTAGTTTAATTAGTCTGCAAATTATTGCCTACTGACACGATATCTCCATTGTTGTAAGACATTTTTATCAGAATAATTTAAGCTTGTGTATATTTTTAGAAAGCAATCATGTACTTTTTTTTCCCTTTTCCATTTTATATAATTACCACTGTGTTCTAAGCATATTTTCCTTGATGATTGGTTTTCCCTCAAGAGATACAAGTTGTTGTAAATGAAAGGAGTGACGCATGTTTCTCATTTTACCCTGAAATGAGAGTTCTGTGATTTTATTAAAACTAACACATTAATAACGTATCTCTTATCAACCCACAACCTACTTGCAATTAATTGGAATGTAATTTCTTTATTACTGGGTCCACCTGACCCTTGGGTTATCCACAGATATAACCTCGATCCGTGCATCACTACTGTCAATATAGTGTTATGTCAAACCATTGTAATACTGATTGTATCTCCCCCCCCTCCCCTTTTACAAAATGTAACTAATTTGATTGCTTTGTTTTTTGACAATGAATTAGGCCATGTCCACACGATGCCGGCACGTTCCTTATCCGATCTTTTTTTTTTTCCTTGTTCAAAAAAAAAAAATCAGCGTCCACAGGATACCACTGAAACCAACTGAATCCGGTGTAGTTTATATGCCAAACCAGTATGGGGCGCTGTAATTCTGCCACAGATAATACACTATACACAGAGAAGAAGACTTTGAGCGTTGTTGCTGTTCAGTGTTGCCAGATTGCTATTTACCTTTTTGTCACGTCCGACCGGGAAAAAATGCATTGGGCTGGTTGATAAAATTTGGGATGGTTTTTGATGCATAAAATCGCTCAACATAGTAGTAGAGTACGCACTACGGATTGGCCGTCCACACGAGCCCGCAAGGGTGTCGGATTCAGATCTATCCACTTTAGGACCCGGTATAAAAAGAGAGCGGACTCAGTCTCCCAAATCGCCGGATGCGTGTGGACGGAACGCCAATCCGATAAGAAATGTATGCGGATATAGTGATCCGCGTCTCCGTGTGGACGGGGCCTTAGTTACCAGATTTTTGTATCCCGATTACGTAAAGCCGTTACATGTATTCTATTTCTCCCCAACCATAGGTATACATATTCTTATAATGGCTGTGCTGGATTACTAGAGACCTCTTAAAGATTTAATTACATTTTAATTAAATCCAGTAAGTGAATGAGAGTTCTTAAAGTAAATACTGGTCTTTAAAAAGATAATAATAAAAAAAAGGATTGTTTGAAAATGCTGGTACTCTCATTTGAGGGTTTAAAGATGGGTGGATATTTGAGTAATTGTGCATTTGTTTTTAAATACATACTTTTGTAGACCTTAAAAGCATGATGCCTTGTGTTTGTATGTTTAATGACATTGTCTTAAATCACTTATCTGTCCAGATTATCTTAAAACTAAAATTTAATTATCTAAGTTATACAAAGATGTTTTAGTTAGTTTAAATGGCACACTTAAACCACTACTGTTCATAGATAATCAGTCGACATATACCAGCACATGCCACAGAAAAGATCAAAAACTTGCAGACAAACATTAGTAATTAATAGGAAAATTTTCTGTTGTCTACATATTTTCTAGTTTACCAGTCTTTCAAATTTTGCAGTGATTTTAAGTCTTGTTATAGTTATAGTTATATAGTTATAGACTTAAAATTGTAGCATCAATGACCTTCCTGTAGACCAGACTAAGAGGAGTGAATTTAGCTGGATAGATGTCCGTCTTTTTCATAACCCAAATACAAAATTATCGAAGTACTGCTTTTCTTCAGAATACACATCAAAAGCTGAATCTAACAATCACTGAATTTAACATATGTGATGAACTTGTAAAGCCGAATTCTAAAGCGTTCACAGATTTTTCACCTTAAGTCTTTTATTCCAAACACCTTTATGCTGATCACGTTTGTAAAAAAAATTTTTTATGAAAAGCAAAACTCAAAATAATCTAAATTGTCAAAATATCTATCAGTTTGTTGACGTATTTGCTAACATATCAAAAGCAGTTTGAATAATGATACAGCATTGTCTGTAATTGATTTCTTTGTTGACATATATTGTGATAATTGTCCTTATTCCGTAAATAAGACTGTTTGGAATAATTATACCTGGAATTGTTCATAGCGTCAATGTATATTATAGTAGTGCTTCGTTTTGTTGTAATTTCGGTTTCAACGCTTTCTTACTACAGAGCCCAAGTGATATACCAAGCAATATTTTCCAAAGTTTTCGAGCTGTTACATCAAAATGTGTTATCACTAAGGCTGTCAAAGTTAATGTATTAAGTGATTAAGTCTAAAGAGATCGAAGTCTAACAAATGTTAAACACCATTAAATCGTATTTAAGAAAAATAACAAGTTTTCTCAATTTGATATTCAAATTATTTCTTTGATTTCTGTACTGTAACAGCATTGATGCAGTTTTTAATACTAAAACAGCAGTCTCATAGTTGGGATCATGCATACTAGAAAATGGTTTATTAGTAATTCAGACTTTCTCAATGGTAAATTATTTTATCATTTACATCCAAGCCTAAATTAAATTAATTTCCTGCCACTGCAAGGTGTAATTACTATTGTATGTTATACAATGATATAGTTCAGTTAGCCATAATGATGAACTGTGTGTATTAAAACTGAATATAAGAATACTTTTGATTTTGATTTTATGCTTTGGCAGCCTTGGTTTTGTCTCATCTGACTTTAAATGTATATGCCATGGCTTTTCTTTCTTTTTCTTTTTCTAAATGTTTGTGTCCATCTTTCTAATTAGCTTATAACCCTCAGAAAATGCAAGAGATGTAGGAAGTTGAACTTCATTTCAATCAGATCTGCACAAAAACTGTCCTTAAGATGGTCTAGGCCTAGGGTATACAGTATCGAGTGCAGCAGAACACAGGATACTTGTAAGCAAGGATGTATCAACACTTTTTATAGATAAGTTTTATGAATGTCTGCTTGTTTTTATACCTCTTAGATGTGTAATTTATCATTTGTCTGAAATCACCTGTGACCTTTCTGATTAAAGTAGCATGTTGGCAAAATGTTTTTGAAGATCCATTGTGAACCGTTACAGAGAAGGAAAATCCCTACACGTCTCAATGTTTTGCAGCGGTTGAATTTGAACATGACTTGATTTTCTCAAGTAAAGCCCAGAAAAGGGGGGGAAGCATTCCAAAAACTGCTGCCACACGTTCTTCAGCGAACACTCTTACATAGAGTGTTCACACTATCGCTTCCTTCAGTATCTACACACTGGCAATCTGTCGAGGTATTTCTTGTGGTGATTGGTTTTGATTCTAGGAGAACAGTCATGATAGCATTTAGACCTGCATGCTTTGCCTAGACAGCAATGTCTTGTTACTTATTCTGCAAGATTTGTTTACTTTCTTTCTTGCTTGTTCTCAACTAACAAGAATAAGGGGAGGCTCAATAATAAATGCTAATCAAAGGCTTGAATTTAGCTTGAATAGGAGTGAACTTGTAAGCAAAAGTAGTAAGCTATGTTAAGATTACAAAGCAAAGAATGTTTTAAAACATTAAATGCTTCCTTCAGCAAATATACTAATATAGTTGCTCTTCATTTTCAGTGCCAGACAATTAATTATAGCTATACACTATATTTTTATGCCAAGCCAGTCTTTAAGGACTTAATTTCATGTGCAGACAACCTTCTTAATGTTCAATTAGAGGGTTTATCATAATATCGTGCCATCATTGTGTTTGCAAGTAAATGCATGCCATTTTATTTGTAATGAATTTAAAGGCATAGTTTGGCAACTTTGATTTTTTTACATTAAATCATTAACATCTTCATCTTTAGATAAAGATTACAAATGCTGATGTGCTTTAAATTAACAAGTACGCTTCTGCAAATGAGTGAGATGACCAATAACTATTACAGCAAACCTTTTAAACAGTTTTAGAAATTATGAAAAATGTGGATATTTTTGTCAATTCCAAACATTTTAAGTATGATAGTATAATTGTAACTATTTAAATATTACATTTATTAAAATGAATAATTATAACTAAATGTATTAAAAACAATGCCATGTAGCCTTTGACTGCTTTTTTTATTAGCATTGCTTTTAAAACAGGTAAATGCAATTAATTTCAGACATGGATGCTCATCTGAGAAAACATGCACAAATATCTGCATGTAAATATTTGAAAGAAGCCTTCAATCGGCCTAGTGTACAAGTAGTGAAGTCTGTTACTACTGCAGACAGTCTGATATTTGTTATATTTTAGTACACTCTTCTTGAAAAAACCTTTCCGTGAACAGCTCATCAAAGAACCTTTTTTTTTTCTTAGTCTGAAGAAACATTTATTTTTAAAAGTATTATATTTAAATATTTATATTTAGAAGTCTTTAAGTTTTGTTTAAAATAACCTTTTTCCACTATAAAGAGTATTTATGGAATGGAAAGATTCCATGCATGTTAAAAGTTCTTAATGGAACCATCAATAAAGAACCTTTATTTTAAAGTGTGTAGAGATGCTTGTACATTTGTACTTTGGACAGAAATTGTCAGTTTAAACTCTAATTCAGTGAATTCCTAGCCTTAAGAATTGTCTGGCATTGTCTGATGTTTTGATTGAATATTATTTATAGAAGATTAAAAGGTTCAGTCTGACATGCGTTGAAGCATTTAATATTTTATTTCATGGTAAAGGGATGTTTAGGCAGGTATGTGTGAATGCAAGCAAATCATATAATTTCATTTTTCTTCCTTTTATATTCTGAGGCATTATCATGTAAATTGTTTTTTTACTTTTCACTTGTTTTTCATGTAAAACCATTTTAAAATGTAAAGGGAGAGACAGATAGTTAAAATGAATTCATAAATGAACCAACTGCTGACCCAAATGTTATTCCTTATTACTTTTTGCAGACATTGCAAGACTAAAATGGTCACAAGTTTATTAGATTTGGGGGTGGTTTCCCAAATGCGAGTTATAACATGTTTTAATTATTTTTTTGTTAAGACAAAAAGGAGTTAAAAGGATAATTTATTTAAAAAAAAGGCACGTTTCACCATTATTTGAATATTAAAGTCACACAGACTGAGCTTATGTCCATTTGGCAAAATGGCAAACATTTGACTTTAAAACAATGTTAAATGTAATCTGATTAATATTACTGTCTAAACATATTTTATTAATTTGACATGTTGGTTCATGTCTGAATTCTCATTTAAGTACACGCTGCATCTGGAGATATGGAAATATGCTCAGAACATTTCTGTAACATACTAATGAACTAAGGTCCGTTTGTTCTGGTTTTGGCTTCTTCTTGAAACAAAAATTGACTGCCTTTGGTACTTTTAACTTCACAATTCTCCAAATTATCATGTTAGTATTAAATTTGTATCAGACTGTTATATTTTGTTCACAAAAATTCTGATGTAAGGGAGAGTATTTTGGCATTTTTAAATATTTAAAAACAAACAAAGTTTCATTATTTCCTGCTGCAGTGTGTGAATAATTTACTTTTTGGGCCTTTCCAAAAACTAGCTTCTAGAATAAAAGGGAAAGTCTTTATAGCCTTAACTTAAAAATGGTAGCATAACGGTGCTAACTGGACAAATTTCCATTGGACTAATCCTCTTTTTGTTTTACTCACTGTGCAGCTTGAGGAATGCCAATGGTTTGACTGCAGCTGACCTGGCCCATGCTCAAGGCTTCCATGATTGTGCTCAGCTCCTCTGTAATGCACACAATCAGCTAAATCAGCTAAATGGATTTGCCCATAATGGAACTGACCACACGCACATCCAGAGCCGCAGTCTTCTGAATGGGACAGCCAATAGGAAAAGATTTCTCGATAGCACAGAGCCAAACCATGTGAAAAAAGCAAGAACTGAGGGTATGTAAATTGTTTTTGCAAAATCTCGATTTTTAAATCGAGGCAAACCAGATTTTTCTGATAATATTGTATATTTTCCATTCAGGCATTCATTTCTCGGTGAAGACAAACAATGGAATTGGAGAGGAGCTTGAGAGTATGAGTGTGGAATCAACTGCTGAAAACCAATCAGGTGGGACTGGACCTTCACCAATCTCTATTGACCTTGAACATCATGAAGACAGTGCTTCTTTGAGGAACCCCTCTCCCACCCAAAAAATGTTGGATCCCTCATCAATGACTTCTCTTCCTGGCCCCTGGTTATGGACAAACTCTTATGCTTATTTATGAAGGCCATGTTATCAACAGAAACAGGCTTATCAACAAGCTGTCAGAGCAAATGACTAATATAGTCTTATTTGATATATTCAGGCTTCTGAAATATCTGCAGCGTAATAATTTTTGGGATGCAATGTACAATTTCCTAAATCTAAAAGAGCTTTAAGTATGTGCACAGGCAATTTTACCTTTTTTTCAATTGAGGCTTTTAGTACTCGCAAAGACAAAACAGCTAGAATAATACAGAAAAGATGGATACAAAGTTGCAAGATTTCTTGGCTTAATTTTCTAAATTAGTAAGTGCAAATATAGTAGTGTATTTAGCAGTTAATTTTTATATAGATGTATAATTTATTTCTTTTTTTTCCTTTCCTGAAACTTATAGCAATATATTTCACAATGAAACCATTTACTGAATTTGAGGATATTTCATGGATCTGATGTGTCCTATGGATGAATGCACAGGCTAATCCATCTTCTGGCTGTTTATTATTCAGACACTTTAAAGATTCACATATTGAAAGATTTCAAATGTAATCTGCTTGTATATATTGCATAGGTTTATCTTAAACATGGCACTTTTTATGTTATGACCTCTTTTTTGTAATGGCTATGCTACTGACTTTTGCAGTTAGGTGTTCCAGTGCACTCCAAAAAAAGCTATCCCTCTTTCCCTTCTGACTATGTGGAAGACACCAGTCTCTGCTTAATGACTTGTCATCTTGTTAAATCGTTATTACAATCTGTCAGTCAAGTCTTAAGCTAGACGCAACGCTTTATGTTGACGTCTCAGACACCAAATAAAAATGTAACTAAATTACTTAAATATGATTCATTACAAAACTGCTAAACACGGATTGTAACATGCTAGATCAGACCTCATTCTGAGGCGTCACACATGCACATTTTTAGCTGCTTTTCTTTTTAATGTGGGTGTACAAACCCACTTGAAGGTGCACACCACCATCTTATGCATGACACCCCTGGCATAAAATAAAGGATCGGGCTTAGGAGAGCAGATACAAAAAATTGCTTCATTAGTTATCCCATATACAGATTTTTTAGATTGGCTCAAGACATCCCTTGTTATTACATACTGTACTCTTATAAATTGAGCAAAAAAAGTGCTCGTACTGCAAACTCAAATACAGTGTATTAGTAAAATGTTTTTGTTTCTCTCTTCTGATCCAAGTTCATGTGTAAACAAGACCATTTGTTCATCATCAGTTTCTGACGCATGTCTTGTTTTAAATGACAGATGAAGCCATAGCCACAGGTTTGAGGAATGGTCATGGGCTGCAGAACAGTTTCACGGTCAACAGCTTCGCCACAAATGGGCAATTCTATCAGTCCCCTTTCATTCCAGCTGATTCAAGAAACGACATGTGTGGCTCACTGCACCTCAATGGCAGCCCAAGCAGCTGCGTATCTCACAGGCCTGCATGGGGTACGTTTCTGCCTGATTCCAGTGAACATCTCTGCTATGGACACTATCATGGCTTTGGAGATACAGCAGAAGACCTGGAAGATGCAAGCAGTTGTCAAGAGCACACTACAACCGTGAAAGTAGAGCAGCATTATAACCAAGAGGTTCTCAGTGCTGTGCAATTGTTCCATGGATCATAAAAGTGAACATAATATCCGTCCATTTGATTAGAAGTGGTCACGTTGGTGGCAGCACTATCCGCCTTAATTAAATATCGCACCTTAATGCAGGCAAGTTTGTTTTTGATAAAGGGGAAAATCTTTCTACCAAAGTGGGGAGACATTGTATTGCATTTTGTATCTGACCTATTGAATTTATTTTATTACATGTGTTTTCGAATTACACCCTATCTGGGTGAATTTCTTTTTCCCTTTAATGCAGGTTTAGAAAGTACAAGTTTATTTTTATGTGCTATGGCTTAATTGTGAGTTTGTAGTTTTGTGCCAATGAAACCCAGCTCTTTTGAAAAGCAGAATTTTGTTGCGTACTTGCCACAGTTTTTCCCCATGAGAAGCAAAGCTGACATGCTGACTGTAAAAGTGTTGTTTTTGTGTTTTTTGACAGAAGAAAAAAGAGATGTATGGCATTACTTTTGTTTATATTTCTCACCTCTATGTTCTGAGTAATAATAAAAAAACTAAATCACAGAAAGTAATTTTCAATGCCACCTGAACTGTTCTATTAAACTGCAAAAAACAAAAAAAATATATATTTTAAAGAGAAGCTCACCTTGCCATATTCTACACAAATTCACAGAAGAATACCCAAACAAACCACCCACAGTTAGATTAATCTCAAAAATGTTTCATCCTAATGGTTTTCTTGTAAAAGTTAGAAACTTTTCTCCTACATCTGCTTTGACCCTTGTTTTGTACTTGACATGCATTTTGTACATAATGCACTCAAAAAAGCAGGTAAATATTTTTCAGAAAAAAAGTGAATATTTCTTTGTGAAAGCCAATTAAGTTGATAAAAAACTGCAGTTTATCCAAATAAAATAGAACCTTATCCCTTAAGTAAATATTAACACATATATTAAAAGTAATTTTGTTTTTAAATACATCGTGCAGCTTGATATAAAGGCTGGTCGTGGTGAATAACAAAAGGTGAAATTTGATTCGCAAACTGTTCCTGTGGGTTTCCTGCCTCACGTGTTTGGCCACACGGGTGTCACCTGTCTTCTGCATCGACCTTTTACTGCGACGCCGACAACGTCATTAGCGCTCCGCCTTCAACAGTTGGATCTTCGAACTTATACTTTCTGAAAGGGGCAGACATATTTGAGACATGTAACTGGTCTTATATACTGAATACACCAGTATGCATATGTCATATTAAATGTCAAATTTTACATTTATATACAAGTTATTTAAATGGTACAAGTTACTTTTGAACTACAATCAACATTATGTCTATGGACGATTAATAATGTACCTCTCCCACACAGGAAAGTGGTATCGTCTTAATTCCGTGTTGAAATCCTCCAAACTGAGCCGAAAAGCAAATTTGAGTCGCGGACCTTTCATGTGGAGGAAAGTCACATATTATTGGAACATTTATACCTCAAACATTGGTATCTGACACTTGTACAGTTTAAGCAATGTCTACTCCAGCACGAAGGCGACTCATGAGGGATTTTAAAAGGTGAATAAGAAAGAAACATTTAAGAGGAGTTGTTGTTTACTGTGTCCGGATGCATTTTATAAAGACCGGATAATAAGGAGCAATCTTTAAAAGGGAACAATTTTGTATCCGATATTCATACTTGAGTAGAAATGTTAAATGCCGTCTCTAAAAAGACAGTAAATTGTTTTGTTTTGTTCATTTTGACATTAGTTTCCTAAAAACTGACCTGACTCCCTTGTTTGTGCTGATACAAACCCAACAGACTTCAAGAGGATCCTCCAGCCGGCGTTAGCGGTGCACCGTCAGAAAACAATATCATGGTATGGAATGCGGTGATATTTGGGTAAGTTCTTCTTGTGAAAAGGTTTGTAATGTGGACAAAATCAAGTTTGTTATCTCTTCATATTCACGTCGCTTTATTCTGAATATATATATATATATATATATATATATATATATATATATATATATATATACCCAAGTATTTTTATATAGTTCCAAATTGCATAAACCACAACTTTATAAATTTCACAAATTTGGTGTGTGTTACTTGTGCCATGATCCACCTGTGCCTGTTCTCACATACTGAAAAGGAAAGCAAATTATGACGTGGTGGCATCATTGTAGTTAACAATTTAAATGTTTCGATTTCTGTTTTCACAGACCAGAAGGAACTCCCTTTGAAGATGGTAAAAATGAACATGCACTTTTTGAAAAGCATAATTTCTAGTAGTTCAAGGCATGTATATGATGCTATGTATTGTATATTAAAGCTTTAAGTTTTTTGTTTTGTTTTAGGTACATTCAAATTGACAGTAGAATTCACAGAAGAATACCCAAACAAACCACCCACAGTTAGATTCATCTCAAAAATGTTTCATCCTAATGGTAAGATTTAATTTTTTGTTATTCAGAATCATAAATGGAGTATGAAAGCTTGTTTGCATAATGGAATGGAAAAATAAAAACAATAACTGCAACTACTTCCCACATATTTGACTTATTTTATTTTACTTCAAATCTTCCAATTTGGACTTTATAATGCACAATTGTGAGTTTTTATATCTTGCAATTCGGACTTTATAACTCACAATTCAGACTCTTCACCCCTCATGATTGTTAGATATGAACTTGCAAAATGAGATTTAAAAAAAAAAAATACATTTACAATATTTATTTTTGTATTCTGTGCAGCAACAAGCTTCCAAAATACAGAAATTTAAATCCTCCACCCTACGGAGGATATTGTCTCCTTCATGTTATTTAACCACCCCCTTTTCTTTACATTATACTTTAGTATATGCAGATGGAAGCATATGTCTTGACATCCTACAAAATCGTTGGAGTCCAACTTACGACGTATCATCAATTCTTACCTCAATCCAGGTAAATCATTGGTGATGCTTTTTACCATTATGAGTGTCAACACAAATCAAAATACAGCCCTTAATCAGCTTTTTATTTATTTATCTCTCTCTCTTTGATTTTCCACAGTCTTTGCTTGATGAACCAAATCCCAACAGTCCAGCTAACAGCCAAGCAGCTCAACTTTACCAGGAGAACAAACGGGAGTACGAGAAGCGTGTGTCCGCAATTGTTGAGCAGAGCTGGAGGAACAGCTGACCTTAAACTACAGAGTACAGAACTTTGCGTGGTTGTAGTTTAGTTGAGTGAGTTGTGATGAAGTTTCCCTCCCCCCTCTTTCTTTGTCTCACACAACTCTCATACTGTTATAATGCACTTTACTCAAAATCTGTCCTTTTTTTTTTCCCTTGGAGAAATGTGCTCAGCCAATATCACCTGGTCATTTTCTGACCAAAATGTCACTATTCATTGTGTTAGCTTGGACTATATGTGGATATATGCAAGAGCCATTTTAAAGAAGAGGAGGAGCCAAACTCCTCTGAATGGACATGATGCCGGCCTGCCATCATCGAATTGGTCATAACTTGATTGGAACTGACTGTAATGTGATCCTACTATGCTGTTTTTGTGTGTTCTGCTATATGCCTGGAAGTGTGCGGTTTATTTTCTATTCCACATGTTAATTGATGCCTCTTATGTACTATTATAATACACTCTGAATTGTGTGTACAGGATCTGTGTATGAAATAATTTTGCTTGCTTTTTTCTTCAATGTGGTCAAAAAAAAAAAAAGATTCAACAAGAATGATAATTGGTAGGACCTCACTAGTATTAAGATAACACAGATTTTTTTCAATGTCTAAGAGCAGGAAATAGTAAATTATTCAAACACGTTTATTGTAGGTGAAAGTGTTTTATAACCAACCACATGCTGCATGAGACTGACAAAGAATAGTTATTCACAAAAACAATACAACCTACCACATAATTAAAGATTCATTCAGTTTAAAAAAATATTTCTACTTCAGGAAGAGCAGATTTCAATAACTTGGATGATACTTTCTAAAAAATAATCTGATACATGTCTTCAGATTAAATAAAGCATAAATATGAGTAGTTCTGATGAGGTCTGCTGATGTAGGTTACCTATTATACGCCCTCTCCTTTTTTTGCTTTTTCCAAGGCTTTGTCTATGGTTTTCTCTGTCTCTCCCCTTTTGGACAATACCACTTGCCTTTGGGTTTGTGATTAAGCCCAACACATGAAAAATGGAACCATTCAATTGAACATTCATCATTCTCACAACCAATCATCTCTCCAAATGACACCTGCTCACACAAGCAGTAAGTAGGCTCATTCGGATCGATGGGTAGATCTGTAGGTGAAGGCTCTCTGTCAGCCTTGGCTTTGGAATGCTTTTTCTTCTTTGAGATTTTGTTCCGCTTCTCCCTGGAAATGGCACCTGTGATCCCTTCATCATGGTGAACTGTGGCAATGTTTTCCAGAGTTTCGTTGTTTTTCTGACGACTGGAGCGCTTGTTAGCCCCAGAAAGTCTATCTATGGAAACAAGGGATTCCTCTCTTTGTTTCTCCTCCTCCCTTCTCTTACTGGGAATAATGGATAATGTGGTAATAGCTGTCACGTTTTCATGGGGTTCATGTCGGACTTGCAGAAGCTCAGAAAGATTGTTCACTTGCCGACTACGATTCTCCACCATCTCCACTATCTGACTAGTGAGTTGGATCTTCTCATCACCCAGCTCCTGACTTCGGATAAGTGCTCTTTGGATAAAGTGCAGCAAACGCCTTCGCTGCATGGGGTCCTCTTCTTGGCCGTGTTTTTCATAGGCCTCATCTAACTCTTTGAGAAGCTCTGGAATTATACAAAATATTTAGAATACATTTTAAAGTTCAGACTTAGAATTACAAATCTGTAGATGTGGTCACATTAGTGAAATTTCACCGGAAAAAAATTGTCCATTGTCTATTGTAAAAGTGTAGTGACAGCTCACACAGAAATCTCTTCTCATCAAACCTGCATTTATTTATTCAAAATACAGAAAAAAATTATATTGAAAAAACAATATAATATTGTTATGATGTAAAATAATGGGTCTTGTTTTAATGGGTCTCCAGGCCTTCGTCATGGAGTTAATTCTTGTTTTGGCCGTGAACGGGTGGAGAGCTCCTGGATCCCTCCTCCAGTCGCTACTAAGTAGAGTTAGAACTTCACCATAATTACACCTGTTCATGTTACCCAAATGTAGACCTTACAGTATAACGTTTGCCATTGTCACATTTTGGTTATTCTTTTTCTAAGCCTAGCAATGTGTTAACATCTTGGAGTGTAGGGGTGTCTTTCCAGTTACTTTGAATTTGTTTGTATTTGCTTTTGATTAGTATTGTTTGTATTTGCTATCAAACTTGTTACTCTTATTGCACTCGTTCATTCGGGTCTCAGTGTCGCTCTGGGTCTCATGCCGGCCGGTATGCAGATCTCACGGTCACAAACTCTCCAGTCTGAACATTAATCAGAGGTTATGGCTTAAGTTATTTAATAGACCGCCCATGCTGTCGTGATTTAAATAACTGTTCCGTTTAGCTACCTAAAGTCGCCTATATAACAACTTAAAGTTCATGCAATATTCAGAGGTTATGGCCAGAACCATTAAATAAAACTGCACCAATGCTTGCTATTACCATAATAATTTTTTTAACCTAGCCCCCTATAGTTATAAATATAGCTACATAAATAAAGCTGAAGCAGAAACAAGAGGTTAAGCCAGAACTATTGAGATAATGCACCACAATGCTTGTTATTATCTCAATAGTTATTTTATCTGGCCCCCTATAGTGAATGCGACTGCATAACAACTTCAAGTCAAGCAGTTAATCAGAAATCTAGAATCTCAGCTGATGTGCCTCAATGCTCCATCTAACCTGAGACCTAGTATGTACTTAACCCTGGACGCAGATTTGTGGTAACAGAGGATGCAGCGTAATCTACTGAAGTGAATAATTTCAGAGTAAGACAGAATAAAATGTAACAATGTATTAACATTCAGGTACCAATTACATAGCCTACTGATGACTGGCCATATTTTCACTCGAGCGAAATTTGTCTTAAAAAATAAGAGCAATTTGCATACTACTGCTGACAGTGGCAGTTTACTGCTGACAGTTTTTTTTTTTTTTATCACAGAGTGGGTTTAACGTGTTACCATTCTATGAATATGACAACAACAACCAAAATATCCTCAAGATCTGACCAGCAAGCCATCGTGAGATCAGAGACGGACGCAAAACGACCAACAACAAAGTAAAAAAATAAAATTAAAATAAAGAGGTTGGTTTCCATTTCCGAAATTGTTGCGATTTATATCACAAACGAGTCTTTTGCTACATCAAATGTAACATTTGCCAACATCTTAATCCCAATAACGGCAACAGTGTAGCCTATGAAAACTAATCACTGTCTACTAAACAGCCAACATAATTTCGACAATTGCAACATAAACGTAGAGTGAAGACAAACAGGCGTGAAGCTTTACCTTGGTATCTAGAGTCCATTTCTCTCATAAGAGACACGTTTCTTTGTAGGTCGAAAGGTAAAGACTCAACCAAGTCCAAGTATTCTCTTACATAGTTAGCGATGTGTATTGAATCCCAGCTCGCAGTGTTCAGCATTTTAACTATGACTTTGCACTTTACTAGATTTGTCAAATTAATCCTTTGCAAACAGTTAACTCCTGTTAGTTTAAATCAACGTACACAAGAGAATCAAATTCCACATAGCCTTTACACCGCTGTCCTTTTTATTTTATAGAAACAATATTAATCCTCCGGGTAGTTTCAAACACTCGGAATTAGTAAATCATGTGCGCATGCGTCAGTGGCGAAATACTCCCCGTGTAAGTCTGCCGCTTATTGAATTCCTTTTCTAGGCTTTTTACAGTTGTGAGACATATACATTTGGGACTTTAGTTTGCCCTATTTTAGAGTGGACTTCTGGGTGCATAGAAAACCACTATAAAGGTAAATAAAAACATATTTTCTAGTTGTAAACAGCTCGCGAGCGTGCGCATAGAGAATAGAAACTGGTCTGAGCAATTTTGCTAGATGTTTTCTATTATGTTGAGAATGACGAGTTGCATTTGTCACCATTTTCCATCCAATGACAGAGACTGGAGCGTGGAGGGGTGGAGAGGGGTCCAGAGGGGTGGAGCGTGACGTTCAGCTCCATCTCTCTGAATGAAGTTTGGGTCTAGTGGGTGGAGCTAGAAGGTCAAAATCCCTCCATCCATAGATGAACAGAGGTGGAGCTGGACTGGACTCATTACATTCAGAAAGGGGGAGCTGGACGTCATTTGGTTAGTCTGCAGTGTAACCCCATCTTATTGGGTGGGAAGTATTTTACGTCACAGCGAATTACGCCACACTCACTTAAAATACAGTTCTATCTCTCATAATCTCTCATGCATTTACAAGGAGAAAGTGACTAAATCTGTGTTATTGAATTTGTTATTTGTATTGGTGGAGCACAATCGAGAGCATTGTTGTAACTGCAAAGTTGTTCGTGTTACTGTCTTTAATATGGAAGCCCATTTCCGCCACATAAGAAAAACAATCGCGCATGAAATATCAAAATTATGATTTAAAATTATGTTCACAGTTTATCCTGTGTCGTGTAAATGTAGTAAGTCATAATTGTGACCTAAGTAACTTATAATTTTGAGTTTTTATCTCATAATTTTGATTTAGTAAGTCGTAATTTCGATTTAAGTAAATCATAATTTCGAGTTTTAATGCGCGATTTTTTTTTCTTATGTGGCGGAAATGGGCTTCCATACTTCAATGTCCCTGTGTGCTTTTCAGTGCGCGGCCATCTTGAATCCACTGTAAACCAACTGAAAGAGAGATCAGTGCGTCGGTATGACAGCTTGCTGATGTCTGTGAGATCAGTAGTGGACAGACGAGGCTGAATGATCAATGTCATGACACTGAAAAGAAACTGATCAAGGAACTGGAAAACAGTATCATCAGTCTAATTCGGGAAACGCGCTTAAATATCTAGAGATAGATAATATTTCATCGCATTGTCGCAATTTTTTAATCACTACCTTGACTGTTCAAATGTTGTCTGTCATATTCATGTAGTAGAATTAAAATGAGGCTGCCTTTAGCGTTTATTACAAATGCAAAACTGCTCAATTCTAGTTTTAGAATCAGACATGGAATTCGTAATGGACTTACAAACCCGTTATTGCTGTCTAGTTGTAATATATGCAGCAGGGCGAAGGGAAAGTGGACTAAACCAGTGGGCTATGACACCGGGTTAATGACTTACAACAGTCTTACCAAGCAGAAAGAACCTCTGGTTTTGACACAAGAAAGAATTGCTTCCTGGTAAGGCACACAGTGGTCCATCACGTTAATTGTGATTTGCTTATATGTTATAGAAGATCTTCTATAACGTTTTCTCTTCCAGGTATAGCTGTGGACCCACTGTTTATGACCATGCCCATCTTGGTCATGCGTGGTAAGTTTCTCTGCTTGCCTAGTAGTTACAAAGCAGTTGCAGTTACTTTGAAAGAAACAGCACTTTATTTTAACATCATTGATATTCTGTTATAGTTTTAATTCATATTTGCTATTTATTTATAAATTTGACTACATTTTAGTTTTAGAAATTTTCTTGTGTTTTTCTAGTGAAAAGATACAAGTTCATTATGTCTATATAGTTTTTTTTATTCATTTTAATATTTTTGTATTTTGATTGTTTTGATAAATTGCTGAAATAAAATACAGTAATACCTCGGTTTACGAGCGACTTGGTATACGAGAAAATCGGTGTACGAGCAAGGAGGGTCGAATCGGTGTACGAGCATTGTATCGGTGTACGAGAAAAAAATTCCCTCACCCATGCGCAGTTCTGTGTGGAAAAAGTCCTAATGCTCAGCATCCTTGTGCGCATTTTTACATGAAATATCCTAATTACAGCCTCTCATAACACAGTCAGGAGGTTCCAACCCCTTTTATAACCCCTTAACTCATTCATTGGCTCTATCATTATCAGTGATATTTTTATAAGTGATTTAAAGAAGTTTTTACCTCATATTCTAAACATTAATTGTGATCACTATTGTTCACGTAGTGAAATATACACGGTTTTAGCCAAATAATAAACAAAGTAATAGGGTTAGACAAACCATATTTTTATACAAACAACATATAAGCATCTCCTACAAATGAGCACTGTTTTCATGTTCGTCGGACCTGCCGTTTCTCTGCAGTATCGGCATAGCGCAAGGAGTAAAATGTGACTTCTTACCCCGTGAGCGGGGCTCGTTTTAACAGACGCTGTCTGTTAGTTGTAACACCATGTTATCCAATGCAAGTTCATTCACGTATTTTTATTTATTTAAAAAAGTTGCGTCTTGATGATCATAAGCATAACTTTTTTCCTTTATTTTTTTTACATTTGTTGTGTTTTGAACAATGTAATGACATGAAAAACGTTTTAATAGGTTAATACAATGCAAAATATATGATTATTGATGCAACTTGTTCAATGCGGCTTAGTGTTACAACTAACCCTTGTTTACTGTCTTGTCTGTCTTGTTTACTTCAGGACCGGATAGCAGCCACTATGTGTTTTTCACGTCTTTCAAAATGGTACCATCTTTTAGCCAAGAAGATGGTAATCATAACAATATAAGATTAGACTAACAATCTTTCACACATTCTTTAAAAATCGAAAAACAACTTGGCTACTGTAACAAAAAATATTTACATGCTGCTAAAAGAGTTTTTCCTGTGGTTCTCATCCAAACTTCTATGAAATTTCTCGAAAAATGGCCAGAAGACGTGTCGCTGTTACTATTTACCCCGCCGCGCTCCCCTAGTTCTCTCACGGCTTCCGCAAATTCGTTCGTTCGCGGCTCCCGCGAATTCGTTCGTTCGAGGCTCCCGCAAATTCGTTCGTTCGAGGCTCCCGCGAATTCGTTCGTTCGAGGCTCCCGCGAATTCGTTCGTTCGAGGCTCCAGCGAATTCATTTGTTCGAGGCTCGCGCGAATTCGTTCGTTCGCGGGTCCCGCAAATTCGTTCTCTCGCGGCTCCCGCAAATTCGTTTGCGGCTCCCATATTCCACGACTTTAACTCTGGATTATCACTTGTTTGTTTTCTGCACTATTATAGTAAATTCACTAATTTGCTTTCATCCTTGCTTTCCCCGCTCCCCTCTCCTCCCTCCACTCTCTCCTCCAAGCAGGCTGCTCAAACCTGACGTGCATTACAGTAAATTGTCAAGTATTTCTAGAGTTTAATTGTCAATTATTAATTAGTATTTATATGAGATCTTAATGGTTACAATTTTAACTGCAATTAATAGGGTAAAACCAAAAGAATATTTAAAATGGGCACTTGTTGTCATGTGGAACGAATTAATTGATTTTTAGTGCATTCTTATGGGGACATTTGTTTTGGTGTACGAGCATTTTGGTTTACGAGCTCGCTCTTGGAACGAATTAAACTCGTAAACCGAGGTATTACTGTAATTTTAAGTTCTTTTATATTTTATTTTATTTAAAGTTTATTTTATTTGAAGTGTCAACGTTTTTTTTATTTATGGTTTTAGTTTACTATAACAACCCAGGGTTGTTGATTACTCTGCAGTAAATACATTTCTCTGCCAGGCTCCTTTATTTGTTTATTTATTTATTTCTCTTCCTTGCATGCAGCTCATATGTCAGATTCGACATTCTGCAAAGGATTTTATCCAGACTTTTTGGAATCAATGTCATCCATGTAATGGTCATCACTGACATTGATGATAAAATCATACAAAGAAGCCTTGAGGTAAGTGTCAACATATACTCTTCCACCCTTGTTTCTGTATATACAAGATTAATCATTTATGTGGAAGGATCTTTATACAGTGGAGTTCGGTTATGTAGACGGCGCCGGGGGGTCGGGAAAAAGCATCGAGATAACCGTTTTGCGAGATAACCCATACATCATATATTACATATATTAACATACAATCCATATTCTATATTACCGATTTCCCCACATATAACCCTCAGATGCAGATAATCCGCAATTCACGCAATAAGAAAACAAATACAAGTCAGAATCAGAACAAAAAGAAAAGCAGTCTCTCTTTCTCTCCAAAGTACAGTCTCTCCCTCTCTCCTCTCTGCGCTGCGCTCGTCCCTTTAAGAGAAGAGCCCGCCCTCATGGCAGCACAGCCAATCACGTTTTCTTGCATGATTGACAGGTCAGACAGCCAATCAGCACAGCTGTCAGAGTGACCGTGGAAGCAGCAGCTGTCAGAGCCCAAAGATAACAACCATCAAAAAAGAAAAATGAAAATTTATTGATGTAAATGAGAAAGAGGATGCTCGTGTTTTTTTACACAACAGTGTTGCCGCGATTTGTTTGATGAAGCGATCGGCTGAAATGTTCAGAGTCTCATCCAGAACTGTGCGCATTTGAGTCTTAAGCCACGAACCCACTTGATCCTGTTTAACCGCAGCGCTCTCTCCACAAATCACTTTGAAGACAATGTTGTGCCTCTTTTTGAAACGATTCAGCCACCCCGGATTTGCTTTAAAGTAAAGTGAAAGCAGCAAGAATGTCCACCTTCTCCATCAGCAAGGGACCATTGACGGGAAGGTTTGTAGCTCGTGTATTTGTGAACCACTGAAACACTGCATCGTCGACATCTTTGAGATTGATTGTCCAGTTTTCTCTTAACACCTCCAGACATTTTTGAAGAAAAAAAAAAACACAGAATACCTGCAGTGTGTTATCCCTCAGATCAACGTGAGTGAACTGTCATTGAAGTGAGCGCGTGCTCCACCTGCAACGCAACCTCAGCAAACTAGTTACGCTCATGAGTCGCGAAATAGCCATGTGAAGTGGATAATTTGTCTCTCATTTATGCTCGAGATACTAGATTTCTGGGAGATTAAGGAATCGACATAACCAACAAGAAAATACTAAGACAAATAGGGAGTTTGGCGGTTCCACTTCAAAATCGTCGACATAATAGTATTGGCGAGTTAACCATGACTCGAGATAAGTGAACTCCACTGTACTTGATAAATTGTAGAAAGTTGTTTTGGTTTTGAATGGGAATTACAGTTAAGACCCGAGGACCAGATATGTTGAATGAAGACCAGGAGTCAGAAGTGCAGTCAATAGAATACATTTTAGTGAAGTTTAGTTTGCACTTTCATCAGCAGAAGCCAGCTTCAGGTCTCACAAGGAGTTTGTAGGCCGCCCCCACTTACAAGTACAATTACGCCCCAATAACATTGTTACAGCAATTTTACTCTAACAGAGGGTAATCTACGTCAATGATGATGGTTAAATGATTCTGATTGGCTAAGAAAGAAAGAAAGATAAACAAAACTAGTAATTTTCCACACAAGAGCAGACAGTCTAAAGCATATCTTCTTTGATCACATGGTTGACGAGTCACGTGGCTTGTCGAGAACAAGAAGTCGTTCCGTCTCCTTATGGTGCCAGTTAATCACCTCACCAATACAGATCATATTAACACACACAGATACACAGCTTCTCCAAGGCTGAACTCGGCTCAGGCTCCAACTATCAACAGAGAGACTTCTCAAACATTCTGATAACCCGATCTATCTGTTGAGAAGTGTAGACAATATTCATCCATTCTTGCAAAAGTAAAGAAAGGGTTTAACTAATAAAAATCCCTAACTTGATTATAAATCACTCTTTAAAAATCATTCAAATAAGAAAAAGAAAAGAATATATGTACAAGTGGCAATGGATTTTCAAATCATCTCTATCACTTTATTTTATTTTGCAGGAGAACATCTCACCCACCATCCTTGCCAGAATACATGAGGAAGAGTTTAAGTGGGACATGCTAGCACTGCAGGTAAATAACTTCTTTTTTGTGGTATTTTTACTAAAATGACTAAAACGTCAATACATATTTGACTGGTCTTTGTTTTTGTCCAGGTTCTTCCACCGACTGTATACATGAGGGTGACAGACAACATACCCCAGATTGTAGCTTTCATAGAGCGCATTATCAGAAATGGACATGCCTATGTCACAAATCAAGGTGCCCCTCTCTCTTTTTTTTGACAATTTAAAATTAAGTCTTTCAAAAATGTGAAGAGAAGATGAAACTGAATATACAGTATGATTTGTTTACCCAGGGAACGTCTACTTCAACACTCAGTCCATTGGTAGCCGTTATGGCAAGCTTGTTAATCTCGGAGGCATTGTTGGGGAGCAAGGTGTGTTAATGACGTCTGTTTTTCTTTTTTTCATGGAGGTTTTAATCAATAACAGTAAAGTGGTTATCCTCAATGTTTAATCCCACATGGTTTGTCATTGCACTTTTATTATAATATTTCTCTGTGATATTGGGCTGAGTTGCTTGACAAAACTATTGGTAATAGTTATAAATATTACTGATAATATATGTAATGTCTGTAGATTAGAGGACATTTACATTTTTTTAGGATCATTTAATAGATTTTATTTTTTTAGAACTAATCTACTCTAGAAACCATGACCTAAGTCATATAGAGTATTTTACAGTTTCTTTTATTTTAGGGGTTCAGGATAAAAGGGATCCAAGGGACTTTGCTTTGTGGAAAGCATCCAAACCACGTGAACCTCACTGGGTTTCACCTTGGGGACAAGGAAGACCTGGGTGGCACATTGAATGTTCGACAATTGCAAGGTAATGCTCTGCCTTAAGGCTGGCCCACACTAAAATATTTTTAAAGTCTCATCAGATTTTCAAAATGTGAGAGATCACAAACGTCATAAATGTACCACTTTTAAACTATCGTTATGACCAAGACACCACACCGCAAACTGCATAACAGATTTAATTCTCAATCAACCAGAGTTCCGACTGTGAACATAGGAAATCTTGTTAAATCTCTCACAGTCAAACAAGACTTTAGAGTAAACAAAGATGAAATTGCAATAATAGTGTTTAGGCTGCTTTTTACAGTAAATGTGCAGAAAGATTTGGATTAAGTTGTGTGCGTTTGTCCTTGGTGTTCCCCCCACAGAACAGGCTGTTCGATCGTAAGTAGTCAACATTACGATTTGAAATCAGTGCAGCCCCGACAGTCTTCTGAGCAGATGCAATCACTCTTAACACACCTCTCACCATGGAAAATCTGATAAGATAATGTGTAGAACTGCTTTACCTAAGATTGTTAGAAGAGGAGAATTGGGGCCAAATGGCCCAAATATTTTGTAGTGTGTGGTTGCCTTAACCAACGGACGTCTTGCACCAGATGTGATATTTATATTTGCTTTGCATTGATTTGATGTGTCTGATTACAAATGGATGTCAATGGTACATTTACTCTTAGGGTAGTAGTTTGAGAAAATGTATCTATCGTTCACAACATAATGAAGGTTTACCCCATTATAAGCCCTATTTCAGGGGTGTCCAGACATGCTCCTGGAGGTCAAATGTCTTGTAAAGTTTAGCTTCAACTTTCACCATAACATGCCTGCTTGTAAGCTTAAAGGTTATTGCTAAATTCTACAGGACAGTGGCCCTCAAGGAGTAGGATTGGCCACTCCTGACCTTTTCAGATGATAGTTGTTTTTAATGGGAATCTAAGTTAATTTCAACAGTTTCAGGGGCTACGCAAAGATTTTACTGCCATATGAATCCAGAATGTTTTTGTCATTCTCCTAAGGCACTGAAGTGATATCAATTCTAAGGAAGGTCAAATACAAACTTTTTTTAGCTTTGCAAAATTATGCTTATTTTTAGAATAATATAGTAATATAAAAAAGCGACATTGGATGTCAAGGAATGTTTGAGGTTTGTGAGCGGATTAGTCATATTTCTATACACCATTTGCTTTTATTGTCTGTAGCTCAGTGTTTGGAAGTCAGTTGGACATCCATTCTGGAGGGATTGACCTTGCCTTCCCACATCATGAAAATGAGATTGCTCAGTCTGAGGCATATCATCAGTGTGAACAATGGGGAAACTACTTCCTGCACTCTGGTAATGCCCTCAGTCTTTCGGTAGTAACATGTTAATGAACAAATTCTATTTTGTTGCGTATGATCTATGAAATGTTGGCGTTGCTGGTCAAAATATCTGTTAAATGAATTTGTTTTCAAGGGCATCTACATTTGAAAGGAAGTGTAGAGAAAATGTCCAAATCCTTGAAGAATTATATAACTATAAAGGTAACCAATTCTAATGATAAAATTGGACAAGTATGCGTTTAATGCATAATACCATCTTTTAAATCTATTTCTCTCTGTAATCCAGGATTTTCTGGGATCTTACACTGCTAATGAGT